>OX411738.1:7200000-8400000 GCA_948252095.1 Dicycla oo
TACTCCATTTATTTTGATTTTCCGGGTATGTATAAATACATAGACGCATTCAAGGGCGACTTCTGTCTTCTACATTATCTGTATCATGATACTAAGATACAAAATCGTGTAAGTGAACATCGCTGCCTAGACTATGTTAGTGTCGGCTTCCAGTTTTACTAGATGCAGCTGAATATGTACGTTACATGGAGCGACTGCCTATCTGACCTCCCCTACCCAGTTATTGGGTAAGACAATAGCGTAACTCCTTAGCAGATCACTCTGCTTACGTGTATTGTCTAGCACTCAGGCGACGGACTATGGATTCTGTTACATAAATGATTATCGGAAATGGAATCCAATTCACATCATTGATCAACGTCGAATAAAAACAGTTTGAAGGATAGGTTTGATTAGTCGATTTTATCACTTCGAAATTCGAACGGTGTCTCGTTGTAAATCCGCGATGATTTACTTTAGAAACAAATGAGTTCGCTTTCGAATTGTGTGCGCTCACATGAGTGAGGTTCCAAGTGAACTTTAGTAGCATTAGAGTACACAAGTTGCAATTTATAAATAAACTCTTTATAGCAAACCTTGACACCATCAGGAGATTGTGTAAACTATGATGATTATTGATGATGAACGGAGTGTTTACTTAGATAACGGCTGAAAGACATGTTTGGAAAAAGAAGTAGGTAAGCAAATAAAAAACTTTTTAGCAAAAAATAAAACCGACTTCCAAAACAAAACACTACAAAGTGAAAAATAACTTTAATTTCGGAAGTCGGTGTCTTTGGTTTTGTATTTTCGTTTTTTGCCACTGACTTCCGAAATTAAAGTTATTTTTCACTTTGTAGTGTTTTGTTTTGGAAGTCGGTTTTATTTTTTGCTAAAAAGTTTTTATTTTTCACTTTTTAGTTGTGGAACCTACCCCACACAATTCGAATACATAATTGAGCACAATAATTGTAGATATAGCCATGTAAATAACAGTGATAGGAAGTTATTAAAACATCATCACATCATCCACATAAAATAAGTGGGAAATATACGCATTGTTGAAGCTAACTCAAAAACTTCCCAAGCAAAGTTAATAAAATTTACATGGGACCACCTCGGAAGTATACCCTTTCAAACAAAAGAGAATTTTCCAAATCAGTCCATCCGTCTTTGAGTAATCGCGTAACAAACATACAAAGAAAAACATACAGAAGAATTGAGAACCTCCTCCTTTTGGAAGTCGGTTAAAAATGGGATTTGAGGGCAGAGGAATGTTGACGATAATGCTTCGTCTTAACGTGGACTCGGCCCAGAATTCGGCTACGTGTTTGGCGTCATCACTAGCTTCCATCAGTTCCTGTAATGCCGCGGTCGTCTTTTTCTTCACGGTCCGCTTTCTCACCGGCCAGAGCGTGCCAGGCCAGACTAACAGGCCGTGGGAACAGTCGGCTTGCGTTGGCCTGTCATCGCCCATCCGATCGAATGTATGGGATGATCTGTGGGGATGCTAGGCACGTGACAATATTGCAGCTGACAGGACACGCGGGACATGATATGAAGTGTCTCATTGTTTGTGGGACAGCACCCCATTTAGACACTCCAAGGCGGAGTCATAGACAACTCCGCCTTGGAGTGGAATCTCCAACCTGAACAGGTTTTCCTTGCTTCGGCCAACCCAGGTAACGTTCCATTACAAACAAAACTTCTCCAGTTTTTATAACCTAATCACATGTTAGCAGTTCCGATGAGTTGAATAAACTAAGAACAGTCAAATTACACGAGATTTTGACAACCAATAAATATTTAATGGGCTTGTAGGAGTTGTAGGGGACAGCAAAATTAATTAAATTAACACTGCACGGATTGATAGCGACATAACATGGGGTCGTAAAACTTGATTGGTGACCTTGAATGGGACTAATTAAAGAGCGGTCACAGAAGGGTCACGGATACCTGCTCGTTACGTCATTTATTTATGTCCATTATTTTTTACTTGGTCACACAGATTTGTACAATTTTTTGTTATTGACCGATAGAAGGATGAACATTCGACCAAAAATAATGACTTAGTACCTAATTCAATATGCCTAGCCTTTTCTCAACTATGTTGGGATCGGCTTTCAGTTTAACCGGGTGCAGCTGTATACCTTCACAATCCAGTTACTAGGTAATACGATCGATTGCCATCCCGTCAGATAATGAGAGAGAAGGAAGAGTGAGAGAGAGGGAACTGTGTCTGCGCACACACTTGTGCACTATAATATCTCCCGCGAATCCCGCGTCGACGGCTAGTCTCCGCTGAGATTGGCCGCCATCACTGAAATTCGGTCAGAAGTACAATTTTTTTACATATCTCGGGACCCTGTGGTCCCGGATCTTTGGAAGGCGTAAGACGGGCCAAAGCCAACTCGCAGAGGTCCCTTAGACAATTTTAAATATTATTATTATTAATATAATCTATGAAGAACAGACATAATAAAAATGGTATCTGTTTTTATACAAAGTGACATTTATTTTTTATTTTTTTGTCTTCGTGCCGTAGAAATCTTTCTATTAACAATACGTCATTTTGTCTGAATTTATCACCAATATATCGAACGAAAAGAGGTTTTCACGTTAAAGGTCTAAAAGTGTATGGGTTGAAATGTCACGTGATCATGTCAATGTCATTTTGAATCTATAGCGATTGTAGAAATAGAATCGCTCCGAAGCGAATGCCATTTGCCTAGCTAGGCCCTCTGGTTTGCATGCGTAACATGGCCGCCGTAGAAACATTACCCTAGCGACTGCTAGCCAACATAACTTCAAGAAAAAACTTACATTATATAATGTGCTGCGCCATGTTATATAATTATCCAACAAAACAAACAACAACAGCTAAAATATTTCTGACAGCGCAGCTGCTGCGCCGCTGTGCGCGCACGGCACAGATAATGCATCCGTCCGCAGCGCCGGCGTCGGAGTCGGTGGGTGCTAGTGCTGACGGAACGCAATGTATGTACTCAATTTCTACACCTATTATATTTACATAAAGTTTGAAAATATTCAATAATCTTATTTATCTAATTTTAATTGGCATTTGTACTTCCACTGCATGATGCACCGGTCGACGTCATTACGTCAACGCCGGCTGTCGCTGAAAACCAGCGCTGAGGCTCTGTCTCGTATGGGGTCGCGGCATTATGCTGAGCGACGGCCGTTTTGCGTGAATGTGACGCACATTTTCCCCAAACTTGTTCTTTAATTGTTTTATTATATTTCTTTGCGCCATGTTTATCGCAAATAAACGTATTTTCTTTTTCTTTCTTTACATACATACTCGCTACACAATACACCAATCGAAAAAGTTGCAATAAAATAGTACTGAATCCGCCAATGACCAAATAGAAATATATCCACTGCAACTTTCAACACAACTACGAACCGTTGATTTGTATGCTTACAAACTGCTAACGGTAATTTCGTTGATAGCACGTACAAAGTTGCATAGAGCATTCTTAATGCAGGTCGGCCTTTTGACAACCGTTAGGTGACACATACATAACCTCTTATTGAAATACATGCGAATAGGTTAGAGTGGGTACATACTATGAGAATGAGGAGCATGAAAATTACAAGGTCAAATTCTACCAGACTTTTGTGCACTTTTCCTGTTTACAGTGACGCGGACAAATGTTTGATGCTCTTTGATTTCTTCCCCTCGTTGTTTATAATCAAGATCAATCTGCCTAACCGGATGCAGTTGAATACCAGTATTTTACATGGAGTGACTGCCTATCTGACCTCCATGACCCAGTAACTGTGTAATACGATAAGACGAACCGGTTAAACTGAAAGCCGACCCCAACATAGTTGGGAAAAGGCTAGGCATATTGAATTAGTTACCAAGTCATTATTTTTGGTCGAATGTTCATCCTTCTATCGGTCAATAAATAAATAAATAACCCTCTTGGTAAGACTGGTTGTAAAACTTTCGGGCTTTTAGACTAGTATCAGTAACAACTGTCAAAGATCAACGAATGACAGCTGGGACCAACGGCTTAGCGTGCTTCTCGAGGCAAAGGGGGGTCTCAATATATAATGAAGATTATCTGGACCGTGTTATGCAGAAAGCAGCCATACCGGGAAAAGTACAAACAGCTGCATTTAACGGCTCATATCTCTGTGATAGATAAAGATGTCGACATGGTTGTTTTTACAAAAAATCTTGTGTGTGTTTTTAACTCATTTTTGGAAGAAGTGCCATATGGCTGCTTTCTGCATAACTTGATCCATCTAAGGTTAAAATACTGCCAGCCTTTTGGGCAATGTTCCTGTTGACAGCGATGCGGAGGAATTTTTTTTATGTGCTTTGATCCTTTCCCCTAATTGTTTATATTATACATGCACATCAAGCTACTACAATCTGTCAAATTTCTTTAATAGATTTTCAACTTTATCGCTAAAGCATTGGGTTCAAGATTGAGTGGGAACTGCTGGCGTCTGTATTATTATTATTATAAGACTGTATAAACAGCGTATATCAGAAAAATGTGGTCATATTTAAGGGTGTGGCTGGTGTTTTAAATGAACAGACAGCTGTGCTTCTAGGGAGTTTGTTGCGCCACTTCTTCTCCTCAGCTAAAGCACTAGAAAGTGGTGACGGGCGGGCGTTTTGGGGGACTGTCTTTGGTATTTTTGAATTTTCGAAAAGTGCTGATTCTCAAAGCTGTGCTGCTGGGGAGTTTGTTGCGCCACTTCTTCTCCTCAGCTAAAGCACTAGGAAGTGGTGAAGGGCGGGCGTTTTGGGGGACTGTTTTATGTAATTTTGACGTTCGAAAAGTGCTGATTCTCAGCCTAGTTTGAATAAATGACTTTTGATTTTGATTTGTGCTCCATAGAACCAACATCGTAATCGCAAAAAAATATCAGCTGTCAGCATTTGGGTCGAATAAGGACAGAGTTTTGTATGGGACAGTTGATAAATAAGGACAGAGTTTTGTACGTGACAGTTAATAAATAAGGACAGTGTTTTGTACGGGACAGTTGATAAATCAGGACAGAGTTTTGTACGGGACAGTTGATAAATCAGGACAGAGTTTTGTACGGGACAGTTGATAAATAAGGACAGAGTTTGTACGAGACAGTTGATAAATAAGGACAGAGTTTTGTATGGGACAGTTAATAAATAAGGACAGAGTTTTGTACGGGACAGTTGATAAATAAGGACAGAGTTTTGTACGGGACAGTTGATAAATAAGGACAGAGTTTTGGTACGGGACAGTTGATAAATAAGGACAGAGTTTTGTATGGGACAGTTAATAAATAAGGACAGAGTTTTGTACGAGACAGTTGATAAATAAGGACAGAGTTTTGTATGGGAGAGTTAATAAATAAGGACAGAGTTTTGTATGGGACAGTTAATAAATAAGGACAGAGTTTTGTACGGGACAGTTGATAAATAAGGACAGAGTTTGGTACGGGACAGTTGATGAATAAGGACAGAGTTTTGTACGGGACAGTTGATGAATAAGGACAGAGTTTTGTACGAGACAGTTGATAAATATTCGCGATTACGATGTGGGTCTCATGGAGAAAGTTATTCAGTTTGAAGGTCTGTACCACACCTTCTGATATATCATGCTGTATATTATGTTAATATATTGTTTGAAAATAATATCGGTCAAATTAAATTGACTAGCGAAACTTCCTAGACGCTGTTTTGCAATTTTGAACGCATTCGAGAGGGAAGTATGGTTTCTTTTTCTCATACATTTGCCATGCTCATAAGCAAGGCTTGGACAAAGTGACATTAATCAGCGATAAAGATTTCGAAAAGTTAAAATATGTAGAGTGATATAAGCTACCGAAAAGCGTATTGTAGAAATACTTGTTCAATAAAACTTGTCCCTTGCCGTCATGTTGGCACCATTGCTTATCAAGCAATAGTGCCAACATTACGGCAAGGGACAAGTTATAATGAACGGTCTGTAGCACCGGATCTTTTAGATTTGGAAATGAATGACGAGCAAAAGAGGATGATTTCCCTGGGATGGCAGTGATTGAATATGATAATGGTTGTGATAAACTAAAAGAGGCAAGCACTGTCGTAAATATTGATTGAAGGTTCTGTTCTATCAGATAACGTAGTTTACATCAAACACGATCTTTTAAACGGGATATTATTAATTGCACATCAAATAAATAATCACCTTTCAATTTATTTCCATCATTTATATACTTTTTACATCAAAAATACTGACTGCACAGCAAATTAACCAGAGCGTACATAAATACTACTCATACTCATAGCAAAATGACATGGCGACTAATATTAACCCCGAGGTTACATTTGGTTAGGTTACTTTAAATCCTTTACACAGAAATAGGAGCCCCGCGAAGCGGGGCTCCGTCAACATAGGATGCAAGAGCGAGCGAAAGGCACGAAGGTTAAGTAACAATAATTTGTTCTACTCAAGAACGGTAAAACGTAATAGGTTTAATGTGTGCTACTCATTATTAGCTATGCATTAACAAAAAAGCTTTAAGATAAATAGCGCTGCGCCACGAATATAAAGGATTATTCCGAACCTAACCCGCAAAAAAACCAATAACCACAAATCGCCAAAAAACAAAAACCGGCTCCGGTTGGCTCCTTAGCTTTCTAACCTAGCTAACCTATCCGAGTCGGATTGCTCTGAATCGGGGTGTTAACCATAATGATGGTATCAAAATATATTTTAAACGATAGACCTAATGATTTTCGATTAAATAAACGTTATATCCAATAACGTTATACGAAATAAGTTTTAGAGCATATAGATGTTATATGTAAAGAATCATATCAACAGTTGGTATATCCCACGTTTATATTTTATAACTTACTTTTAAATGTTGCAGCATCATGCTGAGATAGGAGCCTTTTGACCTCGTACGGGATTTTTTTTTAAGTTATATGTATGTTGTGATCTTCCTGTGTAAATCTCAATAAATACTTTTTTCTTTCTTTCTTCCCTATTACATCTTGTGAACGTTATTGAAATGAAAATATACCAAATAACTTTACGAGACGCACTCATACTGTACTCTTGTTTAAAATCAAATTATAATAGGTTGGGGAAAAAGTTTCTTCGCATTTTTTAGGAAAATTCAAAACATTTTTTAATATAGTTTATTTACATTTAACTAAAGTATGTAGGTACCATTTTGTTCGATAACTTTTTGCCATCTTGTAGGCAGGGACATGAGCCCATTGCTATAGAAATTTTGGGACTTCTGGTCAAAATACCGCGACAAGTGGTTTTGGCAGTCCTCTCGTGATGGTAACCTGACACAGCCTAAAGAATTCTGAAGAGACCGAAACAGGTGGAAATCTGAAAGTGCAAGGTCAGGACTATACGGCGGATGCATTAACACCTCCCAGCCAAACTCTCTTAATTTTTGCTGAGTGGCTAAGTTGTGTGAGGTCTAGCGTTATCATGATGAAAAACCACACCCCTTCTGTTGATTAATTCCGGCCGCTTTCTCTTAACTTCTTGCTTTAATCTCATCAGTTGTTCGCAGTAGAGTTCTGAATCGATGGTCCTGCCTGGTGGTAACAGCTCATAATGAATAATGCCCTTCTAATCCCACCACACACACAGCATCACCTTGTTGCGAGTTAACCCGGGTTTCGCCACAGTCTGTGAAGCCTGACCGGCCTTTGACCACGACCTTTTTCGGACGTTCTTGTCATACGTGATCCAATTTTCATCACAAGTTATCAGCTTCTTCAAAAATGGTTCGGTTTCATTACGTCGTAATAAAGAATCACAAATGAGTACACGGTTCATTAGGTTTCTTTCGGTGAGCTCGTGAGGTACCCAAATGTCGAGCTTTTTTGTGTACCCAGTTTTTTTCAAATGCGCCAAAACTGTTTTGTGGTCAATTTCCAGTTCTTCAGCTACGTCGTAACTACTGATATGCCGATCTTGCTCCACTTTTTCAAAAATGGCATCTATTTTATCCGTAATAGGGCGACCAGAGCGACGTGCATCTTTGACATCAAAATTTCCGGATTGAAAACGCTTAAACCAAATTTGTGCTACTCTCACAGACACTACACTAGGTCCATAAACATTTCCATAAGTAATTTTTTTTCGCGGCTTGCGTTGCATTTTTACCTTTTTTGTAGTAAAATTTTAAAATGTATCGAATTTCTTTATTAGATTCACTCATCTTGACGGTACGAAAAACAAATGAAAATCACACATTTTCCTAATTTGAATTTGGAATTATGTTCTTTAAAATTTAAACTTTCAATGATACCAAAACCAGCCAGATACAAATAGTATAGCCAAAGAGATTTTATTACAAGTTCTTACATACTATAATGCGAAAAGACTTTTTCCCCAACCTAATATTCAAAATCTTTCCCACATTACTTAGCCAATCGCAGTGCACGGCTAGACACAGGCCTCTCCCAGGCTGCGCTACAACACCCTGTCCTTCGCCTTCCACATCCAGCCTGTCCCAGTCATCTATTTAAAGTAATCATCATTCTCCTGCCCTTGTCCCAATTTATTCGGGGTCGGCGCAACATGTCTTTTTCTTTCTTACTTCTCTGTTAGTAGTCATCTCGGTAGTCACTCTACTCAGTAGTTTCTAGCCATTCAGTCCATCCATCGTTTATTTGGTCTTCCCCTACTCGTACACTCGTATATACGTTCATATTCAAAACTTTCCTGATGACTTTCCCTCATACCTCGGCATCATATACGGCAACTATTGCCCGTACTATGAAATTAATTATTATATCACCGAAATGTCGTTTTACAAATTACAAAAAGTTTCATACATAAAGCAAACAATAAGGAAAAAATAATCATAAAAACAAAAATAATAAGAAAGAAAGAAAGAAAGAAAAATACGTTTAATTGGCATTACAGCATAAAATAAATACACCTTAAAACTATGGAAACATGAAATAATGATTGCAATGCCAAAAGGGCCTCAGCTCAGCATAATGTCAGATGGTAACACAAGGTACCACCTGACGCTGATTTTCAGCAGCAACCCACGAGTGCCATACGCTAGAATTTAATAAACACAGAGAAGTGTGTGTCCGTTTTATAATAAATTAAGAGAATAAATTAAAAAGAAATGTTGTAGCATACATGTGTGTGTGTGTGTTGTGTTGTGATTAATTAAATACTAAAATAAATACTCAATATCAATGTTATTAACTACAATAAAATAATAATGAATCTATATCTAAATATTTAAAAGCATAATTTATAAATACATCATTTAATAAATACCTAAATACATAGTACAGACGCTAGCACATCAAGCTACTAGTATCTGTCATATTTCTTTAATAGATTTCAACTTTAGTTCTAGGTTGATTGGGAAAATTTACAGTTTCGGGTAGCTTGATGTGCTGGCCGTCTGTACATAAACAAACCATAGATGCAATGCAACTCACATGGTAAAACCAACACAACATCACGCTTGTATTCACCAAAGGTTAGGTACAATTCCATTTTTTTCTCATTTTTAGGGTTCCGTACCTCAAAACGAAAAAACGGAACCCTTATAGTCTGTCTGTCACAGCCAATTTGCTCCGAATCTAATGGACCGATTAAGTTGAAATTTAGTACACGTATGTATTTTTGTAACCCAAACACGGACGTGTAATGTAAATTAATGAATTTTGAATATGGGGGTCAATTTTGGGGGGTAAATAAGAAAATTAAAAATATATATAGGCAAACTGGACCGTGTGATATATCAAATGAAAGGGCTTACTGTGAGGGTCTCAAATATATATTTTGATAATTTTAAAATAAACTGTTTTCAAGTTATATAAGAAAATAGACGAAAATTGACAATTACCCCTTTATCTCCGAAACTACTGAGCTTAAAATTTTGAAAAAAATACAGAAAATATTTCTATAGCTATAGATTACAGGAAAACCTATAAGAAGTCTATGGTCTTGAAATAACATAGTAAATCTCTCAATATTGTGCGTACAAACTTACATTTGTCCATAGTTAAACGAAAAGGATCCAACCCACATTACACCTAATGTGGGTTGGATCCCTTTCGTTTAACTATGGAAATTTGTAGTTGGAATGTATGGGAGAACATGTTTTCAACTACAATGTTAAGCTTGTTCTTGAAATAAATTCATTCCAACTACGGAACCTTTCATTGTGCGTGGTCCGACACGTACTTGACCGGTTTTTTTTTTGTAAGTTCCTACCATGTAACTGGGGGTGAGACTATTGCCGGCTAATACCGGACACACATCCAGACTGGGCTACTACTGAGAAATTCCAGATAGAAAAACCGTATAAACCTTTGCTCGACCAGGGAATCGAACCCAGGACGACGTCATGCTCAGCAGTAGTGCTTGCAACCACTAGTAGACCAATGAGTCAGTACTATAGGTAGAACTCTGCCTAACCCATCGGGGAAAACAGGCTTGATGTTAAATTTTGTGTCGTGTACAAAATAATTAGGTAGTAAATAAGGTAGGTAAGGTACTTACGATTCAATATTCCTCAATTATTATTAATTCCAATAAGTACTTCACAATGTCATTGGCTTCTCTCAGCGTCACTAACTATTATAAACTCATTAGTCTTAATTGTAAAAACGTATAAAGTTTTCGTTTTAAATAATTTAAATTTTATATCTGGCACAGCCACATTCTTTTTTCACATTAAAATTTATTCAAAAAAGGAAATTGTATTTAATTATTTTAGTAACTTTTGCATTTAACACTAGTCTAATTTTCAATCCTTTGTACTGTTTTCACATTTTCCACATCGAATTCCAAATTATTTTAATGTTAAAATCACTTTCCTACGCACATCTCTCAACGAACATTATAAAATGCGCGCGAATCATATGTTTTCTGTTTACACTGCTGCAAACGATGCCACGCTTATAATGTTGGCACACAACTGACGTTCTATTTTCAAAACATGCCAGCAAATGAATGGAGAAATCCCGAAACGAAATCAAGGCCTTGTTTTTGTTTTAAAACCACCACTTGTAAATTTTGGAACACACCACCATCACTTTCAGCCTCATTTTTTGCCCTTAGTTCAGTTCTATATCCATAGCGTTAAGAATATGGAAATATACTAAGTCCATCTCACAAGCGACGATTATTAGCACGACTCCAAGCCAAAATTGTACGTCGGAAAAGCTAGCGCAGCACACAGCCGCTTGTCGTGCAAGTGGGATGAATACTGAAGTGGCCATAGTTATTTCTTGGCAGTGGCACAGCTGTCAAATCGTAATTAATTGACGTATTTAGCGTCAGGGTGTTCTGTAGCACTTCTTATAATATTGTAGTTTGTCTGTTAGTCCGACAATTGGTTATTGCTTTTCGTTTATTGATGATTTTTTAAAGAACTCTCAAGCCTTCGCGCGATTCCTTGCTATAAATTAATTGAAGAGACTTTTGTTATTTTTTTTTCAGCGATCGAAAGTCTTTTGTTTTAACTAAGTGTTTTTATTTATTTATTTATAATAAAATATTATAACTTATATGACGAAAATAGTGATGTTTAAGGAAGTCTAGAATCTACTACATTTACTTGAGAGCAGTGGAAATTGTTGCACTGAAGAAAATCTGGGTTCTATAAAATTATTTTAGAAGTTCGTGTTTGTGTATATATTTTAAAAGTGATTTATTTTTTTTCTTTATTTTGCTAATGGTTGTCCATATTTATGTTATTCTGTTATAAGCTTAATGTAGACTTTTTGTTGATTTTAGGTTTTAATTTGATTCAGTTTTTGCCTTCGATTTCGGTAAACAAAAAGTTTATTATTTTTGAGGCTTGTTGTTTTTCAAGTATTTTTAATGGTTAGGCAGATAACTTAGGTACCTATATTATTTAAAATTTATTTTACAAAATTTAAGGCATAAAGTTTATCTCAACTTTTGGCGATCAACATTTATATTTAAAATGCACAACCATTCAATTCAGTCTTTAGTATTTGAAGATCGAACAAAGTCTGTTATCAATCACGTAGCGTTCTATATTTGAAATCCAGTCCACGAGCGCCATAAAAATCTCTTCATCTATTTCATAATCAAACATTTCAAAATATGACTTGCATTTATTTTTCACTAATTTTTGAAGTTCTTTTATAAAATTTATATCACAGTATTTAGTTTAATATGTGAACACTCTTTTTTACTCTTTATTCTAAACTATTTTATTTCAAAGTCGCAGTTTAAAACTTTTCCATGTAAATGTATGTAAAATGTATCACTCAATAATTTGATTTAAAATCACACAGAATTTATTTTTTATTTTTGCAATTCACTTATTATGAAGAAGATGAATTAGCTCAATATAACATGTGCCAACTAGTATTTATTGCCGAAACTAATATACAACTGACTTATAAAGTTCGTTCGTGAATCTAAATTTATAGTGGATCAAGGTTCTGACACGTTACGTTAGATTTGGGCTATTGTTTAAATTTAATTAAATGAATAATTCATTCAATAATTCATTCATTGATTCAATAAAATTGAATCGAAGCAATATCAGAAAATTGTTCGAACTGTAATGTTACTTACCTAGATATTTTAAAAACTTATGTTAGGTACCATAGCTCTTACCTACTTAAAATTTTATTAAGTATTTCAACAAACTTGACGTTGGTCTAGTGGTCTCAAGAGCGATTTTTGAGCTAGGGGTTTTGGGTATGTACAATTCCTGGAAGATTCCACGTAATTTAAAAAATATAACAAAATTTTTAATACTAGGTGCTTACTCGGAAAGCATGGTAAGCTGTTGGTCCCGGCTGTCATTCGTGGATCTTTGACAGTCGTTACGGGATGTCTGATGAGCCGTCTTACCAAAGTAACAAGGTTTGGAGGTAATACCGTCTTTACCATAAGGGCACACGGGGCCCGTGCCCAGGGCCCCCATCCACAGAGGGCTCCGAAGGACCGACAACCGACCGAACGACCGACTCTCACATTTATTCTCAAACCATTTTTGTCAGGCACAGTAACAGTGAGCAGGGTCAAAAATAAAACTTACGTTTGTCTTAAAATTTAAGTCAAAATTATGTCGATTTTATTTAACCATCTTAGGTAATCCCTAAGACAAAATCAAGTTAAACTTTGCCTTTTTTTCTTTTAGAAGTATAAAATTTCTATAACATTTGACATGACTGTGACCTATTTGGCTTAGTTAGGATCGATTTAAGACAAAAAAGTCATATTCAAGTCTAAACTTGGCTTGGTTTTGGCTAAATCAGTAATTCATAATTATTAATTTGAATTCTGGAGTTACTTGAAGTTGCTACAAGAATATTCCTTTGCCTAATGGTTACCAATTGTAATGGAAAGTGTTCAATTTCGCAGCTTCCTAATCCTAACTTAATATTATAAATGCGAAAGTAAGTTTATTTGTTTGTTTGTTACCTTTTCACGCCTAAACCACTGAACCAATCATTCTGAAATTTTGCAAATACGTTGTCACGTGTACAGAAACGGACATAGGGTACCTTTCATCCCGAAAATAAGTACTGTTCCCGAGGAAAACAACAATTATGATAATAGATGGCGCCACGTGTCCTTCGAATCATGATTAAATTATATTATTATAGAAATTTTAGTAGTGTGTTAAGAGTTTTTTTTTTTATTATTTAAATACCTAATACATTTTGTGATAGACAAGCAGAGTACAATCCGAATTGATTGTCAAATTCTAAATTAACGCGAACGAAGCCGCGGGCAAAAGCTGTGTTGTGTTACAAGAACGACTAATTAATTTGTCAATTATGTGCATAGAAAGTGACATCCTTCAAAAAAATTACTTTGAGGATATAATAGAAGATTTTGCTCTACATAAATCCCGAAAGAAACCATTATCGTAATCGTAACAAAAAAAAACCAACAACATAGTAATATCATTAATTACATAATAGAAGTTAATAATAAATAGAAGATTGTAATAGAATTTTTTTTTTTTGTATAATTCGGTTTCTTTACTTTCCAAAAGGGCCCCATATTCTTGTGTGCCCAAGGGCCCCAGCATAGTTTAAAACGGCCTAGTTTGCAGGTCAGAGGCAGTCGCTCTGGTGCTCAGCTGCATCCAGTTAGACTGGAAACCGGCCCCATCATAGTTGGGAAAGAGCAGGTAGATAATGATGCTTTACCAATGAATTATTTTAAGTTTTTAGGGTTTCGTACCAAAATGGGAAAAGGGAACCCTTATGATGCGACTCAGTCTGTCTGTCTGTCCGTTAGTCACAGCTGGATATCTCAAGAACTACGAATGCTATCAACTTGAATTTTGGAAAAGTTTTAGATGACGTTTACCCAACTATTTTGCAAATAAGAGAGAAATATTTATTTTTTTCGCAACAGGGACTGAAAGGGGTTATTAAAAATTCGAAATGGGGCTACTAGGGCATGTGGGGTATCATATGAAAGAGGGCTGTTTGGGCACTGTCAAACATTTCTTCTTTTTTTTTAGGCCGCACAGTTTTCGACTTTTGATGAAAAATGTAAAAAGAAAAATACCTTTCCCCCCTTATTCCCGAAGTTTGCATAGAGAAAATTCTGAAATTATTCTGTGTGATAGAAGTTTATGTAAAGATTACAGGAAAAATAAAACGATGTCTCTAAATATCACACTTTTTTATATATAATGGTACGGAACCCTCGGTGCGCGAGTCCGACTATTGACCGTTTTTTTTTATTTGGATTTTCGGATTTGAGCCCGATTAATGGGACTCGGGCCGTATTACATGGAACTTATAAAAGGCGAAAGATAGGTGTAGAGGTATCTAGGTACACGTGAATCTCGGGAGAGCCATTTTACGGCGGTTTACCTATAGCAGGTATTGAGTCGATCCATCAGGTTAAGATACGCTTGCTGGGGTTGGTCTGACCATCTTTACATACCGAGACTCCTCCGTGCCTCACATCTTTGACAGACGTTACGGGTCGTCAGAAGTCTGGAACTCCCGGAAGCCTAACCACCAGTCTTACCAAGGGGTATTGTATTACCCAGTTACTGGGTTGTGTAGGTCAGATAGGCAGTCGCTCCATGTAAAATACTGGTTCAGCTGCATCCGGTTTGACTGCAAGCCGACCCCAATATGGTTGAAAAAAGGTTAGGCAGATTGATAGACCTATACTACCGTCATAAAGAAAAAGGACGTATCTATAAAATATTGAAATGGGGAAAATAAATATTTTGTCCTGTTTAAAATATAAAATACAAAGGCAGATGCGTCTTTTAACCCTTCGAATGCCGGAACGCAGGTCTGCGCACCATTTTTTTATGCGAGTGCGCCACTCGAAAAAACACCTAATTACATTAATGTAATTAGGTGTTTTTTCGAGTACAGCTAAAATCGCGCAGACCTACGTTCCCGGCATATGAAAGGTTAAGGGCGTTTGTGACTTTGTGCACTACAAGGAATTTTACCGTCCGGCAGTCCAATTTTTTACGGTCCGATATGCCATGAAAAAAACGGATGATTGGCTTGTGCACTTGTCCGTCTTTACTCGGATCGGTGCGGCGCAGTTCAGGGTAGCTCTCTTTGAAACTACACGCCACGCACACGTAATTACACTAGGAACAATGACTACGGTCCGGAATGGCGAAAAGTAAAATGTCGGACGGTAAAATTACGTATAGTGCAGTACAAGGAATTTTACTTTCCGGCAGTTTGATTTATTACGGTCCGATATGGCACGCCATAATTGTATATACTAGTTTGTACACTATATGTAATTTTACCGTACGACATTTTACTTTTCCCCATTCCGGACCGTACCCATCGTTCCTAGCGTAATTACGCGTGCGTGGCGTGTAGTTTCAAAGAGAGCTACAATGAACTGTGCCGCAACGATCCGAGTAAAGACGGACATTCATCCGTTTTTTTTATGCCACATCGGACCGTAAAAAATCGGACTACCGGACAGTAAAATTCCTAATAGTACTAATAGTAAGAATTTATTACCTAGGTTTTCGTTAAGTTTACGCCAGTATAAAAATACTGGTAGATGCGTCTTTTTTGCTGATTCCGAATATGTAAATAACTCTATTTCGAAAAAAAAAGTCAGATAGGTCTTTTTTTTCTTATGACGGCAGTATATACGTACACCTGCTATACTGCCGTCATAAGGAAAAAAGATGTATCTGACATTTTTTCGAAATAGAGTTATTTACATATTCGGAATCGGCAAAAAAAGACGCATCTACCAGTATTTTTATATTGGCGTAAACTTAACGAAAATCTAATAATTTCTTGCTATTAAAAGACGCATCTGCCTTTGTATCTTGTATTTTAAACAGGACAAAATATTTTTTTTCTCCGTTTCAATACTTCTGTAGATACCTACGTCCTTTTTCCTTACGGCGGGCGGCAGTATAGATACACCTCTACCTTACCCTTCGTGACATATAGTCGTGATGTTTATGTTATTTGGTCGTATCGACACATTTGCTTCGATCCCTAGTTGCAAGGTAAGCGAGGTTTGATTAAAACAAGTTTTAGTCACTGGTAAAAAAATGTAGTTAAGTTCGGTTGAAAGATTAGTAGGTATGTACTTTAAAGGTTCCATGCAATGGACCTTAACCTTATGTAGTACTGGCTGACATTTGAATACACGCGCCAGTATAAAACTCCTTTTTAGGGTTCCGTAGTCAACTAGGAACCCTTATAGTTTCGCCATGTCTGTCCGTCCTCGCTTAATCTCTGTGACCGTTAGCACTAGAAAGCTGAAATTTAGTACCAATATGTATATCAATCACGCCGACAAAGTGGTAAAATAAAAATTGGAAAAAAATGTTTTATTAGTGTAGCCCCCCTATATGTAAAGTGGGAAGTGATGTTTTTTTTAATTTCAACCCTAACGTGTGATATATTGTTGGAAAGGTATTTAAAAATGAATAGGGGTTTACTAAAATCATTTTTTGATAATGTCAATAATTTCGGAAATAATTGCTCCAAAAGTAAAAAACAATGTCCCCCCCCCTCTAACTTTTGAACCATAAGTTTAGAAAATATGAAAAAAATCTGAAAAGTAGAACTTTATAAGGGCTTTCTAGGAAAATCATTTTGAACTTGATGGAAACAACAGTTTTTGTACAAAAAAGACAAAAAGTTGTACAAAATAATTTCTGGACTAAGTTTGTAGTATAATCGTATATGCAAGCATTTTATTTAACTTCGTTTACATATTTTATTATATTTTCACGGACGGGAAACTACGGAACCCTTCACTGAGCGTGGCCCGACACGCTCTTGGCCGGTTTTTTAAATAATTAAAAAAAGATAGAACAGTTCGTATGTTTTTTCCAGTCGGGACTTCGGTTTTAGCTATTGCTCTAGGCGGTATAATTTAAGAAGTTTGCTATTTTATTCGGAGATTATATCGTATGAACTTATCTCGTTGTTGCGTGACCGAGTATTATTTGCTATCCCTATCCAACTACACACCCCTTTTTTTTTGTGGATGGGAGATCATCAAATAACTTCTCCCGCTCTGGGTGGAGCGGGAGGGCGTGTCAGACTTCTACTGAATAAAACCCACCCGTGTTCCTTCAGTTGCCTGTGCCAGGGCCACGGTAACTCTTTCGAACAACCCGCAACCCTGGCGGGCATCGGCCTTAGCGGACCCCTTCAGCTAGTGCTGACATAGCTTTGAGGCGCGCGTGGAACACAACGCGCCGTCGACCCGGGCCCTGGTCCTTACCGGAAGGCGAGCTACACACCCCTGGAGAAACTCAGAACTTCCAGCAGTAATAGCCTAGTGGTGTGACCGTCGGACTGCCAAGTAATAGGTCTCGAGTTCGAACCTAAGGCACGCACCTTTGTTTTTCGGATTTATGTGCGTATTACTCGTATATTATATCATAACTTGCTTAAAAAACGATGAAGGAAAACATCGTGAGGAAACCGACATACCTGAGAGATATTTCTCGACGGAATGTGAAGCCAAGTTAGAGGCCAATGGGTGGCATAATAACTCTGACACCAGGTTAGTCAGTAACCACTAAGTTCTATGTTATTGGGTTTGATTTCCGCACTTATTCCTTCAAGTGGATGATTAAATACACAATGAAGACGCCCCTGGAGCATGCGTAGTTCATACAAACGAAATACCAAAACAATTTGTAAATCAAACATATTCTAAAGGTAGTGCGTATTTATTCCGATTGGATTACAGCATATCTAGGTTCCTAAATAAATATTAAATAAAAACATTGATTTAAACATGAAATATGAGAAAAATAAGTTTTCTATAGAAATTTCAAATTACTCATATCACGTCTTTAAAATCAGAAAATCAAATCAAAACTCATTTATTCAAACTAAGCTGAGAATCAGCACTTTTTGGACGTAAAAATTACATAAGACAGTCCCACAAAACGCCCGCCCTTCACCACTTCCTAGTGCTTTAGCTGGGGAGAAGAAGTGACGCAACAAACTCCCCAGCAGCACAGCTGTCTGTTCAGTTAAAATAATTGAATCTATACAAAACTGCGCATAATAATTTAGATACATTACGCAACACAAATCATTAAATTAAATTATTTGCTATAAGTAAGCTAGCACACACCAATTTACCAAAAAAAAAAAAATCGAAAACTATACTCAAGCAGAAATAAAAATACAAAACTAAAAACGTAAGCAGAACTTTATACCTAAATAAAAGCCTCCAGTAATAAAGGATGTGCCCACTTACATATATCCGTATATGAAGCCGAAATCAGTGTCAAAATCAAATCAGTTTCCTTTCAAAATATATGTTTGGGAACCTAGATATTCTGTAATCCAATCGGAATAAATAGGCGACACACTACCTTCAGGATATGTTTGATTGACAAATTGTTTTGGTATTTCGTTTGTATGAACTACGCATGCTTCGCGGGCCTCTTAAGTCACAAACCTAACCTAATCTAACCACAATGAAGGGTTCCCTAGTTGGAATGAATTTATCAAAAGAACAAACACTGTAGTTGAAAAACATACTTCCAACTGCAAATGTAAGTTTCTACGCACAATTAAGTGATTTACCAAGTTACTTTATTTAAGACCATAGACGTCTTATACATTTTCCTGTAATATATAGGTAAGTATATAACTATTTTCTGTATTTTCCCAAAATTTTCTGCACAGTTGTTTCGGAAATAAGGGGGGAATGGTAACCTTAAATAAATTTTCTATAATAATATGAAAACTATTTATTTTAAAATGATCAAAAAGGTATAATTGAAATCCTCCATGTTCTTTCATTCGATATGTCATAGTGGTTTGAAACATTCTTTTTTTTCTAATGTTTCCCCTAAAGTGAACCCCGTATTCAAAATAATTTATTTGCTTTAGGGTCAAGCCACATCTGTCAGCACGGAATCGCATTTTTTCATACTCTAACCTTTTCTATCGCTCAGGATCGGCATTTGCTAGAGCGAGAAAGATAGAGTGCGCACGGCGGAATGCGAACGCATCGACGTTTCCGCCGCGCGCACTCTATCTTTCTCGCTCTAGCAAATGACAATCCTGAGAGATAGAAAACGATAGAGGATGAAAAAATGCGATTCCGTGCTGACAGATGTGGCTTGACCCTTTCTCGAACATGTTTTGATCACACAAATTCAGATGTGTACCAAACTACAACTTAATCGGTCCGGTAGATACGCAGCAAATCGGGTGCGACCATAGATAGATATATTTGTATGGGTGTGACATATGGTCAGACAGACATACGAGTGATCCTATAAGGATTCCGTTTTTTTTTTTTCATTTGGACGTACGGTACCCTAACAAGTACGAGTATCCCTAAATGAGTATTTATCTCTTCTCTAATTACTGTATTACTAGACATTGTAAGGAGTAGGACCTAAAATGCTCAGAAATGGTTTTAGACCACGTTTAGGTAAATACAGCTGGTTTTAAATAAACAGTGTCTCGTTAATTCCGCGACAATTTACTTACTTTGCCAGTTCACATAGTGCGAGCTAGCGTGCGAGTCGCCCTACCGAGTAGCTGCTGTGCAGCAACTCGCACTGAGAGACGTATCATACGAGTTACTCGCACTTGCGAGTTGGACAGTGGCTCGTATACGAGCAACTTCAACATTTTTTGTTTTCACTCGCCTGCTTGCCTTCCCCGTCACTCTCATGGCAGCAGCTCGCACATCAGTCGTATTGTTCGGACGCTTTCGGCAGTAGCTCGCTAATCCAAATCCTTATTTTTCTCTGTTCTTTTTTTAAAGTTTTTTATAAGATTTTTCTAATTCAAAGTTATTGTGTAACCTTATCAGTATTTTTTTTTTTTTCATCAAATCGCATTGACTCGACATTGCACGCTCCCAATAGGTACTACTCCAAGCACACAACTCTCAAACACAGCCAAGGCAAGCAGAGCTACTGACATACGAGAACGCAGTGCGAGCAGCTGTCTACTATCTCAATAGTCAGCAGCTCGCACTGTGTAAACCAGCCATTACATCTTCAGTTACAAAAAAAAAAAAAAACAATAATTTTTCGTAAAATATAAAGACAAGAATGCATACCTCCCAGGTTTGTTTGTTATCACATTAACCTGACACTGATGTATTAGGCGCCAGTATCAACAATGTCAACGAAATTAAAAATGTTGAGCTAACAGTATTATGTAACACGAAAAACTGTCTTCAGGGACACTTTTCTAGGTAACAAAGAAAAATAATGAGGCAAGACCATACATACTGTCATTCACTGAACATAATTTCGAAATTCGAACGGTGTCTCGTTGTGAATCCGGGAAGATTGACTTTAAAAACAAATGAGTTCGCTTTCGAATTGTGTGCGCTCACTTGAGTGAGGTTCCAAGTGAACTTTACAGAGTAGCACACATTCAGCTGTTTTCGTCCATATAGTACTTATCAGATAAAACTAACCTCGTGTACTGTGGCAGCTTTGAACAGGAAACAGTTAAGGAGTCCCTCCTTCTCATTCAGGAGTATGTAGAACAGCTCTTCAGGACGACCTGGCACCTGGCTGGCCCTGCAATTAAACAATAGTTGAATATAGGTGCCCGGTTAATTGCAATAGGCTCACCACCTGTAATGGGCCCCTGTAATGGTGAGTCTATCCATCATCTTCCTGCCCTTATCCTATGTTACTTGGGGTCGGCGCAACACGTTTTCTTACTCCCTTCTCTTTCAAATCATTCCTCACACAATCCATCCACCTTTTCTTCGGCCTTCCTCTCCCTCTCCATCCATCAACATGTATATTCATCACTCTTTTAGTCACATGCGTTTCGTCCCTTCTCATCACATGCCGATACCAAGCCAAACGATTTCCTTTCAACTTTTCTGTCACTGGCGCCACTTTCAAACTTCCTCTTATATACGCATTTCTTACTTTATCCATTCTCGTCACTCCACACATCCATCTAAACATTCTCATCTCCACTGCATGCAATCTTTTTTCATCCGTCTTCTACATTCAGACCCATAAAATACGACAGTGGGGGTCTATTATGGGACTAAAATAATATAGGTTACTGCCAACATATGGATGTACTATAGTTCCACCTCCCCTGTCTAACCCTTCGAATACAAGCAAGAGAAGGCACGGAGAATTCGAAGATATATTATGCCATCTAGCAACCCGCACTGGGCCCTCGTGGTAGATTACGGTGCATTCCCTCTCACAGAAAGAAGGCCTAAGGCCATTTGTCCACTGCAAAGTCACCGGGACGTCAACGAGAACGAGAAGACGGTGCCAAAGTAGCGATACATTACATTTACTATGGACGCGTGTCCACCTTAGGGACTACTCACACTTATTCAGCTTATGCCTGATCAGATACGTACGCGACGCATCCGATCAGCTTTCCGCGTCTATTCAGCTTTCGCGGCAAACAAGTATAAAATGAGGACAAATGTGTTATTATCATGCGAGTGCTATAGATACAGTTCAGCGCTGTTCTGCCGCATTCAGCGTCGAACGCGGTGGAACAGCGCTGTACACGGATGGTTCTCGACTCCTTGTCGTCGAGTTGTGATCTGCATAGTTACAGCATAGATTTAATTTATTATTACGTAATCATTATGCACGCAAGGATTGAGAGGGTTCGGACGTCTTTTAAAGTAATTATGATTACTTTATTTTTACGAAATAAAAGCGATAGAAGCGTTTCAGTGGAGATAAAACGCTATGACGGCTTTTCTCATTCTTACGACGCTGTACTCGGCTGATAGAAGCAGAACTGTATAAGTGTGACCAAAATTGTTCAGAGAATCGCGAATGGAGCTGAATAAGTGTGAGTAGTCCCTTACACCGCGCCTTTACAGGAACGTCACGTTTGTTTCGAATAACCTCGTTTCTCGTTGACGGCCGGTGACGTTGTACTGTAGACAAACAGTGTAAGTCCTAGGAATCTTAGGCCTACATTAATTAATAAACGTTACTTAGCACGTACTTTATCTGAGCATTATTCCTGTCACTGTCAAACTACTGTTAAGAGAGCTCTTGTATGTTGTCACCTCTCTCGCTCACACGGGGCCAAATTAAGATTGTTAAATGAAAAGATGATTGGCGAACTAGTGACTAATATGAATTTAATAGGTTATTATTAAAAATACATTTCTATTGTGTTATCTAATAAATTCAGCTCAAAAAGTATTATGATCTGTTTTTGAGATAAGTTAAATGAATGCCACAATAAAAATGTGTTTTTAATAATTACCAATTAAATTAATATTACTTACTAGTTCGCTAATTGGAGCTCGTGGCTAAATTATAAAAGCCGCACGGGTCGATCCATCAGGTTAAGCTACGCTTGACGGGGTTGGTCCGTGGATGGGTGACAATCTTTATATACCCAGACTCCTCCGTGCCTCGAAAAGCACGTTGAGCTGTTGGTACCGGCTGTCATTGGGATCTGTATTTTAGTTTTTTGCTTCGACTTCCGAAATTATAGTTATTTCATAATTATGAGTTAATTTATTATTGAAGTCAGTAATTTTTGTTTAATCGTTTTTTTATTCGTTATTTTTAGTTTTTAGTAAAAACTGGAATATTGGTTTCTAATAAGTAGTTAATAGTTTTGTTATAAATACTGCACTAGAATTTGACCAAGGTTTTGAGATGTTTTCCCTTTGACACCACACTCGTAGCTCTTATCAATAAGCCAGGCCGTCACACTTACAGGTATTAGTCTATTATCTTGAAAACTTCTGAACCGATTTTGATGAAACTTGCACTGTTCCCTTAGTTGAAGTAAATATAAGCCATTAAAAATTAAATGGTCACGATCTGATTAATATTTTCGGAGAAATGCGTAATAAAAGGTTGTATATTTGTTTGGAAGCCCTAATAGATTGTCATATTATGTGAATATACTGCAGTTCCAATAATATTACATACTTACAGAATTGATAATCTCCTTTTTTGAAGTCGATTAATCAACAGACACGATAACGTGCTAAAGTCAAAGTAACGATTTTAAAGTTTAGAGATTTGGATCTTAGAATCCAGTATTCTTAGAGGTTGATTAAACTTTCGCATGCCAATTACAGAAACACTTATAGCGCCATTGTGTCTCGCGTGGATCTAGGTTCGGTTAAGGGTTATGTCACGGGTAATATTCGAAGGGTTAAGTATGTGCCCTTGACCCTCATACAAATAGTCTACGATATTGCAACAAACAATAATAAAATTGACATGAGGAGGAGCTTGTGGCTAAGTAATAACAGCCGCACGGGTCGATCCATCAGGTTGAGCTACGCTTGCCGAGGTTGGTCTGTGGATGGGTGACCATCTTTTCATACCGAGACTCCTCCGTGCCTCGGAAAGCACGTTAAGCCGTAGGTCCCGGCTGTCATTCGTGGATCTTTGACAGTCGTTACGGGTCTTCAGAAGCCCGAAAGTCTGACAACCAGTCTTACCAAGGGGTATCGTATTCCCCAGTAACTGGGTTGTGGAGGTCAGATAGGCAGTCGCTCTATGTAAAAATACTGGTATTCATCTGCATCCGGTTAGACTGGAAGCCGACCCCAATATAGTTGGGAAAAGGCTAGGCAGATTGATTGACATGATGTGAAGCAAATTACAATTTATTGCTATGTATATAATATTAATTATGTACTATTTATTTATTTATTTATTGACGTTTTTTTCCGTTGATAACGTCATACAAGATCGTGCAGTAATAACCTTTAGTGCTTTATTATGGTTTGTTGAGGCGTTTTTATATAATAAAAAAAAAACAGGTTTCTGTACTTAATTGAGGATTTAACTACCTTTATTTTGCAAAAAATAAATTGTTCCGGATTTGTGGATTATCCTTTTTTGTTAAAATACTTAGTTTGTTTATACATACATAAATCTCTCTCCCGCCGTCTTCCCATGGGGGTAGGCAGAAACTACAGATCGCCATCTTGTTTCTAAATGAATACCGGACAAATAGACAAGGCCGGCCAAAGACCGGACAGAAACCAAAAAGCAGGACATACATACATACATAAACTCACGCGTCCTTCCCATGGGGGTAGGCAGAAACTACAGAACGCCACCTGCTACGATCCTTACATACTCCTTTTGCCTCGTTTACGTTAATACATCTGGTCTTACACGCACGCCGGTTGCGAGTACTACGCACCCGACCTTTCTGAAGAACATCACCAATAAAGTCACTATATGTCTTTCTAGGGTACCTCTGCCGGTGTTCCCACTCACATCTGCCTTGTATTTATAATATGTTAAATGAATAAACATGTTTCCTTTCTTTTCTTTCTTTCTTACGTACAGACGCCAGCAGGTCAACCTACCCGAAACTGTCAGATTTTCCCAATCAACCTTGAACCTAATGCCTTAGCAATAAAGTCGAAAATCTATTAAAGAAATCTGACAGATTGTAGTAGCTTGATGTGCTGGCGTCTGTACCTACTTATAAGGTTTTTAAAGGCAAATTTAGAAAACTTTATATGGCTCTTTTGTAGAACCGAGCTTTTTCGGCGCAGTCGTATTACACACACATTCCTGTTTTTTTTTTTTACATGGAAATACGCTTCTTTTTTGTTTTATTTTTCTGAGAATAGAATGTTGATTCACAAGGAATGCATACAACACCAATCTTCATAGCCTTTTCCCAAGTATGTTGTCCGCTTCCAGTCTAACCGGATGCGGCTGAAATCCAGGCTGATAAGAAACCTTTGTCCTTCTTTAGGTCAAGTTCTACCCATATGCCAAATTTTATCGAAATCCGTTCAGAAGTTTTAGTGTGAAAGCGTAAGAAACAAACTCACTTTCGTATTTATAATATAAGACTTACCTCACAATGTCGACCAGCCGATGTACGATGACGGGCTCAAAATTGCCATTGTAAGCCTTTAAGCAACCATCTTCTATTGCAATGCTGAGCTGTAAGAAAAATATTTAATAAATCTAAGGCGAATTTGTAGGTGTATTATAGTTGCATCTCTGCCTAACCCTTCGGTGTATACAGGTGTGATGTTATATCGTTGTAATTTAAGGTTTTTCTTGACCTGGGATCTGGTCCTGGGAATCCCAGGAACGAAAACGGAGCATGTTCTTTATTGGTTATTATCAGTGAAAATTATTTTTTAATGGGGATTTATATATAGACTTGAAAAGAAAAGGGATTTTCAGTTCTCGATATCCCTATCGAGAACTGAAAAACCCTTTTCTTTTTAATTTTCAGAAGTGATGTCATTAAAAAAATCGTTAACACTAGTCGATAGATAAAAGAAAGCTCTATCAGCTACAGCTAGTGATGTCATTGTAAAAAAGACTAGTGGGACTAAGGGATTTTTAAATTGTGGCAGCATATAGCTGATGCTAAACTTGGATTTTTAATTTCAAAATGACAGCTGCGATCGACATTTTTCTCTGATGTTTGACATTTTAATCAAGTTATGTATGTCATTTTAGTCTAGCAAATTAAAAACCTGAGTATAAGTTGTCTTGCTACTCTAATCTCAATAATTGGTAATTGGTCTTTAATTGTTATACGAATCAGCATCGATAGAAATAAAACGTGAGATTTGACTTTTTTCTAGCTAACTGTAAAATCTAACCAAAATAAGTAATGCAGTAAGAAATTACTCCAAAAGTTATGATGTCTATGTCTCCTAAAAAAGTAAGTGGTAATGATAACTTGAGGTGATAACATACGTCCAACCACATCCGTGAAAATTGAGTCTAGAGGTAACGTACAACCACATTGCTAATGGTCGGACACAACAAAACTTGCTTTTAGTTTGTAACATGCTCGTTTTATTGTAGATTTGCAAGTTGAAATCACAGAGATGAATAAAAACTTCAGTGATAAACCAAGATGAACAGGAAAAAAAAATGAACTGAAGAATGTGGAAAAGACAATTAAAGATGTTAACGAATAGGAACTATTGTACAGAGTCCGGAACAGTTACAGTTTTATATAGGTTGCATAGTAAAATAGCGATGTTCACACACTCATAAGCAACCATTGGACCCGGCTACGAGCGGGGTGCGGCGGCGCGGAGCGATGCAGGTTCGGAGCGACACCGCCCGGCCCAGGAGTACACGAAGCGACGACGCGCGAATCATACGTGTTTCAATACCTATCTACATTGTAACCGCACCTAATTTGATTATACGTCATTTTAATACAGTCTGGTCAACTTTTATTTAAATATTAGTTCCTGGCCTCAACAAGCGAGAAATCGGGGTTTAAATACAAGTGGTCTAAAAAGATCTCTTTCTTGTGCCTTACAATAAAATTTAAGCAACAATTGATTTGCAACTTAACACTATTTATACGGTGCAACTTTTATTCTTGCCACAGGTAATTAATGTAATCGCACCGTTTATGTCATATAGATATTTTCGGAAAGGCTGGATGTGCCTACAATGAATATAAATTCAAGTTACATATTATCAAACTCATACATGAGGCTTGATATATCTTCCAGTGATTGTGAAGTTTTTGTTTTTGTACTATTTTATCATGGTTTTCATAAAAACCTAGATCAGGCGGGTCTACATTACGGTTAGAATTAAGTTTTATTCGATTGTAATTAATGTAAATCATCATTTTTACTTTATATTTGAATAATTTTATTATTTATATTATTATTTATTGTGCGTGTATGCCTCATTGGCCTGCTAACAATAGTTTAAGTTGCTATGGGTCTTCGAAGCCTGAAACTATATATTTAAAAAAATTATTTTATATTTAGTGCTTCAATGTCGTGCTGGAATAGGGATGATGCCTGGGTAAAAAAAAGACATGCAGATAATAAAAAAAATATTAGATACGTATTTTTTGCTTTATCATATTAATAAAAAATGACTTAGATAACTCGCATTAAAGTTCGGGAGTGGGGGCTTGCTACGTCACTTCTACGTATAAAATCTACCAAGACGTGACGTCATGCCACATTTTAACTCAATGTATCGCCGTAATCTTTGATTACGTAGAAAAAGAAAAAATACGTGTCCAATATATTTTAATAATCTACATGACGGACAAAAAATCATTTTTTAGTCATCATCCCTATTAGGACCCATCTTGAATAATCGAATTACCACCCTGCATAAAATCTTCGCACAGATTGCCCGTCGTCTGTTTCACACTCCATTACATACCTTATCTCTAACGCCAGTAGCCCTAATCTCCCGCAGCAACCACGGCAGCATGGCATTCGAGAACCGCCGGTCCATTGCCGTGAAGCCCAGGTATGTTACCGAAGTCAGCTTGGTCTTCATCTTGAGATATTGTATTAAAAACTGCTGACAAAAAAGACATTTTTTTTTCAGAACCGGTCGAAGTGGTGGTGCTTGCTGAAATGATCAAATGGTGATGAGAGCAAGATAATGGTGATGAAATGTTTTTCTGAATGTTTTATTGACGTTTCCCTTGATATCCCAGGACTCGTTTCTGCAATAACATTAAATTTTATTAGGTCACTAGCTGTGCCCACAACTTCGTTCGTATGGCTGTCAGAAAACAGTAATGTGCCGCAAAGAGAAGATCTATAAGATTGCTGCGAGGGCGTCCATTTAAAAAGGGAGAATTTTTCGCCCAGGCCTGGTAATTTTTCCTAGTAAGAAGCTGCCAAAAAACTTGTGTTATTTAGGAAAATGTATACGTACAATGTCAGCGGTGGAACCACCAGGAGCGTACACAAAAAGGTTGCTAGAGTTGCTCACACGCGAAAGAGCTACATAAAGTTGTCCGTGGGAAAAGCAACCAATACTAAGATCCACCCCCGCAACGGACAACGTTTGGCCCTGAGCTTTGTTAATGGTCACTCATGGCGTAACATAGGCTGACGAAGAATTGTATACGTTTAAAATTTAACGGGAAATTATTACGAAAGAGGGGAATTCTGGGAATAAAAACAACATCATCGGCGCCGCAACCTGTTAAGATTTCGGATTCGATGACGATGTGTTGGAGATTGCAAAGTTTAGGACTTAAATTTCTGAGAAGAATAATTGGCACATCGACTTTTAAATAAATGTGTGCTGGAAGACCGGGTGTGTCAAGAGATTCTAAGAACTCTACTGGATATTGTGTGGCATCTTCTTCTTCCACGACAGTGTTTATCGAAGTATATTGCTTACTTTCCCCAGAAACATGTGCCAATATTTGTGTATTTATTGCTTCCGCTTGGTCGTTGCGGAGGGTCAAAATAGCTTGTTGACACAGCCAAGCGACAGCGTGGTTCCCGAACTGTGGGTTTCCCATACACAGAATAAATGAGTTCCAGCTGTGAAGCAACGGAACAACATAGGTTCTCCACCAAAATCACTTTACCATCTTGTGTGGGATATGTGCCGTCACCAATTTTTTAAAGTAAATTTGAGAACTCTTGCGCATTTAGGTTCCCTCCCAGATGTACTCGCATATTTAAACTCAAATGAGTTACGCCATGAATCGTTATGAATTGCGCCATAGAATCGAGCTTTAGGCAAGCACTAATTTCATCGGCTCTCGTTCTTCGGGGTATAATCGGTGCCTCCCTAAGATCACCACAGAAAGTACCGTAATGCCTCCCATCGGCCGATCATTTTGCCTTATGACCCACAAAGTTCGGTCTACTGCTTCCACAGCCTTGCCGTTTGCCATCGTGCACTCGTTCCAAATTATTATGACACAATCGCGTAAAACCCGAGCTGTACCTATTGCTATTGCGAATCGGAACTTTGCAAACCGGACTTACTGTTCGTTCTAAATCGATGGGGATTTTGAACATTGTATGTGCGGTTTTTCCTCCGGGCAACAATGTAGCTGCTATTCCTGCTCATAAAATCTTCAGCAAACTTATTTTGTTATTTATGCCACAACTGCCCAGCATCCGCTGAGCAGTTGTGGCTAATCCAAAAAAGGTCAGTAACATGGCCAACAGATGACGCAAACGATATAGACTATAAAGCATCATCCTAATGCTGATCTCCGTCTAATAAATGACGTGCGCGGTCAGCAGCCTGGTATGTGGGATATGCAATATCATCCACTTTACGGAGCTCAGTAAAAGAAGTAGGTCCACGTACTACGTGCAGAAGGAGACGTAAATAGTAACACGCTGAATTATTAGGGTGCACAATGTACACTCGTCCAATCACATGTTCCTTGAAAACTCCAGGCTCGCCTTCCAGAGCAGTTCCACGTGGTCTACAGTTAAAAACACCTTGCTGCTTGTTGTACGTGTAATAAGATGGAACCTCGTTATAATTATCTGTTTGGCAGAGGCGAAAGAATGCCATCAAGGTGGTTTGTCTCGGATTGTCTAAACTTTCGGTGACATTTTCAGATTAAAAATATACTCGTTGCCCGCCCTCGAGGTGTACATGGAGATGGAAAACTGGTGGATGTCTCTTATGAATTGGGAAACTTAAAATACGCCAAATTGCCTCCGAGGAGCTTATGTATCGGCCAGATTGACATCTCCTGACTTTATCATATTCATTGCGATTTCTCAGCGCGATCATAGCTTAGTCACTACCTTTATTAATAAAAAACAATGAATTGGAAACCTTTAATTAGCCTAACTTTGGACTGGATCATTGGGAGTCATATCCACAATGTATCGCATTAAACTTTCGCGCGAAGTATGCGAAAATAACCACACTAAAACAACACACGATCTCAAAACTTTACGTTAGTATCATTTCGGGTCAATAGATGTCGTTACTTGTATCTACGTTACGTTCTTGTTGAACACCAAAGATTGGTTAATATCTTTTGATAGAGTAACGCGATTGCGATGAATCAAAAGCTAAACGTTACTCCGAGTTATACACAATATTTAAGTATAAAAGTTCATCCTATTGGATTCGTAATTATTACGTGATACTGTAACAAATAATATGTCACAGACAAACACGAAAATTCTAAAAATTGTAGAAATGTCATCTGTTAGTTATTCTTTACCACCCCAACTATTTTGTTTTTAATATTTTTAATGTACAGAAACGCCTCGTCTACAGATTTATTATGTGTAGGTATAGATTTATTTTTAACCACTCCGGCGGCATCCGGGTTTTTTCTGTATGTTCACCGATTTTCCCGCGATTACAGGGCCGATTTACGCGATTCTATTTTAATTTGGTAGATGAACTCGCGCGGTGTTCGGAAGTTTTTGAGTTAGCTTCAATAATATATATACGTATTTAATCAACTTGATGTACAGACGCCACCAGGTCAAGCTACCCGAAACTGTCAAATTTTCCCAATCAACCTTGAACCTAATGCAATAAAGTTGAAAATCTATTTTATTGCTAAAGCATTTAAATTTGACAGATTGTAGTAGCTTGATTTGCTGGCGTCTGTACCTATATTATGTTGATGATATTATAAAACTTCCTGTCATTGTTGTTTACATAGCAAGTTTTTTTTTTTAAATTCTCTATTTGTTTTAGGGTCTTTATCTAGACAGATGTGCTCGGAAAAGCTCGTAGCTAAGTAATATCAGCCGCACGGGTCGATCCATCAGGTTAAGCTACGCTTGCCGGGGTTGGTCTGTGGATGGGTGACCATCTTTTCATACCAAGACTCCTCCGTGCCTCGGAAAGCACGTTAAGCCATTGGTCTCGGACTCCCGGCTGTCATTCGTAGATCTTTAACAGTCGTTACGGGTCGTCGGAAACACTAAAGTCTGACAACCAGTCTTACCAAGAGATATTGTATTACCCAGTAACTGGGTTGTGGAGGTCAGATAGGCAGTCACTCCATGTAAAATACTGGTATTCAGTTGCATCCGGTTAGACTGGAAGCCGACCCCAACATAGTTGGGAAAAGCCTAGGCAGATTGATTTAGACAGATGTGCCAACCCCCTCGTGCGTTTTAACATGGTATAACATTTACACTTACAATTAACATAAAATATACTAAACACTTACACAATTGAAACACCTTGAGATAAACACACCGAAAACGATAACACATAGAAATAAACACATAGAAGTTACAGATGGAGGACTGCTATTAACCGACATAACTTTTTGGCACATTCTGACGTTGGTCGAGATAAAACTGATTGAATTAATCCTACGTTAAGGGGACTACATGACCTAAAGCACGGTCACTGTCGGACTGCATAGAAAAGAAAGAGAAGCGCGATGACATAACGCATATATATGAAGCAATTATCGATTTACAAAAAATCTAGTGATTAGACTAAAACATTAAAACACTATCATGTTAATATGTTGCTTGTAGAATAATGTGACAAAAAAATCTGGATGATTGCATGTATATAGGTTTTTAATCGTTAAAAGAAATTTTTAGAGGTATCTTCGTGATTTTTTCCTATCGTGTCAAATTAATTGTATTATGTTTTCAACACACTATCTAACTAGCATATATCCTGAAGAATATCATATATTTTTCTAATTTTGCTTACTGCAGTAGATCATATACTTTTAGGCATTATAAAGCTTGCGTTATTTGCGTTTAGGTTCTGTAATCCTCTTAAGTTTAAGTCGAATTCTCTCAAAAAGACTCCCTCTCGCGTCCGTTCTGGACACAATCCACCAGCAAATTCTGCACGTCCTCAATTTGATCACACTCTCTGCAATTCGGCGAAGCAACTTTGTTCATGAGGAATGCAAACTTCGCTGATAGATAGTGTCCAGAGCGAACTTTCAGTTGATCAACGTCGCCTTGTATGGTCCTATACCATATACCTTTGTGTTGACTGATATCAACAAAGTATTGTTCCCAGGAGTTATAACAAATTACTTTATATTCCCGAGTAGTCATTACTGTTGTTCCCTCTACTGTTGCTAATTTAGATAGTCAGTAGCTATGGTATAAGAAATGGTGTGGAGTAACTTACCACAACAAAAAAGTGTTTATTTTTTTTATAAATTCTATTTCGTCGTCGGATCATAAGCAAATTCATTCCATGTCAAATGGAGTTGTGGTGGAGCTGCTAGTGCTGTGCTTTCAAAAGGTGGTTCCTCTTCAGCGTTTTAGCCACCGCTGTAGGGTTTAACAGTTCAGTAGCTAGTGAGTTTGGATGCAAGGTTAGGCATGTCGTGTGTTGACTTTTGTACAGCTCGATTTCAGAGTTTACTGATGACATTTGTTCCTAGCAAACCAAGGAGCATTTGCTATATTTTGGACTCTTTGCAGGCCTTCGTACCCTACTTTGGTTTTGCTGGTAACGCCCCACAATTGGATCCCGTAGCTCCGTATTGGCTTTAGGACTGCCGTTGAAGTGAAAAATCCGGTCAAGAGCGTGTCGGATCACGCACAATGAAGGATTCCGTAGTTGGGATGAATTTATCCAAAGAACAAACTTAAAATTGTCGTTGAAAAACATGTTCTCCCATACAATACAAAATTGTCCATAGTTAAACGAAAAGTATCCAACCCACATTACACCTAATGTGGGTTGGATCCTTTTTGTTTATCTATGGACAAATGTAAGTTTGTACGCACAATATTGAGAGATTTACCATGTTGTTTTAAAACCATCGACTTCTTATAGGTTTTCCTGTAATCTATAGGTATTGAACAATTTTCTATATTTATTTCAAAATTTTAGGCTCAGTACTTTCGGAGATAAGGAGGGGAATGGCCAATTTTCCTCTATTTTCTTAAATAACTTTAAAATGGTTTATTTTAATATTATAAAAAAATACATTTGAGACTCTCATAGTAAGCCCTTTCATTTGATATGTCACGCAGTACAATTTACAAAACGTTTTTTTTTTTAATTTTCTTATTTGCCCCTAAAGTTGACCCCCATATTCAAAATTTATTTATTTACGTTACACGTCCGTGTTTGGGACACAGAAATACATATGTGTACCAAATTTCAACTTAATCGGTCCATTAGATTCGGAGCAAATTGGCTGTGTCAGACAGACAGACACACGAGTGATCCTATAAGGGTTCCGTTTTTCCTTTTGAGGTACAGAACCCTAAAAAAGATTTTTTTATACAAAAGTATTTTTTTCTTCGGAACGTCACAAGACGCGTCCTAACTGGCACTAATGTTTGCGAGCCTTTATAAGGTTTTCCTGTAGTTCTTAAGGTAGCTATTATTATACGTATGTAATACACTCATTATGTTGTTTAAAGTAAATAACTGCTGTTACACATGTGTTTGTTATTACATTCAACTCTGTTTATGTAAATAATATACCTACTTTATGTGTGTGTTTTAGTTATAGCAGTCCTCGTAAGGAGGTAACCTCAAACACATTTATACTGGTTGTAATTTTAATCACCGTTCTCTGAATGGGGACATTTTACTCATTATTATGAACAACATTTACTATGGAACCAAACCTGAAATCGCAAAAAATCTGCTGTTCTGTCATTTTGACGAAATAAGCGAACATAAATGTACTGAACAGCTGACTTTTTTGTCGCGATTTTAGGTTTGGTCCCATAGTAAAAGTGGTTCATAATGATGAGTAAAATAAGCCCCTTTAGAGGATAACGGTGATTAAAATTACACCATGTAGACTAAAATGATTATTTTAGTACGTAAAGGAGGGTTCAGGAAGCCGACAAAAGGATCCAGTTGGACTGGGTTGGGCAGCGTTTGGAAAATTTCGTCAAGTCTTCCCGTAACCTGTCCCACCATGTTTGAAGATTAAATGGTCTTCATCCAGTGCGTCCTGCCCCTTATGGAAGCCCCTTATGGAAGGGAAGGCAAAACGGACCATATAAGCAAGAACTTATATAGAAAAAAAAAAATCGTTTATTCAACATTTTCGTTATCTAAACTTTACTCCACTTATCAATTACCTATGAAGATGGCATTTTACAATACTGGCCATATGAAACGTAATTTATGTATGGCTGGCAATAAATTCTAAATTCAAATGAATTTTATTTAAAAAGTATGGAATTTTATTTTCAAATTCAGTAATTAAGAATAATAATAACCTGGGACATTATTCACACACGGTCATCTGATCCTAAACTAAGCAGAGCTTGTACTTTGGAAACCAGATAACTGATATACTACATACACTACTTTTTTTTTGTAAATACATACTTACTTATATAGATAATTACACCCAGACTCAGAACAAACAGACATGTTCATGCACACAAATGTTTGTCCTGGATGGGAATCGAACCCACGACCTGCGGCATGATAGGTAGTATCTTAACCAACCACGCCAACCGGCTTGTCAATTTGTTTATTGATTAGTGTTTTGTTTTCACAACATTTGTATCTTTTTCATCAATATATGGACATGATAAAAATACGAGTAATTATGGAATACGAGTTCCGTCGCGGTAGCAATGTCGCACAAACGGCTCGCAACATTAATTACGTGTACGTAGTGAACACTACAAACGAATGCACGACTCGTTATTGGTTTGAACGCTTCCGACATGGAATTTTGATCTAAAAAATTAAACTCGTGATGACCCGAAAACTAAAGTCAGCAACGACGAATTAAACGCGCTAGTGGAAGCTGACGATGCTCAATCTATGGCTGAGTTAGCAGCAGCTTTCAACATTAGCATCAAAACAATATTAGTCCGTGTACGTCAAATTGGGAAGGTAAAAAAACTTGATAAGTGGGTGCCGCACGAACTGAACGATCGCCAACGAGACGAACGCGTTGAGGTAACTTGCGTTGCTTAACATACACAGAAACGAAGGGATTTTGAACCGTATTGTCACTTGCGATGAAAAAGGGATTCTTTTTGATAATCGTAAGCGGTCATCATATTGGTTAGACCCTGGTTCAGCGCCTAGGCAATGCCCCAAACGAAAACTTACCCCTAAAAAAGTAATGTTCACTGTTTGGTGATCTAGTGCTGGTATAATTCATCACAGCTTCTTACCAAATGGCACCAGCATTACTGCGGATGTGTACTGTGAGGAACTGGACACAATGACGGAGAAGCTCGCAAATCTCCGGCCAGCCTTGGTTAATCGCTCGTCCCCGCTGCTCCTACACGACAACGCTCGACCTCATATGGCACAACAGACGGTCTGTAAGCTACAAGAGCTATTGTTGGAAGTTTTGCGTCATCCACCGTACTCACCAGACCTTGCGCCGACAGACTTCTACTTTTTCCAAAATTTGGACAACACCTTGGCAGGGAAAAAATTCAATACCCGAGAGGCAGTACAAAATGCCTTTGAAGAGTTTGTTGGCTCCCGTACACCTGACTTCTTCAATAAGTGCATTAAAAAACTACCACTGCGCTGGCAGAGATGCATCGATAGCATGAGTGCATATTTTAAATGATAGAAATAAAAAAAATACTTTAACTTTCTGCATAATAAACGGCAATTTCATAGGTAAAAGCTTAATAATAATACCAGACTATTGCTGCCTCACTGCAGAGCAAAGGCGTCTTCTCATATAGAGAAGGCATAAGGATTGACCACCACGCTTGCTCAAGACAGGTTGGCGATTTCAGACTCCAGGTTTCCTCACGACGTTTTCTTTCACCGATATCAGTAATGACCATGATAAACTCAGAAAGTACATATGAATTGAAAAGTCACATTGGCACTTGGCCGGATTTAAACCCACAACCTCGTGAATGAGGCCTTCACAGATAGGTAATTATGATTTTAAATGTCTTCTAAAAACTCAAATCGGTCCGTTTTACCTTCATAATTTTTTTGCGAGTCAAAACGGATAACACAAGAAGGCAAATGGACATCCATAAAAAAGTTGTCAAAAAATGTTGTTCCACGGAGTAAATTGTTCACAGAAAAAAAATAGTCTCATCATAATCTTCGTCACAACCACCGTAAGCACAGTGTAGCCATTAGGGTATATAACTACCTAGGTACTTAGTATTGTTCTATGGTCTGAACTACACAGGGTCAAATTAAATTAGCTAGCGAAACTCCGCAGACGTGATGGGTATTCGATTTATGGTATCAAAACCGACAAAAAAGTTGACTTTTTTTGGGGTCAATGACCGCTGGTAGCGTTTCTTGAGGAGCTCGTGGCTAAGTGGTAACAGCCGCATCCGACCCATGCGGCTGTCATCATGTTAATGTCCATGTCCATCAGGTTAAGCTACGCTTGCCGCGGTTGGTCTGTAGATGGGTGACCATCATTTCATACCGAGACTCCTCCGTGCCTCGGAAAGCACGTTAAGCCGTTGGTCCCGGCTGTCATTTGTGGATCTTTGTCAGTCGTTACGGGTCATCAGAAGGCCGAAAGTCTGACAACCAGTCTTACCAAGAGGTATCGTATTACCCAGTAACTGGGTTGTGGAGGTCAGATAGGCAGTCGCTCCATGTAAAATATTGGTATTCAGCTGCATCCGGTTAGACTGGAAGCCGACCCCAACATAGTTGGGAAAAGGCTAGGCAGATTGATTGACCGCTGGTAGTGTTGTCACTTAGAAAGAAAGAAAGAAAAGGAATAAAATACGTTTATTTGCGATAAACATGACGCAAAGAAATATAACAACAAAATGAAATAATAAATGAACAAGTTTGGGGAAAATATGCGTCACATTCACGCAAAACGGCCGTCGCTCAGCATAATGCCGCGACCCCATACGAGACAGAGCCTCAGCGCTGGTTTTCAGCGACAGCCGGCGTTGACGTAATGACGTCGATCGGTGCATCATGCAGTGAAAGTATAAATGACAATTAAATAGAGATAAATAACAATTGAATAATTGTGAGTTGATAAAATCTGTTTTATCGTGTTGAGATATCGATACCCATCACGTCTGCGGAGTTTACCTAATTTAAACCCTATAGAATACCGGTTATGTATGAACCACAGAGCTCGAACGACCCGGCGGCCGCTGCTAGAGGCATTGTCAACACTTTCCATACTAACCAACTGGTGTCATCTGGAACTAGCAGTACTACACAAAGGTGGTTTTAATTTACTGCTTTCAAGGCGATCCGTGACAGCTGACAGAAGTTCTGCGCTCAACGTACTTTTGACACCACGAATTTTATTAAAAGGTGCTGCTACTGCCGTCTAAACGCATGTGACTAAAAGAGTGATGAATATAACAATGTTGACGGATGGAGAAGGAGAGGAAGTCTAAAGAAAAGATGGATGGATTGTATGAGGAATGATACGAAACAGAAGGGAGTCAATGATAGCGTGACGGTTGACAAGTGAGAATAAAAAAGAAAACGTGTTGCGCCGACCCCACGTAACATGGGACAAGGACAGGAAGATGATGGTGACCTACTGCCGTCTAAACGCATGTGACTAAAAAAGTGATGAATATAACAATGTTGATGGATGGAGAGGGAGAGGAAGTCTAAAGAAAAGATGGATGGATGGTATGAGGAATGATATGAAACAGAAGGGAGTCAATGATAGCGTGACGGTTGACAGGGGAAAATGGAAGAGTGAAACGGGTTGCGCCGACCCCACGTAACATGGGACAAGGACAGGAAGATGATGGTGACCTACTGCCGTCAAAACGCATGTGACTAAAAAAGTGATGAATATTACAATGTTGATGGATGGAGAGGGAGAGAAAGTCTAAAGAAAAGATGGATGGATGGTATGGGGAATGATATGAAACAGAAGGGAGTCAATGATAGCGTGACGGTAAACAGGGGAGAATGGAAGAGGGAAACGGGTTGCGCCGACCCCAAGTAACATGGGACAAGGACAGGAAGATGATGGTGACCAACAGCCGTCTCTAGAGCTGTCGGAAAGGTGATTTCGTGATCTGTGGCGTGAACGATCAGTGAAGTGTAAGGTTAGATGCAGATCGACGCGAAGCGACATACAAATTCGCGACGCTTTACATTTCAAATTTTCTTACGTTTTTCTAATTTTCAAGTCAGTATTAGGTTGTATATTTAAAGTATGATTCACGACCGTATTTATATGCTTATTTGCTTATGCGTATTTATATGCTTAGTTATAATAATTAAAATCAGTAATACAACTCCTTAAGAGGATTGTGAAGCTGTAAATTTTCATACAAAAAGAGATAACTTTTTCTCCCCGTAAACATAGTCAAATTTTCATATTTTTTGGAAATGTTGTAGGTATAATGAAAAACTAGGTCAGTACGTTTTTATTATAAAGAAATATTTCATACGATATAAGTTAGTAGCATCTAAATATCTATATTTTTGACATAAAAACAGCCTCGAGCATTTTTATTATTTTAAATTAAATTAAATTGAATTACTAAAAACGAAAAACGTACAGACCTAGATTAAAGTATACTGAATGTAATGAGACAAAATTGTCTCATTTCGTAAACGTTTAGGGGAGTGAAAACGTTATCGCCCGAAACAATATTTATGTAAATAATTTTATGAAATATAGGTAATTGCCTCCAATAATCGCGCCGCGTATCGGCACCTCACAATCCTTTTAAGTTAGTGTAATCCTAAATGTCAAGATTTCATGAAATTTTCATTAGGATTGTGAACTTAAAGAGTTGTATTGATGATTTTAAATACTATAATTCTATATGAACATACTTGTTACGATCGCGAATTGAATTCAGATCACCATACAATCTGCGTGAACAGTTTATTTATTATACAGGGTTATTTGTAAAACACCAGCAACCTCTTAAGGGGTCATTGTACTCATAATTATGAACAACTTTTACTATGGGACCAAACCTGAAATCGCGAAAAAAATATCAGCTGTTCAGTACATTTATGTTCGCATAATTCGTCAAAATGTAATAGGTACTGAACAGCTTCTTTTTTTTCGCGATTTCAGGTTTGGTCTCATAATAAAAATTGTTCATAATGATGAGTACAATGACCCCTTAAGAGATTGTTGGTGTTTTACCAATAACCCTGTATATATAGTGTAGATCCCAAAGCAAGTAAACCTTACCTTGTTAGATTTTTTTTACAGGAGACAAAACCCGAATTAAGTACCTACTAATTCTTAGGGCTTTGGTATTAGCACAAAATAAATAATAGTACTAATATTATATTTTCAGCTTACTAGGTCAGTGGGTCGTATTAGGGATATGCTAGCCTATTTTAAAATTTGCATTTAATTCTCCTGGAAAAAATAAATAAGACTAAAAGTAATCGATTGTATAATAACTATATTATGTAAATAGGTTGGTATTGGTACCTACGATTATTTTATATACTGATTATAAAGCCTTTATGATTTTGGGTACCTACCTGTTATTTTAAGGTTTCAAAACGAAATAAATCTTCAAACAAAACACAAAACGAATCACTTGTTCTTCCAACTTCAAAAAAAAATCAATAATAGACACAAACAAACACTGATTCAGCCTTACAAAAGTCACTGCACTGATAAATCCTTATTTTAACACAATATTACCACATTTCGCAGAAAATAATTCAAATAAATCGGAATAAAACATTTTCGCACGAATATTTCGTATAGAACATTATTCCAAAGGCACTGGTAGACGGAAATAAAAACATTATGAAGAATAACACCTATCCTCCCGTCCGCTAATAAAAACGTTTGAGGGGCTATGCCTGCCACAGAAAACCTATCGTAAGTCTGTTTTCTCTTTTTTTCCCGCTTATACATATGAGACAGCAAGCATCACAGACGCAAATAAAATATACTGACATATAAAGTTCCAAATACAAATTATACAGGGTAGAGGATAAATTATTAATTATTTATATACCTAGTCTATTAATTATTTCCTATTTCCCTAACTTGCGCTATTATTGGCACAATAATGCTATCTATTGCACGTCCAAAAAATAATCAAAGTTTATAGTAACGCCATCTATTATGGAATAGACGAACTGTTAGTAGGAGCAAGCAGCATAATAGTTCGGATTTATGTAAGCAGATGTCACTTATTGCATTGAGTTACTTTTGTTGAAGGTTGTGTAGTCGAGCCCGTAATTTCTCAACCACCCTACAGTCACTTGTCACAAAACGTCAAGATCAATTTGCAAACTTATGTGACAGATTGCGTCTACAGTCCCACAAACTTCTGGCCCGGTGAGAGAGTCGCCGTTATCGCATTTGGTGTCTCCAATAAGAATAAACTTTGCATTAAAATGGGCAAGCATGTAGATGTAACAAAAAAATTTTGGACCAAATCTTGAAAACTGCTGAACCGATTCTTCAATGCTATTAATAGTTTCGGAGAAATGCGTGGACAAACATACATACATACAAACATACGTACATACATACCTATAAAATTTGTATATTTGTTTGGAAGCCCTACGTGTGCATAGATACATACGTGTCAAATGGCTAACCTCCTTTTTTGAAGTTGGTTAAAAATGTGAAATTATACACTCACTAGCTATGCAATCTAGCGATTTAAAAGAACGTGGTAAAATTTTGAGAGCGTTACTTTTCACTTTTCAGTTTACTTTTTTAAATGAAAATTCACAGTAATCGTGTTTTTCTTTCAGCCATGTAATTTACTAATAAATGTTATAACTTTTTATAAAGTATTGTTGTTCTAAGTTAAGGCCGTCGACCGCTAGTTTCAAAAAGGCTTGTGCTAGCAAAACTGTTATTATGAGAAAACTATACAAGCAATTGAAAATGTTTTTGAACCATGGACTAGGTAATGAAATTCCCGATAATATGGTGTCAATATCTTATCTATAAATTAAACAAAGTATTGTTTTATTGTCCGTCGGAAATCATCAATTTTGTCTCCAACGTGGCTCTAACGGATGAATGCTCATAAAAAACAAAAACAGCCATATTCCTCGAAAATAAATATTTTAACACAATAATTATAATCATCTACATGAAATGTTTGGCGAGTGTTCTCTAAGGGGAATACTCCAGGTATTCCTAAGCCACCGGAGTTATTTGATTCATCAGTCACTTCATCATAGTAACTACTTTCGCTTTCACTGTAAGTATGCATGCCCACTTCCATATACATTTTCATTTTTTTTACGTGATTGCATTGCAGTGCATTCATTCACTGTTATTTTATTGAAGGCTTCTACAATCAAAGTAGGTATTTTAGAATTTGATTTATCAATGTTCTGATTAGCTACGTTTCATTTCATCGAGCTCCAAATCATTTTGATTTCATTTAAGTCGCAAAGGTATGGAAGTAATTTTAACACGCTATGTCCATTGTTTTTCAACAATTCGTCTATTTCGTATACAGGTTTTGCTTTGTCTTTTAATGAGTTCGTAGAGTTGCAGTTTTGTATACTGTTCGTAAAATTCTACATTATTTTCCGTCAGCCACTTCTGCATCTCAGCCTTTTTATACTTTCCATTAAGAGTTCTGTTTATACAAATACTATATACAATATGGGGCGTTATCTAATATAGTCAATGTAAGCTGATCTAAATTAGGCAGAAGTTTATTGGTCACCCATTTTTTTAAACTCTTACTGTTTACTTCGTCGTAATAATCACAACTTTTGTATTCGTTTGGAACACTAATAAAGCATTCGCCACAAACCCTGCTTGTCTTCCCGCATGAAAAATTATCAATCTGTTTCCTTTGAAGACTGGGTTTAGCACACCGACAATTTCATCACTCTGCCAACAGCGTCCAGCTGTATGAGATGCGTGAATATAGGTCTCGTCCAAAAATATGACTGGTTTTTGTTCACCTCTCTTTAAATTTTTGAAGATATTTTTCTCTCCATGCCGAAATATCATTTTGTTCTATTACCTATAGTTTTTTCAGTTCGATTTTGTTTTCTTGTAACGAAATCCAGTTTTTTTTTTAATTCTAATTTTATAGAGTATATTCTGAAGAGTTTCTCGACTTCCTTCAAAATCAATGTCTTCTAGGAGCACATTTAATAACTTTGGTATTTATTGTGGGAATTTCTTTCCGCATAGTGTAAAATTCATGAATTTTTCATCCTAAGACACCGAGATCGAAATCATCCACTTTAATTTTACCTTTCGTCCTTTTCCTGTGTTTTCTTGGTGTGGAAACTTTTGTTCCAGTTTTCTAATAAATCGCTCCCCAACACCTACAACAAAAGTAAAGAAAAATGCAAAAAATCATACATCTATTTTGCTAACACTGGTGAAATAGTGTTTTCGTGGAATTTATTTTCAAAAGCTGACAACACTAACCTGTGGCCTTCATTATAATTTTTCGAATGGTATTATCGGTGTCTAAAGGCGCTTTTCTTCCTTCATAAAATCTAAGACTTGCAATATATAACGTTCCTAGCATCACTTTTTAAAGCTTTCGACATTTCCACTAGCTATAACCACTAAACAAAAAATAAACACACGGAGCAAACCTATGGAGCAAAAAAGCATTGAAGGATATGTCAGTGAATGGCAGGCAGATTGACATTTCAAAATGGCGTCGTGAGTTCCTCTTTTGGCCACCGGGCCAGATAAGTTTGTGGCACTATACCCTAGAGAAGTTTCACTTTACTGGGTGGGAGTTTTGGTTAACAGTGGCAGGAACTAGCGGGTTGACGATACATCAAGATCTAGATTTTTTGTTAAGTATAAAAAGAAGCACTTGAATGTTTTTCTAATCATTCATAGACAGCACCTACCTACTACTTTATTAACTTACTACAAAACGAAGTACTTACTTCACTTTAGTAGGTAACTTTTATTAATACTTAATTAAATACTTTGCTAGCGAGACATTTACTACTTGTAAGACTTCAAAGGCTCCAAGTACATTTACGTCACTATATTGATTACTGTATAGTAAGTACATAATCTTTATATATCTTGCAGATGGTGCTCAGAAAATAAATTGTTTCAACAACTTTCATCTAAAAATCCGTTAAAATAACATTTTTTATGTACCCAAAATTAATACTTCAATTTAATAAGACGTTTAAATGTATTGCAGTAAGAAATTAAGATGTTTTTCTTCATAATAAATAATCAATCAATTGATTCCGAATCCCGCCGCGCGACACTAACGCCACAGATTAAAACGGGCGTCAGATTTAGACAGTGTTTAGTAAAAAATGTGGGTATTTACAAATGTTAAGATTTTTAGTATAGTGTGAATGTGAAAATTAAAGTGTAAAATATATTTTTGTAAATAATTTACTTCGAAACACAGGGAGTTACGGGATATAAATCGTAGTTTAAACTGGCGAATTCAGGTAAGAATGTGTTTTTTACTTTTATATTCGAAAAAAAGATAATAAATTGTCTCTCAAGTTCTGCATTCCCACGTAATATGCAATGCAAAAAGAAACCTAGTTTGTGAAGAGGATTTAGAGGATTGTAAAGTGCCGATACGCGGCGCGAGTCTTGGAGGGAATTACCTACATTTCTTTTATGAAATATTGTTTCAAGCGATAACGTTTTCACCCCCTAAACCTTTACGAAATAAGACAATTTTGGTTTCATTAGATTCAGTACACCTTAATCTAGGTCTGTATGTTTTTCTTGTTTAGCAAATCAGTTTATTATATCGTACGCAATATGTGTTAATAATAAAAACTTACGAACCTAGTTTTTCATTATATCTACAATATTTCTAAAAAATATGAAAATTACATTAAGTTTACGGGGGAAAAACGTTATTGCTTTTTGTATGAAAATTTACAATCCTCTTAAGTAAGATAGGTAAACCTCCTTTGATTACTTGACTACCTAATAAAAAAGAGGTAGGAACCTAAAAATACCTATTAAGGTCAAGGGGAATCTCCCAAAATACTCTCAGACTGATCAATAATTTGACGAAGCTTTTTCCACGAATTAATCACAAAAGTAGGTACTTACATATACGTATTTTGTTATATGTAAAGAGGTATCGAACAGATATCTGAGTTTATCTTGGACATTACTGACATCGTGAGGAAACCTGGACTTATAGTTAATCGAGGATCTCGTCGCTAAGTAATAACAGCCGCACGGGTCGATCCATCAGGTTTAGCTACGCTTGCTGGGGTTGGAATGTGGATGGGTTACCATCTTTACTTACCGAGACTCCTCCGTGCCTCGGAGAGCACGATACATTCAACTATGATAAATGATTTTATTTCTGTAAGTAGGTTTGTACAAACACTTTTTCAAGTCAATCATGTTTTTTTAAAAACTAGATAGGTCGGCGTTTGCTATCTGACTACTCTGCGAAGAAAGGCAGTAATAAACTCGGAGGTCACAGTCTCTTATAAAGTCCAGACATAATCTTGATCAGTTCATGTGAAGACCATGTAGATTGGTGTCTGAAATGGTCTTTTGAGGAAAGAACCACACGTATTGAGAGAACCTGTCCAGTCATTGCACGCATTTGTCAGTAATCGCGCAGCTCAACTCAGAACTTAAGGAGCTCAACGATTCGATGAACAATACCATAGAAAGGACATTGGGGTAGGCCGCATAAATTACTCAAACTGCCATACCATGATTAAAAATAACTGAGAGAAAAAATAAAACACAAAAAAGCAACTAGTACGTAGTTTGTGCCAAGCTCCCTAGAGTAAATATGTTCCTTGACTTTAACTCATTGGTCCCGGCTGGCATTCGTAGATTTTTGATTGCCAAAAATCTACGAAATGTTGGGGTCGGCTTCCAGTCTAACCGGAAGCAGCTGAATACCAGTATTTTACATGGTGCGAGTGCCTAGCTGACCTCCACAACCCAGTTACTGAGTAATACGATACCCCTTTGTAAGACTGGTTGTCAGACTTTCGGGCTTCTGACGACCCGTAACGACTGTCAAAAGTTCGAATTCGAATGACAGCCGGGACCAACGGCTTAACGTGCTTTCCGAGGCATGGAGGGGTCTTGGTATCAGATGGTCATCCGTCCACAGACCATCCACGGCAAGCGTAGCTTAACCTGATCAAATGGTGGCTGCAATTATAAAACTATTGGTGATTATAACTTTTATAATTTTCTGGTCCCATTTTCGATACCTACTTACTTGGGAAAAGACTAATAGTATCGTATTACCCAGTAACTGGGTTGTGGAGGTCAGATAGGCAGTCGCTCCATTTAAAACACTGGCATTCAGCTGCATCTGGTTAGACTGGAAGCCGACCCCAACATAAGTAGTTGGAAAAAGGCTAGGCAGATGATGAGTGCTATAATCACCAATCTTGGCAGATGGAATGGTGATCGTACATATGTATAGAATCAGTAACACAACTCCTTAAGGAGGAAGCGTCAGGGTAGCCCGCGAAATTCAAATTTTCTTACGTTTTTTGCAATTTGCAAGTCAGTATTAAGTTGTATGTTAAATAAAGTATGATTTGCGGCCGTAACAAATATGTTTTACTGAATTATATATAATAGAATCAGTAATACAACTCCTTAAGTTAGTATAATCCTAAAATGTCAAGATTTCATGAAATTGTCATTTTTGGGATTACCTGATCTTAAAGAGATGTATTGATCACTTTCAATTTCGCGGGCTACCCTGACACTTCCCCCTTAAGGAGCTGTGTTACTGATTCTAATTATTGGTCCCCTTATATTTCTGTAAATACATATTTGTTACGGCCGCAAATCATAGTTAATACAACTTAATACTGACTTGCAAATTGCAAGAAACGTAAGAAAATTTGATTTTCGCGGGCTAACCTGATGCTTCCCCCTTAAAAACAAATGAGTTCGCTTTGGAATTGTGTGCGGTCACTTGAGTGAGGTTCCAAGTGAACTTTACAGAATAGCACTATTATTAATAAATAACAGTATGACTAAGAAAAACATTTTATTCCAGAGCCATGGACAACCATCACGAATTTACATCATCTTCCACCATATCATTCGTAGAATCTAGCACAGAAGAAAAGGGAGAGAGAGGCAGAAGAAAATCCTTCTTCAAAAGAAATGGTCTGCCAAAAGCGCGTCATAGTAGTGATGCTGATATATCAAATATTGAATGTGAACGGTAAGATTTCAATTATTTTCATTCACACGATGTCCTAATAGAACGCGATTTACGCGAAGATCGTGCGAACGGTGTGTCGAACCTAAACAACGTTCGCGCGAACTTGCGATGCGATACTTCTCGATTACGATGACAGTGCGTTAGTCATCTGCATCCTCCAACCCGTAGGGGTGATTCTCTCGGTCATAATGAATATTATTGAATTAAATGTGTTATATCAGATTCGATAAATCTTATTAACCACGCTGTTTGAAAAAAGATCTTTGCAACTCTTCCGAACCCATTAAAAATAAAGCAATTATTAAAACTAAAATAAACTGTTGATTATGCGTTATCTCCACGAGCGAGAGAATCCGTGCCATCAAATTCTCGCCGCGATTATATCGCTCTGTGGAGATTGCTCCATACAGAGTCAAATCATTTATTTCAAGTACGCAAAAGGCCCTTTTGAATATAAAAATTTACAAAAAAAAAATGGAATTGATAAAAATGAAAATGTTTTACAATATTTTGTATACATTAATTAAATAATTAAGAAAAAGTATTTCAATCAATTAACAACATATACTATATACATAATTAATTCAATGAGTTAATACACCTTCAAAATATAAATAATTAAGGTAAAAATATAATATCCTAACGTTACAAATAAAAACACAAATTGATTTTTTGAAAAGAATTTAATGGCCTTCGGCCAAACAAATTACAATATTATAAAACTGACAATCGCTAGGTATTCGGATAGGGCTTCCGCACTCCGTGACTACCGATGGGCAAAATGGACGAGTGCCTTTTTTTTTTATAAATGGTATCTCGTAGTTGGCCTAGCGAGGCCGTGACTACTTAACCGGACTATCCTGTGGCTGCCTTAAGCGAACTCAAAGCCTCCAGCCAGGGGCATATAACTTACAACAGACTTAGCGACTACCCGCTAAGGGCCCGTTCGGCTTAGGGCGTCGCTGGGGGGAGGACAGCAAGATGGGACAGGCTGGATCAAGTTTGAGCGATTATTATTGTCAGGGGAGTTTAAAGCTACAGGCTCAGCTACGCCACCAGCTGGCACTTCATACCCGAGCAAGGGACGGGGGGGAGGACGATTATGACAGGGTCGTCGCGAGGGACCTCGGGGGCGATGGACGAGTGCCGCTAGCCGCCTTCCTTATATAGCCCGTCGCGGTGTTGCCATTTAGGTGTCGATTTTCTTCTAACACTAACTTAAATACAGCTATTAAAAAAAACTAAAATATGGTGGTGAAAAGCAATGTCCCAAGAGACTGGCGGCATTGCCACGTTGTATGACAATGCTTAGCCTCTGGCCAAGGTAAAAGCCAGCCCTTGGGTCACGGGAAGTGTCAACCAGCCGTTTAGAGATTTCGTTGAACAAACCATGAGCACACGGACCCCATGACCCGAGGGTTTCAACCCCAAACTGCTCGAAAAGATAGTTACCGATAAGGTTATTATACTTCCGCCGCTTGAGGTTTTCCGCAGCCGCAGCAGCAGCGCCAGCACAGCACGCTGTGCCAGGAAGCCTTCCCTTAACTTCCCTTATCTCGCACGGGTCGATATATCAGGTTAAGCTAACGCTTGCCGGGGTTGGTCCGTGGATGGGTGACCATCTTTACATACCGAGACTCCTCCATGCCTCGGAAAAGCACGTTAATTCGTTGGTCGCGGCTGTCATCAACCACTCTTACCAAGGGGTGTCGTATTATATAGGTAGTCGCTCTATGTAAAATACTGGTATTCAGCTGCATTTCGTTAGACTGGAAGCCGAACCCAACTTTTTGGGAAAAAGCTAGGCAGATTTATTGATGTAGTGCAGGTACCAGGGGACCTAGACCTAGAAAATCCCTTTTCTGTAAGCGTTAACGCCAACGGAAAGATTAAATTGTATGGAGTTGACGTTAGCTTTAGAGATGTCACGTGGCCACTAATGTCACCATCATTCTCCTGCATTTATACCAATTTATTTGATATCGGTGCAACATGTCCTTTTTAACCGACTTCCAAAAGGAGGAGGTTATCAATTCGTCTGTATGTTTTTTTTTTTTTTTTGTATGTTTGTTACGCGATTACTCAAAGACGCATGGACCGATTTAGAAAATTCTTTTTTTGTTTGATAGGGTATACTTTCGAAGTGGTCCCATATAAATTTTATTAACTTTGCTTGGGAAGTTTTTGAGTTAGCTTCAATAATGCGTATATTTCCTACTTATTTTATGTGGATGATGTGATGGTGTTTTAATAACTTCCTATCACTGTTATTTACATGGCTATACCTACAATTATTGTGCTCAATTATGTATTCGAATTAGTGTGGGGTAGGTTCCACAACTAAAAAGTGAAAAATAAAAACTTTTTAGCAAAAAATAAAACCGACTTCCAAAACAAAACACTACAAAGTGAAAAATAACTTTAATTTCGGTTAAGTTTTTTCTTCCATACTTCTCTATTAGTCGTCATCTCGGTTGTCACTCCCTTTCTAGCCATATCATCTTTCACACAGTCCATCCATCGTTTCTTTGGTCTTCCCCTACTCGTATAGATACTTAAGACTTTCCTCACGACATTTAGGCCACTAATGTACTTAGGACTGTTTATTTTTCTGAAAGTTACCATGTTAAGGTTTCTTTGCTCTATCATTATACGGTGTCAGTCAAAATTAAACATTTTATTGTCATAAGTATATATGTGGTTAAGAGAGGGGTTTGTGGCTATGTAATTACAGCCGCACGGGTCGATACGATCGATCAGGTTAAGCTACCCTTGCCGTGGTTGGTCCGTGGATGGGTGACCATCAACACGTTAGTTAAGGCGTTGATCCCGAATATCATTCGTGGATCTTTGACAGTCGTTACCGGTCGTCAGAAGCCTGAAAGTCTGACCACCAGTCTTACCAAGGGGTATCGTGTTACCCAGAAAACTGGGTTGTGGCGGTCAGATAGGCAGTCGCTCCATGTAATATGCTGGTATTCAGCTGCATCCGGTTAGATTGGAAGCCGACCCCCAACATAGTTGCGAAAAGGCTAGGCAGATAAATTAAGTCCACGATAGCGTTCTTCATGATTCTGATTTAGTTAAAATATATAATGTCTCCTACTGCCCTAGTGGTCGCAAGCGCTACTGCTGAGCATGAGGTCTTGGGTTCGATTCCCAGGTCAGGAAAAGTGTTATTGGGTTTCTAGGGTTCCGTACCAATATGGTAAAAATGAACCCTTATGGTGTGACTCAGTCTGTCTGTCTGTCACAGCTGGATATCTCAATAACTACTAATGCTATCAACTAGAATTTTGGAATAGTTTTAGATGACATTTTCCCAACTATTTTGCAAATAAGAAAGAAATAAAAATATTTTGTTTAAATTAACAGGGACTGAAAGTCTTAAAAATTCTGTTTGCACATTTTCAAACATTTTTCTTTTTTTTAGGTCGAATAGTTTTCGATGCATAGAAAAAAATTTGAAATTATTCTATGTGATAGAAGTTTATGTTAAGATTACAGGAAAAATAAAACGATGTGTCTAAATAGCACACTTTTTTTATGGTACGGAACCCTCAGTGCGCGAGTCCAACTCGCTCTTGGCCGGTTTTTTTTCATCACACAGCCCAGAGTCTAGATTTGTGGCCGGTTGATGGTAATAGGCTGGCCTCCTATTAATGGGTCTTAAACTTAACCGGCCAAATGTGGGTGTTACTATATAGGGTGTAAGGGACAGCCCTCCACAAACTGACAGGGTGCATTCAGCTCCTTATTTTGAATCATATTCCACTGAAAAATTTCTCAGGAAAATTTTAATTTTTTTATTTTGTTTTTCAGTTACTATTCCTTTATTTCAATGTAAAATTACATTATCTGTACGCAGTATTCCATTTATGTAAATAAAACAGCTACAATAAAAAAAAACAGCAATGGATGTTGAACTACTCTAACGAACGACGCGTGAAATCAGCTGTTCACTTTCTGCGTAGCTACAGAGTTCACCGAACTCACCGCATACCTATTACCTATCCCTCCCAACCAGTAACTGATGCTCCGATTTGTGCATAAAAACACAAACAAATCAGGTTTATTGGATTCTCATAACGTTCCTGAAATAATTTCATGTACCGGTCATCTTAGTATGATATTCACACCATCAGTCTGCGGAGGGTTGTCCCTTAGGTACCACCCTGTAGGTACTCCTCTGGCTAACCCTTCGGGGATGACAGGCATGATGTTATGTATTTATATACATATAATGTCCTTGCGAAATATTACCTATTGTTAACAAAGGGTTTTGTAACTGATAAATAAAACACAATTTTGGTATTAGTATTCCAAACAGTTTGTCTCTATGACTTGTAAACAACTTGTAACACCTAAGTTGCGGTATGAATACGTAATTCTTATATAATAATATCAATACAAACTATGTTATTCATGCCGTCGCTATCTGCGTAGCCTTTTCCCAACTATGGTGGCGTCGGATTCCAGTCTATCCGGATGCAGCTGAATACCAGTACATTACATTGAGCGTTTGTCTATTTGACCTCCACAAGCCAGTAAATTAGTTGTCACGACTTTCGGGCTTCTGATGGAGGCCTATCACGAAAATGCGTTGTGACAGATTAGATATACTTACTGAAGCACGGCGCGGCGGCGGCGCCGCGGCAACGCATCGTATTATATACAATGGGATATTATTAATTACACATCAAATAAATAATCACCTACCAGTTTATATCCATCATTTATATACTTTTTTTACATCAAAAATACTGACTGCAGAGCAAATTAAGCATAACTCACACTCATAGCAAAATGGCATGGCGACTAATATGAAGCCCGAGGTTAGGTTTGGTTAGGTTACTTTAAACCCTTTACAAAGAAATAAGAGCCCCGCTTCGCGGGACTTCGTCAACATATGATGCAAGAGCAAGCGAAGGGCAGGAAGGATAAGTTACAATAATTTGTTTTTCTCAAGAATGCGCTAGTCATTATAAGCTATGCATTAATAAAAAAAAGCTTTACTTTGAGATAAATAGAGGTAAATTGTTGCTTAGTTAGTTATATTTTGAGTTGAGTATTTTGTTGTGCAATCAGTAATTTTGTTTGGAATTTAGATTATTTTTGGATACAAAAAGTTATTTTTTTATTTGCGTAAATACTACCCATATACAATTAGGCTGTTGTAGTTACGTTTATTTTGAGTCTAATATTTTTTCTTTTAAAGGAGGTATGATATTTGATCCTAACTAATATTATAAATGCGAAAGTAAGTTTGTTTGTTTGTTTTCAAAAATCAAAATCAAAAGTCATTTATTCAAACTAGGCTGAGAATCAGCACTTTTGAACGTCAAAATTACATAAGACGTCCCCCAAAACGCCCGCCCTTCACCACTTCCTAGTGCTTTAGCTGGGGAGAAAAAGTGGCGCAACAAACTCCCCAGCAGCACAGCTGTCTGTTCAGTTTAAAAAAATTGCATCTATACAACACTGCGCAGAATAATTTAGGTAAATTACGCAACACAAAACATTAAATTAAATTACTTGCTATAAGTAAGCTAGCACACGCCAATATACCAAAAAAAAAAAATCGAAAACTATACTCAAGCAGAAATAAAAATACAAAACTAAAAGCGTAAGGTTTCGTTTGGACGACTCTTCACGGGACCCGAGGGCTGGCCTATTTTTAACCCAAAGAATCAGCATTGCCATCCAACGTGGCAATGCTGCCAGCCTTTTGGGCACTTTTTCCATTGATAGCGATGGGGACGAATTTTTTGATGCCCTATGAGCTCTTCCCCTTTTTATTTTTATTTTTTTTACACACTTGTACATAATATATAATATATATTTATTTTTAGCTTGTACATATTCTCCATGTAAGGTACCATTAAAATATCAAATATCTATACAAATAAATAAAATTGGTCCAAAACGTAAGCAGAACTTTATACCTAAATAAAGGCCTCCAGTGATAAAGGATGTGCCCACTTACATATATGAAGATTGTATATGAAGCCGAAACTCGAAGTCACAAATGATAAACTAGGACCATCAAAGTAAAATAAACACAGTTAATTACTAATAACTAAACAAAACCAAGGTCAGCAAGACGACCAGTCACCACAAGCAGCACCCGTTCGCGAGCATAACGCAGAGTTCAGCCATCACCCCACTCGCGATATTTGAGGGAAGGAGGCAACCCGACCCCCGACGGTACCGCAAGCAGTGACATCTAAGGGACCAGGGGTTACCTTTTCACTCCTAAACCATTGAACCGATTATCCTGAAATTTTGCATATACGTTGTCAGATGTACAGAAATGGATATAGGGTACCTTTCATCCCGAAAAAAAGTACTGCTCCCGAGGAAAACAACAATAACGTTATTATGATATGATAGATGGCGCAACGTGTCATTCGATTTGGATGAAATTTGGCACATGGGTAGATCATGACCTGGAGGCTACTATTCATCCTGGATCGCAGACGAAGTCGCGGGAAACAGCTAGTTTCTTATAAATTTTACGTAATAATATTAATGAAGTAAGGGTAAATTTACAATTAATTCTAAGCATTTTTATTAAGTAGTAATATTATGTACATTATAATTTTATAACAGGAGTCAATCCACGAGCTCGAAAAAATGCAGTCGCTCATTTATTTATTTTTTGTTTTAATTGTTCAGTAGAAATGCTTACATGCTACCTGCCTGTTTTACTTGTATGAAGTGGGGCCTGGTGACCTGTAATACAGGTTTTTCTAAAACCTACCTCAGGTACCAGCTCTCACAATGTGAATTTCTATAGTTCAAAATTGTTAAGTGCTAGAAAGCCATTGTGAGAGAAAATAAATAAAATTATTATTATTATACATTGCATTATTCACGTTATTGAGAAGACAAATTTTTCGAACATATGAAGCAATGGATTAGCAATTTGCTTCAAAATCTTTCAGTTTCCGATCGATATTGTGTTATGCAATTAGGATGCAGGTCATAGTCAATACACAGAGTTCCTTTCGCTTTTTTAACCGACTTCCAAAAGGAGGAGGTTCTCAATTCGTCTGTATTTTTTTTTGTTTTTTTTTTTTTTTTTTGTATGTTTGTTACGCGATTACTCAAAGACGGATGGACCGATTTGGAAAATTATTTTTTTGTTTGAAAGGGTATACCTCCGAGGTGGTCCCATATAAATTTTATTAACTTTGCTTGGGGAGTTTTTGAGTTAGCTTCAATAATGCGTATATTTCCCACTTATTTTATATGGATGATGTGATGATGTTTTAATAACTTCCTATCACTGTTATTTACATGGCTATATCTACAATTATTGTGCTCAATTATGCATTCGAATTTGTGTGGGGTAGGTTCCACAACTAAAAAGTGAAAAATAAAAACTTTTTAGCAAAAAATAAAACCGACTTCTAAAACAAAACACTACAAAGTGAAAAATAACTTTAATTTCGGAAGTCGGTGGCAAAAAACGAAAATACAAAACGAAAGACACCGACTTCCGAAACTAAAGTTATTTTTCACTTTGTAGTGTTTTGTTTTAGAAGTCGGTTTTATTTTTTGCTAAAAAGTTTTTATTTATATTTTATAGTTCATTACATCCAAATCTTCGTACTTGGGCTGTTTGCTGTTCCAACCTACTATGCTTTGTTGGCCTGTTACTTGCTAGCGAGAGCTGGTACAAACCGTTGAGCATGGGGCCGAGCTTCATGAAAACCATACAGTACGACAACATTCAAAGCTCCCTTCGTTTATCTTTAGAAAAACCGAAATAAGTATAGCAAATAAAATGTAACTATCGACCAATAGAAATTGATTTATATTCCCACCTAAATTATTATACAGGCTGATTTTTTCAAGTGGGCGTGCATGGCGAAATCCGAAACTATGAGGAATAGCGAAAGTACTCAAAGGAGTTTCAGGCTCGATTTTGATGTAAACTAAAACTGCTTCATTCATTCATTCTGCCTAGCCTTTTCCCAACTATGTTGGGGTCGGCTTCCTGTCTAACCGGCTGCAGCTGAATTCCAGTATTTTACATGGAGCGACTGCCTATCTCACCTCCACAACCCAGTTAGGGGTTGTGTACCCAGTTGGGTAATACGATACCCCTTGGTAAGACTGGTTGTCAGACTTTCGGGCTTCTGACGACCCGTAACGACTGTCCAAGATCCTTTAATGACAGCCGGGATCAACGGCTTAACGTGCTTTCCGAGGCACGGAGGAGTCTCGTAATGAGAAGATGGTCACCCATCCACGGACCAACCCCGGCAAGCGTTGCTTACCTGATGGATCGACCCGTGCGGCTGTTATTACTTAGCCGCGAGCTGGAAACTAAAACATTGGATTAAAAAAAAAAACAATATTTCTAGCCAGGAATCGAACCCGTTGATTTTGAAAAAAACAAAACTCACACTGTATTATTACACCATTCGATAGTGTCGCTTATAAGGATCGAATTCAGGGAAGTAATGAACGGCAAACTAAAGAAAAGAGCTCATTTTTAACAAAATACTTTCTTTAATTTTTCTTGTGTTACCTACCTATTAAACCTTAACAATGATGAGCATTGTTTTCAATACATAGCTGGATTCGACGTCTCAAGGATGGTACTGCATTCAGCATTATAATATTATTTTTTATAACATAGATTTTGGTCATCCACGCCTACTTGAAAAATTCATCCTGTATATTTACGCACTAATTCCGTCACTCCTTTATTAGACCAATCACATAAAAAAATCGTCGCGGGAATAAATCGTCCGTGTGTACCTGGGCGTACCTGTAGTATGTTCCAAAAGTATCTGATAAAAGTGCAAACAAACCCTGTTTACTTTAAATTCTTACGCAATCAATCACTTAGCGCACTCGCATACTGCAGACTTCTTGTAGTTCCTTCAATCGGTCAGATTATTAATCGGCCTACGTTATTTAGACTGCCCGCCCAAGTCCGATAATCGGGGACCAATTTTCTTGAATGTCCCTTTCTATTTATATGAGTGCGAAAGGGAGATAGACAAAAATCGGTCACCGATTATCGGACGTGGGCGGGCTGCCTACGTGTTCATTGATACATTTGATCTCTTTTTTTTTTGAGCGGAAATTATCAAATAACTTCTCCCACTCTGGGTGGAGCGGGGGGAGGGCGTGTCAGACTTCTACTGACTAAAACCCACCCGTGTTCGTTCAGTTGCCTGTGCCAGGGCCACGGTAACTCTTTCAAACTACCCGCAACCTTGGCAGGCATCGGCCCTAGCGGACCCTATCTGGTAGTGCTGACATCTCTTTGAGGCGCCGTCGACCCGGGCCTGGTCCTTACCGGACGCGAGCTACCCATTGCTCGCCGTCAGCAAGCCCGCGCCTACGGTGGCCGGGAATCGGCTCTCGATTCCCGACGTCCAACATTTGATCTCAACTGCTTCATTTAGTTCCTACAAAAAATCGCCAACCGATTGTATGCCGTCTGCGAACGGCCTAAAGGGAACTTGTAACACATTCATCTATCTGTATTAGAGTTTCAATTTTATGTCTTACCACTTTTGCCAACAAATTATTATTTGAATAATTTAAATTGAAACTTCGACGAAAATGGTAATAAAATGAACCTCAACTGTCAAATGAAAAATATCTTAAAAGGTCATTTAAATTGTTTTTCGAGTTTCAGATAGGTAATCAAATGTAAGTACTCAATTTGTAAGGGGCACTACAAAATATGTAACCTCCACTGGTACGTTTTCTGAACCATTTGTTTCTGAACCATTTTCATCACATACGTTTGGAATAGACCAGGGGTCATTTTTGATCAGGGTCCGTTTTAAGAATTGAAATGAAAATCGCAGTCCGCACAACATTATATAGACAAAAATATTTATTAAGAGGATTGTGAAGTGCCGATACGTGGCGCGATTCTTGGAGGCAACCTACATTTCATACAATTATTTACATAACTATTGTTTCGGGCGATAACGTTTTCACTCCCCTAAACCTTTACAAAATGAGACAATTTTGGTTTCATTACATTCAGTACACTTTAATCTAGGTCTGTACGTTTTTCGTTTTTAGTAATTCAATTTAATTTAATTTAAAAAAATAAAAATGCTCGAGGATGTTTTTATGTCAAAAATATAGATATTTAGATGCTAATAACTTATATCGTATGCAATATTTCTTTATAATAAAAACACACGGACCTAGTTTTTCATTATACCTACAACATTTCCAAAAAATATGAAAATTAGACTATGTTTACGGGGAGAAAAACGTTATCTCTTTTTGTATGAAAATTCACAGCTTCACAATCCTCTTAAACAAATGTAATTACGGAAATAACAATGGTTTTACATATGAATGAGAAAAATACATTTTTTTGTTGCGGACTATCTGTCTGAAGTTTGGAGTAAAATTGGTGCAAGCTATTGACATTCAATCCTGGAGATGTTCATCAATAAGTCGAGATCGAAATTTATTCTTAATGAAGTTCATCTTTGAAAATGCTGTTTCACAAATATATAATATTATATGTTGACCCAAACAAAGTAAGAAGTTTCAAAGCAAATTTTTTTAGTTCTGGATATTTATTACCACACACAAATTTTATCCAGAACTTTTCACTGCATGTTAGTGTTTTAAAACTGTGTTTTTTTGGATCTCTTTCTCGCTTGTTAGCTCGTTACTTCGCCCGGCCGTTTTCGAATTGACGTCAACAAAGATAATGCGGGGGATACATTTTTATTAAATTACGTACTTTGTAGTGCAAGTTGCTGCGCACGGTCCGCACAAAATGGGTCGGCGCGGCGGTCTGCATGTGGACCGCGGTCCGCCATTTGGCGACCCCTGGAATGGACCATACGTGTTGCTTGTTGTTGCTACACGCACCGGTGTGCACTGACCTGTGAACATAGCTTTAAGTAGGCTGTATCGACATTGTGATATTTTTGCTTAGTTATAGAACAAAATCAGGGTCAACGGTAGGAGGTGAGGGTCGATTGGCTATCGGCTAATCTGATTAATAATGCTCGACGCCTCGCTATGATGTTTTAAAAGGATTTAATTAAATGTAAAGACGCCAGCACATCACGCTACCTACTACAATCTGTCAAATTTCTTTAATAGATTTTCAACTTTATCGTTAAAGCATTGTATTCAAGATTGATTGGGAAAATTTGACAGTTTCGGGTAGCTTGACCTGCTGGCGCCTGTACTTAGGGCCGGTTTTTTGATCCGTAGTTAACTCAAACAATGGTTAAACATAGAAACTAATGGTTGAATTTTGGCTAAATGTGGTTGCCAAAATGCCATTAGTTACTATTTTTTAACATGACTGAGTTAATATGAATACATTCATGTTAAAAAAAATATATATGTTTAGCCTTTCACATTTAGCCATAATAGGGATGATGCCTGGGTAAAAAAAAGAAATTCTATTTAGTCCGTCAGTCAGATAATAAAAAAATATTAGACACGTATTTTTTGCTTTATCATATTAATAAAAAACGACTTAGATAACTCGCACTAAAGTTCGGTAGTGGGGGCTTGCTACGTCACTTCTACGTATAAAATCTACCAAGACATGACGTCATGCCACATTTTAACTCAATGTATCGCCGTAATCTTTTGATTACGTAGAAAAAGAAAAAATACGTGTCCAATATATTTTAATAATCTACATGACGGACAAAAAAACATTTTTTAGTCATCATCCCTATTCAACCATTCGTTACTATGTTTAACCATTGGTTGAGTTAACAACGGATTAAAAAACCAGCCGTTAGTGAAAAATAGGTCTCTTCTCTTTTCGTATGCTTTGTATTATGCCTTGTATTTTTAACCGACTTCAAAAAAGGAGGAGGTCATATGTTCGTCATGTATTTTTTTTAAAGAGTGTTTTTTTTTGTGAGTTCTGCGATATTTTCGTCTATGGCGGACCGATTTTTTTTTTTTCATTTTGTAGAAAAAGCTTGTGCGGTGGTTCCATATACATTTCATTAACTTTGCTTGGGCAGTTTTTGAGTTAGCTTTGATAATACGTATTTAATCCACTTTGTGTATCTTGATGATGTCATAATACTTACTTCCTTTCACTGTTGTTTACATAGCAAGTAGTGGTATACGAATTGGTGGGGGGTAGGTACCAAATTTTGTAGATAACTAAAAAATTAAAATAAAAAACATGTTTATTTTCCTTTTTACTTTTCCTGAAAAAAAAAAAACCAACAGACTTCCGAAAAAAACGCTACAAAGTAAAAAATAACTTTAATTTCACACACTGACTTCCGAAATTAAAGTTATTTTTCATTTTGTAAGTAGTGTTTTTTTTTTTTGGAAGTCGATTGTTTTCTTTTGCTATTGTTTTGGTCGCTATTTCACCTGATAAACAATGATGCCACCAAACAATGGTGTACGCTTGCCTAGAAGTACCCTATGCAGTCTGAACTTACAAACTTCTTTTTCTTTTTTTGGTGGGAAATTATCAAATAACTTCTGCCGCGGCAGAACTTCAGACTTCTACTGACTTAAACCCACCCGTGTTCCTTCAGTTGCCTGTGCCAGGGCCACGGTCACTCTTTTAAACAACCCGCAACCCTGGCAGAACTTACAGACTCCTAGGTTTTCGACCTAATGCGTAAACAATGCACGTCGTGGTAAACTGATAATAATCATAAAACCAGCCTGTTATAGTCCACCTCAGGCAGAGATGGCCAATATGATAAGCCAGTCAACAAAGTTAGCAGCGGGACTGTAAAAAACTATACAAAAATATTAAAAACCGGCCAAATGCGTGTCGGACCACGCACAATGAAGGGTTCCGTTGGTGGGACGAATTTATCCCAAGAACAAACTTAACATACATTCCATCTGCAAATGTAAGTTTTTACCATGTTATTTTAAAACCACAGACTTCTTATAGGTTTTCCTGTAATCTATAGGTATATAGAACTATTTGTTGTATATATATATTTTTTAATTTTAGGATCAGTAGTTTCAGAGATAAGAGAGAGGGAATGGTCAATTTTCGTCTATTTTCTTAAATGATTTTAAAACAATGTATTTTAAAATTATAAAAAAAATCTATTTGAAACCCTCACAGTAAGCCATTTCATTTGATATGTCACGAGTATAGTTTGCAAAACCTTTTTTTTAAATTTTGTAATTTACTCCCCAAACTCAATCTGCCTAGCCTATTCCCAACTATATTGGGGTCGTTCCAGTCTAACCGGATGCAACTGAATACCAGTATTTTATATGGAGCGACTGCCTATCTGACCTCCACAACCCAGTTACTGGGTAATACAATATACCCCTTGGTAAGACTGGTTGTCAGACTTTCGGGCTTCTGACGATGCGTAACGATGCCGGGACCAACGGCTTAACGTGTTTTCCGAGGCACGGAGGAGTCTCGGTATGAAAAGATGGTCACCCATCCACAGACCAACCCCGGCAAGCGTAACTTAACCTGAAGGTTCGACCCGTGCGGCTGTTATTACTTAGCCACGAGCTTTAGAATTTACTCAAAAGTGACCCCATATTCAAAATTCATTTTTGACGTTTAAACGTCTCAACTTCAATCAACGTTTATAAAATGAATCCTCTCAAATAAAAGACAATAGCTACTTACGTATGTTTACCGCTATATCGTGTTACGACTTACGATTACGATCAACGACTATCAATATTAGTAAACAGTGTTTTTGTGATCATCCATAGCGTTTGTGAAAACAAACTATAATCCTTGGACGTATCAGACATTCAGTCTAGGTATCAGTATATTCCATATCGCCGCGTCCTGTGCACGCGTTCGCGCTAAAACCACCGCCATCTTTTATTTTAAAATTAAACGTGTTCGTTAATATTTAAAAAGTGAAAGTTCGAAAGAAGTATTAAGTTGTTTTGTTCTACATTTGAATTTTGTAATTCAGTTTTTTTTATATGTGTGCTATCAATAGTTTTTTTTTATTGGATATAGTTAAGTTCGGTCATTGAATTTTGTGATAAAGGAGTTATTTCATTATATTTTTACTTACAGTATTTTTTTGGTGCTGTCCACAGCTTTTTGTCAAATAGCCTTAAGGAGAGAGGTTGTGAGTTAAGTACATGACTTATTCCTGTTGACTTGATGTGAGCCATAAGCCATATTCTGGTTTCTGGTATTATTATACATAATTTAATATTTACCAAATTAAACAATTTACACTCAATACACTAATTAAATGGTATCAGAAATTGGTAAATTCTTGAAGATAAAATTCTTCTTTATTCTAAAATTCCCTTTAATTTTTTATTTTATTATTTGTTGTTAAAGCGGCAATAGAAATATACAGTCTTTGAAAATCTCAACTATCTACCTATTGTAGTTCATGAGATACAGCCCGCTGACAGACACGGAGAACGGGGGCTTAGTAATAGGGTTCCGTTTGGCACCCATCGAGTACGAAACCCTAAAAATGAATGTTTAAAATTAAATTTATTTAGGCGAAGATTTTGAAGAATACGCCAGAATCATCGTCTATACTGGTAATTAGTGACCGATACTTAAACACATGATTGTACTCATCATTATGAACAAAATTTACTATGGGATCAAACCTGAAATTGCGAAAAAAAAATCAGCTGCTTCCTACATTTTGACGAGTTATGCGAACATGAATGTATGGGACAGTTGATTTTTTTTTTGCAAATTCAGGTTTGGTTCCGTAGTACCTATCTATCTATTTATCTCGCAAGGTCCCACTGTTGGGCAAAAGCTTCTCTTTCCCTTTCCCACACACGTCTGTCCTGTGCCTTTGCGGGCCAGACCTTTCCGTAGGAGTCAAGTTCGTACCTTCACATCTCCGTCTTGGTCTGCTGCGATGTCGTCTAGCATTTAATGGGACCCAATCAGTGGTTCTTTTAGCCCACAGCTTATCTGTTCTCACAATGATCGTGCAATATAATAAAACATGATTGCTATGTTATGTTATGTTTGACGAATGACCTAAGTATATTGTATAGAGTCGGTCAGCCAGGCGCACTGATAAGGCAGATAGTTTGCTAACAGCTGTGTTTGCAAACTATCTCTGCCTTATCATCATTCTGAAGTCAAACAAGATCGATATTTATAATCGACAAGCTGTTGCGTGCGACTTTATCTGCGTTTATTTTTGGAACGAAGTTCCGTAGCGCGGCTTGCGGTATGAGCTGACTGGTAGAAATTTACACTTAAAACGAAAGCTTCAGGTAGCCCGCGAAATTCAAATTTTCTTAGGTTTTTTGCAATTTGCAAGTCAGGATTAGCTTGTATGTTGATCTGAATATGATTTGCGATCGTAACAAATCTGTATTTATAGAATTATAGTAATTAAACTCATCAATACAACTCTCTAAGTTCATATAATCCTAATTCATGACTTTTTCATGAAATCTTGAAATTTAGGATTATACTAACTTAAGGAATTGTATTACTTATTCTAATGATTATAATTTTGTAGATACATAGTATATGTTACGGTCGCGAATCATACTTTAATCAACATACAACCTCATACTCATACTTTCAAATTGCAAAAAGCTTAAGAAAATTTGAATTTCGCGTACTACCTGGAGTTTCCCCTTAAGGAAAAAGCGTTATGCCCCTCCTTGCGACTCTCTCTCTCTCTCTCTCTGTTTCTTTCTATTATATACGAGTGTCTGAGCGTGCGAGTATCGCGTAAGGAACTTCTTTCCTGACGTTGGTCCCCCGACCGCAAGCGTTTTTTTTTTTTTTTTTTTAATACAAATATTTAGGATGAAGAGTAGCCCATGTCCTTCTCCAGGTCCCAGGCTGCCAATCTATCAAATTTCATAACGATCGGTTTGGTAGTTAAAGCGTGAAAAGGCAACAGACAGACAGAGTTATATTCACGTTTAGAATATGAATAAGTATGGATACGAGTAAGTGCGGACTTTCGGGTATCTGAGGAGTCGTAATAATAGGTCATTAACTATGAAAGCCACTTTACATAGAAAAACATCAAATATTTTCTTTTTAAAGAAATATTGTCGATGCACTTTTGCCATTTTAATGAAATTTCGTTGATGCCTCTGCTATAGGTATCCTGGGAACGGGAATCTTAAAGGCGTTTTTCACCGCACGTTGGATTTGAAACTTTTCCCGGGGCTCATTGTTGAGATCAAAATTTCCAGAATGGGATACTTTCGGTACCTTGTCCATACACGTCGTTAATATTGCGTGCTGTCTGTGTTGCGTTGGTGCTACGACGGAACTCGTATTCGAAAATAGCGCGCAATTTCGATTTTTCCATGGTTACAGAAACATCGATATCAAAGAAAAATCGAACGGCGGGAAAACAAATGAACAACTGTTTTTTTTTTTAATGTCATGCTATATTATAAATATAATTTGAATTTGGATTTCTAAACAGAATGAATGATACTGATATTCACTGTAGCCGGTATCAAAAATCGGCAATTTCATAGGTAAAGACTTACATTAATATATTTAAAGTAAACTAGTAAAATTCTAGTTTACTTGCCAGCGACCTTAGGGCCTAAATGTCACTTACATTATATCAACGATAACAATGAAGAAGATATAAGTCAAAAATTTATTGTACTAACATAAGTCACCGAAATGCTAACAAACTATTAAAATAAAAATATATTAACCTGACCTAACTAAAACTATTAACAAATAAAAACTTTTTACCAAAAAATTAAAACCGACTTCCAAAACAAAACAGTACAAAGGGAAAAATAACTTTAATTTCGGTAGTCAGTGTCTTTGGTTTTGTATTTTCGTTTTTTGCCACCGACTTCCGAAATTAAAGTTATTTTTCACTTTGTAGTGTTTTGTTTTGGAAGTCGGTTTTATTTTTTGCTAAAAAGTTTTTATTTTTCACTTTTTAGCTGTGGAACCTACCCCACACAAATTCGAATACATAATTGAGCACAATCATTGTAGATATAGCCATGTAATAACAGTGATAGGAAGATATTAAAACATCATCACATCATCCACATAAAATAAGTGGGAAATATACGCATTATTGAAGCTAACTCAAAAACTCCCCAAGCAAAGTTAATAAAATTTATATGAGACCACCTCGGATGTATACCCTTTCAAACAAAAAAAGAATTTTCCAAATCGGTCCATCCGTCTTTGAGTAATCGCGTAACAAACATACAAAAAAAAAAAAAACAGACGAATTGAGAACCTCCTCCTTTTGGAAGTCGGTTAATTAAAATATGGCGTCGACAAACTCCTCCCCATCACTGTCAACTGGTAATGTACCCAAGAGACTGGCGGTATTGCCACGTTGTATGGCAATGCAGGGGAAGTGTCAACCAGCCGTTTGGAGATTTCGTTGAACAAACGAATAGCCCCACGGCCCGAGGGTTTCAACCCCAAACAGCTGGCAAATATACTATGCGACGGCCGTAAATATTACACACGGATTTAAAAGCACATGAAACAAGAATATGACACATCGAGCATTAGAAAAAGTCTCAATCTGCCTAGCCTTTTCCCAACTACGTTGGGGTCGGCTTACAGTCTAACCGGATGCAGCTGAATACCAGGATTTTACATGGAGCGACTGCCTATCTGACCTCCACAACCCAGTTACTGGGTAATACAATACCCCTTGGTAAGACTGGTTGTCAGACTTTCGGGCTTCTGACAACCCGTAACGACAGTCAAAGATCCACGAATGACAGCCGGGACCAACGGCTTAACGTGCTTTCCGAGGCACGGAGGAGTCTCGATATAAAAAGATGGTCACCCATTCACAGACCAACCCCGGCAAGCGTAGCTTAACCTGATGGATCAACCCGTGCGGCTGTTATTACTTAGAAAAGTCTGTCATACACAATTACCAACGACGAAGACGACTCTCTACAAAGCCCAACATTTTATAAAAATCCCATGTGCTATATTTACGGTTGGTTACTGTACACTTATGGTAAATAGGTATATCCTTATATATTACGGCGAACGTACCATTACTTTCGCCATTTGAGGAGAAATTAAATGAATTGCTTATATTGAAAGTCGTAGAAATATGAAACGCTTTAAAAGCCTCTTGTCTAAGCCCTCTGGTCTTTGTAGATTTCGGATTTTCCCACAGAACCTTTCATCTCTAGCAGTAACCTATTCACGATCCATTTCCACGATATGTTACCAACATAAATGTTATTATTTCAATTTTAAGCGTCGTAAAAATTATCGCTACAAACCTGATTACCTTAGACGGCCTGAAAAACAGCCATTCAGTATCACAATCATGTTTTCATGATGATAACACCGTAAAATGGCTACCTAACAAAAACTTACGGCTGAATACACAACTGAAGGTTTCGTAGTGACGAGCAAGTACGCGTATTTATGACTTTCGGCGATCTGTTTTGCCCTTGCTTATGTATTCCTAACTTTATAATACTAACCTATTAATATCCCACTGCCGTGCCTCTTCTTATACAGAGAAGGCATTGATCACTACATGCTTAATGAAGACGGGTTGGCGATTACAGACTTATATAGTATAATAATGCTTTTCGGGTGTTGCTGGGGCTTCCGCGGTTCTGTAGTGCGTCGGGCATGTTTGCCGAGGCAGGCATAGATAGTTTTGAGGCTATCATGCGCAAAAGAACGGCATCCCTAATGCATAGGATTCGTGGAAGCTCAAATAGCATCCTGAAGATTATTGTGGAGAGGCCAGACTGCCCTTTTCTGATGCACTGGTCCCGTAGACATAGCTGTGGGCCCGGTGCTGAGGAAAGATATTTAAATTGATTTTTGGTCATGTTTTTAGTTTAATTTTGATCTGATTTAGTTTTGATTTTGTTTCCATTGATTTAATTCTGATTTGATTTAAATTTAATTTTTATTGTGATATTGATTTTAATTTTGATTTTAATTGAATATTTATTTTAAGGGAATTTTGATTTTAATTTTGACTGATTTTTGTTTTTAATTTTAATTTAATTTTGTTTTAATTTATTTGATTTTGATTTAATTTTGATTAGATTTTAATTTTTAATTTAAATTTGATTGAATTTTTACTGTGGTTCTAATTCAAATTTTAATTTTATTTGTAATTCTAATGTTGATTTTGATTTTAACACTAACATAGCTTGTAAGTTCTAGTACTAATACAATATGGATGATTTCCGAAATAAAATTGATTGATTGATTGATTATCTATAAATCCAGGTTTCCTCGCGATGTTTTTCTTTACCGGTATCAGTAATGTCCAAGATGAACTCAGAAAGTACATATGAATTAAAAAGTAACATTGGTACTTGCCCACAACCTCGTGAATGAGAGGCGAGGCCTTCATAAATAATTATGATTTTATATGTTTTCTAACACAATGTGTTTTCTTCGCCGTTGTCAGTAATGTCCAAGATAAACTCAAAAAGTATGACATGAATAATAGTTACATTAGTATTTCCCCGGATTGGAACCCACAACTTCGTGCATGAGAGGTGAGGCCTTAACCACCGAGTCTGAAAGCTAATTGTTTGTGGACACTTTTATCCTAACCTTAACATGACCGAAATAGGTGGTCGCAGGTAGGTATGTGGTAGCAGGTACTTATTACATAATCTCTTTTTCTCAATACTCAACATACCTATTTTTTGCATTCCACAATGTGAACTTTGGCGGAAGGTTTGCTCATTGTGGATCCTGTCAGTCACAGCGATGTAGGAAAGAGCATGTCTCTCGATCCGGCGGCACCTATGGAGCCGTCTTTTACGGTAATGTTAGGGGGCTGGTTCAGATCCGGCTCGAAGGACCGAGTTAAGAAAATATTGTCATGATCGTAGAACAATGTCAGTTTTGAAAAAAAAAATACGAAAATCACTTTTTACTATATTTGGATATTGCATCATAAAAATAATATTACTACATTAAAAATAAATATATAAATAATGTAGATTACAAATTAAATAGTCGGTAAACTGACTGATTAGTCAGCGCTAAGGACTATAAAAATATTTTAAATGGCTGCCCTGTAAAGTTTATCATGTGTCAGATCCGTCATTGTTCTACGAGTATGACGATATACTCCTTTGTTCTTTTTAGGTTTTTTGAATCGTAATTTAAATAAAATTCTTGTTTCTGGCATAATAATGTAATCAAGGTTCTTAGAATACCTGACATTTTATTCAAATCAAGTCGATGAAAACATTTAAACTTTTATTTGGGACATGCACAGAAAATACAAATGATATAAACCCACTAGCAGGGCATAAAAATAAACATGTATGTATTGCATTGGTGATAACGCTCGCTCTCTCCGTTTGAGAACAGGCAAATGAAATATCCTATAGGTTTTGATTTATTTCCGAGTATCAAAATATGTCGCATAAATTTCCGTTTCTAGGATTCCGTGCCTCAAAAGGAAAAAGGAACCCTTATAGGATCACTTAGTTGTCCGTCTGTCTGTCAAGACCCTTTTTCTCAGGAACGCGTAGAGGTATCAAGTTAAAATTCATATCAAATACTCAGGTTTATGATATCCTTTAGCTGTAAAAAAATCAAACTTGTAAGTCAACGCCATCAAAAGATATAACCGTTTATATCGCATATTTTGCAATTTCACAAGGGAATCAAAACCTATAGGGTACTTCCCGTTGACCTAGAATCATGGAATTTAGCAATAAGCAAGGTATCACGTCACAAGTAAGGGGAAAAGTCCGAAACTTGTTAATTAGTAATTTTATCACATAAAAAAATTGGGTTTACATACTTTTTGCAGTTGGAGAATTGACTGTGACACAACAATGTATGGGAGAACCGGTTTTTGTTTTTGGTATAAATTCTTTTCCATTACGGAACCCTCCATTGTGCGTAGTCCGACACGCACTTGGTCGGTTTTTTTTTTATTGTGTTGACTTAGAAGCTTGATTTCTTTAGAACTCCAAGAGACCGTAGACTTACGTATTTAATATTAATTTCAACTTGATACCTCTACGCGTTCTGGAGAAAAAGGTCTTGTTGACAGACTCACAGACGGACAACGAAATGATCCTATAGGGGTTCCGTTTCTTCCTTTTAAGGGCACCATAAAAATACTATTCGAAGTAAATATCCAAATAAACTTAGGAATAAAAGTATCACTTTGTTATCTAACCAACAAATGCACACAGACACACTGTCCGTCGTTGTCCGTTCAGTTTTATCATACGCAAATAGAGCTTTATCTACAATTATTCGAATCCTCCGCTGTTATGTATGCTGACGTTTTTATTTCGATTAAAATGTTTAGTTTGCATTAAAGTGCTCGTGGCAAAGTGAGGGACTCGTGGCTTAGTAATAACAGCTGTATGGGTTGATCGGTCAGGTTAAGCTACATTTGCCGAGGACGATCCGAGGACGACGAGGGTTTCGATCCGTGGACGGGTGACAATCTTTATTTACATACCGAGATCCCTCATGCCTTGGAAACTACGTTAAGATTCCTAGATCTTTTGCAGTCGTTACAGGTCGTCAGAAGTCTGAGTGACTACCAGTCTTACTAAGGGTATTTGTGTTACCCAGTACCTGGATTGTAGAGGTTAGATAGGCAGTCTTGGTTGCTCCATGTAAAATACTGGTATCAGCTGCAACATAGTTGGGGAAAGGCGGACAGATGACGTTTAGATTGCTTTCAAATAGATTGGTTCAGTACATTCATTTGAGGACATTCACTTGTAATCTGCAGTTAACTTGCACTGTGAAAACACAAAGTAAGTCAAGTTTTTAATAGGTTTACCAACAGAACAGTCGCAAACTATTACACGGTGGAGACCCTCAATTCCGAATTTGTGTTTGATTAGTTTTTAACCGATTAAAAAAAAAAGCAAGACAAAGTCAAAAATAACTTTAATTTCGGAAGTCGGTGGCCAAAGCGAAAATACAAAACCAAAGACAAAGACTTCCGAAATTAAAGTTACTTTTCACCTTATGTTTTTTTTAGAAGTGAGTAGTTTTGTGTTTTTTGATATTTCTCGGGACCCTGGGGTCCCGGACCTTTGGAAGGCGTACGAGGAGCCGAAGCCAACTCGCAGAGGCCCCTAAAATAATTTTAAATGATGAGGAGGCACCAACCGACGATTATCCCTGTATGCACTATGCAAGTGCACCCAAGGACAACCCCCGGTTGGTGCAGGACTATTGTTGTACGTGGAAACAAAACATATTGGGCTATGGGTCTGGGTGGCTAAACTGTATTGGGTAACTTGAACTATGGAAGAACTATGTCCCCTGCCTGACCAATGTTATACAATTATACACGGATAAAATGGCAGGGGGTGACTTGCACACTCAATAATAGACCCCCGGAAACGGCCGCTAGCACATAGTGACGGAGCGACAAGGGGGCAATTGTGTTTTTTTATTATTATTAAATATTCTACTTTCTTTTCTTATTTATGACTCATCGCATTCTGTTACTAAATAAAACTAGTCTGGATTTGTGCCAGGTTGATGGGAATAGGCTCGCCCCCTTGTACAAGGGACTTAAACATAACTGGAGTACTTTTTGTGTTGTATAGGTACAGCTCTGCCTAACCCTTCAATAAAGGCGCAATGTTATGCAAATAAAAGTATATAACGTGTAATTAACTGTTTCAATATTATTCTGATAAAGGTCTCATTTCCTATGAACTAATAATATCAGAAAAACAAGCGAACACAAATTTAGTGATAGTACACGCAATATTCTTGCTTATCAATACAACAAACCAACTTATTGAAGAAAAACGTTTTGTAGGTCCAAAACCACTAACTTCTACTTGACAGGCCAGTTGGCGTGTCGTGGCGTTGGTTAAGATACCACCTATCATGCCGCAGGTCGTGGGTTCGATTCCCATCCAGGACAAACATGTCCCAGGTTATTATTATTATTATGTTTCTATAAATCTCGGGACCCTGGGCTCCCGGACCTTTGGAAGGCTTACGAGGGGCCAAAGCCAACTCGCAGAGGCCCCTAGATAATTTTAAATGATGAGGAGGCACCAAGCGACGATTATTCCTATCTGCACTATGCAAGTGCACCCAAGGACAACTCCCGGTAGGTGCAGAACTATTGTTATCCATGGAAACAAAACATAATGGTCTATGGGTTTGGGTGGCTAAAGTGGATTGGGTAAATTGAACTATGGAAGAACTATGTCCCCTGCCAGACCAATGTTAAATATTATACACGGATAAAATGGCAGGGGGTGACTTGCACACTCAATAATGGACCCCCGGAAACGGCCGCTAGCACATAGTGACGTAGCGACAAGGGGGCAACATTTCCTGAGGTGCATGAGGAGTGGAGAGGTATTCCACGGCTATCAGCACAATCCCGGAAGTACAGTGAAGATCCCTACCAGCACCTTACTGGAATACTTCCTTCCTCCGAGCACGTTTGCTCTTGCGAATTTCCACTCAAGCCGGCCAATAAAGGCAAACAAGAGGTGGGAGCTCTGTTCCTCGTCTGTGTGCACTCCAGCCGGCCAATTAAGGCAAGCCAGAGATGAGGACAAGATTTCTCCCGGGAGATAGGGTCCGTAGGGTCGCTACTGCCCAACAGCTCGCCACATGCTGCCCTGCGGGTTTCTGTATCTCTCTTGGTCTGGCTCCTCATCCTAGACCCGTTCTGGCGAAGTAAATTCTACCGGCACAGACCTAAAGTTCGGAGCTCGCAAGCCCCACCACGACGTCAACGTAGAGATACAGCGGTGGGGATTATTATTATTATTATATAAGCCATTAGTTTTTTTTTTGCGAACCTTTTGTAATTCAATATCAGGCACATACAGGGTCTAAAAATACACATCACAAAGCCGTCAGCTATGCACACTGTACATCTAACTAAGTAGCTTTGCGCATAGTTATTGCTGGGAAACGACTTTTATTTTTAGGTATCAAAAAACAGCTATTTTTTACTTGCGCGCAATGTAACGTGAATCCAGGCAAACGGCCCCGCGTACACGTACGCGTACCCTGCAGGCCAAAAGTTTAAGACCACCTTAATGAAAGTAGGAAAATAAAATAAAACTCCAATAAAATATTAAAAGTTTATTTAACCTGTTTAATTATCTAATAAAACACTGATTGACAAACTTAAAAGCGTAAAGAAATATTAACAGTCCATGCTAAAAAAAGGCTATAGTTAGCCAAACTGATTTTTCATCAAAAAATCCTCCTTTACATTCTATGACTTTTTTCACAAGTCTCGGTATACGGGCAATCAATTTGTTGATGGTGTCTTGTGATATATTGCTCCAACTTTCGCATAAAGCATTCCACATTTCTTCTTGCGAGGATGGGCCACGATTACGGACGTTCCTATCAAGCTCTTCCCACAAAAGCTCAATGGGATTGAGACCCGGGCTCTGAGGAGGCCAAAACATGTTTTTTAACACCCCTTATGCCTCTTTCTCTTCTAAATATCAGCTGCATAATTTTGAGCTATGCTTTGGATCATTATCTTGTTGGAAAATGAATCCATCTCCAATTAATCGCAACCCGGAAGGAATGGCATTTTGTTCTAAATTTTTTTGTAGTGTTCCTTTTTCAAAATTCCTTCAATTTTGATCAAATCGCCAGTTCCTTGGCTAGAGAAGCAACCCCAGACCATAATTGAGCCACCACCGTGCTTGATTGTTGGGACTACACAGTCTGGCATCATCTTTTCTTGGGTACTGCGTCGATATGTACGTAAATTCTTCGTTTTGAACCGAATAGTTCAAACTTGGATTCATCGGTCCAAAGAACTTTTTAAAAATCTTCTTCAGTCCAATCTCGATGAGCAAGAGCCCACTGCATCCGTTTTTTCTTATTTTGTGGCCTTAGCAAAGGTTTTCGAACGCCGATGCGATGCGACGATACAATTTCGCATCTCTCAGTCGCCGTTTTACTGTAGTCAATGATAAAGGTTTAACTCGGGTTTTGTTTAGTTCAACGCGGATTTCTGGTGCTGTTAAGCATCTATTTCGCTTGCTGGTAACAAAAATGAAATTATCTTCAATAGACGTGGTAGCTCTCGGCCTTCCCGAGCGTGGACGATCTTGAAAACTGCCTGTCTCCCTGTATCGAGTTATTGTGCCATGAACACAAGTCTTCGATAACTTCAGTTGTGAAGCAATCTCACGTTCGGATTTCCCTTCATTATGTAAAACAACGATGGCAGAACGCACTTCACTGCTAATTTCGCGTGCTTTTCCCATTTTAAGACGTCTTCACTGTAGAAACCACAAGTTTAGACTAATGACAGGCCAGTTGGCGTGGTTGGTTAAGATACCGCCTATCATGTCGCAGGTCGTGGGTTCGATTCCCATCCAGGACAAACATTTCTGTGCATGAACTTGTCTGTTTGTCCTGAGTCTGGGTGTAATTATCTATATAAGTATGTATTTACAAAAAAAAAGTAGTATATGTAGTATATCAGTTATCTTGTTTCCATAGTACAAGCTCTGCTTAGTTTGGGATCAGATGACCGTGTGTGAAATGTCCCAGGATATTATTATTATTATTATTAATTGAGATTGATTGTGAACAAACCCAAGTAAACTCAGGTAATAATAAGTCGGAAACACGTGTTTTCAGAAGCTAAATAATCGTAATTATTGACCAATGCGAAACAAAAGCAAAGTAATTAGTATTGAGCACATCATAAAAATATTATTACGACTCTACCACCTGGCTCTAGCGCAGCGTTTGTCGGTGTTTGAAAACAATAGATATTTATTGTCCAATAACTTGAAAGTAAACAAAATAATGACTTCTTTAAATATTCGATATTACCAATAGAATATGCAGATGTGCATTTCTTTTATTTATCTTATGGGATTTTATTACAATAGGGATGATGACTAAAAAATGATTTTTTTTCCGTCATGTAGATTATTAAAATATATTGGACACGTATTTTTTCTTTTTCTACGTAATCAAAAGATTACGGCGATACATTGAGTTAAAATGTGGCATGACGTCACGTCTTCGTAGATTTTATACGTAGAAGTGACGTAGCGAGCCCCCACTCCCGAACTTTAATGCGAGTTATCTAAGTCATTTTTTATTAATATGATAAAGCAAAAAATACGTATCCAATATTTTTTTATTATCTGACTGACGGACTAAATAGAATTTCTTTTTTTTTACCCAGGCATCATCCCTATTGATAGATAATTATGTTGTTTAAGTGCGGTCTTAAACTTTTGGCCGACAGTGTAGGTACTTGTGATAGTGTGCGTTTGATATTCATTGCCTTGTGTAACTTCAAATGCGTAATTTGTTAAGAAAAATCGAAAATTTAGGTAATGTTTGTTTGGAAAAAGTTAATTAACAACACTTGGAATTCGTTTTCGTAAAATATTTAAAAAAAAAAAATGCGACCTTCGTCTAGTGGCAAAAAATAATCTAAATAATGGGTAGAATATGTGGCTTTTGGCTTCGGAAAGTGTCTTTGCTCCATGAATTCTTCTTCATCATCATCATCGACATCATTGGCAGCCCTTTTGTGCCATACTTTGCTGGTCTAGTCGAGTCTCATCCAGGTCTTCCCCGCGATCTTCTGTAGGTCGTCCTCCCACCTGGCTGTTTCTGTTCTGTCAACGCTCCTTGTACCGTCTCTCCACCATGAATCCTTAGTTAGAAATATTTTTCAAGATAACTCGGTCCGGTTAACGGCAATAGTCTCGCCCCCTGTTACATGGGACTAAAAACTAACTGCCGAAATGTAGGTGTACTATAGGAGCACTTTTACCCATCTTTTCGGGGAACATAGGTGAGAAGTTATGTGTTTAGTTTATGGTTTAATTCGGCTAGGTTGTCGAGAGTTAAATGGAAAAGCTCCAGGTAGCCCTCGAAATTCAAATTTTCTTACGTTTTTTGCAATTTCCAGGTCAGTATCAGGTTTGTATGTTGATTTGAATATGATTCTCAACCATAGCAAGTCTTTATTTATAGAAATTTATAGAATTATAATCATTAAAATTGTAACTCTCGAAGTTCCTATAATCCTAACGAATCATGACTATTTCATGAAATCTTGATATTTAGGATTATACTAACTTAAGGAGTTGTATTACGATGGTTCTATTGATTATAATTTTGTAAATACATAAAAAAAATACGAGATTTATTAACAGACAAGTGTTATTATAATTTGAATGACTTTTTGAATGACACTATTTGACATTTTTAAAATTATTATTATTATTTTATTTTATTTAGTTTTGTGACATTTTATGATTAATTTAATTTTTTTTTTGTAAATTTTATGAATTTGTACGCCTTACGGGTGAAACATGTACGTACGAAATATTAATATTGTGCCATCCTGCATGCTTAATTTGCATGTATACGCATGTTTTTGACAAATAAAATTATCTTTATCTTTATAAATGTTACGTGCGAATCATTTTTTAACATCATCATATTTTTTTTAATCAATATACAACCGAGTAAATTGCAAATTGTAAAAAAACCCAAGAAAATTTTAATTTCGCAGGCTACCTGGAGCTTCCTCCTTAAATAAATGCTAATGCCAGTGTAGCCAATGATATTAATATGGTAGTCTGATACAACGTACTGAAATTACATACATAATCGTCACGCTAATTCCTTTGAGGATTGAGCAGCGGTGTTGGATTGCATGACGTGTCGACTATCACGAATATCAAGCCTGATTTAAACGAAAAAACATCAGCTTCAGGTGGTACACCTTGTGTTGCCATCTGACATTATGCTGAGCTAAGGCCCTATTGGCATTGAAATCGTTATTTCATGTTTCTATAGTTTTAAGGTGTATTTATTTTATGGTGTAATGTCAATTAAACGCATTTTTCTTTCTGATTTAAACCTACCTAATCTTTTGAAAAACGCATAAAACCTTTTTAATAACGGCGAAGCTTTAACGTCATCATCGTATCGGTATTATTATGAAGTTATAGAGGATGGATTTATACATAGGATGCCCTTGGGGGAAGGCAGAAACTACTGCTAAGATCCTTACATACTCCTTTTGCCTCGTTTACGTTCATATAGGTGGGTGAATATTCGACCTTTTAAACCGCCGTCATTACCTTCCGCCAAAAGTTGATGAAAGAGAATATATTTAATGAAATATTTCAGCAATTCCTGATTCTGGTCCTTAAGCAGATTCTGGGAATTGATGAAATATTTCATTAACGATATTCTCCTTCATCAACTTTTGGCGGAAGGTAATGACGGCGGTTAAAAGGTCGAATATTCACCCAGGTACTGTGCAAGTTTCCTCTATCAAATGAAAAAGAATCACGTAAATCGGCCCAGAAATCACGGAGAAATCAATGAACATTACATAAAAAAATACATACGGACGAACGTAGAAACTCCTCCGTTTTAGAAGTTTGTTAAAAACTGACAGTTAATCAGCCTCGTGTTTCTGTGCAAGATTAACAATGGTTCATAAATAGTTCATGTTGTTTGTAAACATCGTAATTGAGCGTATCCTCCCATTGATTGCATTCGATGGCATGCTTAGTCGTTAAGCTATGTTCTCACGGTGCAAGATTCTGGAACGTTCAAGGGCAAAAATCGCATGCCATAAAGCACATTCAATTTTGTTGCCATTCAAGAATAGCATGTAAGTGTATAGCGTGGTTCGATTTTGCCTTTCTATAAAATCGCATGCAACTTACACCGAGGATATAAAATTGCAAGGCGATGTACTGCATGCAGGTTTTGCCTCATCTAAACACAAAGTTTAGAGATGGGCCGACTACGACTTTGGCCGACTAGTCGGCCATGCCGATGTTATATAAAAGTTTATTTAATTTTATTTCATTTCTGGGTCTAAGTCCAATTAAGTAATTAAATAAAGAGTTCCTCTCCTATTTGTAAACTATTTGCTAATTTTTTTTTTTTTTTTTTTGTTAGATGGAAGTATTATTATTTTGATTTGATTCATGGATCTAAGTCTAATTCATTATTATTAGGTCAAAGGTTCGGAAGAGAAACTACCTAACTTCCTATTTCTAAGTTTTAAGCTTACTTATTGCAATTGTTTGTTATAGAGTTTCTTCTTTTTTGTTAGAAGTATTACTTAATTTTACTTTATTTAATTTCTGGATCTAATTCCAATTCATTAACGGACCAAATGAAGGGTTCCCCTATTCCTATCTTAATTTCCTATCCTATTCTAGATTGCACTGAAAGTAAACTGTATAGCTGATTATTATAAAATAATAACAGTAAAGATTTCAATTCAATTTCAATCACCCTCTTCAAAATTTTTAAGCATATTAATACGAGTAAAAACTGGGCCGACTAGTCGGTGGTTTTAGCTGACTAATCGCCGACTACAATTATGGCCGACTAGTCGGCTTCCCCGACAAGTCGGCTTCCCCGACAATTCGGCGACTAGTCGGTACATCACTAACAAAGTTCAAGTATTACCCGTATTTGCACTGCCAAATATTTCATTAAATTTTATTGAAAGTTTTGTGTCGTTCGCTCATGTTTGAATGATAGAAAATTTTCATGCCAGAATTGAATGCGATTTTATTGTATGTGATGTTTACACCTATACCAGTTTTAAATGGTAACTAATTTTCCCGTATCGTGCAACAATATTGTACGGTGCCAGATATTTGCTCTTGAATTATATAGTATGCCACAGGGCCCACAGGCAATAAACTTGCGCCGTGAAAATGGCTTTAGGCTTTAGAGCTACTCAAGAGCAACGTGTCACATACTCAATTAACCAATGAGTTCTTAGAATGTCACAGCATTAGTATTTCAAAGTACACGCCATTTTTTTTACACCATCACCATCAGATGGAATGACAGCTCACTTTAAGTGAGTTTTCACAGTGAGATTTTTACGAATAGAACGGCTGATCTCTTACCTATGTAGGCGCTCCGAAATGTTTTCTCATTAATTTATCATGATTTAAACGTGTATGCTAAGATGGTTTGGTCATATTGAGAGGATGAATGAAAGGCAGTCGCCTTAATAAAAAGCAATTACAAGGCAGATGTGATTGGAAACATCGGCAGGGAACGCCCTTCAAGGACAAAACATTTCGGAGCACCTATATAAGATATCAGCGGGTTTATTGGTAAAAAATCTCACCGTGAAAACTTAGGTGAAGTGAGCTTGAAGTGAGCTGTCATTTCACCAGGTGCTAGGGATCGACACTCCTAAGTTTTCACGGTGAGATTTGTACAGAATAGCACTGCTGTAAGTTTCCCACTTATGGTAGGTACAGTCGAGTTCTTTAATATCTGATCATGAATCATGAATAAAAAATTACGTAATAGGCAATGGTAAATTACATAAAACTCTAAACAGCTTTGCCTTACAATAAATAAAATTGTAAACAATCTGTGACATCATAAATATGTGACAACATTATATCAATAATATTGCTACATACAAATACTCTAAAAATTGTGCGCAATCAATTGTTCATATTATTTAGCGCAAAGTTAGGTTCACAAATACTTATCTATGCAATTTTTCTATGAAAAATATCTTGACAGAAGTATATTCCTATTGTATTCTTTTCAGAAGAACAAAATAAGAATTTAAGAATAATAAAATAAAAATCAAATACTAATGTGCTTAAAATATTTTTTTTAACCGACTGAAAAGCTTTAAACAAATAAATAGTCTAACAGCATAGTCTGCTTTGACCTTAAGATTTCTTAAAACTTAATTAATCAAATAATACAGCTACTACGCAACGTTGTCAGGGTGATACAGTCCTATTACGAACGGCAACATTGCATTTTTACTCGTCCTTTTGCTCCGGCAAGCAAAAATAAATGTAATGATAAAGACCATTTACCTAGTTGAATATTCAAAGCACATAGAATATTTACGAATCATATGTTGCTCCAAATATATTGAAAAGATATTTTTGTTCCGAAGAGTAGTCAGATATTTTTGATTGAATAGTTTATAATGATAACATTTTATTGATATCTAAGTTTGTATAGAACTATATGATCATTGTAACGCTTACAATATTTTTAAAAAAACATTGTCACTGCCAACATATTAGTGGACCTGACTGTACCTAAATTATAATAATATTTTGGATAACAGGTGTGATTTAGTTTTATGTTAATGACCTATAAGTTCACATTGAAATACAAATGTCTCTTTGTAACCAACGGTTCTCCAAACAGAAACAGAACGTGGATCCAATTGAACTTGTCAGAAAAATTTCCACAGTTGTACTCAAACGAGACGTTATTATGGAGGTCTCACTTTAAGGCACTTGTCCCATAGCCAACGATGAGCAAGAAGCGAGCAGAGCTAGAAACTAGAAACGAGCTGGTGAGTTGGCGAGCAACAGGCAGCGAGTGAACGACGGCAACAAGCAATTACTCGCTGGTATACATATATTATGTCCAAGCGTGAGTCTCTCAGCGAGTGCTCTGCTTGCCAAGTGAGCGTTGCTGAGCGAGTACTCTCTTTGATAGACCCTCTCGCTGCAACAAACGAGGACTCGCGCGCAGTGTGAACAGTCAGCGATCAACTATTAATATATGCATCTCTTTTGAGGAGCTCGTGGCTAAGTAATAACAGCCGCACGGGTCGATCGATCATGTTAAGCTACGCTTGCCGCTGTTGGTACGTGGAACTTTACATAGCAAGACCTTTCCGTGCCTCGGAAAGCACGTTAAGCCATTGGTCTCGGCTGTCATTCGTGGACCTTTGACAGTCGTTACGGGTCGTCAGAAGCCCGAAAGTCTGACAACCAGTCTTACTATGGGGTATCGTGTTACCCAGTTACTGGGTTGTGGAGGTCAGACAGGCAGTCGCTCCATGTAAAATATTGGTATTCAGCTGCATCCACTTAGACTGGAAGCCGGCCCCAACATAGTTTTAAAAAGGCTAGGCAGATGATGATCTCTTTTATATTTACACGGAATGTATAATAATAACTCTTTAATTCAGATTACAGGATCCATAATGTGTTAGTATTGCCTTAACCTATTGTTAGTGAAAATTAAAAATAAATTAAAATAAAAGTGATATGACAATTAATTTTGCATATGTACGTCCGTACGCACATGTCTCCCAGCCCAGAGTCTAATAAACGGTCCATCAATTTTTTCTGCCAGTGTTATCCCTCCCTCGGAATCGCCGCAGCATAGATGCACTTCGCTTGCGCATGATGGCATAAAAGTCGTCCAGTCTCGCTTCAGCAAACATGCTTGATGCGCTGCAAAACCGAGGCAGTCCCAACAACATCCTGAGTCCGTTATTATACGAGTATTGAACACGCAGGGCGCTGTAGGCCTTCTGCGTATACCTAACCCACAGGCTGCACGAGTAACACGTCTGGCAATAAGCTCTGAAAAGAGTTAGCTTTACCTCCTTCGTGCACCGCGCAAACCTGCGAGCAAGCATATTGCATCGGGCCGCCAACGCCCTACGTACCCTATCAATATCCTGGTCGTCCTTAAGACCATCCGTGACTACATGACCAAGATATTTAAACTGAGTGACCATCTGCAACGGAATTCCACGCAACGTTACAGGTGGAATATTTGCGGGTGTATTTTTAGGTACTTTGAACACCATAACCTCACTCTTAGTGGCAATTATACCTCAATCCATGAGGCTCCGCATAACTCTCACAGACGGCCAGCAGTTTTCTTAGACCGCAGATTGATGGGCTGAGCAGCACCATGCATAACTAACCATAACTAACCATGTATAACTATTGCACGTTTCTTGAGTGAGAAAATAGCCGCTAGTTAGTCGCTTCCTCGCCGGCGATGGGAGAACTGCATTTACCCTGTGACGGGGTCAAAACCTGGCCTACTTAACTAAATACTTATTTTAATGAAATCAAACCATAAACACTTGTGTTCCTTTACAAAGGGGTAGGCAATGATAGGGATTCCATCCTAATAATAGGAAATAATCCTTGTTATGGGTTTTGATTCCCGCGCGGAACTTGATATCGCTGAAGTGGCTTTTCGTGTCTTTTTGTGTCACCGCTTTGTTCTTCTTAAATACGCAACGAATTTTGATGCAGTCTTCGGCATCATTTAGAGATTATATTCCGGAAGGTTTAGTTCTTAAGGCACTGATTTAAAGAGGCAGTTGTTTATTGTAGTTTTGATAAATTAAGACGTGTATTATTTAAAAATTTACAATTTTTTTTTTAATAATGCTTTTATTAGTCTGTATATCATCTAAGACCACAGATCTTGTAAAGAGGAATGTCCAAACTCGATTGCGTTGCGTCGTTTTATTATTGAGTTCCCATGGCCACCTTCTGGCTCCATCATCAGATCAGCTCTGTATCATAATAATATTGCATTGTCATCTGATTTAGATATGCATGTAAAATTTTAGCTCAATCGGAAACCTGAAAGTGGGTCAAATTTAACTTGCAAGATTTGATCACAGACAAATATCTGGACTGGTGAAATTAAATAAAAGCTTATAAAAAATACAAAATGCATGTTTCCTAACAAGTTTGGCAGTACACTAAATATAAAAACTTTTACCAAAAAAAAAAAAAGAAAAAAAAATCAAACACTTCCAAAAAATAACACTACAAAGTGAAAAATAACTTTAATTTCAGAAGTCGGTGTCTTTAGATCTGTATTTCAGTTTTTTGCCACCGACTTCCGAAATAAAAGTGATTTAAAATACAACAACTATATTTATTATTTATTTATTTATTAATACAATCTTACACTATCTTAACAGTTCTAGTTTACTTCAAATGATATGTTTATTGATAGAACAATTTCTGTCTAAGCTATTGAAAAAACAAAAAAAAACAAAAAACTAGGTATGCCATATACTTTACTACGTTCACCAGTAATATGACAGAGTACGAGTACATAAAAAAAATCAGTTCGCGCGTGGTTGGTCACAGTTCCAATCTAACCTATGAACTACCGTACACAATTTTACTAGCCATTCATTCATTACACTACTTGAGTATTTTTTATACTGGGCATCGTAGGATGAAATAACAGATCAATTTTTTCTTTAATTACTGTTTACATGTATTTTACTTTCACACTGATTTACCAACTGCCCAAAAATTACATTACCTACTGCCCTTAACGGGCAGTAATTTCTTCAATTGATCATAATAACCTCTCCTTAATGTTTAAATAACAGTTAATAATAACTAATACATTAATATAAAAATAACATTCATATTAACAAAGAAATCTCGATGTTTTTTCAAGCTGTACTTAAACGACCCACGATATAGGAGAAAATTAAATACTTACATACCTACGTTTTGCCCTTAGCAGTAATTACGAAACACGTTACGCAAACCTGATTCCGTAACACACTTGCAATCACAATCGCATTTACATAATTTTGACTGTTTTTCAACGTAGACCTGTAGGTACAGCTATATCTGTGGTACAGTCCCATACAAAACTTCAATACTTACTCGACGCAAATGTATGAGACGGCTGATTATTTTTTCTCGATTACGATGTTGGTCCCATGGAGAAAGTTGTTTGGTTTGGTGGTCTGTACCACAACCTTAAATTTGACCTCCTGGTACATCCTAATCCTATAAAAACTAATATTATAAATGCCAAAGTAGGTTTGTTTGTTTGTTTGTTACCTTTTCATGCCTAAACCACTGAATCGATCATTCTGAAATTTTGCATATACGTTAACAGGTGTACAGAGACGAACATAGGGTACCTTTCATCCCGGAAAAAAGTACTGTTTCCGAGGAAAACAACAATAACCTTCTTTATGATAATCGATGGCGCCACGTGTCTTTCGAATCATGATTGAATTATATTATTATAGAAACTTGAGTAGTGTGTTGAGTTTTTTTTTTTTATTTAAGTACCTAATACATTTTGTGTCTAGAGTGTCGATAGACCGGTTTTTCATCTTCATAACTATCCTAACTAAATAAATGCGAAAGTGTTTGATTGTTTGTTGATTACGCTTTCACGCTAAACGGCTGAACGGATTTGGATGAAATTTGGCACTTGCGTAGACCATGACGTGGAGAAGGACATGGCTACTATTCATCCTGGATCGCAGACGAAGTCGCGGGTAACAGCTAGTCCTGTATAAAGTAACTAATCGCTTTCAGTGGAAAACAGCGCTATAGGTTCAAGGTGTGTACTGCATCATTTAATTATTTGTAGTTCAATTAACCTTGCAGTCCGTTTAACGTTTTAATTATAATTACGATAACAGACAAACATAATTATGATTATACTGTTATTGTGGAAATTAAGGTAAATGAGTTGGTATTAATAATACCGGAATTAATTGACTTCCTCGTTGGTATTAGTGGTTTTAAGCGCGGCTGCTGAACAGCGGTTCTTGTGTTCGACTCCCGGGCTCGGTTTGCGTGTCAGATTTTTTTTAGATAGTAAAAATAACACCGTGAATGTTTATAATAAATATAATTTTAATTTTTAATTTTGATGACTTTTATTAAGTGAACCATTGAATACAACCGTTTTTCTTTACGAATGAACGAAAGTACCTAATACTTTTGTTATATTATGTCCTCAATTTGTGGACGTCAGGTCTGAATCCTTTCAGACCTGACTTATTTGATTTTCATTTTCGTTTATAATTTTCAATTATAAAAAAAAAAAACAAAAAATATAATTTTCGTTTTTTGTTTTCAATTTTAATTTCGGTGACTACAGAATAGAATGGCTTCGATCTGGCTTTTTACCCTTATAAATGAAAACAAGCTCGCCCCTATTACATTAGAGGGAGTCTACCTAATCATTTAGCTAACTGCCGCACTATACTTACGTCATTTAAAAATATAACTAATAATTGACTTTAAATCACCAGCATTAATTTAAGCACGCGTCAACAAAATTAACTTGAAGGACACTAAAGGCTCCTTCATACAAGCGCGACACGCGACGTGAATCGCACGCGACACAAAGGCACCGCTCGTGTTGCGTCGCATGTTGCGCCTTAACGAGATACAATAGAAGTTTTATTGTTATTGTTGCAACGGCCGATAGTGTCCTTCAAAGCGTTAAATAAGAAGCAGTGTTTATTAACCTTTCATATGCCGGGAACGTAGGTCTGCGCGATTTTAGCTGTACTCGAAAAAACACCTAATTACATTAATGTAATTAGGTGTTTTTTCGAGTGGCGCACTCGCATAAAAAAATGGTGCGCAGACCTGCGTTCCGGCGGCATTCGAAGGGTTAAGACACCTAAAAAAAATCTGCCCGCAAAAAGTTATAGCTAAATTATAAATTCCATTATTTTAGCACAAACTCGATTGATTTAAAAAAGTAAGATAGCCTTAGGTTCTTGACCTCAACTCACGAGTGACAATAGATATAAGAATTAAGTCTCATTAGTGGTGGACATTTGGGCCAAGCCCAATGAATTTTCGCCCAGTGTCCTTTAACAGTTGATTAGTTATAGGTACAGTCAGCAACAAAAGTCGATTAACACTTTAGTCTTCTATATATTCATTTTGAGCAAAATGATTTAATGAATCGGAACAGAGGTAAAAATAAAAATATGCTCTTATCCGTTACTTACATGAAATGCTAAAAAGCAGATTATAGAATCGTTTTGTGTCAATTTATATGATGGGTAAAAGTGTTAATCGACTTTTGTTTCTAACCGTACCTAAGTGATCCCATTTTATTTGGGGTTGGCGCAACATGTCTTTTTCTTCCATACTTCTCTATTAGTCGTCACCTCGGTAGTCACTCCTTTTCTAGCCATATCGTCTTTCACACAGTACATCCATCGTTTCTTTGGTCCTCCTTTACTCTTATAGCTAACCACATTCATACTCAAAACGAAAAATGAATGAGGAAAATGTCGTGAGGAAAGTTTTGAGTGGGGCAGATACCGTCAGCTTTAAAGGAAACCAAACTCAATTATCATTGAGGTAATAACATATAAATCTGATAACAGTGGACTGATAAAGATAGGCTATTTTTGTATTCTCTCGAGATAGTAAGCTTTACAAAAAGGGATGCCTCATCCGGCCATTTTATTTGAGGTTATATATATCCCTTGAGAAAATTAAATTATTATCTTATTGGATTAGACTGGTAGGTCTGTACCTACCTTTATATACAGGACATTTTTTTAAGTAGTGCGCAAACTTTCACAGGTTATTCTACCCATGAATATGAACAACTTTCACTATGGGACCAAACCTGAAATCGCGAAAAAAAAATCAGCTGTTCAGTACATTTATGTTGGCATAATTCGTCAAAATGTACTGAACAGCTGATTTTTTTGGTTTTTGAAGAAGGAAAAAACCGGTCAAGTGCGTGTCGTCGGACAACGCACAATGAAGGGTTCCGTAGTTGGGATGAATTTATCCAAAGAACAAACTTAACATTGTAGTTGAAAAACATGTTCTCCCATACATTCCAACTACAAATGTCCATAGTTAAACGAAAAGGAACCAACCCACATTACACCTAATGTGGGTTGCATCCTTTTTGTTTAACTATGGACAAATGTAAGTTTGTACACAATATTGAGAGATTTACCATGTTGTTTTAAGGCCATCGACTTCTTATAGGTTTTCATGTAATCTGTAGGTATTGAACTATTTTCTGCATTTTTTTCAAAATTTTAGGCTCAGTTGCTTCGGAGCAAATTGGCTGTGACAGACGGACAGACAGACAGACACACGAGTGATCCTATAAGGGTTCCGTTTTTTTCCTTTTGAGGTAAGGAACCCTAAAAAAGTCTACTTTTTTTCTCGTTTCTTCTTTTGCTTCTCCTTCTTTTTATTTTATTGTCTGCCTACCTACCTTCTATTAACTACTTCTTACATTTAACTCTGAAAGACTTAAAGAACATTTTATACTCTTTAAATAAAACCACGAAGAAATGTGAAGGAATAAGATTATGTGTTTCATCAGGATTTTTATTATTATAGGTATATTAGGGCAGCCCTAAAATTGCTACTTATTATGCTTGATCGACTGATCTAAGTGTAATTCAATGACCTTGAGAATGCGTGAAAAACAAACGCTACATGAATACAGAAAAAAAAAACATAATGGAAACTTCATTTTAAAATCTTGCATCCTATATTATTGATTGTAAGCTCCCACTTTGATTTTGAAATCTTCTTTTAATTTAAGGCGCTGTCCTAACCAGCGGGGCAATTGCGGAACACACTACCAATAGGAATCGGTTTCATTTTGACAGTTAAATAATATTCATTGCGTTCTTCACGTTCTCGAGTAGACAAATTTTTCGAAAATATGAAGCAATGGTTTAGCAATTTGCTTCAAAATGATTCAGATTCCGATTGATAGTGTGTTATGCAACTAGGGTGCGGGTCATCGTAAAACGTCCACTTTTTATTTGCACAGTTATCCGTATTTCTGTTCTTTTATTAGTGATGGGTTTGCTCTTGACTCTAGTCTAGGTCAGAGGTGACAGAGACAAAGTCGACGATGGAGTGAGCTTACCCAGAAGAAGCCTGTTCACTCTCACTTTGAAGAGATTAGGGTTGTATACGTTCGAAAACACAGACGCAGGTAGTGAGTTCCACTCCTTTGCTTTGCGCATTATAAAAGACACTTGGAAGCGCTTAGTGCGAATTAGTGGAATAGCAACCAGGTAGGGATGGTCATTACGTCTAAATGTCCGATGGTAGAAGGGGCCCGGTGGAATGAGGTCGTGGAGTTCTCGGGCACACTCTCCGAAGTACAATCTGTAGAAGACCAACAAGCAGGCAACCTTGCGGCAATGAGCCAAGTTATGAAGCCTGGCATCCACCAGATTTACGTCGCCAATGAGCCTCTTAGCTCTGCGTTCCACCAAGTCAAGGGCGGCTAGTTGGTACTTGGCTGATCCATCCCAAAGGTCCATGGAGTCTGCATGGAGTCCAATACTCCATGCAGGATCGGACTTGCGCTTTGTAAAGGGTTAAAAGCTGTCCAGGCGTAAAGTATCGCTTCACCCTATTTAGGATGCCCAGTTTCTTGGCCGCAGTTTGGACCTTGTATTCGATGATGGCCTTGTATTGCTACATATTACAAGCCCAAAAAAATACACTTGACTATTCAAGTGTACAAAAAAGAACTTATACAAAGATATCTTATAGAAACGATCTAGCATCTTGGAAAAATAAAATCGCAAAAAAGGAGACGAAAAAACTGTTTCGTCTCGAAATGCTTAATATTATGAGCGACAACTATTTCTTTTTTGTAACTAAAAAAAAATTTATTTAATCAACTAAAGAAATATACAAAACATAATTTTAACTTATTGGTGTATTTTTTTTAAATTAAAATAAAACTACGAAATGACTTTCATATTTGCGGACACGAGATTCAATTAAAATCAAACGCATCGCCATTTTCAATCGTATTTATATACCTTACGATTTACTACCTAACCTTGAAGATTTGCGTCTTATCGCGCCTTAATTGAGAATATATTAACCTTAATTTTGAATTCAATCGATTACGGACGTAAAACAGGATACATGACACTAATTTACATGATAATAAATTATAATATACTTCTGTATAATTGGTTGGTTATGATCATTGTATGGTTGTATATTTATTATACCATTATACCAATAAATAAAATTTTGTATTTATTATACCAGGGTACTTTTCCTACACGGCTTACGATTCTATTCATCCTGTATTTATAACTTCATTTGTCATTGTTCCTAGACTATTACTTAACCCATAAAAATATCCATTGTTTAACATGTTTTTCCTTGTGTAGTGCTCCACAATATTATTAGCTAATAAAGATTACTGGGCTGAGTGTCCAAGTTGCGTAAAACCAGGTATTTACACATTAACAATAACATAAACATTAGTATAAATCTACAAAAGAAAACACGCGAAATTCGAAAGTCAAAAGTATAATAGCGTCTCTACTAAAACAAGTGACGTAATGAAAGAACCGGTTCGAAGCGGTTCGTACCAGTTAACACCAGTATCGCGCGGTTGTTGAACCTGACTACTTGTTTGTTATTTGTTTCGTTATTTTGATTTTTGTAAATATTACTTTAATTTAATTTTTTGAGCATCAAAAATTATTAGTTGGTTACGTGTGATTAGTGGTAGATGTCGCTTTTTAGATATATTTTCCTATAGCAGTGAAGTGTTGTGATATTATTTTGTGTTTGTTATTTAAAAACTATGGGAGTACTAAAGAATTCTCGGAAAAATAAGAAATGCCATTTAGTTATTTCTAATTTCAAAATAAAATTTTGGCTTTTTAATGGATATCAATGAAATTATACAGGCCGCGATATTATACTATACATATATATATATATATATATATATTTTTAAAGTAATTATTGTTAAAAAAACAGTATAATTTTTGATGTTATAAAAATATCTAAAATAACGTTATATTACAATTGTTATTTAGATTACTTTTCAAACATTCGGCATCATTCAAGTCATTATTTTAAACGAGAATTTTAACTAATATTGTAAATGCAAAAGTGAGTTTCTTTGTTTGTTTGTATCGCTTTCGCGCTAAAACCGCTGAACGGTTTTGGTTGAAATTCGGCATATGGGTAGAACATGACCTAACAAAAGATATAGGCTAATGTTCATCCTGGACCGCAGACGAAGTCACGGACAACAGCTAGTTATTTGTATTTTTAGCTTGAAAATCCTTATTTTATAAATGAATCATTCAATTTAATTTTCTAGCTGTGGCAAGGCTTATAGGATATTTTTTTAACAGTTAAAATAAGATTAACTATGTAGTCCAACTAGCTTATCTTTACGCTCTGGTTCACAAAAGGTATGAGCAGTACTTCCGCAAACATTTGTTTGTTTTTCTCGTTGTAGTTAAAGTAAAATTTATTTGCACATATTGTAGGTACATAAAATAATATGTTGGATGTAAATTCGCGTAATCGTAGAACTATTAGTAAGTACTTAATAAATATGTATTGCTCGACTACTACTATTAGAAGAAAAAAATCCCTGCCGCTATCTGACCAATGTTTATTTATAGTTACTATATTTATTTAGGGGATCACAGAACCTAAACGCAACTAAACGCAAGTTTTATAATGCCTAAACGTATATGATCTACTGCAGTAAACAAAATCAGTAAAATATATGATGTTCTTGAGGATATATGCTAGTTAGATTGTGTGTTGAAAACATAATACAACAAATTTGATAATAGAAAAAAATAACAAAAAAATGCTTTTAACGATTAAAACCATAATACATACAATCACTCTTCATAATCATAATCAAAAAGTTTATTTGTTGAAAAATGGCGTGATACAGAAATCTATAATATGTATGAGTAACAATTTACAATCTACAATTCTTTCGCATTTGTAGAGACTACTCACTACAATTTACATATGTGTAAGGTTTTTCCTTCGATCGCTTTGATCGAAGGGTTTTTCTGCTACTATTGTGTGGCTTTGAGTTTTGTGGACACGGACTTGTAAAATTTACAAATGGGATGGAAACGATTACATACAATCTTGGGCCTGAATGTAACGAGATGAAAATGGTGTAAATTGATAGATTCCAACTTATCAGTCCTTCGCTAAAAAATCTGTAAGTTTTAACAATCTGAGGGCTCAGTTATTATAGGATTACTAATAGTAAGGTTATGTTACAATATTTAAATATCAAAAGATGTTGGTTGGTGTTGACAGCTCACTGTAAACTCACTTGACGTAAGTTTTCAAGACGATATATTTAAAGAACTACAGATAATTTAGTGAACAATAATAGAAAAAATAATAGTCACAAATTAATTAAAAACAACAAACCGAACTTCAAAAATAAACAAAGTGTACTCAAAAATGTCCTGACATTGAACCATGGCGGAACTGTTGCAAAGAATCCGCGGGCTAGGGAGAAAGAAGGACAGAGATTTTAATACTAGTGTGTACTCTGTGGTGTCATGTAGTGACCTGACTGCGGGCAGTATCGAGATCTGGTTGGATCTGCCCGATGAGATCAAGCATGATCCTGTCCTGGCGCCGTTCAAGCAGCGGTACGAGCAGCAGCAAGGTGAGAATATTATCACACTATCATAATAATCACACTATCTAACTAATCATACTCATCATATTCACTCATTACTTCAGTGTGGGAACAAGATGGAGCTCTACACGATGTTCATTCCATCTCTTTTTCACACTGAAGTAAAATTAAGAGGTGGTGAGTGGCTGGCCCTCAGCTCTTGTCCCATGTAACTTGGGGTCGACTTAACACGTCTTTTTTCTTCCTTTCCTGTCAGCCGTCACTGTATCTATCATTCACATCTGTTTTTTTCATATCATCCCATAACTTAGCTGGTTATATGACGATACGCCTTATCTAAAGTTAGGCAGATGTACACCTATAGTAACTCACATTTCACCAGTTATGTTTAAGTTCCAAAAAGTGATTCACCGCAAATGTCTGTGATGGTATCTAATAATTATTAATAATCAAACAATCTGATGTTATATAATCAAACATCGTATGTAATTTATCTGCATTTTCACAGTTATTGTGCTAGTTTAGTTGTTGTAACTAACGATTTTTTCTGAATAAATGAATTGTTAGTATCGGTTTCACGTCACGGGACTGCCGAAAATAATCGCTTTTGAGGCCGAAAACGAAAATTGCCGAGTAGAAATTTCAGTCAAAAATTGCCGAAAACTCAAAACTAAATTCGGTTGGTCTCTACTGCTGGCTGCTGGTGTTGAAATTAAGAGTTTATACATTTGTTTTTTTTTTTTTGTTTTATTAAAATATCTTAAGATAACGATCACAAACATTATGAGTTCAGGTCAATGAAGTTTAGCTAGTTACTTTAATTTAACCTAATATAATGTGCTGATCCACTCCATATGTTTGTTTTCAACCATAATGCACAAACTATTTTACAGTTTTGCGTTATTTTAGACGTATAATGTGAATACAAATTAGCTATGGTAGTATAACAATGTTTTAAAAACAAACGTAAACAATCATAAACCACACTTCTCTCGTTTTACAAACTAGACAAAAAAACAGAACGCGTTTAAATTTAAACATTCAATTCTAGTCATACATTTTTTACGTCTAGTCATTCTAAAATTAGTTTCAGTTTTGCTGTAGGCAGTGGAGTGAGAATATTACGTCAAAGTATTTTTAGTATTATTCGGAGAGGCCTAATAAATATCCAACAGTGAATGGGTTTCGGCTGTTGAATAAGTTTTTAATGGCATATATTTCATGTTTCTAGGTCCTCGACTCCCGGGTCGGGCAAAGTGTAAAGGGCAAAGGGTTTTCTTATCAGGAATTTGTCAGTAGCAGCCCACATTCTATGATAGATTTGTGCCCGGTTGATGGTAATTAACCTTGCCCCCATTACATGGCGAAACGTTGTACCCCTTCATAACTCCTCATAACTCTCTGAGGATTACAGGATTGAAGTTATGTGATCGTTTTATAATGATTGATGATACGAACAAAATTCCATATTCAATTTACAGGTAAAATCAAGCCAAGAGCAAGACCAAATGAAGGAGATAAGACAATATTTGATAAGAAACATAACGTGGAAGCGAAGAGAGAAGACGTTGAGCCTCTCAGCGATGTCACTAACGGGTAACTATTTATAGTATTTATACTCATAATACCAACCTATTATTGTCCCACTACAAGGCCTCTTTTCATACAGAGAAGGCACGAGCATTGATCGCCACGCTAGCTCAAGACGGGTTGGCGATTTCAGACTTTTAGTAACTATATAAGTCAGGTTTCCTCACGATGTTTTTCCTTCAGTAATGTCCTAGATAAACTCAGAAAGTGCATCATCATCATTCTCCTGCCCTTATCCCAATTTATTTGATATCGGTGCTACATGTCCCTATTTCCATACTTCTCTATTAGTCGTCATCTCGGTAGTCATCCCCTTTCTAGTCATATCATCTTTCAGACAGTGCATCTATGTGCAGCCATTGACATTCAAAATTTTCCTTACGACATTTTCGTCATTCCTCCGCATTACATGATCATACCATGACAACAGATTTCCGCACAACTTTTCAGTCACCGGTGTCACTTTCAAACTTCCTCTTAATGTACTCATTTCTTATTCTATCCATTAGGGTAACACCACACATTCCTCTTAGCATTCTCCTCTCAGCTGCATGCAATTGCCTTAGTAAACTCAGAAAGTACATATGAATTGAAAAAGTCACATTGGTCACCTGCGATGCGAGAAGTACAAAACCGGTCGAAGTGGCTGTGTTTGGGGTAAGCCTTTGTCCAGCAGTTGATTGATTGACGTTTTTGGATTAAATGATGATGGTGAATGGCTATCATGTGATTTTAGTCGGTAGAAGACCTACATAATCTTCCACTTTTACCTGAAGGGTGGGAATTTCTACTGGAAGAAAGTCTGTCAGTTTTGTTAACAATGACACTATAGACAATGAAGAAGATATTTTTCCGCATTTCGGCTGCACGCCAAATCAACTTTTGTCCTCAAAAACCTACAAATTTGCCTTATTCGTTTTCATGATTATTAAAATAGAAGATTTTCTTTAGTAAATTATGGGGGCCATAACAAGATTGACACGATAAATTTGGCTCGATACAAAACATCTCTAAGTTTTCTCAAAATTACTTTTGAGAAAAAAACTGTTTTATTCGATTGTAATTAAACGTATTTCAATAAAATTTCGTCTACACGTTCGCCATTAAATCTATAAGGGGATCACGGGTTTATTTTAATGTAACGAAGCAAATAAAACTTTAAAAAGAAATATTTTTTAATTATATGCTGTTTGGCCGTATCATCGCTCCAAGCTCCGTTACGATATCACATTCCACGTCTGAACCTGCTCCAGTACTAATTTATTATTTCATGATCACTCCCTTTCAAAACGGTGAAGGAAAGCATCGAGAGGAAACTGGCATGTCCTAGACCGAACAATTCGAAGACATGTGACATCCACCAACCCGCACTGAGCCCACGTGGTGGATTACGGCCCATACCCTCTCACCGAGAGGAGGCCTGTATCCCATCAGTGGGAACATTATAGGATTATTATTATGCTTATGCCTGCACAAGCAAAAAATACGAACTTCCATAGAAACTTTCATCCCCTATTTTACCCCTTTAGGGAATTAATTTTCAAAATTCCTTCCTTAGTGCTCAATTTTGTTATACAACGTGTTTTTTTTTATATATTCCATAACTGTACAGTGTAGAGTATTAGTGAGAGCATCATTTTGAACAACTTTTACTATGGTACCAAACCTGAAATCGCGAAAAAAAAATCGCCAGTTCCCTACATTTTGACGAGTTTTGCGAACATAAATGTATAGGACAGCTGATTTTTTTTCGCGATTTCAGGTTTGGTCCCATAGAGTTACGGTATATAAACAAAACGTTGTATAAGGAAATCTTGTGCAAAGTTGCATGCTTCTTTAACTAGCAGTTTACGCTGTACGTTGTCTATCTAATTGTTATATTAATTAAAAGATTCTAATCTGAAATGTAGTAAAATAATAAACAAAAAACATTTTATTTTCAGGTTAACAGAACCAATGCATGTCCAAGAAGTTGACACAAAAATGAAATCTGTGAAGAAGAAAAAGGTCGGTAGTCCCCGTAAATTGAACTCCTTACATTAGAAACTACCTAAGATGTAATTACAGAAATTTAAGAGTATGCATACATAGTTTGGTCATGTTGAGAGGATGAATAAAAGGTGAATAACAAAAGATATTTACAAGGCAGTTGTGAGTGGAAACACCGGGAGAGGACACCCTGGATAGACAGTGACCTTATTGGTGATGTTCTTCAGAAGATGGTCAGGTACGTAGTTCTCGCAACCCGCGAGCGTTTATGACCAGCAGCCGAAATGCGTAACGCACTATCCATCGGAATCTGAAACCAATTGCTAATCCATTGCTTCATATGTTCGAAAAATTTGTCTGCTTTGAAAGTTCTTGAACTGTCAAAATGAAATCGAATCCGATCGATAATGTGTTACGCAGTTAGGGTACTAATATATGAACGCAAACGAAGGAGTATGTAAGGATCGTAGCAGGTGGCTTTCTTTAGTTTCTGCCTACCTCCATGAGAAGAAAGCGTGAGTTTATGTATGCATATGTGACTAAAACTACTGACAATTTATAGTACTAATTAGTTGCGTAAGGAAATTCATTAGTGGAACAGAAAATCGATAAACTTGCCAATCCACACAATATATGTGTGTACTGCGCTCGCGATTTAGTTTCCAGACATGTAAACGAGTATTCTTTTTTTGGAAAAGCCACTTTAATATCCAAACATAAAGTTTACTTTCCACTTCAACGACTGAAGACTATGTCTTTTTAATACTACTCTAGTAATAAATTCTGAAATTCACTTAATTTACAGTAATTTTGATAAATGATAAATGATTTTATTTCTGTGAGTAGGTTAGTACAAACACGTCAGTCAGTCAATCATGTTTTTTTTTTTTAAACTAGGTGAGGTCGGCGTTTCCTATCTGACTACTCTGAGAAGATATTCTTTAAATGGAAATATTGCTCGAGCTAAATAAGAACAGCCGCACGGGTCGATCGAGGGCTCGACGCTTATTCTGCGGTCGGTTCGTGGATGGGTGACTATTCATTACAAATAAAGACCCCTCCGTGCCTCGGAAAGCACGTTAAGCCGTTCGCCCGGCTGCGGCTGTCATTCATAGATCTTTGACAACAGTCGTTATGGGTAATTAGAAGCCCAAAAGTTAACACCAGTTTTACCAAGGGGTATCGTGTTACCCAGTAACTGGGTTGTGGAGGTCAGATTCGCTTCATATAAAATACTGGTATTCAGCTGCATTCAGTTAGACTGGAAGCCGACCCCAACATAGTTGGGAAAAGGCGGGCAAATTGATTGATTGTAAATAATAGCAACTAAAAACAAGGATTTCAACAGGCTTTATTTTGAAAACCAGGTTTAAACCATCGAGAGAATTTTTTTATTTCGAACTATATTTCGACAATGTCTAAGTTGAATGAAAGAAATGCACCGACCCCACCGTGGTTTGACCAGACTCGATTACTCGAATGATCCTACAGAGACCATTGCGTACAAGGAGTAGACCGGGGGGCGTGATAATGGTTGAAGATGCCTTAGAATATGGAAGGATTATTAGAGTCTGTTTGGTTGCCTGGTTTTGTAATGAGACGGTAACTGTCTTTCTCAGTTATCTTGGACATTTCTAACATCGGTGAAGGAACAATATCATTACAGTCCGGCCGTCGAGAGAATGCGTTTCTGACACCTGTCAGTTGGACAATTTTTAGATGTAATAATAATTTTATGCGGCAAATTCATCAAAAGACCGGTATATGGCATTCAAAAGTTTGGAGAACGAAATTATATTCACATGAAACCTTTTTACGTTAAAACATAACATTTTTTTTTTAATTTTTGTTGGAACCCTTTTATTCCAAACGGTCGAGGTGTCAAGAACGCATTCTCTTGACGGCCGGACTGTAGTAAACCTTTTTATAATTTTTTTTTTTTTTTGGTTGGGAAATTATCAAATAACTTCTCCCGCTCTGGGCGGAGCGGGAGAGCGTGTCAAACTTCTACTGACTAAAACGCACCCGTGTTCCTTCAGTTGCCTGTGCCAGGGCCACGGTAACTCGTTAAAACAACTCGCAACCCTGACAGGCATCGGCCCTAGCGGACTCTATCAGTTAGTGCTGATATCTCTTTGAGGCGCTCGTGGTACAAAACGCGCCGTCTACCGGGGCCTGGTTCTTACCGGACGGCGAGCTACCCATTGCGTGCCGTCCGCAAGCCCGCGCCTACGGTGGCTGGGAATTGGCTGTAGGAAACCTGGACTTGTAGTTAATATAAGTCTGAAATCGTCAACCCGTCATGAACAATCGTGTGTGGTAATCAATGATCTCTGTATGAGAAGAGACTTTTGCCCAGCAGTAGGACAATTTTAGACTTGTATACCTAATATATATATATATTTTTTTTGACATATCCCGGGACCCTGGGATTAGGGATGGGTCATTGACGCTTTTTTGGATAATGTAATTTAACTGTTACAATGGTTAACAGTTTCAAAAAGCTGTTAAATTATTAACAGGTTTTGAATGTTCAATCGGTATCGTTCGGAAGTATTCGTTTCGCATACTAGTTGATTCTCAGAAATGAATAAAATTATAGTGAAATAATTCGTTGAGCCGTTGACGTAAATTTAACACTTTATATTTACAACTGTTTTTTTTTTTTGGAACTGAGTAAAATAGTGACTCTTGAACTAATGCATCTTGTGCGTTGACGTAAATTAACAGCTAATATTTTCATACCTGATTTTTTTTTTTTTTTGTGATGGGTTTGCTCTTGACTCTAGTCTAGGTCAGAGGTGACAGAGACAAAGTCGACGATGGAGTGAGCTTACCCAGAAGAAGCCTGTTCACTCTCACTTTGAAGAGATTAGGGTTGTATACGTTCGGAAACACAGACGCAGGTAGTGAGTTCCACTCTTTTGCTGTGCGCATTATAAAAGACATTTGGAAGCGCTTAGTGCGAATTGGTGGAATAGCAACCAGGTAGGGATGGTAACTGGCAGTGCGTCTAGATGTCCGGTGGTAGAAGGGGGCCGGTGGAATGAGGTCGTGGAGTTCTCGGGCACACTCTCCGAAGTACAATCTGTAGAAGACCGACAAGCAGGCAACCTTGCGGCGATGAGCCAAGCTATGAAGCTTGGCATCCACCAGTTTTACGTCGCCAATGAGCCTCTTAGCTCTGCGTTCCACCGAGTCAAGCGCGGCTAGTTGGTACTTAGCTGATCCATCCCAAAGGTGACTGCAATACTCCATGCAGGATCGGACTTGCGCTTTGTAAAGGGTTAAAAGCTGTCCAGGCGTAAAGTATCGCTTCACCCTATTTAGGATGCCCAGTTTCTTGGCCGCAGTTTGGGCCTTGTACTCGATGGTGGCACCGAAGTTGAGACCAGATGTCAACTCCATGCCTAGGAGCTCAAGTCGATCAGTTACAGGAACAGATGTACCCCGAAAAGTAGGAGTTTGGGCGAAACGACTCTTTTTAGCGGTAAAAAGACACGCCTGCGTTTTGGTGGCGTTAAAAGAGACCAGATTATCATCACCCCACTGGGAGACAAAGCTTAAGGTCAAATCTGTCCGCTCTACCATGGCCTCTCTCAAGGAACGAACTTCGGCCCCGCTGGTTTTTCTGCTGCTGGCTGGCTGGTTTCATTGATGATTAACAGTTACCTCGTTGACGAATGCAAAGTCGTTAAAAAAAACGGTTTATTGATTCAACGACCGCCTCTACCTGGGATCCCGGACCTTTGGAAGGCTTACGAGGGGCCGAAGCCAACTCGCAAAGGCCCCTTAGACAATTTTAAATGATGAGGAGGCACCTAATATTATTATTTGTCCACAGTTCGACCAAGCTCTACGTATCGTGAAGCTATGTGCTCTAGTCGCCAGTTGGGTGCTCCTGACTGTCTCCTTACTGTTGAACATGGAGCGGTCAGACACTGTGCTACATACTGCGATACAAGGAGGAGAGGTTAAAGGTACGTTATCATCTAGTAAAACTAAGAAAAAAAAAACGGTCAAGTGCGTGTCGGACCACACACAATGAAGCGTTTCGTAGATGGGATGAATTTATATCAAAAACAAACATAATATAAGTTCTCCCATACACCGATATAAGTCACGGTCAATTCTCCAACTGCAAATGTAAGTTTGTAATCGCAATTTTTAGGGTACCTCAAAAGAACAAAACGAAACCCTTATAGGATCACTCCTGTCTGTCTGTCCGTCTGTCACAGCCACTTTGCTCCGAATCTAATGGAACGATTAAGTTGAAATTTGGTACACATATGAATTTCTGTGACCCAAATACGGACGTGTCACGTAAATAAATAAAATTTGAATATGGGGGTCAATTTTGGGGGCCAAATAAGAAAAGTAAAAAACAAGTTTTCAAACTATACTGTGTGACATATCAAATGAAAGGGCTTACTGTAAGAGTCTCAAATATATATATATTTTATAATTTTCAAATAAACTTTTTAAAAGTTATTTAAGAAAATAGGCGAAAATTAACCATTCCCCCCTTATTTCCGAAACTACTGAGCCTAAAATTTTGAAAAAAATACAGAAAATAGTTCTATATCTATAGACGACAGGAAAACTTATAAGAAGTCTATGGTCTTAAAATAACATGGCAAAGCTCACAATATTGTGCGTACAAACATACATATGCAGTTGTAATGTATGGGAGAACATGTTTTTCAAATGCAATGTTAAGTTTGCTCTTGGGATAACTTATCCAAACTACATAACCCTTCATTATACGTAATCCGACACGCACTTGGCCGGTATTTTTTATGTGGTAAGACTACAAATTAACGATTTTCAGATCTATTCCTTTATTTGGGCTGTGAGACCTTTCTTCTTGCCAAATTTCATGATTCTTGGTCAACGGGAAGTGCCTTATGGTTTTGATATATTTGCGAGTATCAAAATATGTCGCATAGATGGCCGTATTTTTTATTTCGTTGACTTAGAAGCTTGATTTTTTTGAGCTCCAAGGGACGGAGACCTACGTATTTGATATAAATTTCAACTTGATACCTCCACGTGTTCCTGAGAAAAAGAGTCTTGACATACAGACAGACAGACAGACGGACAACGAAGTAATAACATAATGGTACCGTTTTTCCTGTTGAGGTACGGAACCTTAAGGCGAAAGCTCCAGATAGCCCGCGAAATTCAAATTTACTTACGTTTTTTTGCAATTTGCTGGTCATTATCAGGTTGTATGTTGATTTGAATATGACTCGCGATAGTTTCTCTGTAAATCGGCAATTTCATAGACCTATTATTAGGTCGGAACGACAATTTTACTGGAACGACAAAAGTGTCGGATGCATCATGTATTTGAATAGCGCTGTCCACATTAGAGGCGGTTGGCGACGACACATTTTTTTTTTGCTGACTTGGCCTGCACTTGACCTCGATCACGCCTGATGGAAAGCGATGGATAAGGTCTACAGCGTCCATTATGGAACGAGCGTGCCCAGAAGATGCCTATTACCGGACATTCAGCCACGATTTCGGTCGGGTCTGATATAATATTGGCATCCATTCGTAGTGTTTAAGCCTTCAATAGTTTACCATCGCACCTGGAGATCGGTTTATTTTCCACACAGTATTAGTAAGATCCTAAACAAGGAGTATTTTGGAGATATGTACGTGTAGTCTAGTAGTATGTGGGTACTCATATAATATGATTTCAATACCTCCCATGTAAGTAAGTTGTTGTATCCCACAAAAATGCCTTTTAGCGTTTTTACTAAAAAAATGCCTAATTTGTGAAATGCATAAATAATAATTAATAATAATAATTTCCTTTTTTTCCTAATCTATGCATTCAAAGTGAAAAAAAAAACAAAAACGAAAACACGATTTTATAAAGGATTTATACTCATATACAGAATTTGGCTACAGCTCGTGACTAAGTAATAACAGCCGCACGGGTCGATCCATCAGGTTAAGCTACGCTTGCCGGGGTTGGTCCGTAGATGGGTGACCATTTTTTCATACCGAGACTCCTCCGTGCCTCGGAAAGCACGTTAAGCCGTTGGTCCCGGCTGTCATTCGTGGATCTTTGGCAGTCGTTACGGGTCGTCAGAAGCCCGAAAGTCTGACAACCAGTCTTACTAAGGGGTATCGTATTACCCAATAACTGGGTTGTGGAGGTCAGATAGGCAGTCGCTCCATGTAAAATACTGGTATTCAGCTGCATCCGGTTAGACTGGAAGCCGACCCCAACATAGTTGGGAAAAGGCTAGGCAGATTGATTTGACTCATATACAGAATTTTAGAAAGATATGAAAATAAATGCAGCTTGTAGGCTTATTTGAATCTTTAAAACGCTCTCCTGTAAAATTGAACTTTTGAAGATACAACAACTTACGTGGGAGGAATCAATTTACCTACATTTAACTGTTATGATGTTGCACGACTCGACTAATTCTGTATACAGACAAAAATGTTGTTTTTTTTCCTTTTGCTTTGCAAATCGCTGTTAAAATACATAAGTCAACGCAAATTACTTGTAGTATACATGTGAAAGCTTGTAATTAGCAAATTTTCCTACGTACGAATGATTTTTAATTTTGTTATTAGTCTATAAGCTTTTAATAAAATAAAATACAGCTTTGTATTGCGACACACACTTTTCGGTTCGGAGCGACGAAACCATACGGCGTGGACTCGAAAATGCGCCTACTTAATTTTTAATAATCTTTTCCAGAATACGAGTTACCAGCCAGCGAGGGCCGAGTCAAAGTGTTGGTCACTTTAACCGGGCCGTTTGCACAAGACGTGACCAATGATAGCGTCAATATACTGCAACTGTGGTTACACCGAGAGTTCGCTGATGACCAGTTAGCAGAGTTTCAACAGGTGAAGTAGAATCCTCTCCTATCACGTAAACCACTCATCATTATCCACCTAAGCTTTTCCCAACTGTGTTGGGATCAGCTCCCCGTCTAACCAGATGTACCGTATACCGGTATTTTACTTGATGCGAGTGTCTATCTGACCTCCACAACCCAGTAACTGGGTATAGTATTTTTATTTTACGAAGCGACACGCGCTTTACTTGCGTTAAAAAAGTGTACAAACAGGCCGTGAATGTGTGTGTGAGAGAAGGAGCTCTCGATACCGTCCGAGACAAGCTTCGTGAGATAAAAATAATGTAACACAACCTTTGGGGCTTCTGACCAGTAAATAACTTCTTCTAACTTCTTAACCTCAATCAAAGAACCTTGCATTAGCTTTTGATCTTCCTTAATAATAAATAAAATAAATAATAATAATATCACATTTCACACACGGTCATCTGATCCCAAACTAAGCAGAGCTTGTACTATGGAAACCAGATAACTGATATACTACATATACTACTTTTTTTTGTAAATACATACTTATATAGATAATTACACCCAGACTCAGGACAAACAGACATGTTCATGCACACAAATGTTTGTCCTGGATGGGAATCGAACCCACGACCTGCGACATGATAGGCGGTATCTTAACCAACCACGCCAACTGGCCTGTCAAAATAACAGCTACATGATCAAAGGTCCCCGTCTGACCACAAAAATATCCGTAGCGTATGTGGTTGCTCCTGCTTCAAGATCTACGCGTTGCCATCTCTCAATAATTAATGAAATCTACGCTTTGGAAACTCACTTAACAAAAAGTGTCAAGTGCTATCCACAATCACAGAACCTTCCATTAGGTTTTGGTCTTCCCTAACGGCTACATGATCAAATGTACCTACAAAAAATCCTTAGCGTATGTGGTTGCTACTGCTTTAAGATCTATGCGTTGCCATCTCTCCATAATTAATGAAATCTACGCTTTGGGATCCCACTTTAACAAAAAGTTTCAAGTGCTATGTGAAATAAAAATGCTCAAAACTTAAAGCATTTTTTATTTCACATAGCACCTATAATTTTAATTGGAAGTTGAATTAAAATTATAGGTATTGTTACGATTTTAAAATTTCGATCGATGCAATTTCCTACATCTTTTTCAATAGGTACCTACAATTTTTCGGTTTATTTCATCGCTTTCATCATAATGTCGAAGTTGATCAAACGTTATATGTAATAATTACTCATCAATCATTAATATTTACGACACAGTGATTAATGACCATAAATTTGTAAATATAATAAAGTCTTTGTGTCCTTTATAGACAATGACTCCAGATGTAAAGGGTGATTATCTAAATGTTTATAAGATACTGACTGTGATAAAATAAAGTATCGGACCAGCCTTGAATGCACTACGGACGTAATATACAAGGTTTAACTTAAATAACGCACAACATCTTAAGCAGTCATTGTACTCATCATTATGAACAAGTTTTACTATGGGACCAAACCTGAAATCGCGAAAAAAACTGTTCCCTACATTAATTTATGTTCGCATAGGCAACTCACACGACTCAAAAAAAAAAAAACTCATCAAAGTAATAATAATAATAATAACATCCTGGGACATTTTCACACACGGTCATCTGATCCTAAACTAATTAATTTCTTTTTTGCTTAATCATAATTATTTAGATATCGATACCTATCCTGTCTGCGGAGTTTCGCTAGCTAATTTAATTTGCCCCTGTGTAAGTTGTCTAATTTTTTTTTTTCAAATTAAATCAAACTTGTATTTGCTAGAATCAGAATTATTTATTAGTAAAACAAGTAAAAGGTCAAGGTCATAAGCAATCATTATATGTCACTATGTTTTGTCATCGATGACATACAAATATCGTGAAGACTATGTAAAATAAAAACAAACAAATCTATTATAGAAAACAAACAAAAATATCAAAACAGAAGAAAATAAATGCATGCACTCGCTCTCACTGGTCACTGGATTATATTAATAGTTGTTTTTCTTCCCGACCCAGCGGTTTAGGTTGTGCGATGCCTGTCAGTTAATTAAAGATTTTTATTACGTAGACCAGCCCTGGGGATCTCCCATCGGTAATAATGGACCGGTGGGCCAGCGTCGTCATGCAGTGGATGCCTGAAGACGGGCGACGTCACCGAGGCAGGCGTAATAAACGCTGGTGCGACGACCTAGATTCGTTCTTGACTGATGGGCCAGAAAAGGCAGCAGATAAAGGCGAATGGAAAAGAATAGGGGAGTGGGACAGTATGGGATAAAAAAATTAAATAATGACGTACTTCCGCACAAAACGTTCATCCCCTATTTAACCCCTTTAGGGGATTTGAATTTTCGAAGGATTTTCAAAAATTACTACTAAGCGTTTCCAAATGTCATTTATAAAGTGCACAGCAAAAGAGTGGAACTCTCTACCTGCGTCTGTGTTTCCGAACGCATACAACCCTAATCTCTTCAAAGTGAGAGTGAACAGGCTTTTTCTGGGTAAGCTCGCTCCATCGTCAACTTTGTCTCTGTCGCCTCCGACCTAGACTAGAGCAAACCCATCTCAAATAAAAAAATAAAAAATAATTATTCTTCCTCCTTCCTTCGTCATATAAGTTTTTTTTTTCCGGATCCAACGGTTTAGGCCCAGTGTGTAAATAGTCCATAATTCTTTTTGTTTCAGAACTCAGCAAAATGGGAGATCCACCTGCAGCCGGAAGACCTATTAGACTTCTCGCCAAGTTCCTCCGAGAGTAAGACGCTGATATTGCAGGACAACTTACTTATACGCAGCAATGGGAAACCTATGAGGAATGTGAGCAACGCCTTGGATCTCATACAGGAGGAAATTACTAGGCGGAACCAAATTGGAATGAATGGTAATCAATTTTGATTGTCTACTTTATACCTTGTGCTATTCTGTAACATTCACTTAGAATCTTACTCAAGTGGCATGAAAGAATAGGGATGATGCCTGGATAAAAATGAAATTCTATTATAGTTAGTCAGATAATAAAAAAAATATTAGACACGTATTTTTTGCTTTATCATATTAATAAAAAAATATTTAGACACACCCATTAGAGTTCGGGAGTGAGGGCTCGCTACGTCACTTCTATATTATAAATCTACCAAGACGTGACATCATGCCACATTTTAACTCAATGTATCGCCGTAAACTTTTGATTACGTACAAAAAGAAAAAATACGTGTCAAATATAATTTAACCAAATGGTAATGAACGAACACCCATCAATCGATTTGTTTGCAAGCAGCTTAGCGACAATTAGTACTGCCCTGTCTAAAAGCTGTGTTGTTTGTGATGGATTTTAATTGTTATTACGTTATGCTTAGTTATATAATTAATATTATGCTTAGTTATTAGTTTGTGCAACAATAGTGTATTGCTAACTGTGGAGGCTTGTAAATGGCTTTTCGTTGATTGCATCACTACAAATTTTTGTATTGTTAGCTGTAAGCCACCCAAACACAATAAAATAAAATAAAATAATTTAATAATCTACATGACGGACTAAAAATAAATTAGTCATTTATTTATTTAAGGACAACCAACAAAGCATACACTAAAAATACATGTCAAAATACCCATTTTATTCTTACATTTTATAGTGTAAAGGCTGCCACGGTATGTATTAAATAGGAGTAGGAAATGTAGTTACAAATCAGTTACAAAATCATCCCTATTAGCCTCGCACATTATATCCGCGGCGGGCTACAGCTCGCCGTATTACAAAATTGTGCCAAAACACATTAGGAGTTCACGGCAAGTGGCACCGCAACGCGGTAATAAGGGTTTTCTGAAATGACTATCACCAGGCACCTGTCAAGTCTCAAAGCCCCTATATTTTCTTCAGACGTGACTAAATGATGAACAAATTGATGATGATGAAAGTCATCATATACTTTAATTCATTGTCGAAATGGAAGACCTCTTGTCATGGTGGCGCCGGCGCCGGTGACGTGAATTGTCATGAAAACTGGCATTGTTTCAGACAGATTCGAATTTCAAATTTGAACTATTTCCACTCCAGTGTAATGGCTCGCGGCGAGGCTGGCTGGACAAGGTGGACCGCTTACATTAGTAGGTACTCGTATTACCAATGAGGAAGAAAATCGCCAAATTAGTTTCGCGTAGATGGCGCTAAGTGTTTTTCTTGTCGCCGATTGGTCGCTTTGCCTTAAAGTTGACTTTGACTAGTAACAAACAGCGCTCTCTATTATGGCATTTTTTAGTTATTACGGTAAATGATAAATTGTTTGTATTTCTGTAAGTAGGTTTGTACAAACACTTTTACGAGTCAATCATGTTTTTTTTTTTTAAACTAAATGAGGTCGGCGTTTCCTATCTGACTACTCTGAGAAGAAAGGCCGAAACAAACTCAGAGGTCACAGTCTCTTATAGAGTCCAGACATAATCTTAGTCACTTCATGTGAAGACCATGTAGATTGGTGTCTGAAATGGTCTTTTGAGGAAAGAACCACACAGATTGAGAGGACCTGTCCAGTCAGTGCACGCATTTGTCAGTAATCGCGCAGCTCAACTCAGAACTTAAGGAGCTCAACGATTCGACGAACAATACCAAAGAAAGGACATTGGGGTAGGCCGCATAAATTACTCAAACTGCCACACCATGATTAAAAATAACTGAGAGAAAAAATAAAACAAACAAAAAAAGCAAGGTATTCTGATTTTTGCAATAGGCTGTTATGCGGCGCGACCCACTCAAATGTGCGCAAGCCTTAAGGGTGCGTTCCTGTTGAGACGGCAGCAGTGGGAATATAAGGTTGTGTTGTCGGTTAATTAACAGCCTACCTTCCGATTTGCGCAGTGACATTACGCCAAGAAATATTAAGTTAAAACTTAAGTCCCACTACCTACAACACATTGAATGCTCAATGTGAAATGCAGCTAACGTAGTAACTAGCATATCACCTGAGATGAAGTTACCAAGTTTCGAAATAGGGTATTAAGTTGTATTTTTTGTTTACTTGGATGTTATATTTACTACGATGTAGCATTACATGTAGCATTAAGTACAAACCTTAGTGGTTTAAAAATGCTATTCTGCTGAAACAAATGTACTTACTAATTTTTAAATGGTAAATAAAAATAAAAAAAAAAAAAACTGACGGAGGAATCACAGGCAAGACGAGAAACGCGATGTAGTCCTCAACCAATGTTTCCTAACGCTGTTTCTTCACTGTTTTAAGAGCATGATGAAAATTATATCCATGCTCAAAACCCACGCCGTGCAAGTCCATACAACCAACAGTTGTATAATTCCTATTTCTACACTTAATTTTCAGGTACAAGAATAACCCTGCGCATGAGTATATCGAGCAACAGCATTGTGCCTCTAACAGTAAGCTATCAGCTGAACCCAATCGATCCAAAGGATGGCATCATATACGCCACCATACTGCTCATCGCGTTGTACACCCTCATCATCTTTGAGGTTTGAATCTTGTTCTTCTACCTTTCTAGTGTTGAAATGAATATAACGAGAATGTTAGGACATTTTCATCATACTGCGTGTATCAGAGATGTGTGGTCTTATTTAAGGGTGTGGACTGAACTACTAGTATACTCTGAATGCTGGGCCGTGAAGAAGACGGATGAAAAAAGATTGCATGCAGGAGAGATGAGAATGTTGAGATGGATGTGTGGAGTAACGAGAATGGATAAAGTAAGAAATGAGTATATAAGAGGAAGTTTGAAAGTGGCGCCAGTGACAGAAAAGTTGAAAGGAAATCGTTTGGCTTGGTATGGGCATGTGATGAGAAGGGACGAAACGCATGTGACTCAAAGAGTGATGAATATACATGTTGATGGATGGAGAGGGAGAGGAAGGTCGAAGAAAAGATGGATGGAATGTGTAAAGAATGATATGAAAGAGAAGGGAGTGAATGATAGTGTGACGGTTGACAGAGGAGAATGGAAGAAGAAAACATGTTGCGCCGACCCCTTCTCTTTCATATCATTCTTTACACAATCTATCCATCTTTTCTTTAAAAATCAGCTGCTCCCTACATTTTGACGAGTAATGCGAGCATAAATGTAGGCAGCAGCTGATTTTTTTCGCGATTTTAGATTTGGCCCCATAGTAAAAGTTGTTTGTTGTCATGAGTACCATCATGTGTTTAATTATCAGTCACTAATTATTAGTCACCCTCAATCTGCCTAGCCTTTTCCCAACTATGTTGGGGTCGGCTTCCAGTCTAACCGGATGCAGCTCAATACCAGTATTTTACAAGGAGCGACTGCCTACCTGACCTCCACAAACCCCATGCAAGAATGACAGCCGGGACCAACGGCTTAACGGAGGAGTCTCGGTATGATGGTCACCCATCCAGGGACCAACCCCGGCAAGTGTAGCTTAACCTGATGGATCGACCCGTGCGGCTGCTATTGCCACGAGCTCCTCTATTACCAGTCACCCTATATGTATCAGTGTTAAAAAAATTGTTAGTAGCGAGACCATCTTCCCAATATAACGAATGAAGGCATTTTATGCATTCAGTGCATTCTTGCCTTTGTAAAATGGATTTAGGGGAATGACCAATGATCGTAAATGATTGGCAATTTATGTGTAAACATACTATTGGATATCTACTAGTATCCTTTGTGACATTCAATTGATTAACATCTGTCGATAATAATAATGCTTTAATGTGTAAAAGTTATAGTTTACTTCTGACTTTTATTGGAATTTGTGTATGTTGACTTATTTAAATTCATTTTAATCTACTATGTAATTGTTATTTTTATGCCTAAGCGGCGGCACATAGCTGATCATATATTTTAACGTATAAGAACGTTGTATGTATTGTTTACCTACCTATGATCCACAATAAAGAATATGAATATGAATTTAGTTGAGTTGTTCCTGTGCGCGTGGTCTCATGGGACATTTACTTTTCACTGTTGTTCACCTTTATACTGTCTTACTGTTTTTTAATTTTCTACTGTTCATTGGCCTAGCTCTTTCCCAAGTATGTTGGGGTCGGCTTCCAGTCTATACGGATCTGAATAACAGTATTTTACAATAGGCAGCGAGTGCCTATCTGACCTCCACAACCAAGTACTGACTGGGTAACACGATACCACTTAGTGACTTTCGGGCTTTTGACTATACGTAACGACTGTCAAATATCTACGCATGACAGCCGGGACCAACGGCATTATTTTTATTAGGTATTTTAACAAAGGAACCCTTATGGTGCGACTCAGTCCGTCTGTCGGTCACAGCTGGATATCTGAAGAACTACTAAAACTATGAAATTGAATTTTGGAATAGTGTGAGCTGACGTTTGTCCAACTATTTTGCAAATAAGAAAGAATTTTTTTTTTTCGCAACGGGGACTGAAAGGGGTCTTAAAAAATTGAAGTGGGATATTAGGCCAAATAGTTTTCGACTTTTGATGATGTAAAAAGTATATATTGTCCTCCCCCCCCCCTATCTCCGAAGTTTGCATAGAGAAAAATCTGAAATTATTCTATGTGATAGAAATGTATGTAAATATTACAGGAAAAATAAAACGATGTTTCTAAATAGCACACTTTTTTTATGGTACGGAACCCTTGGTGTGCGAGTCCGAATCGCCTGTGGCCGGTTTTTTACTATTATTTATACCAATTTCTGAAACAAACAGATTTGTTTAAAAAAAATAACTTAATCCCTATTTTCAGATAGTGAACCGTACAATAGCAGCTCTCCTTTCCTCATCCCTGGCAGTAGCAGTACTGGCCCTGGCAGGTGAGAGACCCTCACTCTCAGAGCTGGTCTCCTGGCTGGATGTGGAGACTCTGCTGCTGCTATTCAGCATGATGCTGCTCGTTGCCATCTTGGCAGAGACTGGGCTGTTCGATTACCTCGCTGTCTTGGCTTTTGAAGTAAGTGTGGCGTAATGAAATGAATTTGTTTATTCTACAAATAAAAGAAAAAGACATAAAATACGTTTATTTGCGTAAACATGATGCAAAGATAGAACACAATCACAAAAAAGAACAAGTTGGGGGAAAATATGCGTCACATCCACACAAAATAGCCATCGCTCAGCATAATGCTGCGAAATTAGATTTCGGAATCACTTTTACACGTCATAAAAAAAGCTAGATGGTGTCGACACTTCCTATCTACTACTACTACCCCCTTTTTTTTGGATGGGAAATCATCAAATAATTCAAACGCTCTGCGTAGAGCGGGAGGGCGTGTAAGACTTCTACTGACTAAAACGCACCCGTGTTCCTTCAGTTGCCTGTGCCAGGGCCACGGTAACTCTTTCAAACAACCCGCAACCCTAGCGGGATCTGACTACCCCTGAGAAGAAGACATTTAAAGTTGTGGTTTCTATGGGCTGGATGTTTATTATTTTAGAAGTTTGAAATTGCCGATTTTTAGACTTTGTTGAGTTTCGTTGAATACAGCTGCAGTAGTCTAACTGTCTGTTCAAATCTTAAATAGTAGGAGTAAAGCTCCTTGTTGCAAGCATACCCGGTTACTGGTAATGCTATCAATATTTCATCATCTTTTAATGAATAGTCCCGTGGTTTCTTATAATTTAGTAACATGTGAGAACTATATTTATGACAAAGATTGTGGGTTAGTACTTGATGGTGCGCTTCTCCCACTCTGCTCCGACTTTAGGTATCTCGGTTCACTCGTGCAAATAATAATAAATCATTTATTTCGGGTAACAAAGACATGGGTCTTTACACAACATATACACCTTACAGACTATCATACATATTATATAAAAACCACAGTAATGTTATGGTACACGAAGGGACGGCGTCGTATTGCGCTGCGTGGTGTCGCGTAGCCTTCCGCGGAATCGCCGATACAAGACACCCTTCGGCCAAAACTCTGCCTTAAGGACGGTCTCGATAAATTGAGTCGGAACTCGCACCACGAACGACTTGAAATTCGTGTTGTAGCGCGACGCCAACTTCTCGACCCTTAAGATCCAGTTGGTCTTCGCTCGAACATACTCCACGATCTCCTCAACCTTCGTGGTGTGATGTAGCCGAGAGACATAGAGCTGCGTCGTAGGTATTGCTGGACGCAGCATATTGGTGTGCTAGCTTACTTATAGCAAATAATTTAATTTAATGTTTTGTGTTGCGTAATGTACCTCAATTATTATGCGCAGTGATGTATAGATTCAATTTTTTTTTTTAACTGAACAGACAGCTGTGCTGCTGGGGAGTTTGTTGCGCCACTTCTTTTCCCCAGCTAAAGCACTAGGAAGTGGTGAAGGGCGGGCGTTTTGGGGGACTGTCTTATGTAATTTTGACGTTCAAAAAATGCTGATTCTCAGCCTAATTTGAATAAATGACTTTTGATTTTGATTTTGGGTCCTGCCAGCGCGGTCCCGCACTGGTTCCGACTAGGAGGCTTCTTCCCCTTCTTCCTCTCCACCTTCACGAAGCCATCCTTGTCACACGTGCCCGCAGCCTGGCCTTGCTGTTTCGAAACCCTGTCGGCATGTTCATAGCAGCTCTCCTTATCCCCCTTCTTGGCCTGAGACACAGGTTTGTGTGTGGCGACGATAGTAGAGTAGGCAGGTTTAGGGGTCAACGAACCTACACGAGTCACTACCTCGACCGGCAACGAGTCAGCGACGGCGGCGGCGCAAGTTGCAACGCGTGCAATATCAGCAGCCGGTGACGCAGTGGAGCTCGCCGACTCAAAACTGCCGATGCTAGCGTTTTTTCCCGCTCCGCGACGTGAGTTCACATTGGAGGCATCAGGCGACCTATTTACCTTAACAGCGTTGCGCAACAACTCTACTTCGGCACGTAGTTCACCAATGGTGTTATTAGACACCTCCAACTTGGACTGTACATCGGCCAGGCTCGCCTTGAGACTTGTAATGTCCTTCAGCGATGGCGAAGTAGATTGGACGATTAAGCACAGAAATAACACTGGATGGATGAAATGGCGGCAGATCACGGTAACAATCTGCGACTCCCGCATTCCCCTTAAACTTACGGGGAAGATATATAAAACAATGGTTAGACCTGCCGTCATGAATGTATCAGAATGTTGGGCCACAAAAAGGATGAAAGGTGATTGCATGCAGCTGAGATGAGAATGCTAACAGGGATGTGTCGTGTTAAGTGAATGGATAGAATAAGAAATGAGTAAGTACATAACAGGAAGTTTGAAAGTGTCGCCGCTGACTGAAAAGTTGTACGGAAATCGGTTGTCGTGGTATGGGCATGTGATGCGGAGGAATGAGGTAAATGTCGTGAGGAATGTTTTGAGTATGAATGTCGATCACTGGCGTGCACTCCATACATGCAAATAAGCACTGCATACCCTGTAGTGCCATACACACATGCCCATCTAATTGTAAATGATAAATAACTATAGTACAAAAAAAAAAAAATAATCTAACTTATTCGCCATTCACACGACGAACCCACATTGGCTTCCAGTGTTTACAGCGCGATTTACGCGCCATCTATCGCAAGCGCAGTGTGAGCAAAAGCATTATTACGTCGTGCTTATTTTTCATACAACGCAAGATTTGGAATATCGTGTAGTACACAGCAAAAGTGTGTCTGTGTGCGTAAAAACTTGTGCGCGTGTTCGACATTTGGAAGCACTGCTTTTATTGCAAACCGTCCAAATTGAGAAGCCGTAAAAGAACCGCCTAATTGTTGATTGCAAAAGGTTGACATTTTTTGTCGGATTGGCCAAATGACCGACTAATTCATTCGTTCGTATTAGTTCGGAACGTAATTGCAAAGCTTTTTTGCCATATTGTTTATGTTATTCTCGGCGCAAGTGATTGACTGTCTAAGTGATTATTTAGTAAGTTTATTGTAAAAAATGTAAAATTATACCTGTGAGTCCTGTGCTGGCGAAGTGTGTTTAAATTAATTAAAATCTGTAGCGTTTTCGATGTTATCTTTTGAGGAAAAATTTAAATTGATTGCAGTGTGTGGGTTGGATTTATCTCAAAAAAAAAGTAATGCTGCTAGTCGTTGCTTTCATGAAAACTTTTATGATAATTATCACTGGCTAACAGGTTGTGTATCTACTCACAAACATATTGTACTGTTTTCCTTGCATTTTGTTTACACACCAAGATAAAAAGAATGTTTGAACCTATAACGGATTAATTTTCACAATGCGGCTGCTAAACACGATTCTTCAGAAAAACATCTGGTATCCTGCTTGAAGTTCCAAACTTTTGGTAAAGGTAGAATAGAGAATGGTATTGAAAGGCACAACGCGAAAGTTGAGAGAAATAGAAATATTTTCAAACGGTTAATTGATGTAGTTTGTTTTCTTGGTAAACAAGAATTAGCATTCTGTGGTTATGACAAATCCAGGTTGTCTTTTAATAAAGGCAATTTTCTAGAAATTGTAGATTTGTTAGCTAAATATGATGGAAATTTGGAAACCCACTTACAATCAACATCGGGTGGCTCATTCACTGGGTTATCGAGTAGGACCCAAAATGATTTAATTTCTAGTGTTGCGTCGGTAATTAAATCAAAATTCAGTTGCGCTTCGACCGAACGATCATTTTCTAGTCTAAAACGAATTCATACATATTTACGAAACACACAGGACCAAAACAGACTCACAGATTTGTCTATGATTGCAATTGGAAAAGAACTTTTAGTATAACGATGTAGCAGTTTTTACGACGACGTTTTGCAAAACTATCTGAAAAAAAGATAGGCGCGTCGATTTGATTTATAAACATTAACTTGTAGAAAGTAATCAGTTAACATTAAAGTAGTAATTTATTTTGAATTAAAATTCATTTGCGCAAAGAAAAAGAAAAACATCCCACGGCCTTTTTAAATGCCACTTTGCATATCATATGTGTCACTTATTTAGATATTCATAGTGGTCGCAAACAAACGTCATGCGAAGCCAAAGGCTCCTGTGGTAAAACTCAGGTAGGGTAGGTAGTCATAGTCGTTGGGCCGCCGACAGCAACAAGCTGAAACTGGTACCTAAGTTTTTTTTTAGCTGTGCATACCTTGTCTGAAATCTCTGTGCACGCCACTGATGTCGATGACTATAGAGTAGGGGAAGACCAAAGACTCGATGGATGAACTGTGTGAAAGATGATATGGCTAGAAAGGGGGTGACTACCGAGATGACGGCTAGTAAAGAAGTATGAAAAAAGGACATGATGCGCCGACCCTAAATAGATTGGGATAAGGGCAGGAGAATGATGATTGTGGGTTACAGTGTTGTGTATGTATTTAGTTGATAAGCCCGTCGAACGCTATACCTACGCGATTATTATCGAGTTATGGACCTATGGGGGGCCGGTCGACATTCTTTTGGTTAATAAATAAATAAATAATCACAATATGAATGTTTCAGGTGACAGGCGGCAGGACATGGCCACTGATCAACGTGTTGTGTTTTTTCACGGCGATCTTCTCCACATTTCTGGACAATGTCACCACTGTTCTGTTGATGACTCCAGTAACCATCAGGTAAGACCTTTTATGGAGGCGTGTTATATTCTTAGGAGGGATAATTTAAAACGATAAAGTGCTGACGATACCTAATACAATGGAAGTATTGTACTTTATAAAGATCGAAAGGCGCGCGTCTATATTGAAGGGTACGGGACAACTGAGGTTCTCCGCACATGCAAGTCTAATCGAATTCAAAATGTTTGCGTCAGCGTTTCTCTACGAGAAGAGACCACGTGGAATTTAGTTACCCGTGGTCCTTGCGAGAAATACAATGCTGCCGAATTAAAATGGTAGTCTCGATATTACGAGTATGATTCGCAACATTCCTATTGTGTTTGTATATTTTGTATGTTTATATATATTTGGTTGTAGCTTTGTAAGAAGAATTGCGTTATAATATTCTAAGTACTGTTTGTTTTATTTTATTTATTTATTTACTCATTCATGTACAGATCATTTAACCTAACTTGGTTTCCGTACCGTCTTTTTCGGGTGACCACTGAAAATCAACGCTGTGCTGTGGGCCCCCCATAGTACAGCATCATACTGAGTGGAAGCCTTCTTGTCACAGTCATGACGTGCCAGCAGCTGCCGTCTTTTGTTTTATGCTCGTGATTTGTGTTTTATTTTTCTTTTTGTAAAACTCGTGTTCATTATATTTTTGTATGCACGTGTTTCTGTGATAAATAAACTTATTTTTCTTTCTTATTTTGAGATTACCATTTTAATTCGGCAGCTTTGTATTTCTCGCAGGGACCACGGGTAACAACGAAATTCCCCGTGGTCTCTTCCAGGGACTACAGCTGGGACCACGAGTAATAAACGCATTAATCAGACACAAATTCAGACTCCGGGCTACTAATAAGAATGTCCTAATAACACTTTACCTGGGAATCGAACCCGGTGGACACAAAGCTCAGAAATCATGTTCAGAAATTACCCTTGTAACCTCTAGCTAGACCAACGAAGTACTCGGGCAGAATTTTAAGATACTTGCAAATCGACTGTCAGGTGCATATTATGAAATAATAGATAATCATCTTTTCTTGTAGGTACTATTGACAAAACGGATGCCTTTACACCTTAAAGTTGCTTTTTGTATATGTTACGGGTAATGTTAGATGATTGAGTAAACCTAGGTTTACCCAAGTATGTTGGGTAAAGTCCAAATATGTTTTTTATTTTTTTTATTAAATTAAATTTAATTTTTTTAGGTGAACTTAGGTGTAGGCTGAAACGTAGGTTAGGTTAGGTTAGAATTGTGACCACATAACGCACGAGATTATTCGGACTACCCAAAATGCTTGGGTAAACCTAGGTTTACCCAATCTTCAAGCATTACCCGTAACATATACACTGATTCATTGAAAAACCCCTGCCTCTATAGTCCTTTGTTTTCCTTTTTCATAAGAACAATTGCAGCTTGCAAGCAAAATTGTTTCAAAATTGGAAGGCCAGCGTTTGTCGTTGGTACCGGTCATACCTACATGCCGCGAAACGGGAGTTTCAAGTGGTAAACATACTCTTTCCTCCAGATTATGCGAGGTGACCCAACTGAACCCTGTGCCAGTGCTGATGTCGATGGTGATCTTCAGCAACGTGGGGGGCGCCGCCACGCCTGTGGGCGACCCCCCCAACGTCATCATAGCCACGCACCCTGCTATCGTGAAAGCGGTAAGATTTACGCTTAGTCTAAGACATTTTAATATACTTAAGACATACAGGACAAAGCGAACAACATCAAAATCTACTACAGTGTGTGCGTAAGTGCTAGCCACCGCCTGAGGTATGTAAGCGGTGAGATGGGGAGGTCGACAAAGGCCAAGCTAACTCAGTCTGCCAAACTTGTCAATTGTGCCCTCCCCCGTCTCACCACTCATATACCTCAGTGGACTTAGCATGACCGATTGTCTATCTCTACGAAGAGCAGACAACGGAGCTCCATCTTAGTACAAAAAACTGGGGATAGGCTTAGCATGATCACTTGTCTATCTCTTTCACAGGCTTCTTCTGGGTAAGCTCACTCAATCGTCGACTTTGTCTCTGTCACCTCTGACCTAGGCTAGAGTCAAGAGCAAACCCATCTCAATAAAGAATTTTTTTTTTCCTTCACCGATGTCAGTGATGTCCATCTCAAAAAAAAAACCTACCCTTTCTATACAAAGTGACATTTCGTTTCTCCGTGTTTGACATCGCACCGCAGAAATCCTTCCACAATTGGTCATTTTTCGACTGGCCTGTTGGTCTAGTGGTTAGTGGCCCTGACTGCTATGCCGGAGGTCGTGGGTTCGATTCTCACCCAGGACAAATGTTTGTGTGATGAGCATGATCATTTGTTCTGTGTCTGGGTGTAATTTATCTATATATGTATGTATTTAGAAATATATAAGTATGTTTATCAGTTGTCTAGTACTCATAACACAAGCTCTGCTTAGCTTGAGGCTAGACGGCGTTGTGTGATAGTTGTGGAATATTATTATTATTATTATTATTATTATTTTGTCATTCGTTTCTAGCGATCTTTGTCTAGGTCCTTTTTTATGTAGACTATTTCGGAAGAAAGTTGTCTAGGGTAGTGAAGACCGTTTGATTTTGTAATCGCCATGCACATACAGTAAACAACTTTCTATTGGACGGCCGCAAAGTATATACGGTTATCTACAAAATAATTTTTTTTTGCTCTTCTTTTGCTTATATCTCGAAAACGGTGCAAAAATAATTAAAATTATGCCCCCTTTTACAATGCGCATAATCCCCTAAAAATCTACATATAGGTAATTTTTCATATTTTCCATACAAAAAGTGAACAATTCCATATATTCCATATAAAACACGTTGAGAATCACATCTTCGTCGGCGCTAGGAGCTCGCCTCCGCAGTTGTATTTATATGCATGACTTAATATTTGTAAAAATTGAGAATTAAACAGAAAAAAAAAATCTAAGAAAAAACAGAATTTTGAGTCGAATTATGTTAAAAAGTGAATTTCGTAAAAGTGCAGTTGACTCTACTTTGTTGGCGTCTCGTACTGTCTACACGGTAACGTCATTTTTGTCTACTCTAAAATGACGCGTCCTAGTACTTAAATTTGTATACGCACACAGCGGTAAATGCGGTAGCATAGGGCGCGTCATTTCAGAATAGTCAAGGTATATCATCTGTAAGTCACACCTCGCTTAGTTTAATTTTATGTTTCCTATCTTACGCCGCACATAACAGCTCGCATTGTGTGCAAATTTATTTTCGTTAGTGTTTTATAATTTACTGAGTTTCTATTAAAAATCATTTTCATAGACATGTACAACCTTCTGACGGTTGATAATCAATGTTTGGTGTCGGTAAAAGTGTATCGAGTTTTTAGCTGTTATGTAATTTTGCTATATTATACTAGATGGCGCCACGGAGACATGGGATCACAGTTTTTCTATGACATTTTCCTGATAGCCTCTCTAGAGTATTTTGAACTGTGCTTAGCCCACTGATGAAAGTCTGGACCAAGTTAGATTCTATCAGCAATTATGACGATGGAAAAATAAATCTGTTAAAAGTCTTAGAGATACGAAACGCCTTGAAAGCGATTGTTATTTGTCAAGGCCCTCTGGGTATGTCATCTTAGGCACGTTCTTATCTAAGGCCACTAGGCATGCTAGCTTAACAACTCGCCCATATAAGCTCATTATTAGTCATGTAGTACCCTCAAAAGCCCTCCGGTAGGCTTGCCGCAAAACGCAGCCACCGAGCGAATAACGATAGTGGTCGCTACAAAACTGTAGTCCGCAGCCATTTTCGCAGCTCGGTGGCGGCATTTTGTGGCCCGTATTCAGCAACCCTTTGTAACGTAGCGATATTTTAGGCCATAATTGTCCATAGTTAAATGAAAGGATCCAACCCACATTACATGTCCATAGTTAAATGAAAAGGATCCAACCCACATTATGTGTAATGTGGGTTGGATCCTTTTCGTTTAACTATGGACAATTACACTGTTTGTCCACAGCACCGGGAAGGGGACGTCAACAAAAAAAAGATGGCGGCGCCGAAGTAGCGGCAGTACATTTACTATGGCCGAATAATCTCGTTTCTCGTTGACGTCCTGTTCCCAGTGCGGCGGACAAACAGTCTTAGTCATGAAGAGCCTTTCTTAGCCCTCTAAGCTCACATTAAGTCATGTAATACCCTATTAAGTCTAGTAATGTGCACAACAAAAGAGTGGAACTCACTACCTGCGTCTGTGTTTCCGAACGCATACAACCCTAATCTCTTCATAGTGAGAGTGAACAGGCTTCTTCTGGGTAAGCTCACTCCATCGTCGACTTTATCTCTGTCACCTCCGACCTAGACTAGAGTCAAGAGCAAACCCATCACAAATAAAGAAAAAGTTAGCCGTGAATAAACGTTTTTTGCACATTGCTAGTCGTTTAATATCCTTCTAAACCCACTGTTAGCTATGGTAGCCTCTGCCAAGCAAACCGTTAGCCATGTTGTCATAAACACTCGTCTTTTTAATACCACTGTTGTCTACGTAGCCCCCTTCTAAGGTCTAAGGTTCCCGACTTCACTCAGTGTTGGGCAATAGGCCTCTCTTTTCTTGTGCCAATCCCCACGCTCTTGTGCCAGCCTCATCTAGGTTTTGCCCGCGATGGCAACAATATCGTCCGCCCATCTCGCCGCCGGACGACCGACATCTCGTCTTCCAGTCCTTGGACGCCACTCTGTCACAACCTTATACCTGTCATTACTACGCCTTGCCGAGTGTCCTCTCTAACTCCATTTTTCCCATAATACGCTTTCCGATATCGAAGACCTTCGTACGTCTTCGGATCTCGATGTTTGGTACTCAGTCTATTAGCATAGAACGCTCTTTGGCTCTCTGTGCAACTCGGCTGAGTTACACAGCCTCCTGCGTCAGCGTCCGTTTCAGCACCGTACGTCATGGCCACTGCTAGCCATGTGGTGGCTTTTTCTTTTAACCAAACTAAATTTTAGGGTCGGTTCAGACCAAGGGGAAAAATCCTCGCGGACTTTACTGGCTCCATTGAAAATAGGATCGTATTACCATAGCCTAAAGTTCAAAATCGTACGAATATCGACACAATTTTATACTTTAGGCTATGGTAATACGTTTCTATTTTCAATGGAGCCAGTGAAGTCCGCGAGGATTCTTCCACTTAGTTTGGACGGTCGCTAAAGCAGCTGCATACATTATGACCTGTCTGTGCATTAAATACGATTTTTTTTTTGGTCTTCTCATTACTACATACTAATACATACAATAATAATACATGTATTGTTTCAGAACATAAACTTCACGACGTTCACTATGCATATGGGGGTCGGCATACTTATAGTTGGCGTACAGACTTACTTCCAGTTGAGATATATGTTCAGAGATATCAATAAACTAAGGCATAGTATGCCCAGAGATATTTTAGGTAAGAATTATAACCTCATCATCATCTGCCTAGCCTTTTCCTAACTATGTTGCGGTCGGCTACCGGTCTAACCTGATGCTGCAGTATTTTACATGCCTATCTGACCCTCATAACCCAGTTACGAAACCCCTTGATTGTTTTCAAGGGATATCGTTTTAACTAAACAGTCGGATCACCAGATGCCCGAAAGTCTGATAGTCTTCTGTTTGTTAGATTTCTGGCATCTGACGATCACGAATGACAGCCGGGACCAACGGCTTTACGTGCTTTCTGAGGCACGAAGGGATCTCGGTTTGTAATGGTGGTCACCCATCCACGGCAAGCGTTGCTTAACCTGATCTATCCTATCGACACGTGCGGCTGTTATTTGTTAACCACAAGCCCATTTAGCCACGAGCCTCACATTTTTTAATTCGGTCTGACTTGTAAAGAAGATGGCGCAATATCATTCTGTGGCATTTAACATTATGACGTAAAATAAAAATAAAAACTTGGCAAGTGCGAGTCGGACTCGCGCACAAAGTTTGTTCCGTACCATTATCTATAAAAAACAGCAAAAAAATCACGTTTGTTGTATGGGAGCCCCCTTAAATATTTATTTTATTCCGTTTTTTAGTATTTGTTGTTATAACGGCAACAGAAATACATCATCTGTGAAAATTTCAATTGTCTAACTATCACGCTTCATGAGATACAGCCTGGTGACAGACGGACAGCAGAATCTTAGTAATAGGGTCCCGTATTACCCTTTGTTTACGGAACCCTAAAAATGGGGTTACTTTGATACTACGGGGTTTTCTATTAGTTCCTTTTTAATATGACGTTGTAGATATTATAAAAATAATTTTTTCATAAGTCAAAAGTTGTTATCCAAGTAACCCCATTTTACGGTACCTCTGAGTCGGTAAAGCAGCACCGTAATTGCGTAACACACTTTCAATTGGAATCTGAATCATTTTGAAGCAAATTGCTAATCCATTGCTTCATATTATTGTGTTCGAAAAATTTGTCTGCTCAACAACATAGAAAACGCATTGAATTTTGTTGAACTGTCAAAATGAAACCGATTCCGATTGGTGTGTGTTACGCAATTAGGGTGCAGATTCTATTATTGAATTGATTTGATTTTATATGTATGTAGGTTAGTTTGATATCCAAGACTTGGACCATCCATATTGACGGGCACATATTTATTTACTTGATATTATGTGTTGTGATTGCAGAGCTGCGACAAGAGTTAGCGGTGTGGCGACGTGCGGCGGCCTCGCTGTCCTCATACTCGCGAGATGAGGATATTGTGAGGCAAGCTCTCGAAAAGAAGGTACTCTTTACTTATTATTAGTAGTTTTATTTTCACTAATTCATTGAAAATTAAAAGTCAATTATTCAAACTAGGCTGAGAATCAGCACTTTTCGAACATCAAAATTACATAAGACAGTCCCCCAAAACGCCCACCCTTCACCACTTAGAAATCATTTAGAAAAACTTGATTCTACACATATATTATTTGAACTTTCTGAGTTTAATTCATAATTATGTATTACTAGTGAGCTTATCTTGGACATCACTGACATCGGTGAAGGAAAAAAAAATTTCTTTATTGAGATGGGTTTGCTCTTGACTATAGTCTAGGTCAGAGGTGACAGAGACAAAGTCTACGATGGAGTCAGCTTACACAGAAAAAGCCAGTTCACTCTTTGTAGAAAGAGATTCGGGTTGTATGCGTTCGGGAACACAGACGCAGGTAGTGAGTTCTACTCTTTTGACGTGAGCAATATGAATAATGTTTGGAAGGGTCATGGATGGTAACTTGGAGTGCGTCTAGATGTTCGATGGTAGAAGAGGGCTGGTGGGATGAGGTTGACGTGAGGAAATCTGGACTTATATATAGTTACTATAAGTCTGAAATCGTCACCCCGTCTTGAGCAAGCGTGGCGATCTATGCTCGTGCCTTCTCTATATGAGAAGAGGCCTTTGCCATACAGTGAGATAGTAATGGGCTTGTATTATTCTTTATTAATTTACCTATGCTGTCCTGCTGCTGGTCGCCTCCATGAACATCGATATAAAAGTTAGTAAGTCAATCAATCTGCCTAGCCTTTTCACAACTATGTTGGGGTCGGCTTCCAGTCTAACCGGATGCAGCTGAATACCAGTATTTTACATGGAGCGACTGCCTATCTGACCTCCACAACCCAGTTTACTAGGTAATACGATACCCCTTGGTAAGACTGGTTGTCAGACTTTCGGGCTTCTGACGACCTGTAACGACTGTCAAAGACCCTCGAATGACAGCCGGGACCAACGGCTTAACGTGCATTCCGAGGCACGGAGGAGTCTCGGTATGAAAAGATGGTCACCCATCCACAGACCAACCCCGGCAAGCGTAGCTTAACCTGATGGATCGACCCGTGCGGCTGTTATTAGTTAGCCACGAGCTCTACAAAACAGTTTGCAAGTAATAAATAATGTTTCCTTGATCAAAAGATAGCAGCGTTGTACCTAAAAATATATTTTTACATTTATATTTTATGAATTTTTGTTGACCTTATATTAAGTATAGATTTATGAGGAAGGGTGTGAAGTTCACTGACCTGTTGGTGTTGTGTCTGGTGGACTACCTGCCCGACGATGTTGGGTGGGACGTTAGTCGCGCGGTAAACTCTGCTTGCGCGATGCAGGATTTCGCGTGACGTCAGTGAGACGCGTAGTACAGTAATCGGCATAAGTTGTAAGCAATAACTGACACCTGCGCAGTAGTTAATTTTCGGGTCTCTTTGGCGGAATGAAGAAGCCGGGGGGCGCCGAACTGCACGCGATTGGTTCATCAATCGATGCGCGTCGTCTATTAGACTGTCGCGTGTCATTCGGCCACTGTACACTTTCGTGCAATTTTAGTGACTTACGTTTTGGATTTTAAAATAGTTTCTTTTTGTTAAGCGTCCTCTGGATTGAGACGATTTTTTGCCTACAACCGAGAATGCTGTAAATTATTCAAAACGATGTAAAAGCATAAATAATCAAAGAAAAAACACTTATAATAAAAGTATATTGTTTTATTAAGGTAATTATATTTTAGTCACGAAGGCCTCCAACATTACTGTATCAAAGTAAAATTTCTAGTACCACTAATATTTTAATTATAGTTTTGTGTAAGTACCTATCAACAATTTTCGTAAAACGGCACTGAATTTATTCATTTATTTATTCTCCAACTAGAACGCCATACAGCAATTACACCAATGGAGCAAAAAATTACAAGACTTCATGCCATCGATTATTGCCATCGACGCTTCATGCGCTGCTTTCCATCCACCCTGTGCGCGGTGGACATCGAACGGGCGGCAATAGATCACGCACGCTCACGCAGCGTCAAGACATTTCTCTATAGCGCCATAACTCCACTCCATCCATATTGCGCACATTCTTTGTGATTTTTTGATACTCAATGAATTAAAAAAATATAAATACATTAAAATAGCAAAAACGGAAAATTTCGATGTGTCATTCTGCCTGAATTAATTTGGCCGAAAGTGTACATGCGCGAGCTTCCCCCCACTACTGCCCATCTGTGTTCACGACTCGGGCCGGTCATTATCGCATGTGACGATGTATGTAAAAGCCGCCACAAAAGTAAAACAATATCTCTAGAATATTATAATTTTTTTATGGCGAAATAACATATACAATAAAGTATACCTATCCCATAACACTATCTCGTTCTTCTTTTCCAGAAGAAGAAGAAGACACAGGGTCTTTTTAAGAAGAGAAGAGCGACCTTCTCCTTATTATATGAACCAATCTTTCTCGTGGTTTCAGGTTGAGAAGCTGAGTGTGGCTCTGAGTCGCAGGGAGGCGGGGGGTGGGGCCTCACGCTCTGACCCTATGTTCTGTGCAACTCTGGCGCAGATGAAGCAAAAGGTATGGTTTATATATCTCTTAAGGGGACTACAGGACCTAAAGCGCGGTCAAAATGTCGCTTATGCCTTTTTGGCTGTTAGGCATCGATATAATAAAACAGTGAAGAATATTTTTTGTCCGTTTGTCTGTTTGTCTGGATATATTTGACAGGCCAGTTGGCGTGGTTGGTTAAGATACCACCTATCACGCCGCAGGTCGTGGGTTCGATTCCCATCCAGGACAAACATTTGTGTGCATGAACATGTCTGTTTGTTCCGAGTCTGGGTGTATATATCTATATAAGTAAATATTTACAAAAAAAAAAGTAGTGTATGTAGTATATCAGTTATCTGGTTTCCATAGTACAAGCTCTGCTTAGTTTGGGATCAGATGACCGTGTGTGGAATGTCCTAGGATATTATATATGTTCCGGATTGGTGCAAAAATGGCTCAACAGATTTAGATGAAATTTGGCACATAGCTCGTTTATAACCTGGATTAACATATAGGGTACTTTTAATCCCGGCCGTACGTTCTAGTGTGATATTTTCAGACATCCCGCCAATGGACACTGCATATCTAATAATCTGTAACGATTTCCCATACACACGATCGATATCAGTGCAGATCGTACAGATATTAGAGGTATCGCAGCAGACGACTGTTAGGTATTAACAGTTACTCCGAATATTTTAGTTTAAATACGCTCAAAAAGTGTTAACAGATTTAATTTTCTTTTCCGTATTTTTACAGTACCGCATCAGAGACAAACAGTTATTGGTGAAATCTACAATCTGCGTGTTATTTGTCATCATTGTATTCTTTCTGCATGCCATTCCTGAATTACGTAAGTACCTCAACTGATTAACACGATAGTCGATAGCCCTTGGTTGTCAGATTTTCGGGCTTCTGACAAGCCGTAACGACTGTCAAAGATCTATGAATGACAGCCGGGACCTGTTGGTCTATTCTGTACAAATCTCACCGTGAATACTTAGGTGAAGTGAGCCTGATGACAGCTGTCATTCCACCTGACGCTAGGGACTGACTTTAGTGCCAGCTCACTCCACGCTCACTTCACCTAGGTTTTTAAGGTGAGATTTTTACAGAATAGCACTGCTGCTTAAGGTGGATGCGCAAAGGTAGCCCGCGAAAATCGAAATTAAAAATTTCTTGCGTTTTCTTGCAATTTGCATGTCAGTGACAGGTTGCTCCTTGATCAAAATATGATTCGCTGCTATAACAAATATGTGTGCTGGACAAAAGAATATCCATATTTTCACCACTTTCAAATACGTATAATTTTCAGATAATAAAAATTAACACGGATTATAAAAAGGTAATGAACATACAAAATTATATAAAAAAAAAAACAATTCGGATTGCTCTTTGTTAGCCATAGATGACATGGAAATAATTTTGGTGTAACAGTGGCCGGATAAGATTATGCTTAAATGTGGAAGAAAAACAGCACCTATTGTGGATCTAAGCGACCTAGCCTATTGAATTCGAATTCTATAGAGTGTGGCCGCTTAAACTAAAAGGGTATGCAACGTAACCTTATAATAGTACAACGTATCCAACGATTACGCGACGCAGATTGAAAATAACATTAAAGCAGTAGGTAGATGTACGAGTAGGCAACATCTGATTCAGTTAATGTGAAAACACCGGACATCTAGACGCACTGCCAGTTACCATCCCTACCTGGTTGCTATTCCACCAATTCGCACTAAGCGCTTCCAAATGTCTTTTATAATGCGCACAGCAAAAGAGTGGAACTCACTACCTGCGTCTGTGTTTCCGAACGTATACAACCCTAATCTCTTCAAAGTGAGAGTGAACAGGCTTCTTCTGGGTAAGCTCACTCCATCGTCGACTTTGTCTCTGTCACCTCTGACCTAGACTAGAGTCAAGAGCAAACCCATCACAAATAAAAAAAAAAAAAAAAAAAAACAAAATCTTTGAACCGAGTTTGTAGAATGAATAGTTCTACACTATGTATATCCATAAGAATTATCAATACATCTCTCTAAGTTAGCGAGTATAGTTTGCGGTAGCGTTGGGGGTCGGGTTGTCTCCTTCCCTCATGGCGAGGAGGGTAATGGCTGATCATTGCGTTATGCTCGTGAACGGGTGCTGCTTGTGGTGACTGGTCGTCTTGCTGACCTTGGTTTTGTTTTGTTATTAGTAATTTAACTCGTTGTTTATTTTACTTCGATGGTCCTAGTTTATCATCTGTGACTTCGAGTTACGACTAGATGTACGGCTATATGTAAGTAGGCACGCCCTTTATTACTGGAGGCTTTTATTTAGGTATAAAGTTCTGCTTACGTTTTTAGTTTTGTATTTTGTTTCTGCTTGAGTATAGTTTTAGATTTTTTTTTTTGTATATTGGCGTGTGCTAGCTTACTTATAGCAAATAATTTAATTTAATGTTTTGTGTTGCATAATTTACCTAAATTATTTTGCGCAGTGTTATATAGATTCACTTTTTTTACTGAACACACAGCTGTGCTGCTGGGGAGTTTGTTGCGCCACTTCTTCTCGCCAGCTAAAGCACTAGGAAGTGGTGAAGGACGGGCGTTTTGGGAGACTATCTCACGTAATTTTGACGTTCAAAAAGTGCTGATTCTCAGCCTAGTTTGAATAAATGACATTTTGATTTTGATTTGTTCTAAAATATCATGATTTCTGAAATCAAACTTAGAGAGAACAAATCTTGCATTTCCGCACTAGTAGGGGAAAGTGCGCCACAGATGACTGGGTGTAAAAATACCCGTAAGTGTCTTGCTCGGAGAGTTTAAAAAAGAATTTTGGGGTCATTGAAATAAGGTTGATTGTCATTTCACTTCTGTTTTTAAATGAGAATGCTTAATAGACGACCTAACGCGCTCACTGTAAAACAATAATCAACCTTATTTCAATGACACAAAATTCTTTTTTAAACGCGATAAAAATGTACTCTCCTCTCTGTGTGAACGGACATTTACGAACCGAAGACTCCTTCCCGTTATTATGATCTTTTTTGTTGTACTACACTATTCTGGTTACGTAGGCACTGAAGAACAAAGTTCCAACATTTTTAGACGTTTTTTTAGGAAATCAAGTTACTATCAAGTGTCGGACCTGTCCCTTTAGATACTTACACAATCTCTACACCAGTGCTTGTACCCTTAAGCAAAATGTTTTACGAGCTCGTACCGTAAACCGAACCGAATTTTCACACCAAAATAAAAGTCGTTTCACGCAATTCATTTTGCACAAAGTTGTTCAGAATGTGTAGATAACGGTTTCGTGATGGGTCTTATTGCACCCTGTGTATTGTATGTGTATAGTGTATAATATATGTATCACCGTAAGATTGTGAGAACTGTTACTTTATAATCTATCGGTATTATTTTCGTTAGGGGTGAAATAGGTTAGGTGATTAGTACTGTCACCAACAACGCGCGAGCCGAGCGAACGAAGCGAGCGGTGCTGCGGTAGCGGCCGGCGAGCACTTCTTCCAGGGGCCGTATTATGAACTATTAACGCCATTATTTCTCCAGTGCTAGAGAGAGACGGAGCTATACATGACCTATAGCACCATCCTTTTTTCGCAACGGAATCATGATGGCGTTAATAGTTTATAATACGGCTCCAAGTTGCTCGCAGCTAGGCAGACTATTTAGAATTAGCGCAAAGTGCGTTACGTCAGTTCACAATTTATGTCGGTTTGCCATGAATATATTATAAACTATCGAAAAATAATGCGTTAAAATGTTTCAGTTCACAATGTGGTTTGTTACAGTTCACAATGTTTCGACAGTTTATAATCTAAAGGAAATAATACGGATAGATTATAAATTAACAAAGTTCATAATTATACGGTATCTACTAGTCAGAGATGTACGCTTTTTTCATGCCTAGAGTATAATGACAAACTTTGCCCACTCGTATCAAAATGTATAGTTTTTTTTTTTAATACATAACTGCTCTCACGTTTGTTTCCAGAACGCCTATCCTTAGGCTGGACGGCACTACTAGGCGCATTACTGCTGCTACTTCTGGCGGAGAGGGATGACCTGGAGCCTATCCTCGCGAGGGTCGAGTGGTCTACCTTGCTGTTCTTCGCAGCTTTGTTCGTGCTTATGGAGGTAAACCTTCCTGTTTCGATGCCCTTTTGTGGAAAAGTATATTATTATTTTGGTATTTGGAATATACCCCAGGACAGTGTAAAAGCAGCGGCCCAGTGGAAACGGTCACGACATAGCCGTCAGAAGCCGAGAATTGAATTTGGTCGTTGGTTCTAACCCAGCCGGCACTTTGTTTCAATTATTTCATCACCACTGCTCTCAAAACGGTGAAGGAAACATCGTGAGGAAACCGGCATGTCCTAGAACCGAAAATTGGAAGACATCCACCAACCCGCACTGTGGATTATGGCCACTCCTTCTCAAAGAGAGAAAGCCTCTGTCACAGCAGTGGGGAAATTATAAGCTGATTATACTATGCAGTATAGACCTTAGGACGCCAGGCTCAACAAGCTCGCTCGTCGAGGTCTCGTGGTGTTTAATTGAACCCATTTTGCTTTTCTAAAAATATTATTTAATACACTAATATGCCTCTTTGTAAACTTCAAATAATTCCTATTTCGAAGGTTGGTTCTAAAAAACTAAATAGCCAAGTAATTGCGACCAACTTGGATGAAACGCTCGCCGGCCGCTACCGCTGATCCGCTCGCTTCACTCGCTCTGCTCGCGTGCGGTTTATTACATTCTGTTAGAAAAAGTCAAAGTTAAAAAAAAACTCACTTAAGTATTAAAAAGTGTGCATCATTAGGAGCCCAAAAAGTTTTTCGAGGTTCATTCATTTTAGAAGGCGCTCATTAGAAGGTCAGTTTTCAGAGGATCAGTTAAAATTTTTCCTTAAAATAACCATAAGCAAAGAAAGAAAGACAGAAAGAAAAATGCGTTTATTGGCATTACAGAAACCAAATGCATCATAAAACTTTGTGAACACAAAAAAAAGACTTATAATGCCAAAAGGGCCTCAGCTCAGTATAATGTCAGATGACAACACGAGGTGCAACCCACGAGTGCCGTTAGCTAGATTAATAAAGACAGGGAAGTGTGTGTCCATTTTAATAAATTAAGCATCATAGTATGTTCTTTTATTCCAGGCGTTATCTAAACTAGGCTTAATATCCTGGATCGGCAATATGACGGAGATGCTGATACTACAAGTTGGACAAAAGTCGCGATTAACAGTCGCCATCATGCTTATTTTGTGGGTAAGTCGAATTTCTTGGAAAATTTGAAGTTTTTGATACAAACGTGTGAAAAACCCGGTTAAGTGCTAGTCGGAGCTACGCAGTAAAGTACGGTACTACGGTTTCATCAAACCACAAGTGGATGCCAAGCTTCACAGCCTGGCTCATCGCCGCAAGGTTGCCTGCTTGTCGGTCTTCTATAAACTGCACTTCGGTGGCTCAGGAACTCCACAACCTCATCCCACCGGCCCCTTTCTACCATTGAACAACTAAACGCACTGCAAGTTACCCTCCGTACCTAGATGCCATTCCACCAATTCGCACTAAGCGCTTCCAAACATCCTTTATAATTCGCACTACAAAAGAGTAGAACTCACTACCTGCGTCTGTGTTCTCGAAATCATACAACCCGAATCTCGCCAAAGTTAGAGTGAACAGGCTTCTTCTGGGTAAGCTCACTCCATCGTAGACTTTGTCTCTGTCACCTCTGACCTATGCTATAGTCAAGATCAAACTCATCTCAAATAAAAAAAATAAAAATAAAAAAAGACCCCGCCGCCATTTTCATGACAACCATCACTGCAGCCGTTATGTGACGGCCACCGCTCTTCTAGAAAACCGTAGCTTCCAGGACCACCAAAATTATTTTACTTTTAGGTCGTTTATACAGGATGTAACAAGACCCATCACGTAGCATCAACTACGCATTCTATACAAAAATAATGTTTGGAAAACGACTTTATGGTGTGAAAAATTGTAGTTTACAGATGTATTTATTTGCCAACAATGGTTCAATAGGTTCAGGTATAAGATGGTATTGCAAAGATCCGGATGGGAATTTTACTTATTTCGCGATCTAGCCTGATAAATACAGGATGTAAAAAGACACAACACAAAGCTGTTAACTTTGTGTTGAGAACAGGGTGTTGTGGCTCAGCTAGGGAGAGGCCTATGGACTGCGATAGGCTGAGTTGATACCGATACAATATTTTTTTTATAAATAATTCCGATAATCAATCAACCCTGTCTCATTCCCACCAGGTGTCCGGCTTAGCGTCGGCGTTCGTGGACAACATCCCGCTGACCACAATGATGGTGCGTGTCATTGTTGCGCTGGCGAACCCCGCGGGGCTGGCGCTGCCCCTCGCGCCGCTCGCCTGGGCGCTGAGCTTCGGAGCCTGTCTCGGAGGTACCCATCACTATTCCAGAACTCCTTAGCACCTGTCGAAATCAAAAATCGTTTATGCAACTTAGGCTGAGAATCAGTACTTTTTGAACGTGAAAATTTCATCAGATAGCTCCCGAAACACTCACCCAAGGTTCATAAGAGAAAGCGCTTGAAGTCAACAGATATCGTGTTGCAAGTGCAAATAAACTAAACGTAAAATACCATCGTCCAATGGCGACCACTGGCTGACAGTAGTTGTGAACCTATGAGGTTCGATTGACATTCTAGCGTACATTGACATGAACCTATGACGAAGTGGAACAACAATCTCCCCAGCAACATCTGTCTATACCCTTCAAACCGGTGCACAGCAACGGTGCTTATTTGCAGGAGAAATAGCGCGAGCTCTGGTAAAAGCTCTATAATATTATTTTCCGAATGTTCATCACCTTCCTGCACTTATCCCATGTTACTTGGGGTTGGTGCAACACGTTTTCCTTTTCCATTCTCCCCTTTTAACAGTCACGCTGTCATTCATTCCCTTCTCTTTCATATCATTCCTCACACCTGGATGGTGTGAGAAATGATATAAAAGAGATCCTTCTTATTTTTGTTGGCCTTCGTCTCCATCTCCATCCATCAACATGTATATTCATCACTCTTTTAGTCACATGCGTTTTCTCCCTCTTCATCACATGGAGCCAAACGATTTCCTTTTAACTTTTCTGTCAATGGCGCCATTTTCAAACTTCCCCTCATTAATTACTTTATCCATTTTCATCACTCTACACATCCATTTCAACATTCTCATCTCCGCTGCATGCAATCTTTTTTCATTCAACCATCTTCTTCACGGCCGAACATTTTCCATACAGTACGACAGACGGACTTGTAAATTTTTCCCTTTAACTTGAGGGGCATCCGTGGATAGCATGTTGTTCCTGTGATCTGTCGCCATTTTATCCATCCAGAGTTGATCGTGTGCGTTACGTCTCGGTCTACTTCAAATCTCCTTAGACAAGCGACCCGAGGTACCGAAAGTCGGAGCAGATCGGTAAGGGCGTTCCGCCAAGAGATAGGCACAGGACTGGAAAGACCGCCAAAATCACAAAACAAGTACTCTGTTTTGGTCCGACTTAATCTCAGGCCTCCAGTCTTTCCTACCACACCTCCAATCTGCTCTGAACCTCTAGGCCACTCTTGGCAACCAGCACAATGTCATCGACACTAGGGAGCCTCTTCCTGGATGTCCGATGTAAGAGCGTCCATTATCACCAGGAAGAGGTAAGGGCCGAGTGCCGGGCATTGCAGCATTGGTGCAAGCTGACAGCCACATTGAAGCTGTCAGTAGTGCCCACTGTAGACCAGCTTGTGTAGTGCATCGACTATACATCGCTCAAATCAACTGCACATACTTCCCAGATACACATTTCTCCTTAAGGGCCCACCACAAAACTTCACGAGGCACTCGGTCGTATGCCTGTTCGAGGTCAACAAATACCATGTGCAAGTTTTTATGCGCACCTCTTTATTTCTCGCACAGCTGGCGGATAGCGAAGATGGCATCCGTTGTTCCTCGACCAAGCATAAAACCGAATTGGTTTTGCGAAATTTTACTCTCTTTTCTCAGTCACCTTTCAATAACTTTCTCCCAAGCTTTCATACTGTGACATTAGCTTTATTCCTCTATAGTTGTTGCACTCCTGCACATCGCCTTTATTTAAAAAAAATGGCACCAGCGAACTGTTACACCATTTGTAAGGTATGGCTTTTTCCAGCAACCACTTACTGAAGAATATAGCTAACCACGTCCATCCATCTACCCGTAATAACTTCCACATTTCAACTGGTATTCCGTCCGGATCCATTGATTTACCATTCTTCATTCAATTTACTGCCATTCTCACTTCATCCATACTAATAATTCTCACTAACCCCTCATTTACTGGTTTATTTTCAAGCGCACCACTCTAGTCATTCTCCTCATTCATCAGTTTTTCAAATTAGCCCTTCCACCTATCCTTAATTTTCTCATCATCTGAAATAACTATTCCAATTTCATCCCCTATTCATTTTATCTGACAATCATCCCTCGTCTTTCTCTCTCTCTAGCGCTAGCAAGTCGCTATAGATTTTTTTGCCCTGCTGGACTATCCAGTGTGTCATTGATTTTTCTCTCGCTATGGTGACAGCTTTCTTGGCTTTTTTTCTTTAGAGCATCATACTCACTCCTTTTTCTGCTTTCAAACTAACGTACTCATCTTCAACACTCTGCCATTCCTTAAACTTTCTCTTCTCTTATCCTTCAATACATTTTGTATTTCTGTCGACCACCACCATGTATTCTTGTCTAACGTACCCTTTCTTTTTGTCTCTCCCAAAATATATTTCGCTACACTCCCAATACGGGGTGTACTGGGAGTGTAGCGAAATATATTTTCATCTCATTCCAACATTTATTTACACTACCATCCTTAATGTCCCCCATATTATTATGTATAATTTTATCCTGCACTTACTCTTTCGCACAATCATTCTCCATATGCAATTTTATTTTAGGGGGAGGTCGTTCTTAGTTTTTATTGAGATTTATTTCTACGTTCATTTCCATAATTAGGAGTCTACGCTGTGAGACTAAGTCTTCTCCCGGTAGCTATTTACAGTCTTTGATCTGCTTTAAGTGGTTGCGTCGTAGGTACTAGAAAGTAATCGATTTGCGTCTTGTGATTGCGAATGTTACTGTGGGTTAAATATTACTGGTATTCCTTTCAACTAATTAAATTCCTGGTTATGCACATAGGTCCTCGTCAATGCAACTAGAGGATGCTGGGCTATTGTTGATGTCTTTACTAAACTGAAATAAAGAAATAGATAAAACTTTTTAGGCACTAAAAAGTTATAAAAAGACGTCGAGAAGTGTCGTGGGGCAGTCGGTTGTAATGAAGTACCTTTCACTCAATCATCTTTCTCGTTCCATTACTCCAATTTATTTGGGGTCGACACATGTATGAATTTTATTTCTTAATTTTATTGTAATTTTAATAAATTTAATACCTGCGCCTGAGTTCCCGAACGCAAACAAACTGAATCTCTTCAAAGTTAAACTGAACAGGCTTCTTCTGGGTAAGCTCACTCCATCCTAGACTGCCTATGTCACCTCTGACCTAGACTATAGTCAAGAGCAAACCCATCTCAAATAATAAAAAAAAAATATTATTGATTATAATGAATTTATATATAATATGATTACGATTTTGTATATTTTACAATGTGATTTTAGTTCTTCAGTTATTTAATTTAGTTAGTATTATTGTGATATGTAATAATTCTTTGGTTACTAACAAAAAAATTTGTAGGTACAGTCAACCTCTAGAAGTCCACTTACACCGCAATGACCATTATCGCCTGCGCTATACGGGCTGCAAAGTTGCCAGTGTGTAGTATTGTCAAACGTTCTTATAGAAGGTCATAAGTACAATAGGGATGATGACTAAAAAATGATTTTTTGTCCGTCTTGTAGATTATTAAAATATATTGGACACGTATTTTTTCTTTTTCTACGTAATCAAAAGATTACGGCGATACATTGAGTTAAAATGTGGCACGACGTCACGTCTTCGTAGATTTTATACGTAGAAGTGACGTAGCAAGCCCCCACTCCCGAACTTTAATGCGAGTTATCTAAGTCATTTTTTATTAATATGATAAAGCAAAAAATACGTATCTAATATTTTTATATTATCTGACTGACGGACTAAATAGAATTTCTTTTTTTTTACCCAGGCATCATCCCTATTAATATTGCTATGCCATAGTTTTGTGAGATTGCTAGTCGACTTCTGACTGTTATAGTACCTATACATACAAAAAATATGAATCACTGTGTCTGATTTATATAATTAATAAATAAGATATACCTGCATAAAAATTATAATCTCTCTTTTCCACCAGGTAACGGGACACTAATCGGCGCAAGTGCAAACGTAGTATGCGCAGGAGTGGCAGAACAGCATGGCTACCGGTTCACCTTCCTACAGTTCTTGAAGATCGGTTTCCCCATTATGATAGGAAACCTTATCGTCGCATCACTGTATTTACTCTTTTGTCACTGTTTGCTTGAGTTACATTGATTTTTAAGTTACGCGTCCACTGGATCGGAATCGGAGCGTACGCACCGTATAGGGTGCGTCCACTACATTCGGATTTTGTATCGGCAATATCAACCAGTGTTTCCACTTTTAGGGATTTCTCCCTTTTTTATGGTAAAATGACCAATATTATGCAAGGCTTAGGGCTATTTCATTTTGACAAGGATTTATATGTACCTAGAGTTAGTTTCTTTTTCATTCTGCATTACGACAGGTCGCAGAACAAAAGGCATGTTGTTTAGTTATTCGTTTGAAAGTCATTTTAATTAAAAATGTTTTGTTTGTTAACTAACACCTTTATTTAGTTTTATCATTGACTGTTTCGTTTTAAAGATTAGTTAAAATACATCATGGCTTTTGATTTCTTGAATTGAAGTAGTATTTAATTAACTTTTATGTTGGAGCCTACTTACTGCATTTGCCGATTGCGTAACACACTATCAATCAGAATCGGTTTCCGATTCTGATTGATAGTGTGTTACGCAATCGCCCCAGTACATGCTAAAGGGTCCCCGATACGATCAATTGCAATAATTGTTAATTTTTACGTGACTGATGCACATTGATGCGCAAATTGGTCGTCTACTAAGTGCAATTAAAGCGATTGACAATATTACTGCAATATTATTTGATGGAAATTGATCAATTGCCGTGCGTGTGTTACGTCTTAAAGATTAGTAGTTGTTTTGAAATTATATAAGGTCGGCAATTGATCGTATCGGGGACCCTTTAGCATGTACTGGGGCGATTGCGTAACACACTATCAATCAGAATCGGTTTCATCTTGACAGTTCAACAAAATTCATTGAATCATTCGTTTTCAAACTTTTCGAATATATGAAGCAGTGGATTAGCAATTTGCTTCAAAATGATTCAGATTTCGATTGATAGTGTTACGCAAATAGGGTGCTGGTAACACTGGGTGCGTTCACTGCGAATGACGTCATCGGCAGAAATACGGGTATCTGGCGCAGATTTGCCGATCCTTTGTACGCAGTACTATAGAAACCAATACAAAGCAACAAATCCTTACGATCAGTACTATCCAAGATAAACTCAGAAGGTACATATGAATGTAAAATTCGCATAGGAGGCCTTAAGAGCCCCACGAAGCATGCTTAGTTCATACAAAAAAAATACCAAAATAATTTGCAAATCAAATATATTCTTAAGGTAGTGTGTATTTATTCCGATTGGATTACAGAATATGTATGTTCCCAAATATATATTAAATAAGAACATTGATTTAAACATGAAATATGAGAAAAATAAGTTTTGTATAGAAATTTTAAATTCATGTCTCGTTTTCAAATCAGTGTCCTTTCATAATATATAATTGGGAACATAGATATTCTGTAATCCAATCGGAATAAATACACACTATCTTTAGAATATGTTTGATTTACAAATTATTTTGGTATTTCGTTTGTATGAACTACGCAAGCTTCGGGGGCGCCTTAACCACTGGGCCATCATACAGTCGAGAAGAAAAAACGCAAATAAGTAGGTAAACTGTGCAATATTCATGTGTATAATCTAATAATGTATAGATCAGACAGGTGGCGTGACAGTCAAGGAAAAGTAACTTCTAGAATGGAAACAAAGAAGTCAAGAAAGAAAATAACACTATTTAATCGAATTTCAAATAATTCCCATTTTGCTTACCTAAAAATATGATTGAACACTCTAAATATCTGATTGTGTCTCTTTTTGTGAAGCTCAAATAATTCCCATTTTGGGTTCTTAAAAACACTATATATGTAGTTAGGTTAGGTTAGCCACAATGACTATGCAGCCTCAACCACGACCAACTGCTGTCACAGTTTTAACCTAACATAACCCATTTGGTCCGGGTGCCCTAGCTTAGTTCACAGATGTCATTCATTAGCAGCGTTTGCGTTTCTCATGCAGTTTTACAGCTTTTCACCGTAGTTTCTAATATGAGCTTTCAAGCCCTTAAACGAACTTAAGTTTCATATACGATCAAAGAACTACAATTCAATACCAACAGTATTTGAGAAGGCAACTTGAAGAATGTCGTTGGATACCGTGCCAAAAAACCTCCGAGGACTGCGAGCTTGTTTAGTATGCTCTTTGATAAAGACGTTCGATCAGTTTGAGTATGATGGCTGCGACAACTGCGATGAATTTCTCCGTATGAAGAACAATAAAGACAATGTTTACGACTGCACTAGTAATAACTTTGATGGAATGATCGCTGTTATGAGCCCCGAGGATAGTTGGGTGTGCAAGTGGCAACGTATAAATCGGTTTACTAAAGGTGTATATGCCATATCAGTGTCTGGCAGATTACCAGCTGGTGTAATAAGAGAAATGAAGAGTCGAGGCTATGTGTACCGACCCAGAGACACGAGCCAGAGATAATCAACACAGCACCTAATTTTTGTTAAAAAAAAAAAAAAAAGTTACTGCGACCAACTGTGATAAAGACCAGACAGTTAAAAAGAGGCTCAATTATTTAAAAGAAGCTGGGAAGTGTTGTGGGACACCCGGTTGGGACGAAGTTCCGTTAGCTGTAAATTATGTATTCATATAGAGCCATCTAATATGGTCTCATGTTTCAAGTGTCAAAATTTTTATAATTTAGTACAGAGCCATCTAGTATTATAGTATTAAGCAAGCTAAAAACTATACTAGATGGCTCAGTATTAAAAAAAAAAATGACACTTGAAACTGACCGCATAACGCTTTTTCGTTACGTCACAATTTCTGCCAGTTTACTCCTACCACAAGCCGCGTTAAAGAACTTCGTTTCAAAAAGTGTGCATCATTAAAAGTGCAAAAAGTTTATAGAGGTTAATTTATTTTAAAAAAGTGTCCATTATTAGAAGGCCAATACGTTTTGAGAGGATCAGTTAAATTTTTCCCCAACAAAAAAAAAAAAACGGTTGCGAAATGAAATAAATAGCTTCCGTATTTTTTTTATAAATACTGGCTGGCGTAGCAATCAACTGAAAAATAGCTCTCATTATGGATAAATTAACTTGCCTCAAAAAAATTGTTTGAATGTAAGTTTCGGCTGCATTTAATGGATTAGCAGTTGTGGGATAAGAGAGCAAGATATATATATATTTTTTTTTTTGTAATATTTTGCCAACTTTGACTATCATTAGTTTGTGCCAAAGTACCTACGTAAGAACACATCACGTCCAGAGTATTATTAGCCTTTATCCAGGTTTTCTCTAAATCTCTGTTTTGCATTAAAAATAAAAAAAATAAAATATTGGTTATTTTCCGTCCTTCTGTAAAACATCAAAATAATAATGAGAATAATAAATGTTTAATAAAACTTTATATTTGGAACCCTAAAAATCCTAAATAAAATAAATCATAAGTTTTTTCAGACAATGTCAACAGAAGATTTTATTGGTATTGTTTTCTCTTTATTGAAAATAAAACTAGAACGAGATATAAGCGAATAAAAACCATCAAATATGCGCTTTTATAATTTGTAACGTGGCGATGCGACAGGAATACGTACAGTCGAGGGCACTAATATATTGGCAGTGACAATGTTTCAAAATATTGTAACCGTTAAAATGATCATATACTTCTATACAAACTTGGACATCATTAATATGTTATCATATAAACTGTTCATAAGATGTTACAGTAGTGCAGTCAAAAATATCTGACTACTCTTCGCAACATAAATATCTAAATACTCTAATTTCAATATATTTGGTGCAACCTATGATGCGTAAATATCTATGTGTTTTAAATATTCAACTTAGTGGCCTTTATCATTAAATTTATTTTTGCTTGCCGGAGCTTGCTTGTGATCGTACTTCTGGTACGATGCATTGTTGCCGTTCGTAATAGGACTGTATCAATATGACAACTTTGCGTAGTAGCTGAATTATTTGATTAATTAAGTTGAGGAAATCTTAGGGTCAACGTAGACTATACCTACCTATTTCTTTAAAACTTTTCAGTCGGTTTTAAAAATAAGTATTTTATTTTTATTTTTTTATTCTTAAATTCTTAATTTGTTCTTCTGAAAAACTAACATTTAAAAGAAAACAAAAAAAAAATCAATATGATATAGTTCTGTAAAGAGATTGTTCAAGAATTTAAGACAACAATTCGAGACATATCAAATTGTCAAGATATTTTTCATAGGGATAATTGCATAGATGTTTGTGAACCTAACTTTGCAGAAAATAATATGAACAATTGATTGCGCACAATTTTTTGAGTATTTGTCTGTACCAATATTATTGATATAATGTAGTCACATATTTATGATGTCACAGATTGTTTACAATTTATTGGAAGGCAAAGCTGTTTAGAGTTTTATGTAACTTACCTTTGCTTATATATTTTAGATTCATGAACATGCTCAGATATTAAAGAACTCGACTGTACACGTTAGAACGTTATCGTGGAAGGTTTAAATGCGGTTGCATAGTATTTCCATACTTATGGCTCCTTGTGTTATCATGATGCCGTGACGTGGAAGTGAACGTCTATGATAAATACCCGGGTGAATATTCGAGCGTTTTATCCGCCGTCATTACCGTTCGCCAAAAGTTGATGAAAGAGAATATATTTAATGAAATATTTCAGCAATTCCTGATTCTGGTCCTTAAGCAGATTCTGGGAATTGATGAAATACTTCATTAACTATATTCTCTTTTATCAACTTTTGGCGAAAGGTAATGACGGCGGTTAAAACGCTCGAATATTCACCCACCCACGTTGGAACTTATAAAAGCGCACATTCAATCGCTATGTAAAACAAAAAAGATACTTTTAATTTTGATTTAGTCAGCGACGCAATCACACTAGTTCGTAAAAAATGATTTTAAAATGCTTTTTTCATTTTTTCCCCTAAATGCTAATATGTTCTAAAATAAAACTACCTACTCCGTGTTAGGGGTAGTATAAAAATAAGGGTACAAAAATAAATTGTGATCATGAATAAGTATTATTGTGAATTATAATTTAAATTAATTGTAATAAAATGTAATTTAATAATGTTAATCGTTGTTTTATTTATGTGTATTTTTAATCCCACATCTGGACAGAAATGAAGTGGATCGGAATGGCCGTGAAGAACAACTTTGAACAACTTTTTAGAAGCACAGCCATCAGAGTTCTGGGAGAAAGGCTTCCAAACTTTGCCGGATCGTTGGCAATAAATCTTAGATGCTAATGGTCATTACCTACATCATTGACTAAGCTTTTTGTGTTATAATAATAATAAAAAAAAACCGGTCAAGAGCGAGTCGGACTTGCGCACCGAGCGTTCCGTACCATCCTACTATCCTACTTCCTATTAATATTATAAATGCGGAAGTTTATGAGGATGGATGGATGTTTGTTACTCTTCTAACCTGGATCAGGAAACACATAGAATCCTTTTTCGGGACTTACGCGGGTGAAACCTCAGGGCGCTGCTAGTCATATATAAAAAAGTGTGCTATTTAAAGACATCGTTTTATTTTTCCTGTAATCTTTACATAAACTTCTATCACACAGAATAATTTCAGATTTTTCTCTGTGCAAACTTTGGAGATAAGGGGAGAACGGTATTTTTATTAACATTTTTCATCAGAAGTCGAAAACTATGCGGCCTAAAAGAAAAATATTTGGGAACCTAGATATTCTGTAATCCAATCGGAATAAATGTACACTACCTTTAGAATATGTTTGATTTACAAATAATAATATCCTAGGACATTGTTCACACACGGTCATCTGATCCCAAACTAAGCAGAGCTTGTACTATGGAAACCAGATAACTGATAAACTACATACACTATTTTTTTTTTTGGTAAATACATACTTTTACAGATAATTACACCCAGACTCAGGACAATCAGACATACATGTTCATGCACACAAATGTTTGTCCTGGATGGGAATCGAACCCACCACCAGCGGTATGATAGGCGGTATCTTAACCAACCACGCCATCTGGCCTGTCAAATACTTTTAGCTTTTTTTTGTTCACTTTGCTTATGAACTTCCGCGTTGGTCTTTAATTGGTCTGGCCTTTTTTCTCTACGGTTGCTGCGGTTAGTCCGTGGATGGGTGACCATCTTTACATACCAAAACTCTTCCGTGCCTCGGAAAGAACGTTAAGCCGTTGGTCCCGTTTGTCATTCATGGTTCTTTGACAGTCGTTACGGGTCTTCAGAAGCCCGAAAGTCTGACAACCAATCTTATCAAGGGGTATCGTATAACCTAATAACTGGGTTGTGAAGGTCAGATAGGCAGTCGCTCCATGTAAAATACTGGTATTCAGCTGCATCCGGTTAGACTGAAAGCCGATCCAACATAGTTGGGAAAAGGCTAGGCAGACGATGGTTTCAGACAATAGGACCAATGATAGGCTAAAAAATGGGTTACCAAATCAACGGCACCCTAATGGCGTAAACACACTATCATTGGAACCGGTTTTATTTTGACAGTTCAACAACATTCATTGCGTTATTTACAGTGTTAGAAGACAATTTTTTCGAATATAGAAGCAACGGATTCGCAATCTGCTTCAAAAACACACAGAACAGTCTTGAACAGAAAGGCCATCCTTTGTGAAGGACAAAATTGAGACAAACAGGAAAAACCCAATTCAAATATCAATATTTTTAATAATAATGTATTACTTGGTATTGGTATTTAGTGCAACCACAAAACAGGACTGTTATAAGATATATTCTGCATGCATTTCTAATACAAACTACGGTGCCAAAACATTGGCAATGGGTGGGGTACTTCCGCAGAACGGATAGCCGATGTGACCAAAAGATTCTGGAGTGGTGACCGTGTACAAAGCTCAGCTTCATAGGTACGCCTCCTGCAAATTACAGAGATAGCTTGAACACTGAGGAATCAAATATGCAACCGTTAAGGTGAAGTTTGTATGAGAAAATCCGAAATCCATCCCAGATGGAATCGTTTGCACAGAAAGGAACGTTTATGAAAAATTGTCCATAAAATATCAAAATGATGGTCACTATATTTCAAATCTAAATTCATTTATTTGCCAGAATGTATGTTTACAATGTTATCATCATTATGCCTAGCCTTTTCCCAACTATGTTGGGGTCGGCTTCCAGTCTAACCGAATGCAGCTGGATACCAGTATTTTACATGGAGCGACTGCCTATCTGACCTCCACCACCCAGTTTACCGGGTAATAAGATACCGCTTGGTAAGACTGGTTGTCCGACTTTCGGGCTTCTGACGACCCGTAACGACTGTCAAAGATCCTTTCCGAGGCATGGAGGAGTATCGATATGAAAAGATGGTCACCCATCCACAGACCAACCCTGGCATGCGTAGCTTAACCTGATGGATCGACCCGTGCGGCTGTTATTACTTACCTGTGACCTTTTACCATTACATATTGTGTGCAAATAAATTAATTGATATTAAAATTATGTAACAAACTTAATAAATTTTAATATAGGTAGTGTCAGATTAAGAATACATAAATAATTGTAAATTGTAATTGATGATGTCATAACTATTTGTCACTGTTGATAGTAAAATTTGAACATTAATTAATTATTATAATGTAAATATCCATATTGCAGATGTCAGTTTCCTTCTTCGCTATCTCTATAAACAAATTACTGAAACAAATTTTGTTATTGTACTTGAAGACTTACAACAACAAGTACTTATCCACTGTTTATTATAATTTTAATTAATACCACCTAAAATGTTGAGTTTATTTATCCTTTTCATGATTATAATATTTAAAGCTGACGCTCGGGGCCCTGAAAATGGTAAGAAATATTTAACTAATTGCTTATAGCCTGAAATAGCCCATACTTTTTGTATCCAAAAATAATCCGAATTCCAATCAAAATTCATGATTGCACAGCAAAATACTCACCTCAAAATATAACTAAATAAGCAACAATTTATATTCGTGGCATTCGTGGTATCTTAAATAAAAAAAAATAAAAAAGTAGCAGTGCACTTTTTTATTTTTTTTAATTTAAGATGGGTTTGCTCTTGACTCTAGTCTAGGTCGGAGGCGACAGAGACAGAGTCGACGATGGAGTGAGCATACCCAGAAGAAGCCTGTTCACTTTCAAGAGATTAAGGATTTATTAGGTTGGGGAAAAAGTCTTTTCGCATTATAGTATGTATGAACTTGTAATAAAATCTCTTTGGCTATACTATTTATATCTGGCTGGTTTTGGTATCATTGAAAGTTTAAATTTTAAAGAACATAATTCCAAATTTAAATTAGGAAAATGTGTGATTTTCATTTGTTTTTCGTACCGTCAAGATGAGTGAATCTAATGAAGACATTCGATACATTTTAAAATTTTACTACAAAAAAGGTAAAAATGCAACGCAAGCCGCGAAAAAAATTTGCGATGTTTATGGACCTAGTGTAGTGTCTGTGAGAGTAGCACAAATTTGGTTTAAGCGTTTTCAATCCGGAAATTTTGATGTCAAAGATGCACGTCGCTCTGGTCGCCCTATTACGGATAAAATGGATGCCATTTTTGAACAAGTGGAGCAAGATCGGCATATCAGTAGTTACGACGTAGCTGAAGAACTGGAAATTGACCACAAAACAGTTTTGGCGCATTTGAAAAAAACTGGGTACACAAAAATGCTCGACATTTGGGTACCTCACGAGCTCACTGAAAGAAACCTAATGAACCGTGTACTCATTTGTGATTCTTTATTACGACGTAATGAAACCGAACCATTTTTGAAGAAGCTGATAACTGGTAATGAAAAGCGGATCACGTATGACAAGAACGTGCGAAAAAGGTCGTGGTCAAAGGCCGGTCAGGCTTCACAGACTATGGCGAAACCCGGGTTAACTCGCAACAAGGTGATGCTGTGTGTGTGGTGGAATTGGAAGGGCATTATTCATTATGAGCTGTTACCACCAGGCAGGACCATTCGCATTCTGAACTCTACTGCGAACAACTGATGAGATTAAAGCAAGAAGTTGAGAGAAAGCGGCCGGAATTATTCAACAGGAGGGGTGTGGTTTTTCATCATGATAACGCTAGACATCACACATCTTTAGCCACTCAGCAAAATTTAAGAGAGTTTGGCTGGAAGGTGTTAATGCATCCGCCGTATAGTCCTGACCTTGCACCTTCAGATTTCCACCTGTTTCGGTCTCTTCAGAATTCTTTAGGCAGTGTCAGGTTAACATCACGAGAGGACTGCCAAAACCACTTGTCGCGGTATTTTGACCAGAAGTCCCAAAATTTCTATAGCAATGGGATCATGTCCCTACCTACAAGATGGCAAAAAGTTATCGAACAAAATGGTACCTACATACTTTAGTTAAATGTAAATAAACTATATTAAAAAATGTTTTGAATTTTCTTAAAAAATGCGAAGAAACTTTTTCCCCAACCTATTATTTATCTTAAAGTAAAGCTTTTTTATTATTGCATAGCTAATAATGACAAGCGGACATTAAACCTTTTTCCATTCTTGAGTAGAACACATTATTTTACGTTACCCTTCGTGCCCTTCGCTCACTCTTGCATCCTATGTCGACGGAGCCCCGCTTCGCGGTGCTTCTATTTTAGAGGAGAGCGTTTAAAATAACCTAACCAAACCTTACCTCAGGGTAAATATTAGTCGCCATGTCATTTTGCTATGAGTGTGAGTATTATGTTTGTACGAGTACCTACGCTCTGGTTAATTTGCTGTGCAGTCTTATTGATGTAAAAATGTATATAAATGATGGAAATAAATTGATAGATGATTATTTATTTGATGTGCAATTAATAATATCCTAATTTATATTAGGTACTGCTAAGCTTTTTTGTAGCAGCCTTTAACATGCATAGTTGTTGCTTGTAGATTGTGCAGACAGTAAACTTCTAATTATTTGCAGGTCCCGTGGAAGTCACATTTAAAATCCGTTCCGAAGTATTAAATGAAAGTACTGTAATAACTTGTGACCACAGTGATGCACAACAAAATAAATACACGGTTCTTCAAGGAGAAGAATTCAATATTATCACGAAATATAGTTCCTATATCATGCATGTTATGTAAGTAAATGAAGAACACTTTCTTAACAAACAATTGATGATAAATTAACGACACCCATGATGAAAAATTTTTAAATTTTCACAGCAGTTATCTTGGATTTTCATTTTGACCAAGTTCACACTTTTTCTTTGTCTTTTATATTCACACCACTTCAAGCTAGTAACATACAAAATTAAACAAATGGAACCACTGCAGTTGGTAAGGCGTCGCTTTTTTATAGTAGCAATTTTTTTGGGTAGAATAGACCCTTTTTGGTAAAAAAACCCAAAGTGCGCAAAAGCATTAAAAAAAAGTAGTTTTTTATATTAGCAAAATTTTGGTTTGAATAAACCTAAAATCACTGTCCTTGACCTCAGGGCCATTGACCTTGACCTCAAGGTCACTTCAAGGTCATTGAACTTGACCTCAAGTTGAGAATCGTATCTTCCTCCTATTTCTGTGTAAAGGGTTTAAAGTAACCTAACAAACCTAACATCGGGGCGCCCTTCACTCCTTCTTGCATCCTATGTCGACGGAGCCCCGCTTGTCGGGGCTCCTATTTCTATGTAAAGGATTTGAAGTAACCTAACATCGGGGTGCCCCTTGCTCGCTCTTGCATTCTATGTCGACGGAGCCGCTTTGCGGGGCTTCTATTTCTGTAAAAAAGGTTTAAAGTAACCTAACCAAACCCAACCTCGGCGTGCCCTTCGCTCGCTCCTGCATCCTATGTCGACGGAAATATTTTCGCTGCCAAGTTATTTTTTTAGTAGTAAGTTAGTCGCCCTTTAAGTTGTTAGTCGCCTGGAAAATAATTAGCCTATACAAAAGAACCCAAAAATAATAAAATTGACTTTAATATAAATAATAAAAAGACTTATTCTATTTTATACACGTACAAAATACATTTTAGTAGTTCCTTAGTAGTTTCTTCCTTATTTTCATTAATGGTTGATTGGAATGGTGGACTGACAACTATCAAACGTTTGGTTGGCGCCACTTTCTTTCGATTACGTTTCGTTACCAACGATCTTGAGTACAAATTAAACTTTATTATTTTTAATTATTTTATTAGCTTCATAATTGAGTTCGTCACGGTGGCAAATATTTAAAAATGAAATCAAGTTAAAAACGTATTAATAATAACCTTTAAAATCCACTGTAATTTTGTCTCTCCGTTAAACGGAACAACCTACCCCACTCTTGAACGTTACCGCTATTATATTTTACGACTATGATATTTTTGCTGCACCCTTAATATCATAGTCGTAAAATAAGGAATCAGTAATAACTAGTAAATTAAATATATATATATATATATATATATATATATATATATAAAATAAAATGACATTGTCTACAAATAAACTCAAATTGAAAGAAAAATGAAGCAATGTGTTTGCGTGTAACGTGTTTAGTGATGGGATATATTGCTATGAGAAAGAGATTTTTGCTGCGAGAATCATTATCGATAAAATTGAATTGCATGATGCAATGCCCTAGTCATGCGATACTGACATCTGTCATCCGCTCCATGCTACAGCGCAAACAGTTGTAATGGATCCGAGAGTGCAATGTCATAATTAGAGCTCGAATTAGGTAGAGTATATTTACCTAAATTTTGAGGGAGTTATTAAGATAGAGTGGATAATACCTCCTCTAAAATCCCCGAATTAATTATAATGACGTCTTAATCCATAGATTTAAAATCACATATTATTTATTGGACTTTATACAGGGTGGCGATGATAACCTATATCACATTAATTGAAACTACATATTCAGGACATGACTGTGGACCCCTGCGATGAAATTTTTTGCCGGTTATTATAAAAAAAAAATTACTATTCCATGCATTTTGACCACGTAGGTATTGCACTTTTGTAGGAGACAACAGTTTTTTTTTTTAATAACCAACGAAAAATATCTACGCAGTGGGTTTCAGAATCATTTACTGAATACGTGGTTTCAATTAATGTAATAACCTAATCGCCACCCTGTATACAGGGTTATTGGTAAAACACCAACAACCTCTTAAGTGGTCATTGTACTCATCATTATGAACAACTTTTACTATGGGACCAAACCTGAAATCGAGAAAAAAAATCAGCTGTTCAGTACATTTTGACGAATTATGCTAACATAAATGTACTGAACAGCTAATTTTTTTTCGTGATTTCAGGTTTGATCCCATAGTAAAAGTTGTTCATAATTATGAGTACAATGACCCCTTAAGAGGTTGTTGGTGTTTCACAAATAACCCTGTATAGTTACAAATGATTGATTTGAAGAAACATATTACACTTTTTAGGGTAGGGAATAACATTGACATTTTGACATTGACATTGACATTTTACAAAAAAGTTTACCAACAGTGCCCACCACATTGGTCGTTTTCACATTGCGACGGTAACGACACCGACACGACAACGATGCATCGTCAGCTCGGACGACAACGATAACGTCCGAAGATATCGAGACGACATCGGCATGTTACACGATGTAACCAACAGCTTATTGTCATGCGGTATGCCACATCCGTCTCGAAACGGACGATAACGATAACTACACGATATCGTCGGACTGGTAGTTTCATACAATTACTACTAAACGCTTTCACGCTTTGTCGTTGTAGTCAACGGTATTGTCGCCGACATTGATTTTCGGGCCTATATTGGCGGACGACACAGTGGGGGGTTGAAGCAGATTCGCGGGGGGAGTGGCATGGGCAGGCGCTTGCCCCCACCGCCGCACCCATAGATATAAAAAAGAAGTTATAAGAATATTTCTATGGCCGCACGGCATCACCCGCACTACTCTGATTACATTTTTTTGCAAAAAGACGTTATTATTTTAACTACTCTGCTCGACAAGTTTTTGACCCTGGAAAATAATTTTGAAGTATTTCCAAAAAATGGCTAAATTACTTTTTACATCAATAAAATCTGGAAAAATACTGAGTCGGGCGGCCTGAGCAACGTTTTGCCACGATATTTGTTTTCTATGATACGACGTTGACTTTTTCTTAAATTTTTTAACAAAACATTTTTCATAATGCTGTGAATACTACAAATAATATAGGTATACAGCATTATTTTATTTTTATTTTTTTGTGTAGAAAATAGTTCTTTGGTTACAGATTCCAGGAAAACCTTTAAGAAGTTTAGGATCATAAAATAACTTATAATAATAATATAGTGCGTACAAACTTATATTTGCAGTTGGAATGTATGGGACAATATGTTTTTCAACTACAGTGTTAAGTATGTTTTTGGGATAAATTATTTGTACAAAACATTTTATATAAATATTCATCGAACGGATTCCGGCGGCGGCTATTCCAAATAATAAAAATAATATTGTAAACAATTTTAGACTTCAGTTTCATGCTAATTTTAAACTCGATCTTCAAATCCGTAAATAATCGGAATCCTTAATTTCGGCATGTCCGTCTATCCGTGCGTCTGGATGGCGTAAATACAAAGGTGGATGCAACACAGTCACCCATGGTCTGTGCTTAAAGGCTTCCCTCTGCGTGATCTTACACTTTTCGAATCGCGCGGCGATGTAAGTTTTACTGGCGCAACGCAACTGTTCGAGACTGCTTACGAGGCTGATACGGTTACATTGTGTCACATACCAATATCGTCTTGATATTGTCGGACGACATCGTTGTCGCCCGAGCTGACGATGTGTCGTTTTCATACAGTGTGAAAACGGTCATTGTATAAAACTACCAGTCCGACGATATCGTGTAGGTAGTTATCGTTATGGTCCAATGTGAAAACGCCTACAGCTGGTAAACACATTATTATGTAGTATAACAAGATGGTGACGTTAGTTCCAATGTTGGCCACGCGCCTTATGCATTTGTGCAGTACTTTCACAGGTTTATCTCTGAGTTTGCACCGCTGTCAAAATCATGGTGATCTTTACACTCGTTAAAATAAGGTAGTTGTTGGTTTACTGTTATATGAGGTAAAAGAATTGTGAATGGACTGTAAAGCTTTATTTTTTTATAGCGAAACATCACGAGTCAGCGCTTGACGAAGAGAGACCGTCCGTGCATATCCGTTTTACAAAGTAAATAAATTCATAGAGCAATAACGTTCAATATTGTAGTAAAAAATATTTCAATTCTCGCCTCGCATATCCTCGCGCATCTAAATTTTTTACACCAAAGATGGGCAGGGCGTGGATTGAAATTAAGCCATATAAATTTCAATTCTCGCTCATCCCATCTCGCCTCGCCGGTGTACAACCACCTTAAAGGAGCTGAAAATTTCTTTGTTTTATCCACGAACCACTTGAGAACCATTGAACAAGGTACCTACAGTGCTACAGGCGAAACCAGGAGAAACATTGTTTGTATGTCTGTAATGGGTTATATTTATTACTTAATTTGGAGATCTAATTTGTTTTTTTTTTAAATATCTATGCTAAGAGTATAACATAGGCTATATTATGTACATCACGCTATGATACAGTAAGAGTGGAACTATAGTAAAAAAATTACACGGGAACAGGAATAATAAAGGAACGCTGGGTCACACTACTTGGGTCTTTTAAAGATAAAATGTAGGTATGTACCTAATAATATTATGTAACGTAGTTTTTTAAAGTACTTCTGCGTACACGATATATTTAGTTTTATTTTCTTGTGATAGAAGAATATACTGGTTTTCTCCGCAACCTGATCTTGATAAAGCAACATAAATAGTTGTCCGAAAAACAGTCTTGACATAAATCGATTCCTACTTGCTTAATTTTTGCCCCACAGAACAAAAAAAAACAGGTTTGCCCCTGTGCTTTATTAATTGTTACGGCAAACGATAGCCCATTCTTTTGAAGTTAAAAGATAAATCATTGGGAATCATTAGATGCGAGGGTTAGTTGAACGTAGGTAATTAAGTATTAAGTATTATTGCTCGTCACCGCGCCTCCTCCACGCAGCGCTGCCCGAGCCTCTCGCCCCATCCCGTAGCCAGTGTTTGAAGCCCTGCCGAAACCCCTGCAAAGGGATTTCGTTAGCGTCACCGCGAGTGCTTCTGGCGCTCCTAGTATCAAGCCCATGCCAGAAAAGGCGCTGAATAGGGCTGATAAAGATGATGGTTTTGTGACGGTGCAAAGGAGGAAGCGCCGATCGCGAACAAACAAGAACCGCCGCGGCAAAGCTCCTACAGTGCCCGAAATGAGCCTGTGTGCCGCAAAGCCGAATACACCGGTGTACATCTCCCGCCTGCACTACACCACTAAGGCAGAGGACATCGTAGAGTAAGTGCGACAAAAGATGAGGTACACGCCGAGGGTGCAGTTACTTGAATTACGCCGGAACGTCAACTTCAAGACGTTCGTCGTGCGTGTACCGAACTGTTATCTACCCCTCGTCATGGAAGAAGTCTTTTAGCCGCAGGACGTGGTGTTCCGTCGCTTCCGCGGACAAGTTCCACAGGACAGCACAAAATCAAGCTAGTGCAAAGTGAAGTGCTACTAACATAGTCTTAAGCCTTATTTATTAACACAAGATTTTGTTTATAAAAATATGTATGTTTAGGTTAAGTATCCGTGTCGGTCCCGGAGAAAGAATAGGACCACCCCATCTCATCCCGTGGGTGTCGTAAGAGGCGACTATTTGACTAAGGGAGCTCCAGACCCAGTGCATACCATATAGCACCTTGGGTCACCCGAGTGATGGCGGGTAAACCATCAACAATCGCATTCCCAAGGAGGGTTGGTGTCAGGCAGGCGGCCGTCTGTAAAACTTTGCCAAAACTATTAGCAACAATTATGATGAATAAAGATATGATGCACGATAGGGCTAGGGCGTACCCCACAGGCGACGCGCAGGGGCAGCACCCGGCTCCTGTGGGAAGAGGACTAGGGTTGTTGCACCACCCCGGGCGGGGGCAACGTAAGAGCGAGCTCGGGAAGTGAGATTGAGAGGACCCAACATTCCAACTTGCATAGTTGGAATGTTGGGACGATGACTGGGAGAGCTAGAGAGTTAGCGGATGTATTAAAAATAAGGCGAATAAATGTGGCGTGTTTGCAAGAAACAAAATGGAAAGGAACGAAAGCGAGAGAAATCGGCAAAGGATACAAGTTTTTCTACTGTGGGAGTGACGGGAAAAGAAATGGCGTGGGAATAATGTTAGACAGTAATTTGAAAGAAGGGGTGATGGAGGTAAAAAGGATTAATGATAGATTAATCGTTGTAAAAGTTATGATAGAACATATAGTGCTGAATGTAATTAGTGTGTATGCACCGCAGGTAGGATGCGATGAAACGGTGAAAGAGAAGTTTTGGGAGGACTTTGACACAGTTTTGATGAACATTCCGGTGCATGAAGAATTGATAGTTGGAGGTGATTTTAATGGACATGTGGGAAGAATGCGAGGAGTTTATGAAAGAGTGCATGGAGGATGGGAATTTGGTAACGTCAATAACGAGGGAGAGACATTGCTGCAATCCGCTACCGCATTTGACCTGGCAGTAGCCAACACTTGGTTCCAGAAGAACGATGGACACCTAATTACGTACAAAAGTGGCAATCACAAGACGCAAATTGATTACTTTCTAGTACGACGTAAATATTTAAAGCATATCAAAGATTGCAAAGTGATACCGGAAGAAGATCTTGTCTCACAGCACAGACCCCTAATTATGGAAATGGTTGTAGAAAGAAAGCCCAAGAAAAACAAAGAGCGACCCCCTCCCAAAATAAAATGGCATATGCTGGAGAAGAATGACTATGCGAAGAAATTTGAAGAGCGAGTAGTGGATAAAATGATAGATATGGGGGACATGAATGGTCGAAGTGTAAATGAATGTTGGAATGAAATGGCAGAGTATATTAGGAGTGCAGCGAAAGATATTTTGGGAGAGACGAAAGGAAAGGGTACGATAGATAGGGATACATGGTGGTGGTCGACAGAAATACAGAATGTGTTGCAGGATAAGAAGAGAAAGTTCAAGGAATGGCAGAGTGTTGAAGATGAAAATGTTAGTTTGAAAGCAGAAACAAAGAGTGAGTATGATGCTCTAAAGAAAAAAGCCAAGAAAGCTGTGGCCATAGCAAGAGCAAAAGCCCAGGAAAAGCTTTATAACACACTGGATAATCCAGCAGGCCAAAAACATCTTTACCGGCTTGCTAGAGCTAGAGAGAGAAAGACGAGGGATATTTGTAAGATAAAGTGTATAAAGGATGAAACTGGAATGGTTCTTTCGGATGATGAGAAAATTAAGGATAGGTGGAAGAGCTATTTTGAAAGACTAATGAATGAGGAGAATGACTGGAGTGGTGTGCTTGGGAATAAACCAGTAAATGAGGGGTTAGTGAGAATGATTAGTATGGATGAAGTGAGAATAGCAATAAATGGGATGAAGAATGGTAAAGCAATAGGTCCGGATGAAATACCAGTTGAAGTATGGAAGTTATTACGAGTAGATGGATGGACGTGGTTAGCTTTATTCTTCAATAAGTTGTTGCTGGAAGAAGCCATACCTGACGAATGGGGTAACAGTTCGCTGGTGCCCATCTTTAAAAACAAAGGTGATGTGCTGGAGTGCAACAACTATAGAGGAATAAAGCTAATATCACATAGTATGAAGGCTTGGGAGAAAGTTATTGAAAGGCGACTGAGAGAAGAGAGTGAAATTTCGCAACACCAATTCGGTTTTATGCCTGGTCGAGGAACAACAGATGCCATCTTTGCTATCCGCCAGCTGTGCGAGAAATACAGAGGTGCGCATAAAAACTTGCACATGGTATTCGTTGACCTCGAAAAGGCATACGACCGAGTGCCTCGTGAAGTTTTGTGGTGGGCGCTGAAGGATAAAGGTGTGCCAGGGAAGTATGTGCAGTTGATTAGAGCGATGTACAGCCGATGCAGTACCCAAGTCCGGTCTACAGTGGGCACTACTGGCAGCTTCAATGTGGCTGTCGGCTTACACCAGGGATCAGCACTCAGCCCTTACCTCTTCGTGCTGATAATGGATGCTCTTACATCTGATATCCAGGAAGCGGCTCCCTGGTGTATGCTGTTCGCTGATGACATTGTGCTGATTGCCGAGAACGGCTTAGAGGTCCAGAGCAGATTGGAGGTGTGGTGGGAAAGACTCGAGACCGTTGGCCTGAGAGTAAGTCGGACCAAAACTGAGTATCTGTTTTGTGATTTTGGCGGTCTCTCCAGTCCTGTGCCCATATCTCTCACCGGAACGCCCTTATCGATCTGTTCCGACTTTCGGTACCTCGGGTCGCTTGTCCAAGGAGATGGCGAAGTAGACCGAGACGTAACGCACCGGATCAACTCAGGATGGATGAAATGGCGACAGGTCACAGGAACAACTTGCGACCCACGGATGCCCCTCAAGTTAAAGGGGAAAATTTATAAGTCCGTGATAAGGCCTGTCGTACTTTATGGGTCTGAATGCTGGGCCGTGAAGAAGACAGATGAAAAAAGATTGCATGCAGCGGAGATGAGAATGTTGAGATGGATGTATGGAGTGACGAGAAGGGATAAAGTAAGAAATGAGTATATAAGAGGAAGTTTGAAAGTGGCGCCAGTGACAGAAAAGTTGAAAGGAAATCGTTTGGCTTGGTATGGGCATGTGATGAGAAGGGACGAAACGCATGTGACTCAAAGAGTGATGAATATACATGTTGATGGATGTAGAGGGAGAGGAAGGCCGAAGAAAAGATGGATGGATTGTGTGAAGAATGATATGAAAGAGAAGGGAGTGAATGATAGTGTGACGGTTGACAGGGGAGAATGGAAGAAGTAAACGTGTTGCGCCGACCCCAAGTAACATGGGATAAGGGCAGGAAGATGATGATGAGGTTAAGGTATTTTTCTATGGGCCTATGTCGCCTGAAATAAATTTTATTATTATTTCTTACATATCTCGGGACCCTGGGTCCCGGACCTTTGGAAGGCATACGAGGGGTCGAAGCCAACTCGCAGAGGCCCCTTAGAAAATTTTAAATGATGAGGAGGCACCAACCGACGGTTATCCCTATATGCACTACACAAGTGCACCCAAGGACAACCCCTGGTTGGTGCAGGACTATTGCAGAACGTGGAAACAAAACATATTGGGCTATGGGTTTGGGTGGCTAAAGTGGATTGGACAACTTGAACTATATAAGAACTATGTCCCCTGCCTGTCCAATGTTATACAATTATACACGGATAAAATGGCAGGGGGTGACTTGCACACTCAATAATGGGCCCCCGGAAACGGCCGCTAGCACATAGTGATATAGCGACATGGACGCAACACTTCCTGAGGTGCTTGAGGAGTGGAGAGGTATCCCACGGCTATCAGGACAATCAGAGAAGTACGGTCAAGATCCCTACCAGAACCTTACTGGAATACTTCCTTCCTCCGAGCACGTTTATTATTCGTATTATTGCTGTAAATTAAGTGAATTTCAGAATTTATTACTAGTACTATTGAAAAGACATTCATTCTTCAATCGTTGAAGCGAAAACTAAACTTTATGTTTGGATATTAAAGTGGCTTTTTTCCAAAAAAACATACTTGTTTACATGTCTGGAAACTGAATCGTGAGCGCAATACAAGCATATATTGTGTGGATTGGCAAGTTTATCGATTTTCTGTTCCACTAATGAATTTCCTTACGCAACTGATTAGTACTATAAATTTTATACAAATATACATACCAAGATCCCTACCAGCACCTTACTAGAATACTTCCTTCCTCCGAGCACGTTTGCTCTTGCGAATCTCCAGTCAAGCCAATAAAAGCAAGTCAGAGATGAGGACAAGTTTTCTCCCGAGAGATGAGGTCCCTGGGGTCGCTACTGCCCAACAGCTCGCCACATGCTGCCCTGCGGGTTTCTGTATCTCTCTTGGTCTGGCTCCTCATCCTAGACCCGTTCCGGCAAATTAAACTCTACCGGCACAGACCTAAAGTTCAGAACGCGCAATCCCCACCACGACGTCAACGTAGATACAGCGGTGGGGTTATTATTATTGTAGATAATTGCAATTGGTCTAAAATTAATTTCTCAAAAATTTTACTAAACGTAAGTAGTACTGAAATAGGTCTATAATTTGTGGGGTCTGATGTACTGCCTGATTTAAACAAAGGTATTATTTTACTTTATTTCATCAGGTCAGGAAACTGCCCACAGTCAATACAGTTATAAAAGATAAGAGCTAAAGTAGGTGCTACAATGTCAATAATAGACTTAGCTACTTCTACAGAATTACCCCACAGATGTGCTGTTTTTATTTTACATTTAAAGCGTGAAATTTTTACTTATATCTCTACAGGTAATATGTCCAAAATTATCATAAATTTCGAATCGCAAACATTAACATTTTCCTTAAGCAAAGACTCAGCAACAAAAGTTGACGAGTTTAGGGATTTAGTAGTTGAAACGGGAATATCTGAAAATATATTTTCAAAGGCCGCGTTGACTTCTCAGTCTGATTTTATTATGTTGTCATTAATAGACAGGCTGTAGTCAGCACTTCGGTTATTAGACCTTCCCGTTTCACTATTAATAATATTCTAGGTCGTTTTAATTACATTACTACTGTTTTTAATCTTCGAACTCAAATAACGCGACCTGGCCATACAACAATTTTTTTTAAATAATTTCTAACATATAAATTAAATTCAGCAGTGTTTACAAATGTAAAAAGGGCATATGGCCTTTAATTGTACAGTTCATAAAGCTGTGTTCTACTTTTATGAATGCCAATGGTAGTCCAATCACTGAAAGATGCGAATAGTCTTGTGCATAAAGATGGGATGTGTCTTGGGAATAAAGATTAAATTGTTTACAGTATTTTTTCATTATTTTTTATTTGAGACGGCTTTGCTCTCGACTTTAGTCTATATAGGTCAGAGGTGACAGAGACAAAGTCTCTCACTTTGAAGAGATTAGGGTTGTATGCGCTCAAAAACACAGACGCAGGTAGTGAGTTCCACTCTTTTGCTGTGCGCATTATAAAATACATTTGGAAGCGCTTTGTGCGAATTAGTGAAATAGCAACTAGGTAAGGATGGTAACTGGCAGTACGTTTAGATGTCCGATAGTAAAAGGGGGCCGGTGGAATGAGGTCGTAGAGTTCTTGGGCACACTCACCGAAGTGTCCGAAGTATCTGTAGAAGACCGTCAAGCAGGCAACCTTGCGGCGATGAGCCAAGCTATGACGCTTGGCATCCACCAGTTTTACGTCGCCAATGAGCCTCTTAGCGCTGCGTTCCACCGAGTCAAGCGCGGCTAGTTGGTACTTAGCTGATCCATCCCAAAGGTGACTGCAATACTCTATGCAGGATCGGACTTGCACTTTGTAAAGGGTTAAAAGCTGTCCAGGCGTAAAGTATCGCTTCACCCTAATTAGGATGCCCAGTTTCTTGACCGCAATTTGGGCCTTGTACTCGATGGTAAATATATTAAAAAAATCATCACATAGATGATGATTAGTCAAAACTGGTAATTTATTGATGAGTTAAATCATGCGTTTAAGTATCGGTCACTAATTACCAGTCACCCCACATATTGAAACAGTACAATATTCGGAAAAAACGCACACTTCTTTAATATACACTACCTATCCTCTAGCTAATAAAAACACGGAACTACCTTTTTTTTTAAAAGCAGTTCCATACCTGCTTGTCGGCCAGTAATATATACATTACACATTACATGAGATACCTACGTAATGTGTGTTGCCCATTGCATGAAACCTCTAAAGTATATTAATGTTATTAAATCTTTTACAGCTGTAATGACTACAACCCTATCAATCAAATATATTATAGTACAAAAAATAATGGTTTCAAAACTGTCACCACTGTAAGTAATTTAACCATGTAATTACCTCAAAATGCAATGCCTATCCCTTCGGGCAGTACGAATTTAATGTGTTGATATTAGAATAACAAATATATGTCTTTTAAATTAATAGTTATTTATCTTTTAACAGTTTAAGGTAGAAAAAAGAATGGGTACTCTATGGAATTGCACGATGTTATCCCTAATAGATAACCAGATAGTTATACGTCCTGTTATCCAGTACAAAGAGCACAAATATACAGCGGCCTATTGCTATATGACAATTCACGTGAGACAATCGGGTATGTAAGCTTATATCCTGCCCACTAATGTTATAAATGTCAATGTTTGAATAATTTTGAGTTTTTGTTACTCATTGGATTTGGATGTTTGCAAACAGATAGATCGAGTCCTGGATTAAAACAAAATTATGATACTTTTTATACGGTGAAGTGAATGAAGTAGGTAGTGAAACCACGGGCAACAGCAAGTAGAAGATAATACACATTTGTGTCTAAATTAGAATAAACAAATCCACAGAGCCGCCACAGACGATCCTCATGAATAACATGGTGCTGCAAGCAGTTCGCACTGACCTGTCGGAAAAGGACATCGACTTCACTGCCGACTACCAATGCGCAGACGGCGATGTAGTCAACGTCACTTGCATCAATTTCTTTAACGATGCGAAGCTCACGATGCAATATGAGATGGCAGGCACAATGAGCCGTGAGTTTTTATATTCTTTTAGTACCTATTGTAGTGAAAAAAAAAAACAGCATTCACCACTTGAAAAACGTATAATTTTGATTAATAAAAAGAAAAGTAACACCCGAAGTGCATATTTTTAAGAAATTAAAAAAATCAAAAACCAGACTGACGTAAAAAGTGAACTTTAAAAAAGGTGGAATCAAGATGACATATTTCTGTATCCAATCACACTAAATACTTTAAAACAATCTCATGCAGTCGGAGGCATATTCTTCAATCCTAACTAATATTATAAATGCGAAAGTTAGTTTGTTTGTTTGTTTGTTACCTTTTCACGCCTAAACCACTGAACCGATCATCCTGAAATTTTGCATATATGCTGTCAGGTATACAGGAACAGATATAGGTTACCTTTCATCCCGAAAGAAAGTACTGTTCCAGAGGAAAACAACAATAACTTCCTTATGATAACAGATGGCGCCACATGTATTTCGAATCATGATTGGATTATATTATTATAGAAACTTTAGTAGTGTGTTGTTTTTTTTTTTATTTAGTACCTCTAACATTTTGTGAGTTTAGAGTGTCGATAGACCCGTTTTTCATTTATACGTAATTCTATAAATGCGAATGTGAGTTTATTTGTTTGTTACGCTTTCACGCTATCGGATTTGGATGAAATTTGGCACATGGGTAGACTATGACCTAGATTAGGATATAGGATACTTTTGATCCCGGTAGTGCGTTTTCATGTGATAATTTCCTTCCGACAACCACGCGGGCGAAGCCGCGTGCATAAGCTAGTTTAACAATAAAAACCTATTGCCTCCGACTGCATGAGATTGTTTTATAGTATTAAGTGGGACTGGAGACAGAAATAGGTCATCTTGTTTCCATCTTTTTTTATAGGTCATTTTGTACGCAGTCTGGTTTTTAATTTTTTAAATTTACTTTTTTATTTTACTCACACTGTATTAATTAGGTAACGCTTTAGATAATGACCGTTAAAATTATCTTTCAAAGCAGTAAAATTCTGGGTTTGTCACTCGATTCTAAGAATTATAATGAATTTTTTTATATCTATTAATTGTAACTCTCTTGCTTATAATACCCTCTTATAATCGGGTGATAACGGCCTCTTATACTCACTCACTCCAAAAGTTCGGGATTGTTTTTTATTTTATCATTTCTCATTCCAAATTACATTTAAAAATATAATTTGTATATACTTGTGTAATCACATTTTAAAACCCTTCATTTTGATACCTCATTTGATAGGTTTGGGAGATTTTTTTTTGAAATGGCGCTAAAAATCGGCCTTTTTATTTTATCATATAAATATATCCAGTGACACTCCCGCAATAAAGATGAATCTAACGACATATACATCAAATTGATTGAGCCGTTGAGTGGTTACGAGCGGACATAGAAACGGACATACATACAGGCCAAACACATAACCCTCCGCCGCGGTCGGGTAAAACTAAACAAGGTAATAAAAATTTAAGGACTCAAATCATATTCAAAAAAGGATTCCAGTTAGGTTTGTCGATATTTTTTGTATAAAAAAAATTACACGTGTAAAACTTAGACACACGAGATCATCATAATTCTCCTGTCCTTATCGCAATCTATTTGGGATCGGCGCAACATGTCTCTTTTTCCATAATTCTCTATTAGTCGTCATCGCGGTAGTCACCCATTTCTAGCCATATCTTAAAGACGCACGAGATCGTTATACCTATTAGTCTTGATTTGATATACGTCCTAAAGAGCTCAATTGCAATTGATAATCTAGGTACAGTAGCGGTCATAAGTGGAGTAGCAATGCCATAAAGCAATAGAATGACATTGCGGTAAGTAATTTCTGTACTATAGACACACTCTCATTCGTTTGCAGCTGATTGTATTCCATATAAATTAAACCAATAGGGGGTATATGGCATAATAGCTTAGCGGTTGTCTTATTTGGGTAAGCGCGTTCATGCATAGAGAGCAGTGGGCTCGAATTTCACGCGCGGTGATATATTTTTATTGTTTTAATAAATTTGTCGAATAATCACGCTACTGACTGATTTTTCAATTGTCAGATAAGTTTTATCCGAAGAATAAATACCTATGACGGTTTGACATACTTTCTGTACAAAAGCTGTCAAACCGCCATCTTTATTCCATAAATATAAGTTATTTGACGATTGAAAAATTTGCCCTAACTCGTAAAACTTTTGGTTCTATTACTAAGATACAATATTTAAAGCCTGATTGTGGTAGTTAACTGATTACATTTTACTTCCATAAAATGTTCTATAAGAGAAAATAAACTATTTTTACTAAATGTTTATTTATTTATACTCTTTATAAAATTATAACGAATAAACATTTTGTAATCGCTTATAGAACATTTTTATTCTTAACCCCTTATTTAAATAAAAATATATTAATCAAAATAATAATTTTATTATTATTGTAATAAAAGAACAGAATGAAGATTATTGTTGAAGGGAAAAATAAAAGACTCGTCTCGAGATTCGAGATTGGAATACAGACCTGTGTATTTCCCAATCCAATATATTCAACGAACTCATGATCACTGTGTTTTAATTTAAAATGCTTTCTGCGCATTTTGAAATCTAATATGTTTTTATTGTTTCTAATTTATTCATGTATTCTTCAGAAAGCTCAAAGTCTAACATCTATAAAGGTAAGTTATGTACAATAGCGCTTACAATTGCCATTTACAAGCTCCGACAAATTAACAACTATGTACCTAAAATTAAAAAAAGGAAGAAACATATAAAAATAAAAATAAAATCTCCTACTTAAATATAAACTTATCAAATACTTCTTGAAACAAAATGAATTAAAATATTCTTTAAAACAAAACATAATAATCTTCGAATCTATATAATTATTATCTCGTGACAGTTTATTAATTATGCTAAAAACAGTAAAAAAGATACTAAACACATTGTGTTACATGTTAATAAATCATAATAATGCTACTCATTGCGGTCTGTGACCAAGTATTGCTTATTTATAGTTCGTCTTAATGTGTTAGGGCTGGTTCTAAGTAGATCAACATCTAAGTGAGAGGGAAGATTATTGAAGTTTGCTGCGCTACGTAAGAAGAAGGCATACTGTCGGTCGTTTATTGATGCGAATGGAATGTGAAGAAGTGGCCGCTGTCTGATGCTAACGTGATGGATGCGGAGTAATACATATTATGGAAAGAAGTTGGGAACAGTCGATGAAACTATTGGCATTATTTAACAGAAAAGTTATATCATTAGCATGGCGTCTGTTTTCCAGTGGTAGAAAATGGCATCTTTTGCAACGATGAGTGTAATCCGTTGAGCATTGCTTTGTCTTGTATCTTAAAATCTTTTTCTGTATGCTTTCTATTTTTGAATTATACAAGTCATATTTTGGGTTCCACACTTGAGATGAGTATTCAAGGTGGCTGCGTACGTATGAACAGTATAAAACTTTGAATGTCCTGGATAACGCCCAAATCCCTTATACTGTTCACCCGTTACTGTTTGGTTATTCAATGCATACCCTGAACCAACTGTTTTCTTTTGCCGTGTATAAGTCATATGGAAACATTTGGATACATTTAATTGAAGTTCGTTTAGTCGACAGTAATCTACAAACCTATTGAGATCCTTCTGGAGTAGTGATGTGTCAAATGAACAACGTACTGTTTTCAGTATTGTCATGTCATCGGCGTATAATAAAATGTACAAGTTAATAAAACATTTCTTAATATCTGCAATAAATAAATTAAATAGAAAAGGTCCTAAAATTGATCCCTGAGGAACTCCAAATGGCATCAGGTTCCAACTGGATGTGAAAGCCTGTACTACTGCTTGATATGTTTTCAATGTAGGAGGAAAACCATCGATATAGGTTGCCGTGAATTCCAGTTAAGAAAAGTTTACGTAAAAGTACCCTGTGGTCAATGCGGTCAAAACATTTACTGGAATCCATATAAATTACATCAACTTGTGTACGGGACAGATTTTTTCCTGAATTGTTTGTGTATTTGGTAGCGAGTGTGTCCAACATGTAAAACACTTCACGTAGTAAACCAAAAGTTCATTGATTACTGGTGTCGTACACCGTAAAGGTTAGTGATTCTTACATGTACGTCTGTTCCGCGTGTTGGTAAGTTGCACACTAAGTAAGTAGCAATATGTGTTGTAACAAGTGAAGCTATTGATTCGCCTTGTCAGCCAGAATTAAGGTCAATGTACGTAGACCGTACAACTTGTGCACGTTGCTCAATACCATTAGTGATAAATTCATTGGAAAGAATAAGGTTAGTGGTAGTGGATTGCTTACGAAGGAAACCATGCTGCTCATCACCAAAGTCACATTTTAAAGCTGAATAAACTGCGGAGTAAACAACGCGCTTGAGCACTTTTGAGAACAGGGATAGCTTTGAAATTGGGCGATAGTTATCTACGAGGGACTTGTCACCTTTTTAAAAACTGGCGTAACGAATGCCGATTTCCAGATTTAGGAACAGTGCCTTCTACTAACAATCGCTTAAATATAATACAGACAGGTTTGGCTAGACTTTTCGCACAATTGAATATAAATGTAGGCGATAATAAGTCAGGGCCTCCTGACTTAGAGAGATCGAGCATTTGAAGTAACTCTAGTACTTTTTCGTGGCATACCTCTATGGAGCTGATGCTCGCTGTGCTTGTGGATGATGTTGTGGCTTGATCCTGGTCGTCTATGTCTGGTTCTTGAAATGTTGACGGACAGTATGTAGCGAACAGGTTACTGCTTTCTTCTCCAGTTGTGTCTTGGTATTTCAGTATATTAAGGAAGTTACTATTACTTCTCGTGCTTTTAATAAAGGACCAAAACATTTAGGGATTTTGATAATTGATGATTCGATTTTACCCATATACATTTGGTAACAAGATTTTTATACGTCTGCAGCTCTATGACGCAATAAATAAAAGGTTTGGTAGTCTGATATATTTTCATAAGTTTTATATTTCCGGTTATATTTATATTTTTCTTTTAGGATATTAATTAGTGCAGCTGTATACCAGGGAGGGTGTGATGAATTTTTAACAGACATTTTTAGAATATACTGACCTCTGATTTCATAGAGTTTGTTATAAAAAAGATTAACAGCATTGTCTAGTGGCTCAGCACTCAGCAAATCTTCCCAGTCAACGTCATCAAGAGTGGACATAATAGCAGTGTAGTCTTCTTTATAGAACTGATATTTAGTGTTAGTTTTTTTCTGATAGTGAGTGTATTTGAACAAAATCAGCCTGTAATAACAATAGTAAAGGGTTTGTGATGCATGTCGTTGGCAAGGTGTTGCGTTGAGAGTATTACATTGCCGATCACATACGGAGTCCCGCAAGGGTCTATATTGGGGCCGCTATTATTCTTGATTTACATAAATAGCATCACAGAACTAAATCTACATGGTAATGTAACTTTATATGCAGATGATTCGTGCTTATTTTATTTCGGAGCCAACATGCACGACATTATTTCAAAAGCCCAAGAAGATCTCAATGTCCTATTCGAGTGGTTCAAGTATAATTAACTAACCATAAAGACCGCACCAACGGCGAGGTGGAACCTGCATAATGGTTAAAAAGAACCTTGAATGTAAACCTATCTCTAACGTGGCCTTTAATTTATGATTTCGAATATTGTGCAATAGAAATCATCACGCTTAAAGTCATTATTGTCTGTATTTACCGTACTCCAAATTCAAATTTAAGTCTGTTCTTTAAAAACCTAGAGGATATTTTGAGGAAAATAACAAAACGAAATAAAAATAAAATAATTCTATGCGGAGATTGGAACATTGACGCATTAAAGCGTAACAATAATTATAAAGAATTAGAATGTATCTTACAAAACTATAACATTTCTAACTTACTAAACCCACAAGAAAATCGTCATGTTTAGATCTTATTGCAAGTGACATACCTAATGCTCAGCCTCAAATACATGCCCTTGTATTGTCTGATCATGAGACCGGTCAGTCCATTTGTTTCCATTCGTCTGTAGATACTGCAAGATGCAGAAAACAATTCTGGTTTCAAAAGAAAAGAGATTTGAGTCAACACAACATAGAAAAGTTTATGTCATGCATATCGTCTCTTTCCTTTTCAGAAATATACGAGTCAGATGATACTGACATAGCATTCAATCACTTTCATGATACACTGTCCCTTTTTTATAATCTCTGTTTTCCCATACTCAAAGTAAAAATTACAAACAAACCGCCAAAAAGTAAATGGATAACAAAAGGAATAAAAAGATGTTGTGTCAGGAAACGAAGTATGTACCTAAAATATAGACTATTAAATTCCAACAAAAATCTAAACCTAAAGAACTACCAAAACTATAGTAGAATACTGAGACGATGTATATTACATGCTCAGAAAATTGCAGTTAATATTTTAATATTAAAAAAAAATAAAAACCATTTTGTTTTCGAATGGTAATATTTTTTTTAGCATGTATGGATGCTATACTATTGCGGGTTAACGGGAACGCCCTCTGTTGGTTAACATACTGTATATCAATGATTTGCCCAACGTAACCCCATATTCTTGCATTCTGTACGCCGACGATACAACGCTTAGTATTGAACTCGCCGATAACAATATCTCCAAATACGAAAAAGAGATTAATGATACGTTAAACAAAATAATAGAATGGCTAAAAGACAACAATCTACATGTCAATCTTAGTAAAACCAAACTTATACAGTTCCAAGCTTACAATAGCAAACGTCACCAATTAGAAATTAGATATGCTAATAACGCTGTAGAATAGGTTCAAAGTGCTTCTTTTTTGGGGATAACATTAGATAAATATTGCAACTGGAAAGTACACATTGACAAATTATGCACTAAGCTGCAAAGATTTGTATTCGTTTTATGTTTAAAACGAATACAAATAAGTCGCGTAGGTGGTATCAATGCAGCACTTTGTGCTTATCATGGTTACGTAGCATCAATTCTCCGTCACGGAATCATTATATGGGGAAATTCTGTTGATACTATTAAAGTATTCCGAGCCCAAAAGAAATGTATTCGATCAATGACTAAAGCCCATCCATTACAAAGCTGTGTCCCAATCTTTAAAAAATTAAAAATATTACCACTACCTTCTTTATATATATTCGAACTCTGTATCTTTGTACGGAAAAATTTAGCTTTATTTCAATTACACAATGATGTTGTAATAAGGAAAAGTCGAAATAGCCACAAATTATGTGGGTGCACATAATTTGTGGATATTTCGACAACAAAGAATTAAACTATTTTCGAATAATGTTTACTGTATGGCAGTTCAAATTTATAATAAATTACCTAATGTTTTTAAAAGTCTTAACCTCATGACATTTAAAAAGAAATTATTTAACTTTCTATTGCAAAAGTGTTACTACTCAATAAATGATTTTTCAAACGAAAAATTTGATTCAAAATTTAAATTAGACGACGACTTACCTCTTAATAATTGAATGGAATTTCATTTCTATGACTATGTATTGAAATTTTTCTATCTTCATTGTATTTAATAATTCTTGACATTATAATTAATAACCCTTGACATTGTATTTAATCATTCTTGACATTATAATCAATAACCCTTGACATTGTATTCAATCATTCTTGACATTATAATTAATAACCCCGACATTGTATTTAATAACTCTTTACATTATAAAATAACCCCTGACACTGTATTTCATAGTCGTTAACTTTAACCTTATTCTAGACATTTTATGGTTTATTATTAATTTAAATTCTTTGAAATATTTGCACGCTGGAAACAGCAGAATATTATGGACATCATATTAAGTGTAACACCTATGTAACAACAATATTCTAGCAAATAAATTTATTATTATTATTATTATCTCCTTTATTTATTTTTTAAACTTATTTTATTACATTTTTAAATATTTTTATAAAAACATAAAAAAAACATTTCAAAATATAAAAAATAGTGATCCGCCGGTAGCGGGTGCAGGGTCCAAGCTACCGGTGGTTAGGGCCCCAGAGACAGGAACCTCCTCACAATACGTGCCGTATCAAGGAGGACTGCCTTCTGAATCAGGCCCTTCACCCAGCCACCCAACGAGAGCCTCTTGAGATGTTGGTCGAGGCTCTTAGCGATAAGGCCATTGACCGTAACGACTATCGGCACAATGATTGCCGAGTCCACATTCCACATAGCCTCGACAACCTCGTGGACATAGACAACCTCGTGGGCTAAGTCGAGATACTTCAATTGTTTCTCCTTCTCAGCCTTCACGAGGTTCTCGTCATGCGGGATAGTGACATCGATTATCATTGTGCGGCGCACTGATCGATCTATTACCACTATATCAGGCTTATTGGCTACAATAGTCCTGTCAGTGATAATAGATCGATCCCAGTATAACGTGACATGGTCATTCTCGAGAACTGGGTCGGGCACATACCTGTAATAAGGTACCTCAGAGTCCACAAGGCCGTATTTCAGAGCAAATTGCTGATGGATAATCCTGGCTACTTGGTTATGCCTGTGCAAATACAAATATTATTATTATTATTAAATATTTCTAAAACAAAGACAACGTAACAAGTTTTAGAAATACTTAATATTTCTAAAACTTGTTACGTTGTCTTTAGAGCTAAGAATAAAAAAAAATATTTATCACAGTACGACACACTATCAATTGATAACATCCCACTAGATCAAAATACCTGCGAAAAGTATCTTGGTTTGAGAATAGATCATCACTGAATGCACAATCAAATAGACCATATCGAGGGTTCACGGGCTATTTGTATTAAGCGACATCCTGGCCGATATTGAGTTATTATCACATCTACCTGCATTAAAAAGTGAAACACGTAAAAAACGGAGATATACACTATTGATTACTAATCCTCGATAGGGGGCACTTTTTCGTAAAAACTATTGATACTTTTTTACAATGTTCTTTTTTCCGAATAATGAAACTTTTAAATGCTCTCTTGTATAGTTCCAAACATGTCGCTTAATACAAATAGCCCGTAAACTCTCGATATTAAAAATAAACTATCAGCACTTACAGGATCACTTCATAGTACCAGTGCATACCTAAAAAGATACGTTATACTATTTATAATTCTCTTATTAAGTCGCATCTGTTATATCTCATAGAAATTTGGAGAAGTGCCGGAAAAACAAAGTTGAAAAAATCAAAAAATCAAAATCAAAAGTCATTTATTCAAACTAGGCTGAGAATCAGCACTTTTTGAACGTCAAAATTACATAAGACAGCCCCCCAAAACGCCCGCCCTTCACCACTTCCTAGTGCTTTAGCTGGGCAGAAGAAGTGGCGCAACAAACTCCCCAGCAGCACAGCTGTCTGTTCAGTTAAAAAAAAAAAAATGATTCTATATAACACTGCGCATAATAATTTAGGTACATTACGCAATACAAAACATTAAATTAAATTATTTGCTATAAGTAAGCTAGCACACGCCAATATACCAAAAAAAAAAATCGAAAACTATACTCAAGCAGAAACAAAATACAAAACTAAAAACGTAAGCAGAACTTTATACCCAAATAAAAGCCTCCAGTAATAAAGGGCGTGCCCACTTACATATAGCAGTACATGTAGTCGTAACTCAAAGTCACAGATAATAAAAAAAGAATAAATGAAAGAATTACAAAGAGTACAAAATAAGGTCATAAAGATATTGTTTCGCTATCCATATCTGACATCAACCTGTAACATTTATAAAGAAACAAAACTAATGAATATCAAACAACTCTACACATATAATACTTTCTTTTTTTTTTGGGGATGGGAAATCATCAAATAACTTCTCCCGCTCTGGGTGGAGCGGAAGGGCGTGTCAGACTTTTACTGACTAAAACCCACCCGTGTTCCTTCAGTTGCCTATGCCAGGGCCACGGTATCTTTTTCAAACAACCCGCGACCCCAGTGGCATCGGCCCTATTGGACCCCATCTTTTGCTGACATCTCTTTGAGGCGCGCGTGGAACACAACGCGCCGTCGACCGGGGCACTACTCACCGTCCGCAAGCCCGCGCCTACGGTGGCCGGGAATCGGCTATCGATTCCCGCCGCCCAGGGCGTCTCCTGCTGCGACTGAGGGCGTGAGGCTGCCTCTCCCTCACGCGTTCCGCCTCCTCCTTCGCGAGCATTACCGCTTCGCAGACGGAGGTGACGGCCTCCCATGCACTCGCGCTCCGCACCATGGCCTGGACCAGGCTCGGACGCGAGAGATCGCCGCCGCCGATCGTCTCCGTGAGAACACGGCGGTGCTCTGCCCAAGCCGGGCAGACCTCCACTGTATGCTCCACCGTGTCCTCTGGGCGATCCACACAATGGTGACACCCGGGCGTTTCCTCCCGCCTTATGCGAAACAGGAACCTCCCGAAACAACCGTGTCCGGTGAGGACCTGCGTCAGGCGGAAGGTGAGGATGCCGTGGCGCCTCTCTAGCCACTCCTCAAAGAGGGGACTTATCGCCGCAATTGTGGCGTGCCCAGCGCTGGGCTGCGACAGTCGCACTCTCCATGTCGCCATGAGATCCCGCCGGAGCTCTGTCCGCTGTACCGTAATTTCTCGCGGCAGCGGAGTTACGCCCCGGCGTTTGGCCTCCTCGCGCACACATATAATACTTGCGTTCTGATTAGAAAAATTATAGACAGAACCATCCACACTAACTTATCATTTACTAAAAAATCTCAAATTACTAAAGGCAGTCTTCGTCGAGCAAGTCTACTTGTTTTGCCAAGAATACGCACTAATTACGCTAGAAAGAATATTACATATGAAGGAGCACAACTATTTAATAATCTACCATAATGTTAGCTCTCCAGCAGTTTTAAATCTCGACTATCCAAACACATAATTGAAAACTGCCTTGACTAAAGTCCTCCAATGTTCTTAAATGGTTGAGAGTTGAACTGCTGAATGAGTACTTATAGAATAATTATATAATTATAATATTATACATATACTTTGGTGACGGTTACCTAAAATAAGTTTACTGAATGTATCTTGTCTGTTCATGAGAAAAAAAATCAGCTGTTCAGTACATTTATGTTCGCATAATTCGTCAAAATGTACTGAACAGCAGATTTTTTTTGCGATTTCAGGTTTGTTCCCATAGTAAAAGTTGTTCATAATGATGAGTACAATGACCCCTTAAGAGGTTGTTGGTGTTTTACCAATAACCCTGTATAGAAGCAAAATTTAGGCATAAAAGTTTCTTTAAAATGCTCTGCTTCCGTGGCCCAAAAAATCCTTTCCGTAAACAATTCTACGGCTCTTGCAAATTTTAAAAATTAAGAATAAAGACTACTACCAGTCATATTAATGGAGGCGAAATGCTGCAAATTAAAAAAATAACCAATGTTTTAGAGGATTAGACTTCACGTTCCAATTATCTTACATATTGCCAATAGAATACTCAGTCACGTGAGCGAAGCCGCGGGCCCAGCTAGTCTGTAACAAATGTATACCTATTTCGTATTATTCCAGATAAGTCTACAATGACAGAACTATTATCATACAGAGTGATCGGTTTTGTCGCAACATTGCATTCTGGACACAACAACAGTTATATGATATGTACTAATACGGAACCAACTGACTACACCAAAGTTATGGTGAGATTTGTAATGCGGACAGAATTCAGTAAGTTTTTTCGTTTTCTATTTTATTAGCTACAGAGGCCACAGTCATATTATACTTGCTTAGATGACTAAAATCGGGTGCAGCTTTCCAATAACCAATCCATGGATTGAGTTTGCCATCTTTGATCTCTATGATTATTTTATTTTTAAACTTTTATTGCTCGACAACGCGAGTCCCTGTTTACTTTTGTTAACAAGCGAGTATTATTCCACTGCTGGTCGATGGTATCCCTGCTCCTAATCGATTCAATTGGTATTATATGTATCTCGGTTTGATTCCTGTCTGAATCGAGTGACTTTTCGAAATAGATAAACTATGCAATATTACTATTTTTTTAAGTGATATAGAAATGTGTTTTCTGTTTCCATCATTCCTCCATTCTTCATTCCACCTTGTAAAATGCAATAAGGAAGCGGTTTACAAAATGTTATAATAAACTTGTTTTTTAGGTACAGTGAGCATCAGAATCAATGGAATGACTCTACAACCACAAATCAAAAATCATTACAGGAGCTCTAGTACCATTGAATGCATATATCTAAGACAACAACTCATAACCGTTATGTGTGAAGTACAAACAGGCATGACTTTGATAGTATTCGACGAAGAATTACTTCGTAGTAGAAGCGGTTACAAAGGTAATTAAATAAATAAATAAAGTCTTATTACTGGAACAATGAGTACAGTAAATCTCCTTATATACAAATTTGGTCTTATGTAACGTGCACTTAGGTGTCAAATGAGTGTTTTGGCACTCGTAATTGAATTACCCTGTATCACGAATATCATCACCTTCTCCAGACCAACTAGGAGAGTTCTTTATACAATTTAATTTTGAATAAATTCAAAACAAAAATATCAATCAACTTAAAATATACAAACAAAGATATAAACAAAAGGAGTGCGTGTGTACGTGTGTGTTGTGGTGTGGTGTGTGTTGGGTAGTGCGTCCAGAAGGTATGAGTTGATGTGAAATGGACAGTTAACCCGCTAATTGCATAAGTCTCTTAGACTCTTCGTAGGTGAGACCTTTTAGCTAGTCACTAATAGCGTTCCTGCATTGCTGCCGGGTAAGTAAGTAAATATTTAGAACAACGTTGAGTTTATTGTAAACCCCTTAACCCAGTCGAGGGTTCACGGGCTATTTGTATTAAGCGACATCCTGGCCGATATTGAGTTACTATCACATATACCTGCATTAAAAAGTGAAAAACGTAAAAAACGGAGATATACACTATTGATTATTAACCCTCGATAGGCCACTTTTTCGTAAAAAATATTGATACTTTTTTACAATGTTCTTTTTTCCGAATAATGAAATTTTGAAATGCTCTCTTGTAAAGTTCAAAACATGTCGCTTAATACAAATAGCCCGTAAACCCTCGCAGTATTCAATAATGCCGTTGAGCAAGAGCAGTTTTGTGTTTCTCCGTGCTACAAGTACAATATCTTGACGATAGTCAAGTGCAGGCGCTTAGCTGCCGCCACATCGGCCGTATCAATTATACGAGGCCCACAAGCTACGAGTACTAGAGCCCCTTGACCCGATGCTGACGTGTGGAAGCAAAAAATCGTAAAACATTTCCCAAAACCACAAACTCGTTTTAAATAGAGGCACTTACTGACTAAAACCTAATGAAAATTAACAGAAACAAATATAGTTAAATCTACTGGTGCGGGTCGGCTCTTTCATTCAGTTAGTAAAATTATACAGAAAATCTAACCTATCCAAGTCAGAATGCTCAAATTTTCGAGGTCACTTCACTCAGTCTGCAATTCTTTAGTAAAAAAAATATATAATAATAGCTTGTATCTTAATAGCTTTGTGTCTTTGTATCCGAGTCAGGATGCTTCAATTTTCTAGCTCATTTCCCTCGCTGTTGCATTATCCCGGTCCAGAATGCTCCAATTTTCGGGCTCACTTCGCTCGCTCTTTGTTGAAACCGGATCCGAGTTAGAACGCTCCAAAAAAGATTGATCGAGTGACTAAGGTCCGTATTACAGAAACTAACTGAAGACTCATGCATTACATAAAACTAGTTTCAACCAATCATAAGTAGTGCTTGAGTCTTGGGTGAGGTTCTTTAGTATGGTATATGCTGCTAGTACGATATATGCTCAGGATATGCTGCCCCTTGTCGCTACGTCACTATGTGCTAGCGACAGTTTCCGGGGGCGCATTATTGAGTGTGCAAGTCACCCCCTGCCATTTTCCGTGTATAATAAAACATAAATCAGGCAGGCGCTATAGTTCTTTCATATACGACAGGCCAGATGGCGTGGTTGGTTAAGATACCGCCTGCCATGCCGCTGGTCGTGGGTTCGATTTCCATCCAGGACAAACGTCGTCTACGATGTGCTATGGGACAAGTTGAGGAGTGCGGATGTGCCAGCGGATTATAAAGCACTTCTCAGATACTGGTATGCTCACCTGACAAACCGTGTGAGATGGAACGCGGTGTAAAGTATATAATAGGTTTTATCCAGGTTTACCGTCAGCAAGTTCAGACTAAGCCAGTTCATCACGGAAGTTAGTGCAGATTCAGCTCTAGTCTGCACATCGTCCCACGTAGGCCTACGAATTAAAATGATGGTGATGATGTAGATCTTACCTTCAGGTATTGACATTCTACAAAGGTTGTTTATGTAAATTTGAAAGAGCGTGGGGCCTAATATGCTTCCTTAAGGCACGCCGCATGACACCAATTCTTCATCACTGTGTCTCGAGCCTATCCTAACTCGTTGGGTGCGATTTGTCAGGTAATCAGTAAAGAGTTCCAAAGCCATGCCACGCACGCCCAAACACTTTAACTTAGCTATTAGTTTGGAACAGAAACGTTCAAAAGCCTTCGACAAGTCCAAAAATATGCCAAGGCACTTAGTTTTGCTGTTATATAATATATTTATATAGTTTTCATTAGATCTAATACAGCATCTATAGTGGAGACACCAGACCTAAAGCCATACTGGTTGTCAGCAAAGTTAGGAAGAAACGTATTAGTTTTAGTAAACGTATTAGTAGAATTACGTAAAGAGTTACACAGCTAATACATTTATCTATCGTTATTATCTATGTAAGCTTTAGTGCAGCATTACATTTACTGGCATACGTAGCTTAATTGATAAACATAACAAAAGAAACCAATATGAATATATGCATAAAGCTGACGAGTCGGCATTAAATTTAATAATATAATATTCCAATTGGTAGTTACTTAGCAACAGGAAAAAAGAGCAGAGTCATTGCAGGTAAACGGCTCGCCAAACAAAAAGGCACTTTCAAAAAATTATAGAGGTTTATTTCATAAAGTTTATTATTTAAGTTTTTTACTTCCACTGCATGATGCACCGGTCGACGTCATTGCGTCAACGCCGGCTGTCGCTGAAAACCAGCGCTGAGGCTCTGTCTCGTATGGGGTCGCGGCATTATGCTGAGCGACGGCCGTTTTGCGTGAATGTGACGCATATTTTCCCCAAACTTGTTCTTTGTTTTATTTTGTATTTTATTTCTATTATATTTCTATACGCCATGTTTATCGCAAATAAACGTATTTTCTTTCTTTTTTTCTTTCTATTCAGTCAGTATATTAATTACCGTAGAACATTACAATATTATGTATAACTTTTTATTAAGGCCATAGCTTAAGTATTTGTTTCCGAAATCGGAAAGAGGATCAGTTAAACGGATTAAATAGGTATGCTAAAACTACAAATTGCACCAAAACATATCAAAAGGTTAGTAGGTTACATAAAAAACTAAAAATTATGTTGTGTTTGAACTTGAAGTGTTCGTAAGTTATTTGTTATTAAAAATACGTAAGTAATAGGTTATACACACATAACCAGGTCTCCAGCGAATATAAATAATAAGTACTAAATAAAATAATATTAATTAAGTATAGTTATTTATTAATAGCTCGTGTAACCACCATTCTGACCAATAAAAGCTTGCATGCGGGAAAGCATTAAATTAATTAAATTTTTATATTTTGAACCACGAATCCTCTCACATATTTGTAAACAATGAGTCTCTAACGCATCTGGAGTACGCTCATTTTGATTATACCACCGTTGATCGATAATACCCCATAAGTTTTCAATGGGATTTAAATCCGGTGATCTAGCAGGCCAAGGAATAACGCAAATATCATTATACTGACGAAACCATACTTGCACACTGTGCGAACGGTATATCGGACAATTATCCTGCACAAATTTTTATCTGTGGTAATTCTTCTCTTGGATACATATTTCGAACGGTAAGCAACATGGTCTCGTTGATCGATAACACCCCATAAGTTTTCAATGGGATTTAAATCCGGTGATCTAGCAGGCCAAGGAAAAACGCAAATATCATTATACTGACGAAACCATGCCTGCTCACTGTGCGAACGGTATATCGGACAATTATCCTGCACAAATTTTTATCTGTGGTAATTCTTCTCTTGGATACATATTTCGAACGGTAAGCAACATGGTCTCGTTGATCGATAACACCCCATAAGTTTTCAATGGGATTTAAATCCGGTGATCTAGCAGGCCAAGGAATAACGCAAATATCATTATACTGACGAAACCATGCCTGCACACTGTGCGAACGGTATATCGAACAATTATCCTGCACAAATTTTTATCTGTGGTAATTCTTCTCTTGGATACATATTTCGAACGGTAAGCAACATGGTCTCGTTGATCGATAACACCCCATAAGTTTTCAATGGGATTTAAATCCGGTGATCTAGCAGGCCAAGGAATAACGCAAATATCATTATACTGACGAAACCATGCCTGCACACTGTGCGAACGGTATGTCGGACAATTATCCTGCACAAATTTTTATCTGTGGTAATTCTTCCCTTGGATACATATTTCGAACGGTAAGCAACATGGTCTCCCCCAGCTCTTCTTTTAAAATTTGCACTATTTGCTAGAGTTGGTAGTCTAACTAGTTCTCCCGGATCGGCTCATCCATTCCCACATGTTCACTGTTACATGACCAGAACGCATATTGGGCACTACGTGACCACTTGTGTATCACATATTATTTCGACGCCACAAACATTAGAGTCCGTATTCACTGTGCTTAAAAGTTTTTCATCTGTAAAGATGACATTACTCCAATTGAAGTTTATGTGATCCAAAGTGAACTGTAATCTTTTGACCTTTTATGGTTCACCGTGAGCAAGGGTTTCACTGCATGCCTCCGATGATGCAGCCCTTCACTGAAGAGCACGACGAACAGTGTCAACACTTGTGTTAAATAAACCAGCATAGTGGTTTGTCGGCAGAAATCCATTTTCTTCATACTATTTTATCATGGTTTGATGCTTCAATGTGATAAGTCGTGGTCTACCAGTTCTTTGATGGTGTTGCAAAGAACCCTCCTCTTCAAATCGTCGTACCCATAGAACAACTGTTTTTCTGCAACAATAAAACAGACATATATCATCATTCTCCTGCCCTGGTCCCAATTTATTTGGGGTCGGCGCAACATGTCTTTTTCTTCCATACTTCTCTATTAGTCGTCATCTCGGTAGTCACTCCCTTTCTGGCCATATCATCTTTCACACAGTCCATCCATCGTTTCTTTGGTCTTCCCTTACTCGTATAGCCCTCCACGTTCATACTCAACACTTTCCTGACGACATTTTCCTCATTCCTCCGCATCACATGCCCATACCATGACAACCGATTTCCACACAACTTTTCAGTCACCGGTGTCACTTTCAGACTTCCTCTTACATACTCATGTCTTATTCTATCCATTCGCGTAATACCACACATCCCTCTTAGCATTCTCATCTCGGCTGCATGCAATTGCCTTTCATTCATTCTTTTTATGGCCCAACATTCTGATCCATACATGACAGCAGGTCTAACCATTGTTTTATAAATTTTCCCCTTGAGTTTAAGGGGAATGCGGGAGTCGCAGATTGTTCCCGTGACCTGCCGCCATTTCATCCATCCAGTGTTAATTCTGTGCTTAACAGTCCGGTCTACTTCGCCATCGCTTTGCACAAGTGAACCAAGATACCGGAAGTCGGAGCAGACCGGGAGAAGCGCGCCATCAAGCGCTATGGCTCCAGCATTGGAGAGACCGCCGAAATCGCAGAACATATACTCGGTCTTGGTTCTGCTGATTTTCAAGCCGACATTCTCCAGTTTCCGTTGCCATTTCTCCAATCACAAGAACGATGTCGTCGGCAAATAGCATGCACCAGGGTGCCTCTTCCTGTATGTCCGCTGTCAGAGCGTCCATAATTAACAGGAATATGTAAGGACTTAAAGCTGACCCCTGGTGCAAGCCTACCGCCACACTGAACTCGTCGGTGTTGCCAGCAGCCGACCGGACGTAGGTACAAGATTGACTGTACATAGCACGAATTAACTCTACATACTTCCCGGGCAAACCTTTCTCTTTCAAGGCCCACCACAAGACATCCCGAGGTACCCTATCATACGCTTTTTCCAGATCAATGAACACCATGTGCAAGTTATTGTGTGCACGTCTGTACTTCTCGCACAATTGGCGGAGTGCAATAGTGGCGTCCACTGTTCCTCGACCTGGCATAAACCAAAACTGGTTTGGGGTAATCTCACTCTCCTCTCGCAATCTTTTCTCTATTATTTTCTCATACCTTCATACTATGGGACATAAGCTTTATCCCTCGATAGTTGTTGCAGTCCTGCACGTCACCTTTATTCTTGAAGATGGGCACTAGCGAACTATTGCACCTCTTATCTCTTATCTCTTCCTCTTCCAGTCATCGTACCTACATTCCAGCTCGCGCACCTCAATCTTACTTCTCTCACACTCCGAGCTTGCGTCTTACGTCGCACCCGCTCGTTCTGATGCGACAACCCTTGTCCATTTCCCACAGGCGCCGGGTGCTGCCCCTGCGCGTCGCCTGTGGGGTACGCCCTAGCCCTATCGCGCATTTTCATATTTCCTACCATGTTGCCTATAGTTTCGGCTAAGTTTTTACAGTCGGCCGCCCGCCTGACACCAACCCTCCTTGGGAATGCTTTTGTTGGCGGTTTACCCGCCACCGCGCGGGTGACCCAAGGTGCTTAAATTATATGCACTAGGTCTCAAGTTCCCTTAGTCGCCTTTTACGACACCCACGGGAAGAAATGGGATGGTGCTATTCTTTACGTCCGGCACCAAACGGAAATAGTACCCAATAATGATTGTTATGTAGTAACTAAAACATAATAGAGTTTTTTTTTTATATAAAAGTGTAAAAATAAAACTACTTACGTTTACACCGGTCTCTCGGGCTATTTCTGACATGGTTTTGCCTTGATTATGCAAAGAAATCGGAAAGAGGATCAGTCAAACGGATTAAATAGGTATGCTAAAACTACAAAATTGCACCAAAACATATCATAGTAGGTTACATAAAAAACTAAAAATTATGTTGTGTTTGAACTTGAAGTGTTCTTGTAACGACATCAATAATACAACGCGTACTCATTTTGGTAAAATAAGTAATTCAACTGATTAATAATAAGAACTGAACAAAAGGCACTAGAATCGCATTGAACGATTAGCGAACGATCAATTGAGCTTAGTCATAACTCTTCAATCTAAGTATTATTTAAACTACCTACCAATTATTTATAAATCCATATCACAAGCTCTGCTTAGTTTGGGATCAGATGACCGTGTATGAATAATGCCCCAGGATATATTATTATTATTATCTCCTTTATTTCAATTCCTTACATATAAATTATATTTTTAAATATTAGAATACAGAAATAAAAACATTTAAAAATTTCAAAAATAGAAATCTACCGGCATGGGGAACAGGGTCCAAGCCACCGGTGGTTCGGGCCTCAGAGACAGGAACCTCCTCACAATACGCGCCGTATTAAGGAGAACTGCCTTCTGAATCAGGCCCTTCACCCAGCCACCCAACGAGAGACTGTTGAGATGTTGGTCCAGGCTCTTGGAGATAAGGCTGTAACGAATGATTGCTGACCGACTGAGTAGTGACCGGGCTCTCCTATCCAGTTCGTCTAGTTCCGTCTGGGTCCACTTGAGTATGCCAAAGGACTACATCAGGACCGGCATGACCCAACTGTTAAAGGTTGAAGTTAAAGTTTGAAAACCTTGTTGCCGCCTAACTTGCGCTCTTGCAACGATTGTTTCATGTCAGGCCCGTTAATGCCTAACCCCTCTGACATACCCAGGTATTTGTAGGTATCAGTTGCGGCGAGTGATCTCAGGTTTATAGAATCAGATTCCACAATCCCGCACCGCTTTACTTGCATGACTGCACATTTATCTACACCAAATTCTATTCTGATGGAATCACTAAAAGTTTTAGTTACTTTTAGTGACTCCAGCAGTCGCAATTTGTTGGTGGTAAACAGTTTCAAATCATCCATATAAAGCAGGTGGGATATTACCTGACCGCAGAGTACTGAGAGGGTTCAAGGCTAAACAAAACCATAGTGGGCCAATTTTCATGGTTTTTGATTTGTTGTATTTGTCTCCGTCCCGAATAGCAGAATAACTATTAAAACATCGGAAAAATATACGAAAAAAAAATTATGAAGAAAATTAATTTTCTCATACGTCTAATCTGGACAGGACAAAGTCTGTTGGGTAGTAGCTAGTACATATATAGGGTGACTGGTAATTAGTGACACGTTTTTCTAGTTTCAATTTAATATAGAAGAAGGGACGCGAGTAAATATGTTCCAGGAAGCAGACTGATCGGACTCCACGTGAACTTCTCACCACGTTTGTTTTTAACGCGAAAAAGTCTTTTCGCTCGGTGTACTGGTAGTAAGATTAATATTTCTGACCGACAAAAACATGTAAGATTTCAACCGCTAATAACTACGTGATTTTTAATGCTAGAGCAATAGTTGAGCATTCTAAAGAGATATATATATATATATATATATATATATATATATATTATTTTTATTACAGTACTAGTACCAGGAAAGAAGGTTGAGATGTCGTTTTATTTGGCTGAAAGGGAGATTTTGGGGTGTACATCTGCTAGAGGTGAAGATGAAAGACATTTCCTTCTTGAATTTACTGCGGGCAATTTCCCTATTGGTAAGTAAAAACATACCTAATATTAATAAATACATACTAATATAATATTAATAAATATAATAAATACATAGTTAACACTAAGAAAATGGTCAAAAAACAAAAATTATTCACCAAAAATGTTAAACTACAAAAATGTAAAAGAAAGGTTAGATCTCCTGAAACAATTAGATACATATGTATTCATTAAACTTAGAAAAAAAAACACTAGAAAATACCAAATTGACACAGATAACTTGCGGTATGAACTAGACCTACTACAGGAGAAACTCACTTCTATAACCATGAAATATACAGCCTCTGAAAATCAAATGAGCTAATATGTATTGGCAATGAGTTAGTACGTTCACTGGTAAGCTCAGAAACAAATAAATGTGTACATAGTCAACCACCATCTATTCAACCCACATCGGACCATTCATTGCCAATATGTGATACCACCGTGCCGCAGTTTTGTGCCAGTTTGCCATTATCAATCAACTGCTTGCCTAAAAAGAATGTAAATAAAGAAATAGTATTATTTTATGATGTAATTGGAAAAGATCTAGGCCACTTGTTAATAAATAAATATCCGGGACACTCAATAATGAACTACTATTTGGCTGGTTGTTCTTTATTTGATATAATGAAAAAAGTTTTAAAATGCAATTTTAACCAGGATCTTCTTCTTCCTGAGGCAAACTGACTGTATGGGAATGTAAACATTACCCCTATTACCAACAATTATTAATTATTATTAATAATTGTTTACTGTTTGCGGTAATGTGAACAAAGGAGAATTACTCCAATATTTTCAATGTGCAACATTAGCTTAAGAAAAATTGTATTGTTTACATTCCCATACAGTCAAAGTTTGCCACAGGAAGAAAACAATTTTAGATGTGAAATGAATATGACATTACATAACTTGACATATTTATTTATTTATTTATTCGTGATGGGTTTGCTCTTGACTCTAGTCTAGGTCAGAGGTGACAGAGACAAAGTCGACGATGGAGTGAGCTTACCCAGAAGAAGCCTGTTCACTCTCACTTTGAAGAGATTAGGGTTGTATACGTTCGGAAACACAGACGCAGGCAGCGAGTTCCACTCTTTTGCTGTGCGCATTATAAAAGACATTTGGAAGCGCTTAGTGCGAATTGGTGGAATAGCAACCAACAATAATAATAATTTGCAATAGCAACAATATAATAATAATTTATTCCATTTAATTGACACTAACAATTATGTTTGGTAATCATTTATATTTGACAAAATATACATTTTTTTATGGATAGGTACTATCTTTCAAAGTATTGTAAAAGACAGATAGCTGTGTCGCTATCATATTACCTTTCTCTTAGATTATAGAATGTCCAGATTCCTAGTAGGCCACCGTAAATTGATTCCAAATTTAAGTAGCTACTACTAGCTAAGTTGTCCGATCCCCGCACCACACGTCGAACGGAACGTTCGCCGCGTAAACGTCACGAGCCGGGTATTTTAATTTCTAAAAAAATACAGTTTGTGCTGTAAAGTCGTGTAAAAATTACACTACAAAAAATGAAAAGTGCACTAACATCTCATTTCATAAGTAAGTATTCAATTTCACCTGCTGTGTTTTTTTATTTTTTTTTTATTAAAGGTTATTTATTTCAAACAGTAACTAGACTATATGTACAAGCTAACACTAACAGATATACATATTATGTATAAGTATATAAAAATCATAAAAATAAAAAGGCGAAGAGCTCAGAGGGTATCAAAAAATTCGTCCGCATCGCTGTCAATGGAAAAAGTGCCCAAAAGGCTGGCAGCATTGCCACGTTGGATGGCAATGCTGATTCTTTGGGCTAAAAATAGGCCAGCCCTCTGGTACCGTGAAGAGTCGACCGACCGCTTGGCGATATCCCGAAATACTCGATGAGCACTTGGACCCCAAGGCCCTAGAGTTTCAACCCCAAACGGCTCAAACATATAGCTCCCAATAAGGTTGCTATATTTGCGCCGTTTGAGGTTTTCTGCTCCTGCAGCAGCCGCCCCAGCACAACCCGTCGTGCTAAGAAGATGGGATGGCGCGAGGGTGTCGACACAGGTGTGTGTGTGTGTCGTTTTTCCCACACCAAAGGCCTACCCAACTTCCAAGGCATTATGGTCATTCCGTCTGGCCTCTTCCCATCGTCGCGTGCCAAGTCATTGGGTTCTAAAACTGCTGGCACCCCGGCGGTAACAAGAGCCCGACGGATGATGTCGTTAATGCTAGCGTGCCGTGCCATCCGACCAGCGCTCTTGCTGCAGGATAGTCCATGGTGTCCGAGGTAGTCGACTCTTTCACCGCATTGACAGCGATGTGGAACCCCACAAGGAGCACCCACACGCAAACATGTAGCGAGCCGGAATGTGGTGTCACTCAGCACAGTGCCTATGTTGGGTGACGGTAGAGCCTGAAGCCAGAGACCCGACTCCCATTCACCCACAGCCAACAGGCGGGCACGCTCAGTAGTATTGGTGGACGTATTAATAAGTTTATTCCGTACCAACCTGCAGAGTGGCTCATCCCACTGTCTCTGGAAAGACGGGTTCTCGGGCTGAACCGTATCCGGGCAAACCACTTTCCACCGCGTCGGTCAATCACGGCACTTCAGAGTCAACCTGAGAAGGGGCTAAGATTCTTGTGGTTAACATTTCACCTTGTATTTCTTAGTTGAATTTGAAAACGAAAAAGTAATAATGTAAAGCAGTAACTGTTGAAGTGTTGCCTAGGGCGTGAAATCAGTTTACCCATATTTTTAACACCTCACGAAAAAAACGAGGGATGACAAATGAGTTTTTTTTTAACATGGACGATGATTATTTTTGTGAGTGTTAGTTGGTTTCTTTAACTGTATAGTTCGGAAACGCCCTCAATTGGACCCGAACACATAACCTTCGTCGGCTCGTCCAAACTCCACCACAGGGGCAATGACGTTACTCATTTCATTATTTGAGGAATTCATCCATTGTTCAAGTTTAATAAGTACTGCCGCCGTAAGGAAAAAGGGCGGGCATATCTACAGAAATAATGAAATGGAGAAAAAAAATTTTTTGTCCTGTTTAAAGTACAAGATACACAGGCAGATGCGTCTTTTAAATAGTAAGAATTATTAGGTTTTCGTGAAGTTTACGCCAATATAAAAATACTGGTAGAAGCGTCTTTTTTGCTGATTCCGAATAATATGTAAATAACTCTATTTCGAAAAAAATGTCAGATACGTCTTTTTTCCTTATGACGGCAGAGTAGTGGTAATGAAGTGTTTTGATATCCAAAGTCGAAGTTTCGTGCCAATCGTGTGTGTTTACATTTTTACTTTTCACAAATATCACACACACATGTAGATACGATTTACAATGTGACAAATATTATTCAAAATATTATAAACAACAAGAAAATGCCCAGATCATAAAGTAATATACAAACATAGGTCCAATAATACGTAATATTCATTACCGGTATGGTATTTGTAATAAGGAAAAATATTGCTTGTAAAAGCGAGTGCTAAAGTATTTAAGGTTTTTGTAGCGTAAATACAAGCATACTACAAGCAAGCAAGCGTAATACAAGCAAGCATGGTGTAATAAGACCCCTTTTTTTAACGCACGAGCGAAGTGAGAGCCAAAAGTTGAACACTTTGGCAGTGCAATAAAAAAAAAAATATGCATGATGTTTTTTTTTGATCATTCACAAATTCATAACAACGATGCGGTCGTAGCGAGTACAAAAAAACACAATATGTTCTATGTTCTATGTTATTGGGTTTGGTTTCCGCACTTAATCCTTCAAGTGGACCATTGTGCGTGAGCCGTGGCGGCCGTCAGTTTTTATTCCAACCAGCCCACCTCCCTCCAGAAGTTAGTCACGGCTTCTGGTCTGTTCAGAACATCTGTGAAAGATCTGGGTGCCCCGAGGTTTCTATTCTAATCTGGGCAACGCCTGTGCACTCGAAGAGCACATGCGGAACGGTTTCCTCAGCCTCCATGCAAGCTCTGCACAGAGGGCTGTCCGTTATGCCCATTGTGTAGAAGTGTTTGTTCAGCGAGCAGTGTCCCGTGATGGTCCCTGTCATCAGGCGCAGGCCATTCCTGTCTAGGCGTAAAAGTCGCCTGGTTAGTTTGCCATCTAGTCTTGGCATAGCCTCCCTGGACTGCCTGCACTCTGGTGTCGAGGACCACCACTCCTCTGCTTGTGTTTGGGTGAACTCTTGCAGCCACCTGCGTAATTGGTTGAAAGGGATGGGTACGACTGGTTCGGGTCCGCAGACTGACGCACTGGATGCCCTCCTAGCAAGTTCGCCCGCTGCATCGTTACCCAAAGACCCACTGTGTCCTTTTATCCATTGCAGTGTCACTGTATTGTGGTTAGATACCGTTACTCGTTCTAACGCATTGTGACATTCTAGTATTAATCTTGAAGTAATATATTTCTTCTCTAAGGTTTGGAGTACTGAGGCACTGTCGGAGAGTATACGTATATGGCTATCCGTAACTCTCTTGGCCTCTATGGCATACGCCGATTGAATATGTGTGGGACATTCTGTCTGGTAGACAGTGTTGAGCATTCCCAGCGGGCTGGATATGTTTATGTAAAATGTAAAAACACAATATTAATTTATTATTCCTGCTCTGTGTAGTAAAAACGTGTGCCGTCGCGAAACCCCCGTCAAGAACGAAGTTCCTTCAAACGTACCTATGACTTAAAACAAAAACAAAATTTTAGCAGCCGCCATCTTGGATTTGTATTCTAATGTCACTATCGGCTTTAACATCCTCGAAAACCAAGAAAATGACATCCATGATGAAAAATTTTAAAATCTTTGCTGCCGCCATCATGGATTTCCATTCTAACGTCACTATCGTCTTTAACACCCTCGAAAACCATGAAAACGACACCTATGACGAAAATTATGAAAATTTTCGCTGCCGCCATCTTGGATTTACATTCTAACGTCACTATCGGCTTTAACACCCTCGAAAACCATGAAACGACACCCTTGATGAAAATTGTATGTGATATGTATGAAAAATGTAAAAAAGACAGCAGATCTGTGGGGTAATTCTGTAGAAGTGGCTAAGTCTATTATTGACTTTGTAGCACTTAGTCTAGCTCTTATCTTTAATAACTGTATCGACTGTGGGGATTTTCCTGACCTTATGAAATATAGTAAAATAATACCGTTGTTTAAATCAGATAGTACATCAGACCCTACAAATTATAGACCTATTTCAGTACTACCTACGTTTAGTAAAATTTTTGAGAAATTAATTTTAGACCAATTGCAAAAATTTTTAAAAAACATAAATTATTACAAAACAACCAGTTCAGTTTTACAAGGAGTCGTTCAACTACTGATGCCGCGGTATTGAACTTTTAGGACATATTTATAATGCATGGGAAGATAAATGCGATGCCTTGGGCATCATTTGTGATTTGTCCAAAGCATTCGATTGCGTTCTTCATGAAACGTTAATCAGGAAGCACCGCCACTATGGGATCCGGAACACCGCTCTGGATTTTCTTACTTCATACTTGAGTAATAGGATTCAGAGTGTTGACGTTAATGGAAAACGATCGCCTGGATCTATAGTAACAATGGGAGTTCCACAGGGCTCAATTCTTGGTCCTTTCTTGTTTCTTATTTATATTAACGACTTGCCTTACCTCATAAAGGATAATCATGATATAGTTTTGCTGGCGGATGACACTTCACTTTTGTTTAAACTTAAACGTCAGCAGCTGGTTATTGACGATGTAAACAGAGCGATCTCAAAAGTAGTTCACTGGTTCAATGTTAATAATTTACTTCCTAATGAAAAAAAAACCAAATGCGTTAAATTTGCGCTACCTCACATTATGCAGGTGAAAACTAATGTATTGATACAGGGCGAAGAATTGAATCCTAAAGATAGCACAGTATTCTTGGGCTTAATTGTAGATGCTAAGCTTCAGTGGGGCCCACATATAGATAAATTGTCAAAAAAGCTAAGCTCCGCAGCGTACGCTGTTAGAAAAATTCGTAACTTAACTGACATAGACACAGTCCGTTTAGTTATTGTTATAGTGTAATGTCGTAAGGTTTTCTGTTGGAGGGAAATGCAGCCGACATTCAGAGTATCTTTGTTTTGCAGAAAAGAGCTGTTCGATCCTTTTTTAAATTAAGTCCGAGACAATCTCCCAGAGAGAAAATTAAGGAGATTAATATAAAGACTTATAATTTTTGAAAATCTTTTATGCGCCCATAAATAAAATTGTTTAAAAAATACAGTGATATCCACAATATAAAATAATAGTAACAAACACAAAGGAGATGGCCAGCAATTGTTAGGACCTGTACCCCAGAAGGTACAGAGATGAAATTTAAGTCATTCAATAGGACGGATTTTCAATAATTAAGAATTATAAGTTACATATAACTTTGCAGTCGTGGAATAAAGTTATGAAGGTTTGAAAAAGTTGATTTTTTCACTCAGTTTTCATCATGATTTTACAATTAATTCATAAAATTATAAATTCCTGAACGTTAAATAGGTTGAGGTGTATATATTTGTCTTAGGTAACTAGTATATATCATGTTATAACTTGGAAAAACTGGCACAGCAGTTACTAAACTTTTTGTAGCATAGGTAAATTAGACACAACAAAACCACATACATTATTTTATACATTTAATTATTCAATGTTATTAGTACATTATCCAGAAATGCAGCTGACGGAACAATCCTTTCTTGATATCTCGCCTATCCCAAGCACCAAAGGATTGTCATAATATACAACATCCAACAGTCCGGTTACCAGATATACAATTATACCAATATCCTATGATTAAGTACATATAATACTCACGTCTAGGAGTATTTCTTGATTTAATGCGATCTTAAGAAATGCTGTTTCATGCCGCCTGATGCGTTCTCTAATAGCGATACCACAGTTAACAAACGATTATAGAGGGTCCATTTCCTTACTTAGTAGGTTTTTACCACCGTTTTTTTTTTAATTTCATCCATACTGATAAAGAAAGAAAGAAAGAAAAACAGTTTATTCACGTGAAAATGACGCACACAAACTACACAAGAAAAGCGAAACACAAAATAATAAAACATAACAAACCACACAAAACAAAAAACATAAGTACACACAATAAAGTTGTTGGAAATGTGCGTCACTACCCCGCGAAAAGGCTACACGCTCGGCATAATGCCGCGGCCCGTGCACGAAGGCACGAATCCACGGCGCTGGCGCTGATACATAGTTTTAGTTTAACATAACACCTGCCAAACTGTAAAACAATTTGCCGGCAGCGTTTTTATTTTAATTAGTAGAACACTCGCGTGGGGCTACGACATAATGAAATAAAGGTGAATTAAAATATCAACTTTTTTTTATTACTGACAAATGCGTGCACTGACTGGACAGGTCCTCTCAATCTGTGTGGTTCTTTGACTGTGATCTCTGAGTTTGTGTCGGCCTTTCTTCTCAGAGTAGTCAGATAGGAAACGCCGACCTCATCTAGTTTTTTTTAAAAAAAAAAAACATGATTGACTTGTAAAAGTGTTTGTACAAACCTACTTACAGAAATAAAATCATTTATCATTTATAACACAAAGACAAAGCAAACGAATATCCTAAAACAGCACGAGCTGGTACGAGCGAAGTGTGATTAAAATGACAGTTTTGATATTTGCCATTTTGATGGATTCATTGAGTGTTGCTAGTAAGTCATTAAGTCAATGTCAATATTGTAATACACGACGATACTGTATTAGACTATACTATCCATAAGTGTACTTTGACTTCTGATCTATAAATAAAGACAAGGTTAGTTTGATGGATTACTTACGGTCAATAATATATTTAAATAAATATTTTGTTACGAATATCATTCTCTTTTTCCTCAAAGCATTTATATTATTAAATGGCAACATTGAATATACTGTAAAGTGAAATTGAACGGATAAAATCGCACACAACTTTTTTATTTTATTATTCTATTCAGACACTGCTATGAAATGTTACTATGTATTATAAATTCATCATTTATTTTAATTTAATTAATTGTAATACTTTTAGTTATGTACAGCTTGGGGCACATTTTGGCCATCTCCTTCGGTGTACCTTCAACAAGGCTCAATAAAATAGGTGGCTCATTCAGGTGTATACGCTTTTATAATATACTTCCAAGCCACGTTCAAGATCTAAGGCTTAATAAATTCAAATCATTCATTAAACGCAAGTTGTGTCAGAAAGCTTTTTATATAAGATTATATTGAGGACAAAAGGCCTTGGGAATGAGCTGCTCCAAATTTTCTTTTTTCTCTGTTTTATTTTTGCATACGGAATGTTGACATGAATATTTACTTTGTAAAGTATTATGTTATTTGAATTATTCTGAATTTGAAAACTACGTGGCTGATTGCTTATTTGTTTGTTTTATGCGGCCTACCCAAATATCCTTTCTTTGGTTTGGTTTGGTTCGTCGAATCGTTGAGCTCCTTAAGGGCCGGTTTTTTGATCCGATGTTAACTCAACCAATGGTTAAACATAGTAACTAATGGTTGAATTTTGGCTAAATGTGAAAGGCTAAACATGAATGAGTTATAATAATTATCATTTATTTGCAGACATTGAAGTCCACAGAATTAAATTAATTGACATTGATAAATAAAAATAACACAATACACACACATAAAAATCACAAAATAGGTAATAACAACATAATAGTAATAAAGATAAAATAAAATAATAATAATAAAATAAATGCACGTACAGCTATCTAACCAACCTGTGCGTGCAGTCTCACCCATCGACCAAACATTGGGCAGTCCCACCGGTCACTCAATGCTCTCAACATGCCGTGGGTGCTGGTATCTGTTCTGTGCCGGAGAGAGGCGCATCGTTTTCGAATAATGGCATAGAAATCATCCACTCTCGCATCGGCAAACATCCCCGAAGCGCTACAATACCGCGGCAGTCCCACAAGCATCCTGAAGGCATTGTTATACTGTACACGCAGGGCGCTGTATGCCTTTTGCGTATACTTGACCCAAAGGCTGCAGGTGTAAAAAGTTTGACAGTAGGCTCGAAAAAGCGTCATTTTAACGTCGTAAGAACACCGTGCAAACCTACGGGCCAGCATATTACTTCGAACAGACAGCGCCCTACGCTCTCTCTCGATATCTAAATCGTCGCACAGGTCCTCAGTGACCCAGTGGCCCAGATACTTAAATTTTGAGACTTGCTTCAAGGGTGTACCTGCTAATGAGATGCAAGGAACATTTAAGTATCTTCTGGCACCACCATTAAAAACAAGTAACTCACTCTTAGAGACATTATACCTAAGCCCCTGAGTCACCGCATAGTTCTCACAGACCTTCAGCAAACGTCTTAATGCACTGATTGATGGGCTCAGCAAAACCATGTCGTCCGCATAGCTGATGTTGTTCATAGCAACTCCATCAACATGCCAGCCGACACCAGTATTGCTGAGCTCAACAATCAGTTGGTTTATATATAAATTAAAAAGGCGAGGGGAGGTGATTCCCCCCTGCCTCACCCCACATTCTAATCTATATTCTTCGGACATAGTCCCAGCCCATCTAACATTGTTTATTTGGTTCTCATACCAGAATCTCAGCAATGACGTCACCTCAAAATCTACTTTTTTCTCATTTCTTAGCTTCTCCCACAGCTGGTCATAAGGCACAAGGTCAAACGCCTTGGACAGATCTAAGAAGCACGCATTAACAGGAGTTTTCCTATCCGTATAATACCGGACAGTCCGCTTTAAACACATAATGGCACTTTCTGTGGACAGCCCAGACCTGAAGCCAAACTGTGCATCATGCAAGTCAATCCTGGGGGCCATGTATGAATCCAGCAGACTATCCAGCACCTTCGCTATGACCGTTGCCAGGGATATTGGTCTGTAATTACTGAGACCAGTAGCATCACCAGTTTTATTTTTTATGACAGGTACAACTATAGTTCGCATAAGTGCACTGGGCAGATAAGAATGACTCACACACAGTCTAAAAAACATCGACAATACTCTTGGTAGGTGTATACCTGCATACTTAAGGTGCTCGACACTAAGGTGATCATGTCCCGGGGACTTGCCTCTAACCATATTTTTTATCACATTCTTGACATCTTTAGTAGACAAATTTATGCCATTAGTTACAATTTTTTAGTATGAATGAGCTAACATGAATACATTTTATTTAGCCTTTCACTTTAGCCAAAATTCAACCATTAGTTACTGTGTTTAACCATTGGTTGAGTTAACTACGGATCAAAAAAATGGCCCTAAGTTCTGAGTTGAGTAGTTTAAAAAAAATATGATTGACGTGTTTGTACAAACCTACTTACATAAATAAAATCTATTATCATTAACCAGCGGTGTCCCAGTGGTAACGGCCTTTTTTTTTCGTGGAGAAATGCTCATGCATGCTGTTCTACCACGGGGAGATAGTGCAGTTATATGGGACTTCAACCCACTAAAACTCCACGGTGTCCTCCTCTGTCGCTTGTGGCAGGAACACGGGCACGCGTTAGCACTCACCGAGAACCCGCCGCGACTGTCCGTGACCGGACCCTCCTCTGGGGAGTACCCCATATTACAGGCGCACTAGAACACATGGCACGCCGTGACCACCCCTGTGACCAAACCAGCACATGGGCGCTAGACGATCCCATGTCTAGGCACCCTTGGTCCCCCTGCTCACTTTTCGGCCGCAGAAGATAGGGAGAGCAACCAACGAAATCCGACACTCCTTCTCCCCTGCGGCCCCACCACGTCCGCCATCAGACGGTGGCGACCCCGTCAAGGCCGCGGAAGGTAGGGAGAGCAGCGCATCGCAATACCGGCTCAGCCGCGTTGCCTCCCATACGACATCGCGACCCGCCTTTGTTGCGATGTCGCCCAAGCGGCCTACTTCTTGGTCGCTACATCATCGTCGGCTTCCTGGAAAAAACCCTCACGAGCGGCCCCTCCTCGGGTTCCTCTTCACTTCACCGTGGGTGACCAAGCCAGGGCTACTGAGCAAAAATGGTTCGGTTTCATTACGTCGTAATAAAGAATCACAAATGAGTACACGGTTCATTAGGTTTCTTTCAGTGAGCTCGTGAGGTACCCAAATGTCGAGCTTTTTTGTGTACCCAATATTTTTCAAATGCGCCAAAACTGTTTTGTGGTCAATTTCCAGTTCTTCAGCTACGTCGTAACTACTGATATGCCGATCTTGCTCCACTTTTTCAAAAATGGCATCCATTTTATCCGTAATAGGGCGACCAGAGCGACGTGCATCTTTGACATCTAAATTTCCGGATTGAAAACGCTTAAAACAAATTTGTGCTACTCTCACAGACACTACACTAGGTCCATAAACATGACAAATTTTTTTCGCAGCTTGCGTTGCATTTTTACCTTTTTTGTAGTAAAATTTTAAAATGTATCGAATTTCTTCATTAGATTCACTCATCTTGACGGTACGAAAAACAAATGAAAATCACACATTTTCCTAATTTGAATTTGGAATTATGTTCTTTAAAATTTAAACTTTCAATGATACCAAAACCAGCCAGATACAAATAGTATAGCCAAAGAGATTTTATTACAAGTTCATACATACTATAATGCGAAAAGACTTTTTCCCCAACAAAATATACGAGTATTGCATATACGAGTATTCTAAGTAGTAACACCAGTACTTTGATAATATTGTTCTGTTTTAAATCTTCGTATGTATGTGAGGACTCGAACCTCGCACACAGGGAGAAGCTAAACTAATAAGTGATAACAGGTAAAGCACTATATTATAGGTATAAGCACTATATATAGTATAGGTACTATATTTTAAATTCAGTACATATTTTTTTAAAGATAAACACGCACTTTTTAAACCGATCCTCTCTTAAATTCACTTTTCCTTTTTAACAAAGGCTAGACCGACTTTTTATTCAAAAGTAGTTCGATATTTGCTTGAGCGATAGAATGTCAGCCAGTACAATATAAGGTTGCACATTGTATGCAAACTTTACATGAGCTACACCCACTCTTGAATAAAAGGATCGATGTAGTCTATCTCCAAATAAGACTTTTATTATGCCTATAAGAAAAATTACCAAAGTTCACAATCTGAGGTCACACCCTTACAAAAACAGGCTTAACCCTTCGAATGCCGGAACGCAGGTCTGCGCACCATTTTTTTATGCGAGTGCGCCACTCGAAAAAACACCTAATTACATTAATGTAATTAGGTGTTTTTTCGAGTACAGCTAAAATCGCGCAGACCTACGTTCCCGGCATATGAAAGGTTAACTCAGGGAGAACGAATCGCAACACTATGCAAAGTGTCAGTCAAGTTAAATATTAAGGTGTGCCAATGTGCACTCACACAAAACGTCTTTTTTATACCTCGTCAACCAAAACTAGCGAAAAACATATTAACGGGCCTCCTATAAACAAACAACATGATGTGACAATTTACCTCTGCCCAGAAGTGATTGATTAAAGAACTTAACATCGCGATATTTTACCGCATCGGACGTTATTGAGCCTCGAGGGAGGGAAAAGGCCAAGAAGTTATAAGTCAATCGAAGAACCACACTCCAGAGGCAAACCTCAAAAAAAAAAACATCACATGATGACAACATTGAACCCCAAGCATTACTACTGGTTCCACATTGACCAAACTGTGGGTCCTCAATCATGCTTATCATGCAAAAGCTATGCCTTGTTACAAAGCTGGTCACAGCTTGCACCTGCTGCTGTACACCATACACCATACCAAAATAAATAAATAAATGTGGGTACTGTAGAAACAACTCCGCCTAACACAACTCTTACTAACTGACAGTGACTCCTGAAATATGTGCATGACGTACAATCTTTTTTCGGTAGCCTATTCAACGTCTGTCATTGCACCATTTTAACTTAACCTCACATGTTTTTTCAGATCAATATTCATTGCACATTGAATTGCCTTCAAACGATACAGTGATGGAACTCTATAGTGATGACAATCTCAAGGTTATTTTCTATGAGTTTGAAGATGGCGAGACATTGCTGTTTAAATGTGGATATCTTCGCCTTCCTGAGGCAGGACCAGTTGTATACTTACAATTTAATTCTGGTAAGGTTTTTGTATTTGTTAAACTATGCAAGATAATTACATTTATCATTTATTAATTTTTTAGGGTCCTTGAAAAGGTAAAATGGAACCTTTAGCCGCGTACACATAACAACTTTGTTTGCATCCACTAAGAAATATCGAACATTGAACAGCGTCCATAAACATCCGAATGTACGGATTTGCATTGTTCGTGTTTTCCTCAGCTTTAAAAGCTCACAGATTTTTCTTTTATAAAAACGGCCGAGTGCGTGTCGGACCACGCACAATGATGAGTTCTGTAGTTGGGATGAAAAAAGAAGAGAAAGAATTGTCCCAAGAACAAACTTAAAATAGTAGTTAAAAAGAAGTTCTCTCATACATTCCAACTGCAAACTGGGAGTTGGAATGTAGTTGTAGTTTGTAGTTTGTACTCACAATATTGGGAGACTTACCACGTTATTTTAAGACCATAGACTTCTTATAGGTTTTCCTATAATCTATAAATATAGAAGTATTTTTTTGTTTTTTTTTTTCGAAATATTAGGCTCGGTAGTTTCGGAGATCAGGGGGGAATTGTCAATTATCGTCTATTGCCTTAAAATTACTTTAAAACAATTTATTTTAAAATTATAAACAATATATATTTGAGACCCTCACAGTAAGCCCTTTCATTTCATAAATGTCACACGATTTTTTATTTTATTTTAATTTGCCCCCCAAAAGTGACCCCCATTTATTTACGTAACCCGTCCGTGTTTGGCTTACAGAAATGTATACTTATGTGTACCAAATATCAATTTAATCGATCCATTAGTTCCAGAGCAAATTGGCTGTGACAGACGGACAAACAGACAGACAGACAGACACATGAGTGAGCCTCTAAGGATTCCGTTTTTCATTTGGACATATGTAACCCTAAAAACTCTTAATATGGGTCGTTTTCCTTTCAGATAAATTATGCATAACAAAGAACTGGTCTATTTCTAAAACATTACACGTAACTCATAAAGATGACAATAAAGAAATAGTTTGTTATTTAAAAGAGCAAGGTGATCTGTTTGGTCCCCGTGAAGAAGACACAGTGCTTAAAAAGATCAGAGTGATCCTCCGTGAGAGAGTTTCGAGTACCTCCACTACAACTACCTCCACTACAACTACTGCCTCTCCGGTCACTACCCTCACTACCGACATTACCAACACTGCAGCCGACCCAGCATCAAGTAAGTTGTATTTATTTTATTTACGGACACACTGAGATAAGATGACGTTGTCTTTTACAATACGTAAGGCATAGACATAGCATACAAATGCAGGGTTGCAAAAGTTCCCGATTTCTCGGGAGTTCTACTGATTTTAGTCATTGTCTCGCGATATCCCGATTAAGCAATCCTATCTCCCGAATTTTTGAATTTTCAACTAATGTAAAATAATATTCATAAATAAAAACGGAAAATAATATTCTTAATACGTCAACACTAAAAGAAACCTCTAACACAAAATCAATGCATTCCCAAAATTCCTGGCACCACGTCGAATGCGGCCATTCAACTTCACGGTATATTAAAGCAAATTGCAATGAAACACCTTAAAATAGAGTTTATTATTGTCTTGACACAGAATGGCGTTTGCTTCGTAATACAAAAGAAATTGAGTAGCTCAGTGAAAAACAGAAGAATTTTGAACAAGCGCGAGTTGCATGAAATGTGGTGATGATTCACGCATGTTCGAAAACGTGTGTTCTTTTGTTTTCAAAGTTTTGAGTTTGCAACACTCATCTGCAAATGTGGACAGAATTTTTCGTCTATTTTTATGAAAATTAAACAAAGGAATAAACTTTCCACTGAGTCAATGATAGGTCTACACACAAAAAGATGTATAGGAGAAAACAACAAAAGTTTTTAACATAGATGAGAAAATGTTCACAAAAATAGCTAGTAAGAGGTGGTACAAAGACGGAAAATATACAATATATCAATCTTGAATAAATTATTGTACATACGATTTACAATAATTTGTTCAATTGTACACTAAGAGCAAATAACATTGTCAAGGTTGAATGTTTTGCTACTGGACAAAAAGTGTTCATATAATCAATTCCACTACGTTGTGAAAAACCTTTAACCACCATCCTAGCACGATATCTCACTTTGTTGTTAACATCTAACTTTTTATTCAAAACCCACTTGCACGGCACTATTGAAGTATCACTTGGCCCATCAATGAACTCCCATACATCATTGTACTCAAATGCCTGCAACTCCTCACGCATGGCTAGCTTTCATTGTTCGTCTTCAGGTCCATTCAGCGCTTCAGAAAAGTCAATCTCCTCTGCTTCTGGCAAGTTTTTTGAAATACACATGTTTGTGTAACCTACACTGAACGCATTAACAATTTCCTTTGTTTTTCACTTAAATAAATCAATCCATGTTTTGTTTTTCAGGTGAAACCTCTACTGATACTCTTGTATACTGTATGTCAGCTGCGGGCGGCGCTATCTTAATAATATCTGTGATAATATTATATTTATCGTTTAAGAAGCGTTGCTGCTGTATAAGATTGAGTTCGCAAGAATTGCCACCAATACCAACGCCGAGACCCGATGTAATTTTTATCTCTTTTTTAATTCTGACTTCTTTAAAATGTTATTTTATATTTTTAAAGAAACAGTTGATTAAATATCCGTTTTTACTTTCAGCCACGTACCGTTTTTTATCTAAACCTGTTGTCGGTCTTTCAACCCATTAACGAACGTGAAGCCGCGGAGTTGGAGGAGAATCATTATGAGGAGATTCATTAGTCAAGTAATGGTTTACTTGATTATTGAATTCGAAACGATTAGTTTGTTAAATTGCGCACCTTAACGACTTAACAACAACTCAACTCAAAGCAAAGCATTGGCATGTAAGTTAAATATCGCGTCACGTACAGCATCATCTCTGATGATAATGAACACAGAGCAGAACAAAGAGTAGAAGTCGCAAGTAGGCGCGGCCCACGTACCCCGAGTTTTGCGGAGTTCCGCATATGCCTGCTCCGCGCACAAAACACGCACATCAGTCTTCTTACAACCGTCACGGTGAGAAAAACTTGAAAAAAAAAAAACAAAGATTAAGATATTGTGTGTTTTAGAGCGTAAACACGTTATCAGAACCAAAAATTTATCAAATGGTGGTATATCATATCATCGGTAAGTCCTAACTAATTATATGTCGATTAAAATTTGTAAAACCATATTTTATTAAACAAGACAAGAAGAAGTAGACTTTATTTACTTCAACTTTAATCTATAAGAAATTGTAATACTAACCTTTGATATAACAAACTTTATTTTAACATGTAACAGTACAAATAATTGTTGGTTGGCCAAAAATAAAAATAAAAAACTTATGGTTTATTTTATTTTAAACTCAAACATATTATTGTCGAAGATTTCAACTATGCACATGTCACTGTCAGCTACTCAATTAGAGATGACTGGCCTCCTTACAACGCAGAGCCAACAACACAGCCAAAGCCAAAGCGTCACTCACGCAAGCATCTTCTCTCCGTTTGGTGGGATGCGAAAGGCCCCCTCTATTACGAGCTTCTCCCTGCGAGAAGGCCGATTACGACTTCCGTTTATACTGAACAGCTTCAGAAACTGGCTGACGCAATAAGAGAAAAACGACCGAGACGTATAAATGTTCACTTACTCCATGATAATGCGCGATCTCATGTCGCTAGACTCGACAAAAAATCGTAGAGTTTGGATGGCACCCGGTTACCCACCCACCGTACTCACCGGATCTCGCGCCATCCGACTATCACTTGTTCCGACCACTAAAGCTTTATTTGCATGAGAAAAAATTTCAAAACCACGAGGACCTCAAAATGGCAGTGGACTATTTCTTTTCTGCACAGCCTCCGGAATTCTGGGCGCAGGGCATCAACAGTCCACCAACTAGATGGGCCAGAGTAATAGAGTTATTTGGGGATTGCATTACTGATTAATTATTGTAAATAACAAAGTTATCAATAAATTCATTAAGTCTTATATCTTGGTGCAAGACTTTTCCGCCAACCTGATACTTTGCTATCACGAATTATGCGAACATAAATGTAGGGAACAGCAGACTTTTTTCGCGCTTTCAGGTTTGGTCCCATAGTAAAAGTTGTTTGTTATGACGAGTTATGCGAACATAAATGTAGGGAACAGCTGATTTTTATTCGCGATTTCAAGGTTTGGTCCCATAGTAAAAGTTGTTTGTTATCATGAGTACAATCACGTGCTTAAGTATCCGTCACTATTTACCAGTCACCCTATATAGGCAACTCCTTTGCTTTTTCGATCCCTTTCTTACTCATCAAACAGCCACACTCACTTCTCACTACTCAATTCGTGGTATCTTTATGAATTTCAAAAAAAGAACACTGTCATACACGCGCGTTCCACTACCACAGAGCCGTAATTTATTATTAGATACTCGGCAAATAAACTTTCCATGAATTTACATAGACAACAGGTCTTACAACACTGTTATAAGAACTCTATGGTTTCAGAGCCTTTTAATTGAGGATTCATATCATGGATGTAGATAGTATTGTACGAGTATGCAACTGTACATAATTAGATATTAATACACTCATGTGATACCCACACTCGTGTTTTAATACCCCTTGTTATACTACAGTTGCATAAATAACTATTCAGCATCACTACGATCTTTCAGCCGTACAGCAAGCGTAGTGTACAAAGCCGCCGCTATCTTTGTAAATCAAAATCCAGTGTCGAGAATATAAGCACTAAGTCAAAGATAAGCGTGAGATTCAAAAGGCCGTGGTAGGAGCCGAGTTTTCAGGGTAAAGTAGAAATCAAGTCCAAGCGAAAATAACACCGAAGCAAGAATATACGCAGCAAAGTCGACGATCAAAGATAGTCTGGCGTATTACTTTTAAAGTATATTATCTATGATTAGGAATATGAAAAAAGAATCATTTAGGTACTCATTGGTATAGTTACTTTTGTTTTTATACCGAGTATTTTTGTAATCAATAATTGGGTTGGTACAAAAGTAATGAGACACTACAAAACTCTATACATTTCCTTTTTCAATTTAATTGCTTTCGATAATATTCTAGAATGTTGTAGAACATTGCTACGTGTCTCCGCTTAGGCGCTCCTTGTGTTGCTCTGTATCGGTGTCACTGCGGTGAAGCTGTCGACAGTCTCGGGCACCATGGTCTGTCCTGCTGCAGGAGTGCAGGTCGCATAGCACGGCACGCCAGCATCAACGATATTATACGTCGAGCTTTTGTCACCGCCGGCGTACCAGCGGTGTTAGAACCAAACGGCTTGGTACGTGACGATGGCAGGAGACCAGACGGCGTGACGTTGTTGCCTTGGAAGGTGGGTAGGACTCTGGTGTGGGACGCAACCTGTGTCGACACCCTTGCGCCATCTCATGTTCCAAGCTCGGCGAGCTGCGCTGGCGCCGCTGCTGCGCCTGCCGAGACCCTCAAGCGGCGCAAATATTGTAACTTTATAGGTAACTACAGTTTTGAGCCGTTTGGGGTCGAAACGCTCGGGTCATGGGGCCCGAGTGCGCGTCTTCTTTTTAAGGAAATTTCTCGCCGACTGATCGACACTTCACACGACCAGAGGGCTGGCTCTTTCTTTGGCCAAAGAATTAGCATTGCCATTCAACGTGGCAATGCTGCCAGTCTTCTGGGCACGTTTCCGGGCGACAGCGATGCGGACGAGTACTTTGACGCCTAAAATTACTAGTTTTTGTATTTATTTGTATATACAGTTAGTTACGTAGTAATATAATTTTGTACATGGTGTAAATATGGGTAGTTATAAATTATAGATAAATAAACGGTACTAGTGATGTGGCGGTATATAAAAGCGCCCCCGCGATGGGTTTAGTCAGTTTGAAGAAAAATTTGATGTTCCCCGAGTAAAGGTACCTTATGGTGCGTATAGAGTTATGCATACCACAATAATTTGGAATTAATAAGCTGTCGATATAAAAAAGATCAAGCTCCTACGATGTGCAGTTACGAAGATATATTTGTTTAAAGATTGTATTGGAAACTGTGCAATTTTACAAAACAGACGATTTAAGTTTAGTCACCTCAAAAACAATGTTGTCGTTGTAAGTTAGCTTCTATCCTTCAAAAAATGTTGAGATAAATTCTGTATTACAAATCAAAAACTTGATATGGGCTAATGAATATGCCTAATAACCAATTTATATTTTTTTTCCATAATTTTCACGATTTTTTACGACGAGAACGCCAGATTTTTTACTGATCAATTAGGAAACAATTACTAAATCAAATTTAGATAAAAAAAAAAAACAAGAATTAGAGGTAAGAATATAACTTTTAATATTTTCATGCCAAATCACAAAACTTAACAATTTAGGTTTTAATTTAACAAACAACATTCTTTCATTAGCTTGTAATAAAACTGATAACATCGCATTTAGAGACTATTTTTTACTTTTTAAGTCACTTAAACTTACATCACAATAACAGTCCTTGTTCCATACATTTACGAAAAGGTACTCTATGGAAATTACGTAACAAACAATACGGTAAAGGTGTCGACTGTCTCGGACACCATGGCCTATCCTGCAGTAAGAGCGCAGCCCGGATAGCACGGCACGCCAGCATCAATGACATCATCCGTAGTGCTCTTGTTACCGGCCGGGGTGCCAGCTGTTTTAGAACCCAATGGCTTGGCGCGCGACGATGACAAGAGACCAGACGGAATGACCATAACGCCTTGGAAGGTAGGTAGGCCTTGGGTGTGGGATGCAACGTGTGTCGATACCCATCCCATCTTTCTAGCACTGCGGGCTGTGCTGGGGCGGCTGCTGCGGGTGCGGAAAACCTCAAACGACGCAAATATAATAAATAACCTTGCTGGGAGCTATATGTTCGAGCCGTTTGGGGTTGAAACTCTAGGGCCCTGGGGTCCGAGCGCTCATCGAGTTTTTCGGGATATCGCCAAGCGGTTTGTCGACTCTTCGCGGGACTAGAGGGCTGGCCTATTTTTAGCCCAAAGAATCAGCATTGCCATCCAACATGGCAATGCTGCCAGCCTTTTGGGCACATTTTCCCATTGAGAGCGATGCGGACGAATTTTCTGATGCCCAATGAGCGTTTCCCTTTTATATTTTTATTGTAAACTTGTACATAATGTATATATTTTACTGTATTTAAATAAATTATTAGATCCTACATTTTAAGGAGTTATGCTAACATGAATGCATGGAACAGCTGATTTTTTTTTTCAGTATGGTGACTAATTGCCAGTCACCCTATATAAATAGATACTTGTCAAATCAAATAGCCATAAGCCATACATAATTAGTAATTTTACCTTAAAAAAGGGAGAAGTACCTAAAAGTGGAAACACTGTTTCATATTGCCGATTCAAAATCCGAATGCAGTAGATCGGCATTTTGTAAATCCAGACGCTTCGTACGGTGCGTACGGTCCGATTCCGACCCAGTGGACGCGTAACTTTAGGCAGTTTCCATTAGCAATGAGCAGACAAAAATAGCCCTTAAGGTGACGAATATATTTTGGATGTGACTGTACTTACGTGGAAATAAAATAAATCCAATTAAATATACTCAATTAGGTTTTTTCCTGTTCGATTGGGTGACGTAAAATACGAAGGCCTTCGCTGAATACAAGCATGAAGTAAGGTTAGGTACTCGTATTAAAAAAATTTTAGTAGCCGCAGTTCTAGTCCGCGCCGTTTGTTTTCGTGAAAACATATTATTGAAACTTTACTACGGTTGCCGATACTGCCGTAGCCATTGTATTTACTCGACACTAGACTTAGTAGGCTCATTGCATTCCTATAAAGTAAGCTTTCACCGATTATAATATTTTTTCAATTTCTGAGCAGATTTACGGCATGGATGTGACAGACGGACTGACAGACAGACAGACACACGAGTGATCCTATAAGGGTTCGGTTTTTCTTTTTGATGTACGATACCCTAAAAAGTACATCTAGGTTAAAAAAAAAATCGGTTGCTGGAGGATGACGTCAATATTGGGACAGACAGGAAAAATTGCGTTACAGTATTTAAATAGCTCGAATCTATTTCCAAGACTTATTACATGGCCTGAAATTTTCAAGGATAAATACAAATTTTTCCTGATATTAATGCAATCATGAAACTGGGATGCCTTTTTTTTGGGTGGGAAATCATCAAAAAAACTTCTCCCGCTCTGGGCGGAGCGGGAGGGCGTGTCAGGGTTTTACTGACTAAAACCCACCCGTGTTCCTTCAGTTGCCTGAGCCAGGGCCACGGTCGCTCAATCAAACAACCAAAGTGGACCCCATCAGTTACTGCTGACATTGCTTTGAAGCGCACGTGGAACACAACGTGCCGTCGTCGTCGACCCGAGCCTAGTCCATACCGGACAGCGAGTTGCTCATTGCTCGCCGTCCGCAAGCAACCGCGGCGTAACCTCACTCGCGGTAACGCGCCTACGGCGCCCGGGAATTGGCTCTCAATTCCCGACGCCCAGGGCGTCTCCTGCGGCGACTAGAGATGTGAGGGCGCAAAGATTGCCTCTCCCCCACGCATTCCGCCTCCTCCTTCGCGAGCATTACTGCTTCCTGCGAAATTCAAATGTTCTTACTTTTTTGGAATTTGCAAGTCAGTATTAGGTTATAATTATGTTGATCAAAATACGAATCGCGATCGTAATAAGTATTTACAGAATTATAAAAATTAAAGTCATCAATACAACTCTTTAAGACCATGTAATCTTAATGAATTTATTTTATTTTATTTGAATGACTATTTGATTAAATCTTGATATTTGAGAATTATACTAACTTATGGAGTTGTATTACTGATTCTAATGATTATTATTCTGTAAATACATATTTTTACGGTCGCCAATCATACATTAATCAACTTATAACCTAATACTGACTTGCAAATTGCAAAAAACGTAAGAAAATTTGAATTTCACGGGCTACCCTGGCACTTCCCCCTTAAATTGAGTTATTGTTTTCCCATTTCCACATGCATGGAATCGCTGGCATTCTAGTAGAACTGTAAGTGTACGACCCGAGTGAAAAAGCGTCCAGCGGGGCGTTCAGCGTTGCGTGCAAGTTCACCGAGCGCCTCTCGGCCGTCACTCAGGACACTCGCGAGTATTTACATGTGTTTAACACGAACGTCGCACGCCCCGCCCCGCCGGACGCTCGAGTCGAGCGAGCACTCAGGCCGTAAACTAAATGCGAAAGTTTGATTTTATCGGCTGAACTGAAGAACTGATTTCGATAGGGTACATAACTATAGATAGCTTGGTGAGATAGGTAATATGCAAACTTTTAAGGAGAAGGGTTGCACAGTGGCGCCCTCATCGTTTGTTCGGTTATTTCTTTTATTTTAGAATAAAAATGCAGAAAATGAGCACGTTAAGTTGTGCTCCACAAGACTATACGTTATTATTATTTTAAACAGTAGTTTTATATAGTTAAGTTTTATTGTAATCCTTAAAACGGGAAATGGTGGCCACTTCTTTCCATTTTAATGATTACAATAAAACTTAACAATATAAAACTACTGTTTGTAATGATAATAACGTATAGTCTTGTGGAGTACAACTTAACGTGCTCATTTTCTGCATTTTCTTTTTAAATTAAAAGAAATAACAAAACAATCGATGAGGGCGCCACTGTGCGCTCGGTAGCCTCTTAAGTTCGTTTGTACGGGAAAATCTAGGCAGATGGAATAATGGACACAGCAAAATAATTATTTACTAGAATGACGTAATCCGTTCTTAAAATATTCAAGTTAAGGTCACTACATGGTCACTGTATTTCGAACTAAATCATTCCTGTTAAGTCTTTTGTTATTGCAAGAAACCTATATACGTATTAATTATAATTAATTAGTTATGACTGTGAATTAAAATACTTAAAAATGTTGACTTTAGTTATATGTTTAGTTTTAATAATATTTAAAGCTGAAGCATACGTCTCTATACCTGGTAAGAATCCTTTCTATTTAACCTTTAAGTATGGACGTCATTTTTTCTTAATACCTACTACTGTGGACGTGGAGTCTCACATATGCACACACATTTTTTTTGGGGAATTTGATATAAAATCGCTTTAAAACTGATTGAATATTAAAGTTATGGGATTTAGCAATAAAATAACGTGCTTATATAATCAACTTCTATTTAAAAAATTATAGAATTTTAAAAAATTGACAATTTTTCACAAAATATAATATACAGGGTGTTCCTGGAAGTATGGATCAAATCGAAAAGGGGCGTTGTCAAGGTCATTTCCAAACTTTTTAATCCTGAGAATGTTGGTGCATTTTTTTACGGTTCAAAAGTTATGACCAATTTTTGTTTTTTTTCAATCACTTCGCATAGTGCTCTATGAAAAAAATCATTAAAAAAAAACTAGCAAAGCTATCAATTGGTTTTTTTTTCAAAACGAATAGAAAAGTGGGCCTTTCTTTTGGTAATACTTATACGCATCTAGAAAACATGTGTTCAATAATAAAAAGCAGTTACTGCAAAGTCTTCGGTCTGGCAGAAGTTTTACTCAATTTTCTTGCGATTTTTATGGGAAAAAGTTACACTAGCGAAAGTTGACCACGTATTACAAAAACTGGTCCAAGTCATAGAGATTCTTTGGAAGTATGAATCACTGGAATATTCTTAATAGCTTAAAAGTTAGAGATTGTTATTAACAAGGAGGTCGTATTTTTACAATTTTCTATGTTTTAAATTTTCATTTTTTTTCAGCTTAACTAACGATTTAATTTCAGTCCCTAGGCATTTGTTACCTATCTGAACACTACTGTTTGATGTGGTTTAGGTTTAAATAAAAAATAAAAATAATTTCGGTAAACTTTTTGTTATCTCATGAGTCATGTTATTTGCCCTAGTTACAACCCGGAAAAAACCGTGCACCTGCTGTCAATGATGTCATATCGGCGCTCTGGTACAGACGCCAGCAGGTCAACCTACCCGAAACTGTCAGATTTTCCCAATCAACCTTGAACCTAATTCTTTAGCAATAAAGTCGAAAATCTATTAAAGAAATCTGACAGATTGTAGTAGCTTGATGTACTGGCGTCTGTACAATGTGTATGGCGACGGAGCGAGCGCGGCGAGGTGAAAGAGGAAGTGCGAGGGGCATTGCATTCCAACGAGGTGCTAAGAATGTGCGGGGGAAGGGAAACAAAAGAACCAGCGCCGGCGCACGTTCGCACTCAGGTAGATGTTTTAGTAACTCGCTACCAGCTTGTGACTGCGCACGTACTTAATTCGGTGTTCATCAATAATTATTCTTTAACGTTATTTGGACTGTGTAACTTGGACTTTATTTTTGCCTGTGATTTGGACACTGTTACACTCCGCTTACGCAGATGGTAGAAATCCAGGAGCTAGGGAAGGTCGACGTAGCGTTCCAGACCTTGGAGTCGAAGATGTAGTGCTTCAGATGCTACGTGAGAATCCAATGACAAGTATTCGTCGCATGTCAAGAATGTCAGGGATTCCGAGATCTGTGGTACATCGTACTGTGAGACGACACATAATTCATCCCTTTCACGTTCAACGTGTGCAAGCCCTTTTACCGAGTGATCATGGCCCGAGAAGGGCTTTTTGTAGGGAAATGTTACGCCGCCATCGTGAAGATTCTCAATTTAAAAAAAAAAAAATATGGAGCGATGAAACAAGTTTCCGAAGGGTGGGGATATTTAACATGCGTAATCTGCATTTTTATGCGCGCATTAACCCACACATTGTACGAAGTGACCATTTCCAGCATCAGTTCGGAGTAAACATGTGGGCTGGAATAGTAGAAGGACAGCTAATAGGTCCTCATGAGTTACCTGCTAGACTCGATGGCCCCTCATACTTGAGATTTCTACAGAATGACCTAAATGGTTTACTTGGGGAAGTATCTTGGTTTACTTGAAACCCGACGAGACATGTGGTTGCAGCAAGACGGCGCTCCCGCACATTACGCAAGAGTCGTAAGAGACCATCTAGACTTAACTTTCCCTAGTCGTTGGATCGGAAGAGGGGGGCACATTCGAAGGCCAGCACGTTCCCCTGACCTGAACCCCATAGATTTCTTTCTATGGGGTACGAGACAGAGAGCGGAACCGAGGAACAACTCCCTCAGAAATTCACATCTGCAACCTTATACATAAAAAATAATTCCCGTGCGTTTAGACGAATAATACCAAATTTCATTCGGATCGCCAGTTGTGTTTGAGAGTAAGAGGAAGGAATTTTGAACATCTATTGTAATTTCCATTTAATAATACATTTACATATTAATTTCATTGTTTTAGTTTATTTCGCCGTTAGAAAATTTTAAAAATACGACCTCCTTTTTAATAAAATTCTCTAACTTTTAAACAATTAAGAATATTCCAGTGATTCATACCTCCAAAGAATCTCTATGACTTGGACCAGTTTTTGTAATACGTGGTCAACTTTCGCTAGTGTAACTTTTTCCCATGAAAATCGCTCGAAAATTGAGTAAAATTTTTGCCAGAACGAAGCCTTTGCTGTAAATGATTTTTCTTATTGAACGTATGTTTTCTAGCTGCGTAAAAGTATTACCACAGGAAAGGCCCACATTTCTACAAAGTTATGGAAAAAAAAGTAATTGATAGCTTTGCTAGTTTTTTTTTATGATTTTTTTCATTGAGCACTATGCGAAGTGATTGAAAAAAACAAAAATTGGCCATAACTTTTGAACCGTAAAAAATTGCACCAACATTCTCAGGGTTAAAAAGTTTGGAAATGACCTTGCCCACGCCTCTATTCGATTTGATCCATACTTCCAGGGACACCCTGTATAAGAAACCAAAAACACAAAACACCTACTTCAGGTAACAAAATATTTAAAAAATTGACAACAGTCTAATAACGTATATTGGCACCCAACACAAACATGAGTAGTCATCCTATGTTTTTTCGCGGAACAGATCTTACATGCTCTTCTGGTTCCTTGACTGGTTTCTTGATCCTTGACATCTTCTGTAACCATATCATTACGTAACAACAACTCGTAGATGGTCGTTTTGATTTAGAACTACCGGGTTTATTGTTTTTTGACATTTTGCACTACAAAATCTAAAGCAAACATAATCGCCCTTATAAAATAATTATATCATAGGGCAACAATGGACGTGTAGCCTGATTTACCTTGATAAAGCACATAATGGTACCTACATTACTACAAAAATTATCGTGATTCAAGTCATGATAGTTTAGTCACAAAAAAATATTTTCAGTTATTTTTGGGAAAATCCCAATTAATGACAAAAAAAAATTTTAGGAAGTCTATGGTCTTAAAATGACATGGTAAATCTATCAATATTGAATAGAATAGAATAGAATGCATTTATTTGTCAGAATATTGTACAAAGTTGTTATATGAATTATGTATTGCGATCATAATATTCTGCCGTTTCCGGCGTACAAAAATATAGGATCATTACATTAAAATTAAGAATTAGAATTACAAATTTTGAATAAATTGAACAATAGTTGTAAAAGAGATTAATTATATAAGTCAAAATGCAATGAAGTCAAGGAGATAAAATATGATTTATAGGCAATAATGTCAAATAATTAGGTAAATTTGTCATTCATAAAATCTTCAGTCGAGTAATAACATTTGTTTAAAAGAAAGTTAAATAATTTACATTTAAATGTTCTGAGGCTGAGGGTTGTGAAGCAATCAGGTAATTTGTTATAAACAGTAATGGACATACAGTATACATTATTAGAGAACAATTTAAGTCTACGCCTAGGAACATTAAGCATATGCACTTTGCGGCTGGGTCTGGATACAACATCGTTATACAGGTCAAATTCATGTGTGTTATGGTGTACAAAGATACAAAATTCAAAAATGTATAGTCCTGGAAGTGGCAGTATTTTAAATTTTTTAAATAGTGGAACACAACTGTCCAGTGGGTGCGCTCCACAAATTGAGCATATGCATTTTTTCTGAGCTCGAAACACTCTTTTAAGGTCAACCGAATTACCCCATATCATAATACCATAGCGCAAAATTGATGATACATAGCCATGGTATGCACATAGTGCCGCATTAACACTAGCCACACGTGTTAGTCTATATAAAACGAATACAAATCTATCTATCTTCTTACATAAATCATCAATATGAGATTTCCAGTTACAGTTTTTGTCAATTTTTATCCCCAAGAATTTTACGTAATCGACGTCTTCTATTATCTCATTTCCGTATTGTATTTTAAGCCGTGGACGCGTACTGTTATATGTCTGGAATTGTATCATTTTTGTTTTGTTAATATTAATATGAAGGTTATTATGTTCAAGCCATGTAATCATTTTATTTAATGTCATGTTTATTTCATTTTGGTACTCAACAATGTCGTCATTTTCATTTATAATACTGAGGGTCGTATCGTCAGCATATAGTATGCAATTGTGGGAAGTGTCACTAGACAAGTCATTAACATATAGCAAGAATAAAAGTGGCCCTATTATTGTGCGTACAAACTTACATTTGCAGTTGGAATGTATGGGAGAACATGTTTTTAATTACAATATTAAGTTTGGTATTGGGTTAAATTCATTCCAACTAAGGAATCCCTCATGTGCGTGGTCCGACAAGCACTTGGCTAGTTTTTTTTTTTTTTAAATTCAAACAGCAAGAAATAAAAAGCATTTTTATTTTACTCCTAGTCTTTTTATTTTAGCCTTTAACCGGGATAGATGTGCATTGTGCAGACAGTAAACTTCAAATTATTTTCAGATCCCGTGGAAATTACATTTAAAATCCATTCCGGGTTCCTAGATAAAAGTAAGAGTACCAAACATATAATTTGTGACCACACTGAAAATGATATGGAACAAAACAGATATACGATTGACGAAAGAGAAGAATTTACAATAATGACGAAATATAACTCCGATATCAATCATTTCTTGTAAGTAAAAGAATAACACTTTTTTACTTTATTTGTATGTTATAATTGTCATAAATTTAATTGACAAAATTAAGAAGCTTTAGAATCTTAAAATGTATGTAAAAGATAGAAAACAACGTAAATAATGATTCAAATAGTAAATGTTGGTGCTAGTGTGCAAAGTTGGATTGCTAATTAATAGATCCGAGCTGAAGTGTGTATGCTCACACCTCAAACGTGGATTTTCAACACACTTGCAAAAGAATAAAAGGAGACGGTTACGCTTTCATACAATCTTGGGCCTGGATGTAAAAAGATGAAATTGATGTCAATTGATAGCTACTATATTAATATCAAACCATCAATGAAAATTTTGCAGATTAAGGCAATCTGAAAGCTGAGTTAAAAGAGATTTAATAAAAGTGATGTTACGTAACAATTTTTGAAGTGCGATTCTAGTTTGTTATACAGATAGGATGTTAATTATACAGGATGTTTGGAAGCGGGGTGCAGAACCTTATAGCGTGATACTTGTACCATTTAGAGTATTTTGAGCCACCCATATCTTAGTGTTTTTAAGGGTTCCGTACCTCAACAGGAAAAAACGGAACCCTTTTAGGATCATTTCGTTGTTCATCTGTCCGTCTGTCTGTCAGTCTGTCAATACCCTTTTACTCAGGAACGCGTGGAGGTATCAAGTTGAAATCAATATCAAATACGTAGGTCTATGCTCCCTTGGAGCTCTCAAAAAATCAGCAGCAAGCTTCTAAGTCAACGCAATAAAAATACTGCCATTATTTCATATATTGATATTCGCAAGTAAATCAAAACCTACCATTCTACTACTACCGTACTTACCGTTGATCTAGACTCATGAAATTTGGCAAGTAGCAAGGTCTCACACCACAAGTAAAGTGAAAATTGTTATTTTCAACTACGGAACCCGTCATTGTGCGTGGTCCAACACGCACTTGGCCGGTATTTTTTTTTTTTTTGCTCTATTTACAGGTGCCATGTTATTTTTTTCTAAAAGATTGCAGTTAAAAATTTAAAAAATATACTTCGTCTAAGACATGCATGGCTCAAAATGCTCTAAAATACTCTAAATCACTAAATCAATACTCTAAATCTTAAATGTTCACCAAAATAGGAAAGTAAAATAAGAAAGCTTTATTTGATATGATATAAGACTAATTGATTGGCTCGGGTGACGTAGAGGCGAGCAGTCGTTCGTCAAGTGCACGGTCCGTCAAGTTTTTTATTGCTAAACGTCTGGTCGTATCATGTCGTGTCTATTTCATGCTCATATTTCAAGCTCATGCGCCTATGATACAGGTTTATCGTAGTACAGGCACCTAACATTATAATACCTTTGCATTGATATACAAAAACCCAAGATACACAATCAGCGTCTCAAAACCGTCCGCTAAACAATAGCGCACAATTTTACATTGTGCGCTCATTCCAATACAGTACGGGCGCGTTCACACGACACGCGCACGCTACCCGCGTCCAACTCGCATTGAAATTTGTTAAATAAGAATTTGAGTCTTATAATCCATAATTAGATCTCAAATTGCATTTAACAAGGTCTACACGCGCACGCCAAGCACACGCCCCGCGCCCGCCTCGCGCCAATCCTGCGCTCGCCCTACCCGCCCTCTGCACCCTCCCCGCGTACGCCTTGCGCCCGCGCTATGGCTAGTGAACGAAGTAGTCCAGTCACTAGTAGTATAAGTGGGCGCGAGACGGATGCAGCGCGTGTGCGGGTTTAAAGGCGCGGGCCCACCGCGGTGCACGGAGAGGCTACGCACGTGTATTAAGCTTCGCTTTGTAAGAAAATGTATGTGGTTGTGTCCACTGCAACCCACGGAGAGGCTACACATGAATTGACGTCATTGATACACGCGTGGCTTGCTCGAATAGGCGGTTATATAGCTCAACGCTGTCAACGTGGGTCTACGTTTCCACTGGAGTACACGAATATGACCCACGACTATGTACAGCTCACTTATCGCAGCGCAGTTTTCAGTCATACACCTTGTGGGCCGGACGCGTTTCATGTTTCTCGTATATATCGTATCGCCACGAAACCTAGCAATTGACAAAATGGCGCAGGTGTCGCTCGCTTTCGACGCCTGCGCCCAGGTGGGAAGGTCCCTCCTCCCCACACCTCCCGCAGTGAAGCCGTGTCCGTGGATTGCAGTGGCACGTGCGTAGCCTCTCCGTGCGCCGTGCCACGCTATACATAGTCGTGGGTCATATTCGTGTACTCCAGTGGAAACGTAGACCCACGTTGTCAAACAAATTAATACACGCAGCTAAAATGCGCCGCGTGCCCGTGCACAGCATGCGCCGCGGTGGGCCCGCGGCTTAAGACGGGCACAATACGTGCGCGGGTGCTGTGCGTGATCGGCGCGTGTCATCTGAATACGCCCTAACGCATCGCTCGCGGCATTTTTAACAACTTGCAGTGCAAGTTGTTAAAAATGCCAAAATATTAATGTTAAAAATTGTAAAAATATTACGTCAAGGACGTTAAAAAAGTTAAAAGAGTTTATTGATTTGTTTTTATTATTTTTATGATTAAATATAGGTAGAAATATGTGATTTTGATTTAATTTGTCTTAAAACTTCTCTCGACGGTCCAAGTTCAATACATGCAATTTTAATCGCCACTTTCTGTGAAAGAACAATGCATTACAATCTCTTTTTAATTTACCCGAATAATACAAGTTGGCCCTGTTCTTACTAGTGGAGTCGACTTTTTTTTATTATGTTGCATTTTTTAATTAATAAGTTTACTAACTTTGCACTTTTTTCTATTTAGTTTTCAATTAGTATTTATTTATTATATTGTTTTTACCCGACTTTCAAAAGGAGAAGAGGACATCAATTCGACGATTAAACGTTTGTATATCTCTATTACTTATTTTATGGGCCAAATTGAGTAATTATTTTTATTTTCTTTGTAAGAATATAGTTTTTGATTGTGCCTGTATGAACATAATCATGATCTGATGATGAATTTTGGTGATACATAACGGTACTCTTCATAGAACGATAGGAAACCTTTGATAACAACAAATTTTGTTATGTTTATACGTGTTGTTGATAAGCGTATTCCTCAGTGGGAGGAAGGGGTTGAAATATTAACTCTAGTTTATTTTTAAGGTTCCGTACATCAAAAGGAAAAAAACGGAACCCTTATAGGATCACTCGTGTGTCGGTCTGTCCGTCTGTCACCGCCAGTTTGCTCCGAATCTAATGGACCGATTAAGTTAAAATTTTGTACACATACGAATTTTTGTAACCCTAACCCGTGTTATTAAATGTCTAAAAATAGTAAAACTACTTAAACTGATATAAAATTAGTACTATAATAAACTGAACTGTGCGGTGTATATGTGGAAGTGTTATAAAAAACTTAAATACTGCAGTGAACATTAATATAAAGTACCTATTTATCTTCTATAAACTCTATTCGACCAAATTATCAAGTGTTACTAAAATATAAAGCAGTGTTCGACGTGTAATAAATACCTAATACAACAAAAAACTCAACATTATTATGCTCTAAAAGAGTTAAAGAAGCGATTAAAAGAAACAAAAAAAGTGAAACATTAGTGTACAACAAACAAAGAAACGACCTTTGGACTTAATTAAAAACATTTGTATTCAAAACTTCTCAACGAACTTTTTTTATGACACTACAGTATCTGTAGCGTAATTTGGACATCATAGTTATCGTTCAAATGGCTCGGTGCGCTAAGCGTTTACCGCTGCAACCGCTCTATACGACGAGTACCAAGTTCGAGCCCCGCAATCTGAGACCTCTTTTTGTGAATGTTTGTTAGCCAATTGTTCACAGTTGAATACGTGCAAGTGCCGACAGAGGGCGCTGGTGATATAATAAAACATGGATTTAGATAACATTACACATCGGAAACCGCACAAATCGGGATCGCTAAATAATTTGTCTGATATGACAAATGACGAGGATAAAACAATATTAGACACCACAATGCTAAGCATACCAGACAGTCTACAGAACTATAGCGACAATGACATGGTTAACGACCTTAACGAACAAATTAAATCACTTAAAATGCAATTAATGAGTGCTCATCAAGAAATAGACGACTTAAATAACGAGAATTTCCGTTTAAAAACGGATCTACAAAAATCTTTGAAGACCGTAGAAACCTGTAAAAAGATTTGCATAACGCCTGATAGGAAAAAGGTCTCTACACCATCAGCTCGCAAAAAAACCTCTAAACAACATAACATTTCACCCAATATCGCAAATAAAGAGTACAAGAGCAAAGACACTCCTTCCAAAAAAATTAAAATGATAAATATGGAAACCCAAACATACAATTTGAATAACGACAAATCGACGCAAACTAATAAAAAATCAATAGCAACTTCTCAAGTGTGTAATATTGCCTGCGAAATTACATCAGGAGAGGTATATGTACCAAAACATAAAAACAGATTATCTGTAATAAGCAGCAATTGCACAAAGGGTACGCTGCCCCTAATCGAAGAAATCTTCTCAAAACATTTTAATTTTTGTCATCATTTACTGCCACAAGTCACCACACCAGGCTTCCTGAACTCTCTTATTTATAAATTAGAAGAATACACGATGAGCGATTACTGCCTGTTTTTCATTGGAGAAAATGATCTGAACAATGGAGACTACTTGAATATACTTTACAACCTTAAAAACACGATGGAAAATATCAACCACACAAACATTATTATCTGCGCTCCGACATACAAAACTGGGGCTCTAATTCACAATTATAAAGTCGATTTATTTAATAACCTGCTATATTTAGACATAAAAAACAATCAGTACGCATACTTTTTCGATAGTAATCGCACCCTGTCACTTGAAATGTTTTCCAATAGTACAGGAAAATTAAGCAGAAATGGATGGAGGAACATTTTTGAACAAATCATGTCTAACATATTGATAGACTACAAATTATTCTACTCTCAAGACGATTTCAGCAATGACAATATTGACCAAACGCCACTATTCTCAAATAGCGTGACTGAAGACAAATCAACAAGAACACAAGACCAGTTATTTCTTTTATAAGCACATGAACATCATGCACCAAAACATCGCTGGACTTCTTAATAAAACTGATATGTTGACGCTGCATATCCAAGAGCTATCCGTAAAAAACAAAAATTTAGACATAGATGTTTTATGCATCACCGAACATTTCGTAACCTCAGGACAGGAATCTTTAATCAACGTTCCAAATTATAAGCTTGCAGCGTGCTACTCAAGAAGTAAGAAACGAGGAGGAGCATGTATCCTTATTAAAAACAAATACGAATGTAAAGAGCTACCTAACACATCTATTACGGGTGTATTTGAATATTGTGCAATAGAATTAAGTCAGCAGGGATTAATAGTTATTTGTATTTATAGACCACCGAACATGTCCTGCATTAATGTGTTTTTTATAATATTTTGTAATTTTAATATTTTGTTGAAGAAAGTGTGTACCAAGGCAAAAAAAAAATAGTAGTATGCGGTGACTTCAACATCAACACACTGAAAAAAAAATAACTTTACATTGGACTTTGAAAATTTACTGTTGAATTATAATTTAAAGTTAGTGATTAATCAAGCAACAAGACCAAAGAGCAACACGTGTTTAGATAACTTTGCACACAATTCCAAACAAAAATGTATGAGCGAAGTAGTCGACTTCGGTTTATCGGACCATACCGCTCAAATTTTAAAAATACCGGTAAGCAAAACATGTACAATAAATTCCTGGCGAATTCAAAGGCGTAACTTATCCAAAGAAAATTTAATTTTGTTTAAAAAGCACCTTCAGTGCCTATCTTTCTCAGAAGTACTTGAAACAGATGACCCTAATGAAGCATATAATAATTTTATAGATCTCTTTCGTCTGTTATATAACTTATGCTTCCCAATGCAATTAAAAAATGTAAAATCTGATAAAAAAATTAAATGGCTATCACGCGGTATTAGGATTTGTAGCAGAAAACAACGGAATATGCTATGGAAATACAGAAAATCACCTACAAGCGAGAACAAAAATAAATTTCAAAACTATGCACAGAAACTTAAAAAGATTGTAAAACTGACTCAAAGAGCCCAAAATAATTATTTGATTAATAGCTCAATAAACAAATCAAAATCATCATGGCAAATAATAAATAATAATAATAATTTAATTAAAGAACCAATTTTGCAAATTAAGGACGGAACCAAACTAATAAAAGCCCCTAGGCAGATTGCAGAATCATTTAATAACTTTTTTGCTGACCAAATACATGATATATCCAGTAACTGTACGGGAAATACAGCTGCAATTACCAAAACCCGTAATTCTTTGTTTATGCAGCCGGTAGTCCCCCAAGATATTACACGTGTGATACAAAACTTAAAAAATAAAAAAAGTTTCGGATTTGACGGCTTTTCAACAGTTGCAGTCAAATTTGTCTCTGATATTATCGCAAAACCATTAAGCCATATAATAAATGTTTGTATAAGCTCAGGTATATTCCCTGATGAATTAAAGACTGTGATCATAAAACCATTGCACAAAAAGAATGACAAGGAAGACATGACAAACTATAGACCTGTAGCTCTTATTTCAGTATTCTCTAAGATCTTTGAAAAAATCATCTATGAATCTATTTACACTTTTATAGCTAAAAATGACATTTTATGTGAAGAACAAAAGGGCTTTCGAAAAAATAAAAATATTAACATGGCAATATTCGATCTCTTGAAAGTAATCATGAATAATGTTGATAAAAAAAACCCTATATGTGCAATATTCACAGATATGACAAAGGCGTTCGATTATGTAAAACATGACACTCTTTTAAATAAACTTAGCGACTATGGCATAAGAGGAAACGTCCTAAACCTAATAAAGTCATATCTCACGGATAGAAAACAGTACACAGAACTGTCGAGAATCTGTACTAAAACTAAACGTGAACTGAAATACCTTTCAAGTTGCCGAGTAATAGAGTTCGGAGTTCCACAGGGCAGTGTTCTGGGTCCATTACTGTTTCTACTTTATATTAATGACCTACCCCGTCAAATTCGACACCCAATGACATTATTTGCCGATGACAGCACTGCTATAGTCGAATGTATGAATGAGACGAACTACGAAGATGAAATAAACAGCACGCTTAAAACAATAATAGATTGGCTCAATAAAAATAATCTAGTCATAAATTTACAAAAAACTAAAGTCATGCATTTTCACCAGAGGTTACAGCCAAAAAAAGTAATCGCTGAATATAATGGCCAAATTGTAGACACTACTTCAGTGACTAAATTCTTAGGAGTGCAGGTTGACGACAAATTGACATGGAAAGCTCATGCTGAAGATGTATGCCAAAAACTCAGTAAATCTTCATATGTACTCTATAACCTCTCAAATAAACTAAACTTAAATACATTAGTTATAGCCTATCATGGATTAGTTGCTTCGTTATTAAGATATGGTGTCATATTTTGGGGCAATTGCAGTGAGAGGGAACGAATATTTAGAGCCCAAAAACGATGTATTCGATCAATGACAGGTCTTAAGTTTACTGAAAGTTGTCAACCGGTATTTATATCCCTAAACATTCTGACATTACCTTGTTTATATATACTAGAAGTGGCCCTATTCGTTAAATTAAATAAACACCTATTTACCTCAATGATTGACATAAGACAACGCACAGCACCAATGAGGTCCCAGTATAAAAACCAATTGTATACAGGTGGTCATAAAACAGCCTTATTAAAAAATAGCATCCTTTCCATGGGACCGCTTGTATATAATAAATTACCTGACCATTTAAAAGACCTTCCCATAAAAATGTTTAAAAAACAATTAACAAAACTATTGCTGGAGAAATGCTATTACACAATTAAGGACTTTTTAAATGACAAAACTATATAGGAAAATATTATTGATAAATGTACGTTTTCTTTGCAATTTCGAATGGTTTAGATTATAATAATGACATTGTTATTTATTTATTATTTTTTATGGTTGTTGCTATATTGTAATTTGACAAACAGATTTTGACATTACCAGATTATGTAAAGATTATAATTAGGTAGTAATAATTGTGAATGTTTTGAATTATTTTGACATTAAGCTTATTAACATTACACATTATGACAAATATTCTTCATTATATGATTTGCGAGAGATTTATATTTAATTAACTGATTATTTTTACTATTATTATTGTTTTTATAATTTTTTGTTTTTGTTTTAGTCAGTCAGTTTAGTGATCAGTAACTACATATTAAATTTAACTATGGCTTATAATAATCGTATCGATAACTGTATCTATAGTACTATTTAATTCAAACCTAATATGTTGCATGCCGTAAGGTAAAATGTATCGGGACACTTGACAAACATTCCAACTTATATGTATACCTACATTATTAGCAAATAAATGATTTCTTTCTTTCTTCTTTCTTTCACGAACGTGTAACGTAAATAAATGAATTTTGAATATAGAGGTCAATTTTGGGGGCATATAAGGAAAAAAAAAGTTTTGTAAACTGTACCATGTGACATGTCAAAATCAAAGAGCTTACTGTGAGGGTCCCAAATATACTTTTTCTATAATGTTAAAATAAACTGTTTTAAAGTTATTTAAGAAAATAGACGAAAAATGACCCTTATCTCCGAAACTACTGAGCCTAAAATTTTGAAAAAATAAAGAAAGTAGTTGTTTACCTATAGATTACAGGAAAACCTATAAGAAGTCTGTGGTCTTTCACATTAGGTGTAATGTAATGTGGGTTGGATCATATTCGTTTAACTATGGACATTAGTAGTTAGAATGTATGGGAGAACATGTGTTAGAAAAATTACGATTCTACTCGGAATAAAATCAAGGCAACCAAGTTAAACTTCTTTAATAAACTTATCAATCAATAAATCATTAAAACAATAGCCAAATTAACGCAAAGTGTCCTTAGTTTTATGTTTCCTATCAGAAGTCTGATGCCGAAAAGAGGACGCTCCGTGCGTGCACAGCCTTTTTATAACTTCGTTGCGCCATTCTTGTCAGCCGCATCAATCAGTTCTCGATCCCTCGTTCATTCGTCGCGAGTTGAACGCAGGGTTGCCAACACGGCCATGCTGCACGGTGCCTGCCCCAGGCACCTCACGAGTCTGGATAGGATACTGAAATTAGAAAGAACAATGTTACTACACAGTTTAATAAAGCATCCCTAAGTAGGCACACACCGAAGTATTGCACACTTTCTACAACACATGCCTTGCTAAGCCATATCCTGCACCTAAAGGGACTATGCCACACTTAGGAGACCAGGTTAGCGTATTCAAAAGATCACTTGCACTTGAAGAGCATTTCACTCACTCAAGCGTCCCAAGTTGACCTTCTACCATCAAAGCGAAGCAAAGCAACCTTTTTAAAGTGCAATACGACAATGACTGTATCCTATCTGGACTCGTTATGAATAAATAAATGACTCGTTATGTTATGAGACGGATGAAAGATATTAAATTAATTTTAATGTCCGATTCAAGGAATCATAACTTTAATTAGGATTGTGATTATTCACTTATAGTAATCACATAGATAACCAAATGAAACAGTCATAAATACCTTGCCAACACGGTTTTTGATCAAATATCCATTTTATCATTACTTTTTCCTTCTAGGCTCCATTCATCAATATTAATCCACGGCTTCATATTTTCCACCGCAGCTACTCCATTATAAATTTTAGAGGTCCTTTGACTACCTCTTAGATCTGATATCTCGTATCTATCGTTTTCCAGGACTTTTTTTATTTGAAATGGCCTTTGAATGCTGGCAATAATTTACGACTCTGACTAGTTCTCCTATAAACTTTTCCGCCTAAAATTTCGTAATTGGTAAACATATCTTTATTTTCGTCGGCCTCTCCTGATAATAGAATGTCTCTTATTTTAATTATCTCAGGATCCTGAACCTGCACTGTTAACAACCAGTCTGCCTCTGTAATTGACATTATGATTTCTGATTCAGACATTTCACCAGATGGCACAGGATTGCGGCTTAAAGCGTCCACGTGCTTCATCCGGGACCCTTCCCTATGAATTATCTCGAAAGAAAATTCTTGTGTTGACAAAACCCAGCGGGCTATTCGCGGGATAATGTCCTTCTTATTTAAAGCGTATCTAACCGCACTACAATCAGTAATTATTCTAAACGGTTTATCTAACAAATACAACCGAAATTTTTGAAGGGAGCACACAATAGCTAGAAGTTCCAATTCGAATGAGTGGTACTTTTTTTCATCTTCCCTAGTTTGCCTACTATAGTAATGTATAACCTTTTCGGTTCCGTCATCGATTTGTGTAAGTATACCAGCTATACCGTCCCTACTTGCATCTGTATATAAAACCTTTTCTTTGTTTGGATCAAAAATGGCGAGAATACTTTCAGAAGTTAGCTTATCTCTTAAAAAATGAAATGCTCGATTTTGAATATCGTCCCATACCCAAACGGCGTCTTTCTTTAGCAGCTTAGTAAGAGGAGCCGACAAAACAGCGCAATTTCGTATAAATTTCCGAAAGTAACTAATTAACCCTAAGAATTGTCTAAGCTGATGGACGGTTTTGGGATTCTTTAACGGCTTCTAATTTTGAATTATTTGGCATAATATAACCTGGTCTTATTTTATACCCTAAAAATTCAATTTCATGTTTGAAGAAATGGCACTTTTTGAGATTTAACGTTAAACCATTCGTTCTAAATACTTGCAATATTTGTTCCAAAAATTAAATATTTTCCTCTACAGTTTCTGTAACTAAATAAACGTCATCCAAATAAATAATGACATTGCCAAATCTCAAATTCCCCACTACTTTGTGCATCATTTGCTGGAAACACGATGGCGCATTTGCCAGACCGAACGGTAGTCTTAAAAACTCGTAGTGTCCATCTTCTGTAATAAACGCGGTCTTTTCTATAGTCTTTATGCAAAATAATCTGATAGTACCCACTTTTAAGATCTAAAGATGTAAAACACTTATGTCCTTGGAGCCGATCTAGTAAATCCTCAATTCGCGGCATAGGATATTTATCTTTTATAGTAATTGTATTTAACGCCCTATAATCAACGCACAGCCTCTTTTCTCCGTTTTTCTTGTCTACTAGAAGAACTGGGCTGGCGTAAGGAGAATTACTATTTTGCACGATTTTATTTTCGAGCAATTCGTTTACCATTTCTCTAATTATTTGTCTGTTCGAGTGAGAGGTTCTAAAAGGTCTACATTGAACTGGCTGTGAGCTTGATAGATTAATTGTCGTTTTGTAGTTATTTACTATTCCCAGTTCTTTTATATTGGAAGCTACACAATCACTATATTGGTTGAACAAAGCCAATAATTCACTTTGATGTGTATTAGCATCTAAATCTATTGCCGTTATATTATTACAAAATTCTGTGAGTTTACTCGCGTATTGGAATTTCAGTTCGTTGCCTATACGAGAGTATACTAAATCGGATCGTTCGGTCACGTTTCTTCCGATCAATATATCGCATCCTACCAAATCATCCAAAACGTACATATTAATATCAGTCAAACAAACAGAATCTAAAGAAATGGTAACCGTAACCTTTTTAGTGACATGTTTACAAATCTCTGTAGAAAATCCTTGCAAAACTACGGGTAAGGGTAGTTTAATATAGGTCAAAGAAATTTTATTTGCCAAGGACTCCGATATTAATGAGCAACTGCTACCGGTGTCAATAAACGCCTCACAGTAATGATTAAATAAACAAACACTTTTGACAAACTTGTTACGCGGATTAGTAGAAAGTAATTTAATTTCCTGTTCAGGTTTTACTACAGATTTATTAGAAGAATTTTTCTTATGGAAACAAACAGACTCTGTGTGCCCTCTTTTACCACAATATTCACATTTGTTTACCTCGCATTGGTTTCTTTTATGGTTACCTCCACAATTATAACATTTAATTGTTTTACGACTAGAATCTGTAACTACGTTAGGAGGTTGATTTGTAGAGACTGAATTTGTGGATACAAAAGTACGACTTGCGACTGCAGATTGACTGTGTGTTGTCGTTTTATTAGACTGTGGATCACGTAAACTACCTTCTTGTTTTGCATTTTTCTTATAAACACGACTATGTAAATAACTAGCCAAATCATCGGTTGATCTAAAATGACTCGCTTCTATAGATGTCCCAATGTTGTTATCGCCAATATTTCCCACTATTATTGAAATAATATCTTGTTCAGAAAAGTTTAAACTTAAACGATCAATTTTACATTTCTGCTCAAAATAAAACTCATACAAAGATTGATTATCAACAGGTTTTTTGTCTATTATCTCTTTCAAAAGGTCAAACATATTCCTAAGTATTTGAAAACTAACGGATAATTTCAACCGCCATTGGTCCCATTTCCACGTCGGCCACTGTTTTTCTGTACGTAATAACGAATCGTACCATACTTTAGCAGACCCCTTCAATTTATTTAAAGCTTGATAACGAATCATTCTATCGGACCAGGAAAAAGTATTTGCGTAGGATCGAATAATACTAAGCCAAGTGTCTACATCGTCTTTTATCGGATCAAAATCAGGTATAAAATTGTTTAAATTAATGGAGCTGGTATTACTCACAGTTTCGTTGTGGCCACGAGATACCTTATTATTCCGTCTTGATGGCGGTGACGGTGTCCTGGCGCTGGAGCTCGAGCTTGAAGAAGAGGTGGAGCGAGCAAGTTTCCTCTTTGAGCGCCTACTACTATTATCGCGCTTACCCATCGCGTGGAATTTACTTGTCACTTCTGATGTTAGAAAAATTACGATTCTACTCGGAATAAAATCAAGGCAACCAAGTTAAACTTCTTTAATAAACTTATCAATCAATAAATCATTAAAACAATAGCCAAATTAACAGCAAAGTGTCCTTAGTTTTATGTTTCCTATCAGAAGTCTGATGCCGAAAAGAGGACGCTCCGTGCGTGCACAGCCTTTTTATAACTTCGTTGCGCCATTCTTGTCAGCCGCATCAATTAGTTCTCGATCCCTCGTTCATTCGTCGCGAGTTGAACGCAGGGTTGCCAACACATGTTTATCAACCACAATGTTAAGTTTGTTCTTGGGATAAATTCATCCCAACTACGGAACCCTTCATTGTGTGTGGTCCAACAAGCACTTGGTCAGTTTTTTTCTTTTTTTATGAATCAATTTGAATGTTTTTTTTTCGATTGTAGGTATATTTTATCTCGTATTAATCTTGGGTCGCCCTTTTGTATTTAGTGAGCGATTTATGACTATAATAATAATATAATAATAATCTTTATTACATAAGAGTGATTACAAATTGTGTGAAGTCCCTGACACTTGTGCTAGATGGTTAACCTGTGTTACAAGAGCCAGTGCCCTCTCCCGGGAGGAAATACTATTAAAAACTTATGCAATAAGGTTAACAATTTAGAAACAAAAATACTAAATAATACAAAACAATAAAAAGTGGTTACAAAAAGCCTGTGATGGTGATTGTGTAGTGATGTGTGTGTGAGTATGTGCGTTTGTGTGAGTGTGTGTGTGTGCGAGTGTGTGAGTGTGTGTGAAAATTGAATTAAATGATCAGGAAAGGTTGATTGTGATGGCGAGTAAGGGGTGAATTAGAGTGCCTCTACTCGTAATAGGGTAGGACTATTGTTACGAAATAGATTTTAGAATTTGCTCTGTTTCGTCGTAATTGAGGGACAGTAACCAAGGCTTAAGACTCAGCTTGACCTTATGCAAGGTAAGTTTATAAATTGATAGTTTCTTGTGGATTTTGTTATATATTTGGGAGCTTTGGACACGGTAGTGTCGCCGGGCAAGCGCAGAACGGTACTGAACAGATTCACAGATAGGAAAGCCAACCCGCCGACTAGATAAATTCCTATCTAGCGGCAACGTGGAATGTCGACGTAAGACAGTGCGGAGGATATAGAGTTTTCTCACCGTGAGTACATGGGCTTCGGAGTACAACTGGGCTGTGGGGTAGTCCCTTTTACGAAAATACATAACTTTGAGGACAGCCCGCTGAGCTCGTTCCACTCTAAGCATCACGGTTTTGAAAGTCCCCCCCCCCCCCCACACTGGGATGCAGTAAGTAATAATCGACTCACACAGGGAACGATAAACAAGGGAAGCCGTTTCAATGTCAGCCGAATGTCTGAGCTCTTTAAATAAATAAATTAGTTTACGAAGCCGAGAGCATAAATTATCCGTATAAACACGCCAATCTAGTCTCTCATCGATATGTACACATAGATATTTAATATTTGAGACTATAGCAAGGCAATTGCAATTGCAAGATGAGGCATCATGACAAGTATGCGCTGTTATTTTAGTTGAATCCGTTGGTGGCTTAAGTGAATTTGGCGGTTGAAACTGAATTACTTTAGTCTTGGAAAGATTGAGCGTCAGGAGGTTAACGGAAAGCCAGTCCATAACAGTTCGCAAGGTGAGTTCAGTTCTATGTTTAACCTTGTCCCAGGTCTCGCCATATATCAAAAGGGCTGTGTCGTCTGCGTAGGTAAAAATGTCACACTGAATGAGGGATAATTGACAGAGATCATTTATGTATATTAGGAATAGTGTGGGTCCCAAAATACTTCCTTGAGGTATACCGTAGCTGATAAACTCTTCGTCACTAAAGACGGAGTCAATTTTAACACACTGGCTACGCCCACTGAGGTAATCTTTGTAAATATCTAGGGCCACACCACGTATTCCCGTATGTTCCATTTTGGCCACAAGTCTGGGAACAGAAACTGTATCAAAGGCCTTCGTTAAATCTAAGAAGACACCATAGTATTTAAGGCGAGTGTCCAGTTTGTCAATCAAGGTGTTGGTGAAATCAGAGACGGCATCTTCTGTGGAGATACCCGAACGAAATCCATACTGGTTGTCTGCGATTAATTTATTTTTTGATAGGAATTTTGTTAGGTTAGTGATGAGGATTCGTTGAAATATTTTGGACAAGGAACTAAGCACTGAAATTGGCCGATAATTGGACACGTCGTCTTTAGCTTTGCCTTTGTACACTGGATGGATTACTGCACGTTTGAATGCTTTTGGGAAAACTCCAGAATTGATGGCACAGTTACAAATATGGGCAATGAATGGAGCCAGAATGGAGCTAGATTGCTTTATGACAATTGCTGGGATGTTATCCCATCCAACAGCACAATCACTGCGTAAGCTTTGAATTGTATGCTTCATCAATCGATGGAATCACTAGAGAGTTAATTGGAGACGGGGACGAAGATAAGTAAACGGATGGTCTGGTAGACTTTTTTATTTCTTAAAATAATTTATAACCTTGCAAATTTTCACACAAAAATATAATTTATAAATGATTTTAACTGTTAATATTTTCTTTCATTGATATGTTCTACCTAAAAACAGATTTACGATCACTATTATTTTTTTGTTTTCTACCATCTAATCTTCAAAATCCAATAGGTCCCCACGACGCTCGAGTAAGTCCCAAAATCCCCTACTGGGCACCCCTACCATAAGGGTTCTGGGAACAATCCGAGTTTTAATAACGTATGTTAAACTTTATCATTTATTCGTAAACTACTTCTTCGTAGATCGCGGGTGTGTTCCTGTGTCCCAAAATCTGAATGTTCAAGGGAGTTTTTTTTTTTATGAGTGGTGAGGTGGTTTTTGTGAAGGCGCATTCAACTCTTAGACGACCTAAGGTTGCAGTAAACTCAAGTACCTACGGGCTCCGGCGGTGCCGGCCGCCCTGTTGCCACCTGACGTTTTTTGTCGGGGTCCAGTTTAATAAATTATTTGTGCTGAATAATAGTGTGCATAACTTGGAACTATAAAAGTATCATATAACATCTGCAATCGTGCCAACCTGAGGTGAACAGCGGCAAGCTACAGGTCGAACTTTGAGTAAAAACAAAAGTTACATAATTTGAAGACGGAGCTGGAAATAAACAACGAGGAACGGGCCGACCGCGTTCTGGACATTCTGCTGCTGACAACTCATCAGAACGAAGAAGAAAAGAGTCAAGAATCGTTCAACTCCGCCAAAAGACCACCACCGGTGAAGCTGGACCTAAGCCAACCTGATAGTGACGTCGCTAAAAGATACATACATTGATAAACGTCACCCGTCTCTCCAGAATTCCATTGCTTGCTATAGGGTGCATACTCGGTAGGATAAACCTTATCCATATCCTAAGGGCACGTCTTCCCTACCATTATTGTGCCCCCCGGTCTACTCCTTGATATGCAATGGTCTCTGTTGCACCATGTAGATAAAATGAGGTAACAGGGGCTAGTGTGAATCTTTGGGTTCATTCGAGTAATCGAGTCTGATCAAACCACGCTGGGGACGGTGCACTTCATTCATTCATTTATATAGCAGTAATTTATTTTAAGTTGTTGACAAAAATAAATAATTTGGAATAAATATAATGTTTATTTATATTTTTCAATACCCTTAGTTTATAATATTCATAAAAAGTTAAGGCATAAAATGGCATAAAGGCGTACTTTTCCGCGCTAATGCGAAATGCAAAGTAAAAAGCACGAGTATTCAACTACATTGTGAACAATTAAAAGCGGTGTAATAAGAGCCAACATTCGAGAAAGTGTGTTGAAACGTTTTTGTTTTATCAATGTACAATTTAAACTATTTATACTGCATTTGAAATAACATTAGAATTTTAGATAAATCTTTTTACAGTCCGTTCAACCGATTTTGACTTCTATTCCGAAAGCATCAGGATGGCATTAAAAGCAAAAATGTGGTTACCATATTGCAGCTGTCATTTGTCATGCCACCAACGCAATAGAAGTCCAAATCGGTTGATCGGACTGTAAAAAAAGATTATTTGAATGTCTGATTTTATTCCAAATGGAGTATTGGTATTTACGGTAGGGACTAAAATAACTAACTATTCCTAAATACAAATAAAAAATGCAGTAATTCTTTTGGTATTAAGATATAAATTGTATTAAATCTTTTACAGCTGTAATGACTATAATCATGACAATTATTTATATTCTTATATGAAAAGATCCAATTTGAGAAATGTCACCACGGTAAGTAATTTTAAATTTTAAATCCCTTCGGGAAAATATGGATTTGATGTGTTGATATTAGAATATCATATCTGTTATATTAATAATTATAAACGCTTTTTAACAGTTTAAGGCAGAAAAAAGAATGAGTACTCTATGGAAATGTACAATGTTGGCCCATCGAGATAATCTAACGGTACTTCCAGTGGTCCAGTACAAAGAGCACAGATATGCAGCGGCCTTTTGTTATATGAGAATTCACGTGAGAGGTGGTATGTCCAAAACTCTTATGATCCGGCGCGAAAAGTTGTTGATTTGAAAGGTCATTACAAAAAAATTAGTAGAGATGTCACTGTAATTTAAATTTTATTGTAAAATACATCATCAACATTTTTTTATTAAATATTTTTGAACAGAAAGATGAAAAAAAATCGCTGCACGTAAGCGTGTGGGGTATTGTTCGAACCCATAATTAAAAAGGTTATGATGTTTAGGTATGAGTGACTTTGCAAATTTTAATACGTACAAACTTATTTTTCTGGTCGATAAAATAAATAAGTACTGTGCATGCGTAAACATTCACCCCGACTACGGAACCGTTCAAGGTGCGTTGTCCAATACGCTCGTAGCTGGTAATTTTGTCTCAATTGTTTCGCTGTCAAAGTAATGTAACTACTTACCTTATACTGGTCTGCGGTCCCTTTTTCACATTTATATTTTTGGTAGGTTATTTTAAAGTTTTCTAAGACCCAACTGGAAAACTTACCCGTATTCTACTTATTTTGTAAGTGTCATGACCCCATAGAGCCGCCTCAGACGATCCTCGTGAACAACATGAAATTGGACATACCTAGCATGGACATGCTGTTGGAGAAGGACGTCGACTACACTTTCGAGTACCAGTACGCAGACGGCGATGAAGTCAACGTCACTTGCGCCAATTTCTTGAATCTAGCGCTGCTCACTATGGAATATTCAATGGCAGGAACAATGAGCGGTGAGTTTTCACTTTTTTTGTACCTATATTATGTTCCTTTTCTAAAAATGAGCATGATAGTACCGCGCTCTATGGTAATTAATCAAACGTATTCAACACACAACGTATGATAGACGCTAGTGATGGTGCCAAACACGTTGCCGAATTTTGGGCCGAGACTATTCAGATTGCCAGTGACAGTAATTACAACTGCACTTGCACAAAACAATATATGTAAATAAGAGTTGATGTAAATCTAGTTCTTTCAATAGGCTATTCAAATACACAGCTTTTTTCATAGCTTCTGCCAAACTCACAAACTCAGCCTTACAAGTAGAAGTCGCAACGATGTGTTACGTTTGTGAAGTCCATGATATGCTTGCACCCATACCGCAATAACCCGTAAAAGATAGTCTATTAATGCCGTAGCTTTCCCAATCTGCATCTGCATATCCTTGTATGAAATCATAAACTTTCCTCAACATCACATTCTCTCACACAAACAGCATCTTCTGATATTCTTTTTTCTTCATTTACCACAGATTTAGTATCATCTGATGGTTGGTCTTCTAAAGTTACTATCTCAATTGACTCCTGCACTTTATTACCTTCTTTTTCCAAGAACACTACGTCCCTTTTAATTTCTACAGTATTATTTTGTAGAAAATATTTCACCCTTTTTGTCCCATTGTCTTCTCCTTTCTTTAGGGATTTGTGCATATACACCAGTATATGTATATAAAACTATGACATTCATCAATTGAAGGTGATTGGTATACCAATACCAATCACCTTCAATTGATGAATGTCATAGTTCCTGTTTGTCCATACTTCAAAGGGAGATTTTACATCTTCTTTACTCTTTCCAGTTCTATTAAGCATAAAGGCCGCCGTATTTATGGCCTCTGCCCATAGTTTTCTCGGTAAGTTTTTGCACGTAAGCAGCTTCAACTTAAGTTCTAATCTCTCTCTCCGCTCTACCATTTTGCTGCGCTGCGGTGTGTAGGGCACGGTGGTTTCATGGGTTATCCCACGCTTTGAGAACATATCCTTAACCTTTCTGTTTACAAACTGCATACCATTGTCAATTCTGAAAATGTTAACTCTATTTCCAGTACATTCTCAGCCTTGTTCAAGAAATCTTCAATGCAGCTCTTGATTTCGTATTTATTTTTGACAAAGTAAATATATCTAAAGTTTGAGTAGTCATCTTTCAACAACATAAGATATTTTGACCAACCTAATGACACTTTTTCCATCGGGCCACTTGTATCAGCTTGTATCAATTCACATACCTTCGTGCCAGTGTAATCACTTTTAGCGAATGGTAATCGGTGATTTTTTCCTAGTAAACAACTTTCACACTTAGGCACTGAAGTTTTTTGGCAACATGTTGTTTTTCTGTAACACTTTCCTGACTTAATCGAATGAATGAATGAATTTAATGAGCTAACATTTCATGCCACATATTTAAGTCATTCGGCTTTGTTTTAGCAGTATTGGCAACTTTGCATTTAATTCATACATCCATATAATAACCACTTCCGACTCAACTTGCAATCGCATGAACATCACCATCTTTATAAAATTTAGAACTGTTGTAAATTTTACAAAGATGGTGATGTTGCTTTGCCGTTACCTCCTATGACTGATTTTTCCGAAATGTCTGTAAAACGTGTAAACAATGCACGATCGCAACACATGTGCTCATCTGCGCCAGAGTCCACCAACGACTTAGATTCTGGATGCAAATAATATTTGACACCACAAACACATTATTTTTCTTACGGTTACTATTGTCCTTATTTTCCCTGAACCAACACTGTGATTTATTATGTCCCGATTTACCACAGTAAAAACATTTGTTATTTGAATTTTCTTCGCTATTCTCTTTATCATTTTTACACTCGCTTTGGAAATGTCCTATTTTCCCGCACTGGAAACACTTTCCAGTCATTTTATTTTTCACTACAAAAGCAGACGGCGATGAAGTTTGCTGTGATTCTTCGTTCTTCTCCATGAACCTTTCTTCTTCCATTAGCAGCCTAGCCATTAAATTATCCAACATTTGCTGGTCGTCAGGAGCTGATTCCCATGCAGAAATAAAATGTTTATATTGTTCTGGCAACGACATAAGTATTTTAGTTATAACGAACTTATCCGAGATGTCTTCACCCATTTGTTTCAGATTGTTCTGCAATTCTTGTATCTTTTTCAATTCTTGTATCATATTTATACTGGAAGAATATTTGTTAAGCAATGTGAATGCTGGTCTCGGTATTTTGTTCATACACACTGTGTAACTTTTTCCACATTTCGGCTGAAGTTGAACATTATATAATATGTAACATGACATCTTCAGTCATCCTCGTGACTATTAAAATCTGAGATTTGGCGTCCTGGTTCTCCCAAGCAGTTTTCTCCCCAGCTACTTCTGTTTTTATGCGCCGGCCTTCTACTATTCCACCTATGCCAGCCAACCTTGTCCACGCAATAGCACTTTGGTTTGGAATTTCCATATGTTCCAGTTCCTTGAACCTTCTGGCTTCAAAATGTTTTGATTGCTGTCCATCTTGATCAATACACCCTTCCTTTTTTTTTTTTGATATACTTTGCCTTCCTGTAGCGTTGGGTTTTCAGCCTAACCTTCATTTGCCGGTTAACCAGAGTGCAGTATTTTAAGAACTCAGCAAGTTTTACAAAACCATTCGAGGTATATGTGTCTGGGCCCATAACCTGTAGCGATTAAATAAAAGATCCTGATAATAATGAACCAAAAAGTTTATTAGTTAATCATTATTTTGTACATGCTTGAGAATATAAAACGGAAGGAATTTAGAGGCAGTATTGCAAACATACAAAAATATAATTAATTACTAATTACATTGCCAGTTCACAATACACTTACTATGCATATGCTTATGCTTGGTTTAGCTATGGCATCATCTTATGGGGAAATAGCACAGACGCTCCCTCTATATTCGCCCTACAAAAAAAGCTGATATGAATAATTGTAAACTTAAACTAATAGTTGCAAACCTTGCTTCCAGAAACATAAAATTCTCATATTAATTAGTATTTATATTTTGGAATTATTTACCTAGTCCGCAAATATCCAGTATATAACAACACACGGGAAGACATTTAAACAAAATATTCGTTGCGGCACAAAAACAAATTAAATTTGTCTACCTCCCCCCTTAAACTCTTCTAGTCCATATGCTATGTCCACAAAAATATATAGATAATAAATTAGCGGCAAACATAAAACAAGAAAACAAAACTAATATATTTTTAATTAAATTAAAACAATTCTTAATTAATAATAGTTATTACACAATAGACGAATATTTAAAGGATAAATCCAATAATAAATAGGTATACCTAATAAATAGATAATAGATGAATTGATATCTCTTTACCAGATAAGTAAAATAATGAAAATTTGTAAGTTAAAGTAGTATTAAAGGTATTGTAATTAAATATTATTGTAATAAGTATGAAATTAAATAAGCAATAATAATATTATAAAATAAATAAATAATTAGATTGACTTACACATATACATATTATACCCCCTTCCCCTCGGACCGCGATTGCGTGCAGACGTGTCTTCCGTAATTTTGTGCTCCATAAAATTAATAAAATCATCATTTTTAACTGAGAAAAATAAAGTTCTATATCGCGCGTAGTACCAGGCGCCCATACTCGTGTATGAGTAACTTTGTACAACGACGTGGCCGGCGCGGCCTATGTGTGTCGGGTGACGACGAGCCAGACAGAGACCGGTGATGTACGATTGTTACGCCTGACTAGTCATCGGTGTGCGAGCACAGGACGAGCTTGCTGCATAGGATACTTCAAAACAGCGAATGTGTGGGCGATCGCTCTACGCATGATTGAAGGTAACGCAAAACCACCAATGTGACATTGTTGACATGAGTACTAAATGATTAAACCGGGGAATTTTTAAGTACCCGCTATTGCAGTTGTCTATATTACGAGTATACGCTGGTTCTAGTGATTTCTAACATTGACGTCTGAGATCCTTTCTTGTGTACTAGACCATAATGTTACGTACACCTGACAACAAATCGGAACCTAATTTAAGTACAATTGGAATAACCGATACTCCAACTAATTATGTATCGACTAGTAGGGCAAAGAAACGCTTTAGAAATACGTCTGGAGATATTTCGTTCAGAGATGAGTTTTTAAGCTTTAAAGACGATATTAAACAAATGTTTATTAAGCTTCAAGCGGACACGATGAACGAAATAAAAACTCAATTCTCATCCTTTAAAATGGACACTGATGCGAGACTCACAAAAATTGAAGATTCCCTAATGCAAATTGAGAAATCTAACCAGGAGATAGATAAGTCCATATCATTTACTACAAAACAATATGATATATGAAGCTTACTAATGATCGCTTAGAAAGGGAGTGTAAGGAACATCAGGCACTTCTTTTTTCATTGGAAGAAAAAATTGAGGAAATGCAAAGGATCTCTAATATAAATTTTCTGGAATTAAGGAACTTACCGAAAATTCAAAATGAATCTAAAAGTGACCTAGACAGATACCTAGGTAACCTGTTTAAAATTATTGATGCTAATGTATCTAACTCGTGCGTAAAAGACGCCTTTCGTTTACCGGGAAAGAAGGATAACCACCCTTCTATACTCATTGAATTATGCAATAATACCTCGAAAAATAACGTGCTAAAGGCGGTTAAAACATATAACCAGTCTATGGATATAAAACTAAACAGTGCCAACCTGGGAGCAGCGGGATCATCACCCGTGTATATCACTGAATACCTTACCCCGAAGGCAAGAAAACTACAATTTATATCGAGAAACCATATTAAAAACAATCAACTAAAATACTGTTGGACCTCTAATGGAAAGATACTGGTCAAAATAAGCAAGTTGGAACCTACTATCCATATTAAAACTGAAGAACAACTTGAAAAACTAATTAATAAGAAAATATGACTAATAATGAGGTCAAGTTGTTGTTATAAAAACTGTTCCATTCTTGTTAAAATAGCAACTAATTTAATTGTACATATTTTATTTTGTTATAAGTTTTGGTTTTTATCATTAAAAATACCGCTAGTTTTATATCAAAATTACTATATTGATAATTTTGCATGTAATATGGTAAACTTACACATAATCATACACGAAATTACTTACAATTACACAACACAACAAACATACACACGTACCCACAATGCACTGTTTACTTATAGCACACACTTACGGAAAACTATGGATTTTACTACCCCACATATCATAATAATACATATAACAACCTTAATATTAAAATACTTTCCGCAATAATTCATGATTACTGTAACATGTCTATTCTAATAACTTTAATAAAATGTTTCATACAGCTTAGCTATTTTACAATATTTACAAACAAACATCTCGTATTAATGTTGTACACCATTGTGAGTTTTAGTCTTGAAATTCGATAAACATTTATTGTGTGATATTGATAACTTTTCAATATCACAATCGATTAGCTGTGAACCGGAATGTTGCGCGTCTTTTATGAAACAACCTAACTGCTACTTAAAAATCTTGTCACAAAATATTCGTAGCCTTAATGCCAACTTTGATAATCTTAATATCCTCCTGCAAAGATTACAATTTGATTGTGACGTTATAGTTCTTTCTGAGTGCTGGATGTCGTGCGTTCAAAATCTCCCTGTATTAGACGGATATTTAAGTATGTCTACATCTTCCCATTATAACCAGAATGATGGTGTAGTTGTATTTGTAAAAACTAATATAAAAGCCTCTATAGAAGAACCCGTTATACAAGAATCAAATTGCTTACTTATTAAAATTGACAAGGATGTGGCTATTTTGGCGATTTATCGCCCTTTCTGTTTCAAAACCATAATTAACTTCTTATTGTCCCTTCAAAAAATAATAGATAGTTTATCATCCTTCAGGAATATTATAGTGGTGGGTGACATTAATATAAATATTGCTACCAACAGCTCTGATCGCTTCTTGTCAGATTATCTTGATTTTCTGTCCCTTAATGGATTTCTACCAGCATTTAACACAGCAACTCGTGCTAATAGCTGTCTTGATCATGTAATCTTGAAGACAAAAATACCAATAACCACGTTTATAATTGAATCTCTTATTACTGATCATGCACCCATACTTTGCTGTGCTGAAATTAAAAACGTTAATAAAAAATTAAAAAGACAAGTAGTTAAACTTGATTTTGAGGCCATAAAGTTGGCATGTGATAATCTTGATTTTACGTCTATTTATAATGCGATTAACCCAAATTCTGCTATGGATTTATTTATATCGAAAATAACTCATATTATGCAAATAAACACAAAAATTTTAAATGTAACAAATAAGTTTAGAATACTAAAACCTTGGATGACACTAGGTCTTGTAAGGTGTACTCGTATCAGGGATCGGATGCATAAAAAACTCAAACAAAATCCGGATAACGTAGTACTTGAAATCACATATAAACGTTACCGGAACTTCTATAATAAGATTATTAATAAGTTAAAGCGAGAATACGAAAAACGGTTACTTAGAGAAGCAGGTAATAATAATAAGGAAAGCTATAAATAATATTACTAATAGAAATAGTAAAAAAGATATCTCATTAGATCTTCTTTCTATAGAGTCAACCCCTCACCTATCTGTCAATGCCACAAATGAGTTCTTTGCCACTATTGGTGAAAATATAGCAAACAAAATCACCCCTTCTACAGCATTACATAACTTTACAAAGGTTACGCAGTATCACACGTCCTTAACTGGCAATTCATTCGTTCTCCTTGACACTGACGAAGATGAAATAGAAAAACTAATCATTGGTCTGAAAAGTAACTGTGCTGCTGGTGATGATGGAATCTCATCTGACATCCTTAAACTTTTAAAAAATAATATAAAAGCCCCGCTCACGCATATCTTTAATATGTGTCTAGAGAAAGGCATTTTTCCTGAACCACTCAAACGGTCCATAGTAAGACCTATTTTTAAGGGTGGAGATAGAAGCCGTGTCACTTACTATCGACCTATCTCAATTCTGACCTCTTTGTTAAAAATATTTGAGAGGATAATTAATAATAGACTCATAAATTATTTAGAAAAATATAACCTTCTTTCGAATAATCAATTTGGTTTCCGTACAGGCAAGTCCACGGATGATGCATTAAATGACTTTACTGAACACATTGTCAAAAGCATAGATAACAAAAAGAAATGCCTCACTATATTTCTCGATTTGGCGAAGGCTTTTGACACGGTTTCTATTCCCACCCTAATTAATAAGCTATATCATCTCGGTATCCGTGGAAATCAACTCAAATTACTATCTAATTATCTATCTGGAAGAACACAAAGGGTAAAAATTGGCAATTATACAAGTGATGGTTTACCTGTCTCCCATGGAGTACCACAGGGTAGTATCCTAGGCCCAACGTTGTTCCTAGTTTATATCAATGATCTAACAATACTTAATATTGAAAACTGCAAAATAATTGCGTATGCAGATGATACTACCCTGACATTCCATGGTGATACTTGGAGTGAAACCTTCCAAAAAGCTCAACATGGTTTTAACATGGTAACAAAATGGCTTGCTCAAAATTACCTTTCTCTTAATACCGAGAAAACCAAATACATCCCATTCTATATTCGCAACACTGGTGAACCAATACATACGATACATCGTTTAACCTGTCACACCTGTGATGGTGAATCTATTAATTGTTCTTGTCCATCCCTATCTGCCGTGGAATCTATTAAATATTTAGGACTCATATTTGATAAAAATCTTAATTTTAAAAATCAATTAATTAATCTGTCAAATAGAATAAGAAAACTTATATATGTATTTAAACAAATAAGAAAATCAGCCAATGCTAATATTATGAAAATGGTTTATTATTCCCTGTGTCAAGCGGTTATAACCTATTGTATTGCATGTTGGGGTGGTGCTGCTAAAACGCATAATTTAATTGCTGAAAGAGCTCAAAGAGCCTTATTAAAAGTAAGTTACTTTAAGCCTAGGTATTTTTCTACCACTGAGCTGTACAGGGAATGTGAGGTACTATCGGTTCGTAAACTCTTTGTACTTGCCTTAATCATGAGACAGCATTCCAGTGTCAAGTTAAGTGCCCTGACTGATAAAGAAATTACTAGGAGTAGACGTTTCGATCTTTTAAAATCAGTACCCAGTAGAACATCTTTTGCCCAAAAATTCAACATGTTCCTGGGCCCAAGACTATTCAAAATTGCAAATAAACAGTTGAAAATTTTCTCCATGACAAAAAGAGAGTGCAAACAAAATGTGACTACTTGGCTTCTATCCCTAACCTACGATGAAACTGAAAAAGTGCTTAGAGTAATTGTATAATTTCTTTGTATAATAAAAATATTAAAATCGTTTATTTATTTAAGATTAAAATATCTGGTATAAATGAACGATAATATAAAAAGAATAAACTAAATTCATTTAATTATAGTGCGTTATTGTACTTGTTTAAAATTCAATGTCCTAAGTTTCCCTCTGTCACACATACACACACACACACCCTACACACACATACATACAAACACACACACACACATACACACACACACCTTTATTCCCTCACTAACACACACACACACACCTTCACTCACAAGTACACACACCCTCACACGTACACCCAAATTTGCGCACGCTCACACGAACCCTACACATACCAACACACGTCGTTTACCAGTTTTTTTTTTTTTTTTTTTTTTAATTTTAGTTTTGCACCTAAACAGTCCTTCATTCTACATGCTAGGCACAACAACATTGGCTATTCTATAATGATAATCGAGGGTGGGCGCTGATACCTATAATTACAAGATATTAAGTTATCTTAGCTTAGGTATTGGCTGAAACTATAATATTATGTTACTTTACTTACCTTACGGCCTATTTTTATTGTAAACTATGTATATTTATATTAAGGTGCAATAAACTTATTTTTATTATTTTTTATTTTATACCTGGTGACTTTTTTACCGTCTTGAAAAAAATAGGGTATAATAAGGTGAACGGTGTAGAAGCCTATGTTTAGCCTAGTTATTATTTTTTTTTTTTTTGGTTTGTGCGGGTATTCATGCAAAGCAGCGATTTTTTAATATCGAAATCCAAATCATACGCACTACGCACCCTGCGTAGTATGATTTGAATTTCGATATTTTTTTAACGATCTATAAAGTTTTTTTCAAAATTTCTTTTTTTATTGTTTTAGTTTAATTCAAATGTGTAGTGTTTACTGATAGAGCAGTTTCTGTCTAAGCTATTTAAAAAAAACAAAACAAAAAAAAAACTAGGTATGCTTCTACTCCGTTCGCCGATTTTACTCTATTTTTTTCAAGACGGTAAAAAAAGTCATCCAGTATATACATATTATAAATAATAAAGGTTTTAATTACGCCATTAGACTGGACGGACTGCACAACTTTTGGTTAAAATGGCTAATTAGTTGATTAGGCGAGTGCCTGGCATCTCAATTCCAGTCATTTTTAGAGTTTGGATCGCTACCGGAGTTTCTAACAACAGGCGTTACGCACCTGCTCCATAAATAAGGTAGTCCCGCAGAACCCAAGAATTATTAACCCAATATAATTTACTAGAAACCCGCCCCCGCTTCGCAGGGGTAGTAGAACAAAATGAAAAAAAAAGTAGGCTCATTAGCCTACTTTTTTTTTTCATTCAAGCTGATGCTAAAAATGTAGGCCATTGCCTACATTTTTAGCATCAGCTTGTTGCGTCAAGTATGAATTAAATTTAAATACATTATTTATACACTACTTGAGGTATTTAATCGCACATTTTATCGCTCGACTTATACAGGGTGTCGGGTAAAGAATGGATAACCTTGAAATAGCATATAATAGACGTTATAGCCGTTCTAAAAAAAATACAAAAAAAAATATACTTAACTACCGACTAGCCACGCTTGACTCGGTGGAACACAGAGCTAAGAGGCTCATTGGCGACGTAAAACTGGTGGATGCCAAGCTTCATAGCTTGGCTCATCGCCGCAAGGTTGCCTGCTTGTCGGTCCTATACAGATTGTACTTCGGTGAGTGTGATCAAGAACTCCACGACCTGATTCCGTCGGTCCCCTTCTACCATCGGACATCTAGACGCACTGCAATTACCATCCCTACCTGGTTGATATTCCACAAATCTAAGCGTTTCTAAATGTCTTTTATAATGCGCACAGCAAAAGAGTGAAACTCACTACCTGCGTCTGTTTCCGAGCGCATACAACCCTAATCTCTTCAAAGTGAGAGTGAACAGGCTTCTTTTGGGTAAGCTCACTGCATTGTCGACTCTATCTCTGTCGCCTCCGACCTAAACTAGAGCCAAGAGCAAACCCATCTTAACACTTTCGCTGACGTCACGACCAGAGGCGTATTTTTGTTCGTGTTTGATATCGCGCTACGCCCACAGGCGGTTAACTTTACTAAGACAAAACAGACAAAACGCCTATAGCCGTGTAAATTTGCGTACATGACTAAGAAGCCACGTGATCTAGTGTCGTATTGCACTCATTTAAATTTTTCTAGTGTCAAGGCAAAAAATACTGGTATAAAAAAAAAACCGGCCAAGAGCGTGTCGGGCCACGCTCAGTGTAGGGTTCCGTAGTTTCCCGTCCGTAGAAATATAATAAAATATGTAAACGAAGTTAAAAAAAATGCTTACATATACGATTATACTACAAACATAGTCCAGAAATTATTTTGTACAACTTTTTGTCTTTTTTGTACAAAAACTGTTGTTTCCATCAAGTTCAAAATGATTTTCCTAGAAAGTCCTTATAAAGTTCTACTTTTCAGATTTTTTTCATATTTTCTAAACTTATGGTTCAAAAGTTAGAGGGGGGGACACATTGTTTTTTACTTTTGGAGCGATTATTTCCGAAATTATTGACATTATCAAAAAATGATGTTAGTAAACCCCTATTCATTTTTAAATACCTTTCCAACAATATATCACACGTTAGGGTTGAAATTAAAACAAAAATCACTTCCCACTTTACATATAGGGGGGCTACCCTAATAAAACATTTTTTTCCAATTTTTATTTTACCACTTTGTCGGCGTGATTGATATACATATTGGTACCAAATTTCAGCTTTCTAGTGCTAACGGTCACAGAGATTAAGCGAGGACGGACAGGCGGACGGACAGACAGACATGGCGAAACTATAAGGGTTCCTAGTTGACTACGGAACCCTAAAAAATACCATATTACAGGTACCTTGACTTGTTTTTTGACGACAGTACGGCTGTAGGCGTCGTCTTATTTTGTATGAAATTTTTTAGTGTCATTTTCAGAATGTGAACTTCATCTCAGTGTCAGGGAAAGTGTTAAATAAAAAAGAAGTCACAGAAATCTGCCAAAACCTCCTCGTTTTTTTAAAGTCAGTTAAAAGGCCTTTAATTATTATTTTTATGTAATATTAGTAGATCGTGCGTAGGTCGCTAGTAAATGTATATGTCGTATTATTTCAGATAACCCTACCATGGCAGATCTATCGTCATTCAGGGCGACCAGTTTCGTCGCAACATTGCATTCTGGACACAACAACAGTTATATGATATGTACTAATACGGAACCAACTGACTACACCAAGGTTATGGTGAGATTTGTAATGCGGACAGAATTCAGTAAGTTTTTTTAGTTCTCTATTTTATTACTTAGCTTTTGCTTAGATGACTAAAATCGGGGAAGCTGGCCAATAACCAATCCATCAATTTAGTTTGTCATCTTTGATCTTTATCAATCTAGCGCTGGGATGGCGAACCAATGGCACGCGTGCCATTGGTGGCACGTAATCAAACAATTTGGGCACGGCATGACTTCAAGAATGTATTGTACTTACTACCTTAAACAGCAGAAGTCTCTAATTTGTTCCTTCATTTAAAGAAATATATAACTGGGTATTATTGTCAATTATATAAGGTATTAGTATCTATTCATACACGAATTTTCTTAAGGAGTCATTGTACCTATGATTATGTAAAACTTTTGCTATGGGACCAAACCAGGGCCCCAAGTCTGCTATTTTTTATAAATTCGTCATTCCAACACAATCCCATTGTCATTTTTCTAAAAGTTCGTAATCTGCTAAATTCATAATGATCGATCATTGGTAGGTCAGTGGTCTCGTAATAGAATCGTGGTACTGATCAAAGAAACTGTCAAAATTTTAGCAGATTACCGCATACGTCATAACGCTAATTATAAGATCTGTATTTTCACCTGAAGCAAACAATAAATAAATGAATTATGAATTATTATATCAGTCTTTCATTTGTCGCTTGAAGCGGTACCTATATGAAACGAATTTACTAACCACTTTTTTTTTATAGATATAGTAAATATCAGAATTAATGGGATAACAATACGACCGATCAAAAATCTTATATATGGAAACAATTATTTGTATGAATTTAGATACAAATGTTTAATTAACCAACTTATAAACGTGGTGTGTGAAGTACAGCGAACAGACATGAACTTGGTGGTGGAGAACATAACCAATTACTATGGTAAAGAAAACAGTTACAAAAAGACAGGTAATTGTATTATAAGTAGGTACCTACAAAATTATGTATATGTATACAGGGTGTATCAGAAAGGTGTGCTCAAATTTAAGGGTGTGGCACAGACCATCAAACTGAACAACTTTTTTTTTTTTTTTTTTTTATTTGTGATGGGTTTGCTCTTGACTCTAGTCTAGGTCAGAGGTGACAGAGACAAAGTCGACGATGGAGTGAGCTTACCCAGAAGAAGCCTGTTCACTCTCACTTTGAAGAGATTAGGGTTGTATACGTTCGGAAACACAGACGCAGGTAGTGAGTTCCACTCTTTTGCTGTGCGCATTATAAAAGACATTTGGAAGCGCTTAGTGCGAATTGGTGGAATAGCAACCAGGTAGGGATGGTAACTGGCAGTGCGTCTAGATGTCCGGTGGTAGAAGGGGGCCGGTGGAATGAGGTCGTGGAGTTCTTGGGCACACTCTCCGAAGTACAATCTGTAGAAGACCGACAAGCAGGCAACCTTGCGGCGATGAGCCAAGCTATGAAGCTTGGCATCCACCAGTTTTACGTCGCCAATGAGCCTCTTAGCTCTGCGTTCCACCGAGTCAAGCGCGGCTAGTTGGTACTTAGCTGATCCATCCCAAAGGTGACTGCAATACTCCATGCAGGATCGGATTTGCGCTTTGTAAAGGGTTAAAACCTGTCCAGGCGTAAAGTATCGCTTCACCCTATTTAGGATGCCCAGTTTCTTGGCCGCAGTTTGGGCCTTGTACTCAATGGTGGCGCCGAAGTTGAGACCAGATGTCAACTCCATGCCTAGGAGCTCAAGTCGATCAGTTACAGGAACAGATGTACCACGAAAAGTAGGAGTTTGGGCGAAACGACTCTTTTTAGCGGTAAAAAGACACGCCTGCGTTTTGGTGGCGTTAAAAGAGACCAGATTATCATCACCCCACTGGGAGACAAAGCTTAAGGTCAAATCTGTCCGCTCTACCATGGCCTCTCTCAAGGAACGAACTTCAGCCCCGCTGGTTTTTGCGCTGGACAAGTATCTCTCTGAAACTGTACTGTCATCTGCGTACCCAACAATACCAGGCCGAAGCAGGTCATTGATGTGCAGCAGGAAAAGAGTTGCAGAGAGAACAGACCCCTGAGGAACTCCAGCATCAATAGCCATAAGGTCAGAAGAGCAGCCATCAACAACCACTCTAATCGACCGTTCACTAAGGAAATCTGATATCCAGCTACAAAAATCAGCTGGGATGCCATAAGCAGGAAGCTTGCTGAGCAGAGCAGCGTGCCAGACCCTGTCAAAGGCCTTCGAGATGTCAAGCGATACAGCCAGTGCTTCGCCGTGTTTCTCGATGGCTTCGCCAAAGCAGTGCGTGACATACACAAGAAGATCGCCAGTTGACCGTCCCCGGCGAAAGCCATATTGACGGTCACTGAGAAGATCATTGTCTTCAAGGTAGTTCAGCAACTTATTGTTCAGTACCCTTTCCAAAACTTTGCACAGAATGGAGGTAATGGCGATCGGACGGTAATGGGCAGGGTCTGCACGGTCGCCTTTTTTGGGCACTGGTTGTACATTTGCAAGCTTCCAGGATTTCGGCACCGTTCTTTTTTCAAGAGAGAGGCGGAACAAACGTGTCAATACAGGAGACAGTTCAGGCGCACACTGCCTCAACACTCTCGCTGGAATGCCGTCAGGCCCGCTGGCCTTGTTCACGTCTAGACTGCACAATACTCTTCGGACCTCTTTAATGTGTACTGCGATCTCCGGCATCGAGGAGTCACAATGAGGTACAGTAGGTGGTTGCTTTGAGCCAGCGTCCAGACGTGAATTGCTTGCGAAGAGAGATGCAAATAAATTTGCCTTCTCAGTTGCAGAGTGAGCCAGCGACCCATCAGGTTTCATCATAGGAGGTAAAGTGGGACGACAGAAATTCGTTTCAACCGCTTTAGACAGGGACCAGAACTGTTTACTACCCGGAGGGTGCGAAGCCAGCCTGGCCCCGATATGTCCGACATGGTCAAAACGTGCCCTACGCAAAACCCGCTTGCAGAACTTGGCGGCAGAATTAAAGGCTCTCTTCTTCGCGCGAACCCTGCGCGCTCTAACTTTGCGGTCGCGGGCCTTGACCCAGGCTTGGTAGGCAGTCTCTTTTCGGGCCTCAGCGTGGGCACATTCTGCATTATACCAAGGCCGGGATTTGTGACCGAGCGGGATGTCGGAGAATGGAATAAAATATTCCATCCCCTGCCGAATCACGTCCGCAACCGCGTCAGCACAGCGCGAGGGGTCACCCGAGGAAAAGCACACTTGCCGCCATGGATAAGACGCAAAAAAGTGCCGCATCTCATCCCAGTCTGCTGACCCGTATCGCCATACTCGCCTCGTGCCTCTAGGGCTCTCATCTGGAGGAGAGCAGGTTGATATGGATTTCACCAGACAGTGGTCAGACGTTCCCAGCGGGGCTGAGACCGATACTGAATGACTGTCCGGATCAGATGCCAGCAGAAGGTCCAAGCAATTGGGTGTATGGCCGTCAACATCCGGTACCCGCGTTGCCACATTCACCATCTGGGTTAGATCTAGCGTTAAAGCAAAATTGCGCGCCTCCAACCCAGCATGGTCAGTTTTCTGGTATGGGAACAACCATTCTTTATGATGGGCGTTGAAGTCCCCCAGAAAAATGAGCTTCGCCGTTGGGTACCGTTGCTGGGCTACGTCAGTCGACTCCACGAGGAAATTAAAGAGCGCTGTTGTCTCCTGGTCACCGCTATGCGATCGGTAGATGCCGATGTAGAGAGATTTCTCCACGCCAGTATCCACAAGTAGCCATATGGCAGAGAAACCCGATTTCTCAAAGCAACGGAGACGACGACAACAAATGTCATCGCGAACGTACACACAGACCCCAGCTTGCTTCTTGAACTTGTGTTCTCCATAGGACCAACATCGTAATCGACAAAAAATAATCAGCCGTCCCATACATTTGTGTCGAGTACGTATTGAAGTTTTCTATGGGACAGTTGACAGTTTTTTCGCAATTAGACACATCTTTCTGGTACATCCTGTAGGCATAAGGTAGTATAAGTATGTATGGTACGTGCAAAGGCATGCCTGTACTGGAACTTGGGTTTAACTTAAGGGAGCTTAGGGACATAGGATAGAAAAATAAGGTCGTGATGGGAAAAACCAGGAGCAGTATGTTGACTATGTAAGGAAACTAGGGTAGGATTAGAGGTGAGAATCAGGTCAAGCCAAGTATCATCACCGTCTACATTGTGATGAGAGGGTTGGAGAGGCAAAACCTACAGACTGGCTGGCTCGATTAGGTGCAGGAGCTTACGGGACTGAGGGGAGTTATGGGAAAGGAGGTTGGTATTAAAATCCCCCTTATAAATGTGATGTGCGTATGATTTTTACTATATATGTATATATTTATTTAATTTGACAACTTTGGTCCAATGGTTAGTAGAAACAAAACAAACTTATCAACTAAAGGGTTAGTATTTATTAATAATCACACATAATTATTGTTCATCCCTGCCGCACGAGCAACCGGACATAGTGTCTCAACATTGGTGCATCGTGTTGCTCGGCTAGGGTTTTCAAAATACCGTTGCTGCTAGCCCTCATTCTGCTTATTAAGGATGCGTCTTATTCCTCATAACGGCATAAAAGTCGTCAGTTCGTACTACAGCAAACATGCTAGACGCGCTGCAGAACCGGGGCAACCCCAACAGTACCCTGAAGCCATTATTATATTGCTCACGCAGAGCATCTAGAGCCCTCAGCGTACAGGTAATCCACAAACTGCCCGTATAGAACGCTTGACAGTAAGCTTTAAACAGAGTTATTTTGACCTCGTTACTACAACGAGCGAATCTGTGAGCCAACATGTTGCATCTGGCTGCTAGTGCCCTGCGCTCACGGTCAATATCTACCTGATCTTTGGGGTCTTCAGTGACATAGTGTCCCAAGTATTTAAACTGGGTGACCCTTCTAAGTGTTCGCCCGTTGACGGATATCGAGGGCTCGTAACTTAGATGTTTCCCGGGAACAGCAAAGATCAGCTATTCACTTTTAATTACATTGTATAACAGGCCGTGAGTATATATATATATGTGCTTATGATTTTTTTCATTTCCCTAAAGCTCCATTTAGCACGTTCTGTCTGCCTTTGGTAGTAGCGAACCATAATTGTATCTGCAGAATAAAGATAAACTTATCAAAATTAACCGAGGCACAACGGGCACGCTCATTTTACCCGCCCGAAATGCCTCCAAGGTCATACAGAATAAATGTTGAAAAATCGAAAAGTATTTGGTAATTAGTCCACAATTCTTTCTAGTTATTTAGCCACGAAATTGAACGTAGTAATTAACTTAACAAATAAGAATATAACACATTCACAAATTAGTTGAATTAGTCGAGTAAGAATGCAACACATATTTTAAAATGAAAACAAATATCAAAAGCGTCAACATACGTTTTTCGTTTTGTCTACGAAAGACGTGCAGTTTCGCACACAAAACTACTTGTCTCACAAGCGCGAGATCGACTGAAACGCAATCCGACTAGTTCCAAGCGTCTTAGATAATTACTCTGCGAGAAAAAGGGGTGCCCGTCTTACCCCGCGGACACGCAAAGCCCCCGGCTTCCGGGGCTTCCCTACTTACTAAGTTTTATTTTGTGTCTATATACGCTCCTGAAAACCACCTTGTATACCTACTTAGCTACGTATCAGTACAGGTATCTGATGGCTAAATTGGGGCAGTGGGATAGCATTGACTAATAAAAGGTACGATCGGGGAGTGAGATAAGCCAGACTTTCTCATCAATCTCTTTTCCCAACACAACTTGATGGCTGCATATTCTTAATAGCTAACTAAAAACGGGTATTTGTGTAGGATTAAATATCCTACAACTACGTAAGGTACCTACAACTGTTAATGTGTACCTATATATATATATTTTTTTAATTACAGAACTAATTCCAACAAAGAAAGCTGAGATTGCGTTTTATCTCCCAGCAAGTGAACTCCAGAAAATAACATGTTCATCTAAGTATACTATTAGTGGTGAAATTGCAGAAAGGGCCCAAATTTTATTTCATGATTTTGACAATAACTTTATTTTTAATGGTAAGTACATAATATTTATTTCGCACCACGATTTTTGATGAATGTGATTTTTCAACTTTTAGAAACAAATTGTACAAAATAATACAATTTGTCATGCTCACTTTTAATCTTAGTATAATCAGCCTATAATAGAAAGAAAAAGAAAGAACAATAAGTTTATTTGTCACAGAAACACATGTATGTATACAAAAAAGTAATTAACTCGAGTAATACAGTAACAGAAAAACAAAACAAAATAGATCTACACAATAACTCAACTATAAGTTTAAAAATTTGTAAAATCTGAAAGTGCACGCCACACACGCTTATTACATTATGTATATTACAAATTGAAAAAGCGACAAAAAATATTATGTGCAAGAAAGAGAAAGAGGATGGGTTTCAATTGTCTAGACTAGAATTTTCACGTCCAAGAATGGTATGGTCCTCTCATTCTCCATCTCGTAGGTAAAATTCTAGTTCGTGCTGACGGCTCTCTAGGCCACTCAGTCTACCGGAAATCAACTCACACGGATCGATATCTACATGCCGACTCGCACCACCACCCCAGACAGCTGAACTCTGTAGTGACTTCGCTCACCAACCGCGCATATGACTTATGCGACGAGGAACATTTACAGGATGAGTTAACACACGTGCAGAATGTCCTACGGAGGAATGGATATAAGGAAGATCGCACAGCGTAGACAAAAACCTATTCCCAAACATCGGAAGTGCGAGGTTGAGAGGCAACCGGCATTTTTGCCGTATGTGAAGGGAGTGACAGACAAGGTTGCAAATATTCTTCGGAAATATGCCGTAAACACTGTTTTCACTCCGTTCAAGAAAGTATGTCAGATGCTGCGTTCGCCGAAAGACAACTTCCCCCTGGAAAAACCCGGTGTTTATAAGGTAGACTGCAGCTGTGGAAGGTCGTATATTGGTCAGACAAAGCGCACTGTGGCGTGTAGAATATCGGAACATATAAGGGCGGTGAGAAACAACGACACACAGAAATCGGCCATAGCTCAACATCTTATAGAATCCGGATCGAACCACTGGATTGAGTTACATAACCCTCAGGTCATCTCGACAGAAAGTCACTACATACCTAGACTGGTGAGAGAAGCGATTGAGATTACTAAATATAAGAACTTCAACCGTGAGGATGGGTTTCAATTGTCGAGAGCCTGGAATCCAGTGGTCCAATTGTGTAAAGACCGCAAGAGTACCGAGAAAAGTTCGCGAGCGGACACAGTGAGTTTTGTGTGTCGAGAACAGAATCGAGTTGTGAGTGTAACAAGTGACAATGGTAGCGGTGGCAATCGCACTAAACGAACAAGAAAGAGGGTAGACCGTTTTGTCTGCTCGTAAACATCCACTCGCAATAACTTCAGTTTATCCGTGATCATGGCACTTGCAACAGTGCCGAAATATCGGAAACTCAAATCAATTAATATACATGGTAAATATCCCGTTTTAAGTTCTAATGATAATGTCAGTGACCATGTCGGTTTAAAAACTTATGAAGCTCATTTTGATCTTGGCGGGTATGTAAACAAGCAAAATTGTCGCATTTGGGGCACAGAAAAGCCGCACGCATACATTGAAAAGCCGACGCACCCAAAACGAGTCACTGTATGGTGCGGATTTTGGTCCAGAGGCATAATTGGGCCATTTTTTTTCGAAAATGAGCAAGGAGTGGCTGTTACAGTGAATGGCGATCGTTATCGGGCCATGTTGAACGAACTTTTGTTCACAAAAATTGAAGAGGAGGATATTGGCACGACACAGACGAATGACGCGGCCATTGCCCAACTTGAGGAGGACATGGCCAGAGCGGCAATGGCCGACATAGACCCCACACCGACTGCATCACCCGACTGGAGCGAGCAGCTCTTAGCCTCGTCGCCGGGTGACCCACATGAAGACCAGAACAGGGTAGAGTTAGAGGGAAAATCGTCCGATGGATCCAGCTCCGACTAACTCTACCCCACCGCCGTCATCACCCCTCAATATCATTCAAACCAACCTCCAGCACAGCCAAACTGCCACAGCTAGCTTACGCAGGGCACTGGAGGTAAAGCCCCAAACCATTGCACTGATCCAGGAGCCATGGATCAGGAACAACAGAATATGTGGCCTCGGTAACATCGGAGGTAAGCTAATCCTCAACACACACGGCTCAGACAAACCAAGAACATGCGCATACATACCCAAACATATTCCCAGCACACCACTCACCCAATTCTGTTCCAGAGACTTGACGGCTGTCAGGCTCCAGACTGCAGGTGACATCCCAGACATAGTACTGGCCTCGGTATACATGCCGGGGGAGGACGCAGACTGTCCTCCGAAGGAGATGGCCGACCTGGTGCAGCACTGCGAGCACGCCAAACTTGACCTAATCATCTGCACTGACTCGAACGCCCATCACCCGCTCTGGGGCAGCGACGCACCGAACCCCAGAGGAGAGGTATTATCCACATATTTATTCTCTACTAACCTTAACATTGTTAACCGCGGCTCAGAACCCACTTGGGTCACAGTTCGAGGTCAAACAATCATAGACCTGACACTTGCTACAGAAAACGCGACTAACCTTATCACAAATTGGCACGTATCAGACGAGCCCTCTTGCTCAGACCATAGAAGGATCCGATTTACACTAACAGCCAACACAAGGAAACCAGAACCGAGACGCAACCCACGGCGCACCAATGTCCCAGGGTATAAACGCCTACTAGCCTCACTACTAGCTAGGCACCTATCACAAATAACCATAAAAGACCAAGCACAATTAGAATATACCGTGACAAAATTATCAGAATATCTAACCGAAGCTTACTATGCATGCTGCAAGCTAAGAGCGCCACAACTCAAGGGCGAGAGAAACCCTTGGTGGAACGCTGAACTTAGCAAACTCAGAAATGCACTACGTAAGCAATTCAACAGAGCTAAAAACACTAGACTCCCGGAGGACTGGGAAATATATAAAGAAACCCAATACACATACAAAAAGCAGATCAGAACCGCCAGAAGAACTGCGTGGCGTAAATTCTGCGAATCCATTGAGACGAACAACGAAGCTGCGAGGGTAAGGAAGATCCTATCAACCGATCAGGACCGAACCCTCGGCGCGCTGAAAAAACCCGATAATTCATATACATTAACCGACCAAGAAACCAGTAAGGTCCTTCTGGAGACTCACTTCCCAAACTGTAAGCTCTTGGAGGACAGGACGTGGGGGGCTGAACCAGAATGGACCCCAACGGATCACGATTGGACTAGAGCCCACAATATAGTAACAAAAGACCGAATAAAGTGGGCCATAAATACCTTCCAGCCATACAAGTCCGCAGGACTGGATGGCATCTTCCCAGCCTTACTGCAGTGGGGGGTAGATCATCTGATGCCATGGCTGGTGGAAATCTACCGCGCCTGCTTAGCATTTAGATATATACCCCTCGCATGGCGCGAAGTGAAGGTCATTTTCATACCCAAACCTGGAAAGACTGACTATACACAACCCAAGTCTTACAGACCTATAAGCCTCACATCCTTCTTACTGAAAACCCTCGAGAGACTATGTGATAGATACATCCGAGATGGACCTCTTAGGATAAAACCACTACATAAACAACAGCATGCGTACTCCACTGGCAGATCAACGGAATCTGCACTACACACTGTGGTTTCTAAGATTGAGTGCGCAGTGGACCACAAATGCTCAGCACTGGCCGCCTTCATTGACATTGAGGGTGCCTTCGACAAGACCATGTTCAACAGTATTGGCATGGCCCTAGATAGACACGGCATAGACTCAACCCTGAGTGGCTGGATCACAAACATGCTCAAACTGAGAGCTGTACAAGTGACAGTGAACGACACTACAAGGGCCATTGTAGCAAAGGGCTGCCCGCAAGGGGGCGTCCTTTCTCCGATGCTATGGAACCTGGTCGTAGACAGCCTTATTAAGACACTCAATGATAAAGGATATTTCACTGTTGGCTACGCTGATGACATAGCCATAATAATAAACGGCACCCACGAAAACACTCTATGTAATCTCATGCGTCAGGCCTTGAAGATAGTAGAGGACTGGTGCAATAAACATACACTATCAGTGAACCCTACCAAAACCGAGCTGATTCTTTTTACAAAAAAGAGGAAGCTGACAACACTACAACTACCACGATTCTTTGGAACTACCCTAAGCCTATCGACTGAAACCAAATACCTGGGCATCTTTTTGGACAAACAGTTGAACTGGGCTAGACATACTAATTACATCACCACAAAAGCCAGCATAGCCCTGTGGCAGTGTAAGAGACTGCTTGGTAGGAACTGGGGGATTAACCCCAAGGTCACTTACTGGCTATACACCGCAGTTATCAGACCGATCATTACTTATGGCTCACTAGTCTGGTGGCCCAGGACAGACCTGAGCACAACCCGGAAAGATCTCGAAAAACTACAGCGATTAGCCTGTGTGGCAATCACTGGCTGCATGAGAACCGCACCTACGGCCGCACTACAAGCAATGCTTGGACTGCCTCCACTACATCTCATTGTGAGGGAGGAGGCAGCCTTGGCCGCCTTTAGGCTCAATATAACCGGAACCCTGAGCAAAGACTCCAGGGTTAAACACATACGCATAAGGGAGGATGCGATCAAAAAACGGCCAATGATGGCATCAGCCTGCGACAGAGCCCCGAAACAACATTATTTTAAAAAACATTACAACATAATACTCACGGAAGAACAGCGTGACCACTCGGGCCCGAACGAGCTGAGGGTTTACACTGACGGGTCAAAGACCGACTCCGGAACCGGTGCCGGAGTTTTCTCGCACGACCTCAACATAAACATATCCAGCCCGCTGGGAATGTTCAACACTGTCTACCAGGCAGAATGTGTGGGCATTATTCAAGCGGCGTATGCCATAGAGGCCAGGAGAGTTACGGACACCCATATACGTATACTCTCCGACAGTGCCTCAGTACTCCAAACCTTAGAGAAAAAATATATTACTTCAAGATTAATACTAGAATGTCACAATGCGTTAGAACGAGTAACGGTATCTAACCGCAACACAGTGACACTGCAATGGATAAAAGGACACAGTGGGTCTTTGGGTAACGACGCAGCGGACGAACTTGCTAGGAGGGCATCCAGTGCGTCAGTCTATGGGCCCGAACCAATCATACCCATCCCCTTCAACCAATTACGCAGATGGCTGCAAGAGATCACCCAAACAAAAGCAGAGGAGTGGTGGTCCTCGGCACCAGGGTGCAGGCAGTCCAGGGAGGCTATGCCAAGCCTGGATGGCAAACTGACCAGGCGACTCTTACGCCTGGATAGGAACGGCCTGCGCCTGGTGACGGGGACCATCACAGGACACTGCTCGCTGAACAAACACTTTTACACAATGGGCATAACGGACAGCCCTCTGTGCAGAGCTTGCATGGAGGCTGAGGAAACCGTTCCGCATGTGCTCTTCGAGTGCACAGGCGTTGCCCAGATTAGAACAGAAACCCTCGGGACACCCAAATCTTTAACAGATGTTCTGAACAGACCAGAAGCCGTGACCAACTTCTGGAGGGAGGTGGGCTGGTTGGAATAAACCCCGACGGCCGCTATGGCTCACGCACAATGGTCCACTTGAAGGATTAAGTGCGGAAACCAAACCCAATAACATAGAACATAGAACATATTGGCATCATTTGGTTTCAACAGGACGGCGCTACATGCCACACAGCCGAAGCTACACTCGATGTTTTGCGCCCTGTTTTTGAAGATCGCATTATCAGCCGCAGAGCTGATGTCGTTTGGCCACCTCGGAGCTGCGATTTGACACCGTTGGACTATTATTTGTAGGGTGCCGTCAAAGATAAGTGTTACGCCGACAAGCCAGAGACAATTGACGCTTTAAAGGACAATATTCGTGAAGCCATTGGTGAAATACAGCTGCACACAATCGATAATGTGCTTAAAAATGGGACCTATCGTGTAGGCTACTGCATGGCCAGCCGAGGCAGCCATTTGAATGAAATTATTTTTCATTATTAACCAGAAGGATTGTACTTTCAAATAAAAAAAGAAATTTGAGTAAATATTCAGTAGCTTTCTTTTTTATAGCATTTTCAAAAAAAAAAAGTTATCTGGCGGACCCTTTATTACCCAACTATCCTAGAATGGTTCCTGGTTATTCACTGTGTATGAAAGTTTGTGAGTATGGTTTGTAGGGAAAGGATTTCATGAGTAAAGCACAGAAAGATAAGGCTAGACATCTATTTCAATTAGCCTTGTCAGTAGTTAATCAGAAAGCTATTCGTAGGTTTGCAAAACTAGTCTTCATGGAGAAGAAGGACAAGAAACTCCATGGAAACAGTATTAAAGTATTCTATTAACGCATTTCTTATATAAAATATACAAAAAATCTCAAGTTACTTTGAGTTCTAGGAAAACCCAAGTTTAAGAAAAACTCAAGTTTAAGAGAAACTTAAGTTTAAGAGAGTTCAAGTATAAGAGAAACTTGAGTTCAAGTTTAAAGTAGAAACTCAATGAGTTCTAAAATAACATGTGATAAAAAGAATGCATTAGAGGCAAACGCTCAAAAGGAAAAAGGTAGAATAAATTATCCAAAAAGGTTGCTATAGGTTGGAGCTGGAGTGTTAAAGACAAAGGTGAGAATTCAAAAAGGTTTTAAAAGAATTTAAAAAAAATAAAGTAAATTATCTCAAAACAGAAAAGATTTCAAAAATGTCTATGGAGTTAATAAGAACTAGTACAGTGCGACCGCGATTCGTCACCGAAGGAAAACCTTTTTGAGTTCTCACCTTTCTATTTAACACTCCAGCTCACATTCCAACTTTTCTGTCCTCATGAACCGCATCTCATCTCATCTCATCTCATCTCATCTCATCTCATCTCATCTCATCTCATCTCACACCGTACATGTTTTCTTGTACTCTCGGTCGGATCAGCAACCTAATTGCGTAACACGCTACCGATCGAATCTAAATCATTTTGAAGCTAATTGCTAATCCATTGCTAAATTCAACATTCATTGCGTAACTAACGCAATGAATGTTGTTGAACTGCCAAAATGAAACCGATTCAGATTGATAGTGTGTTAAGCAATTAGGGTGCAGTTTTACTTACCTCCCCTTCAATTCACTCATAGTTAACTTGGTAATCATTCAAGTCAACGAATGTTTTATGATGCTATAGTTGATTATAGATTCGTAACAATAACCAGTAGAACATTATACAAATTTGCGTCTAAACTAGAACAAGTAACTCCACAGAGACGCCACAGACGATCCTCGTAAACAACATGGTACTGCAGGCAGTTCGCACAGATCTGTCGGAGAAGGACGTCAATTTCACTGCCGTGTACCAATACGCAGACGGCGATGTAGTCAACGTCATTTGCCTCAATTCCTGGAACCGAGCGCCGCTCACGATGGAATATACGATGGCAGGCACAATGAGCGGTGAGTTTTTATTTTCCTTTGTATACCTATGGAGGCGAAAAATTTAAAAAGAAACAGCATTCCAACCACTTGAAATTCGTATAATTTATATTTTTTTAAATACACCGGAATTATATAAAAAGTAAAAAAGACAATCAAAATTTAAGAATTCAAATCATATTCAAAAAAGGATTCCAGTTAGGTTTGTCGATATTTTTTGTACAAAATGATAACACGAAAGAAACTTAGGCGTGCGAGAACGTTATATATATTATACCTTATAGTCTTGTTTTACTAAACGTCCTAAAGAAGTCAATTGCAATTGATAATAATCTAGGTAAGTGCGCGTTACATATCGACCGTCCCTATTAACAATGTCGGATGTACATTTTTACCAATATTCACTTTTTTACATAAATCGAATTACAATTTTTTTTTAAATCTTCATTGTCAAAACAAACTTTGAACTGAGGGCAGTCCAAAGTTTGCCCTAACGATAAAAAATAATCTTTATGATCTTAACAAGACCACTGTTCAGTAGGGACTAAACAGTAGTCTCCCTGCAGAACCGACATTGTTAATAGGGACGGTCGATATAAGATTTCTACGAAATATTTGAGAGGCGACGCGGTGATGCTAAGTTAAACCGTGCTGACCATACAGTCTTAATTTGCGAAGCAAACGAAATTTCAATATTAACACGTGATAAAAAATATGACCAAGTAAGTAAGCAACGGTGTGGCTTTTTAAAAAAGGGTATAAATAACTGGAATTAGCCTCCACTCGCCATGCGCCGTAGAGACAGGATCACTAGGTGTGTGAGAGCAGCCTCGTTGTAACTTATAGGTAGCAAGCAGGATAGTAGTAGGAGACCTAGCCGGTAGGGCCAAAATCTGGCTTGATAAAAATCCTAAATCTAACCTAAACGGACTGACCTAAGATAAAAATCGTGGACAAGAACCGAAACAAACCGAATCTTTAATAGAACAGGAGAATGAGGAAAATTTGATAACGCTTACTGGAAAGATTGCTATTATATATTATATTATATTCGTATACGTTTCTTATGACAAGAAAAAAGATATAATATAAAATTTGAAGAACGATGCTGGTTTTTAAAAAAACCCTGAACGAATTGAAAAATTCGTGCTAAGTTCACGAAAAAATGATCCATACCAAAGACGTCTATTTTAGAAGACAGGATGATAGTTAACGATTCTTTAATAGGGATAATTAAACAGGCACTAATATAATGTGTCCGTGGAATTATTCTAAAAATGCTCGGAATCTGACAACAAAATTTTCTGGAATGACACCCCTTGTATGTACAATATGCGCTCCATTATTCTGAAACGCTCCATGATGAATTTTACACGTGTCAAGATGACGTATGTCAAATTTCGACTCGCCATCTTGAATACTTCGAAAATAGCGCAAAATTTAAATCCTTTACTTACTTTTGAGACACCCGTTATTTCATATTATTTCAGATAATTCAACCATGACAGAACTATTATCATACAGAGCGATCGGTTTTGTCGCAACATTGCATTCTGGGCACAACGACAGTTATATGATATGTACTAAAACGGAACCAACTGACTACACCAAAGTTATGGTGAGATTTGTAATGCGGACAGAATTCAGTAAGTTTGTTTGGTTTTTGACTTTATTAGATTTTTTAATTTTATGTTTATACTAATCCTGCTATGCAATGTCAGCGCTGTTTACTTTTGTTTTTAAGTAATAAATCAACATTTTGCATCATCTCACACGTCTTTCGATTTTTTTTATATTAAAATTAAATTAGTGTTTATTCATTTTAAAAATTGAAAGTAAAATTACTACAATTAGTAATAATGAATGTTTTTTTTTTTGAACTGTTATGCTTGTGTTTGTCCCTTGCGTACTATTACTAGGTAAATTATTTAATAATAATAATATATTTTATTGAACTTAATGGGCATATACAGACAAACATTTATTAAAAAGAAAAGCGTGGATCATGAAAAAAATACACATTAGAACTTAAACATAAGACTATTAATGTCAATTTAACACAAGTGTTTGTATGAACTCTGGTACCCAAGTAAAAGATTTAACTTGTGTTATGGGTACCAGCATTCTCTAATTAAATACGAAATTGTGACATTAATGTTACAATTTAGAAGTAGTCGCCCGTGCCTGTGTCTGTCTGTGTTTATGTGTGTGTGTGTGTGTGTGTGTGTGTGTGTGTGTGTGTGTGTATGTGTGTGTGTGTGAGCGTGTGCGTGTGTATGTGCGCGTGTATACCGAAGAGAAGTGCAGAGTTGAATTATATTTGTAGGAGATTTTCAGTGTCCTCGTAATTCTGCGTTTGAAGCCAGCCAAAAACTTTTCTTTTACATTCTCACAATGTAGCAGAATATATGGAACAACTTTTATTAATTCTATTATAAATAAGACTTGCAATCCCGTAGTAATGTCGTTTACCAAGTGCCGTTCTACAGCGTTGAGTAGGACATACCCTATGACGTTGACGCTTTTCTTGAGAACTAAGATTGTATGGTAGGGAAGAATGCTTACGCAACACAGTGTAGAGTACAAAAAGTTACCTAACAGTCAAAACTTGACATTCTTCATATAATCGTGACGTGGAATGTCGGAAGGGTTTGAAGAACATTACTTTCAGGACAGCCCTTTGCGCTCGCTCAATTGGAAGAAAGTGTACTTTAGCAGCACCCCCCCAAACAGTAACACAGTAACTAAGTATTGATTGACACATGGCGTAATAAACAGTCATTAAGGTAGTACGATCAGCTGAGTGTCTCAATTTTTTAAATATATAAATCAATTTTCTTACGCGCATAGCAAGACCATCTATATGCGATTTCCAGTTTAATACACTATCAAACTGGACCCCCAGTAGTAGATCTTGCTAAAAGCGGGCAGGAGCATTGTGTGTCAGACGATGATGGAGAGCAAGAGTGAGGTTTTAATGTAATGGAGTTTGGAGCAGGCAACGAGGCAGCTTGCAAAGTAAAGGGTAGGAAAACTGTCTTAGATAGGTTAACGGTAAGTAGATTATCATATAGCCAAGTCATAACTGATGCAAGGGCATTTTCAGCATGGGTTGTTGTCTCAGTCCAGCTGTTACCATGTATTAGCAATGCGGTGTCATCAGCATATGTGAAAATTGAGCAATTTTTTAGGGACACCTTGCAAAGCTGATTGATATATACTAGGAAAAGTGTCGGGCCCAAAATTGAGCCCTGAGGCACACCGAAACTTATATTCCTACTGTCACTGAGCATTCCATCTATTTTGACACACTGAGTCCGATCAGTCAAATAATCTTGGAAGATTTTGAGTGTATCACCTCGAACACCACTTGCTTCCAACTTTAGAATGAGATGCGGGACAGACACAGTGTCAAATGCCTTAGAAAGGTCCAGAAAAATTCCTAAGCCCTTTTTTTTGCTGTCTTACTTATCTACCGTATTATCAATAAAAGAACAAACGGCGTTAGCTAAAAGATGGTGTGATTCCAAAAAGGTAGTCAATTTGTTGTTTAATATTTTCTCTAGAACCTTTGATAAAGCGGGTAAAATTGATATGGGTCTATAGTTATTAACACTGTGTCTGTCCCCACTCTTGAAAATTGGAAGTACAAGGGCTTTTTTAAAAGCTTTTGGAAAGCACCCTGAGTTAATAGCACAGTTAATGACATGGGTAATGACTGGGACTAGCTTCTGAGAGCAGGATTTTAAAAGGCGAGCTGGTATTCCATCCCAACCTGTAGCAGCATCTGAACGCAATCCGCTGATAGTTCTTTGAACCTCATCCTCATCAGTTTGCAAAAGAACAAAGGAGTTGGAAGGAGTATTGGATATAGGAGTAATGACAGGAGGGCGGGGGACAAATTTTTCAGCTAGATTTTTGTCAATCGTTGCAAAGTACTCGTTAACATGATTAATAGACATGTTTATATCGGGAGACATGGCAAGTAACTCTATGGGGGGACTAACCGTTTGGTTCTTATAAGTGATGTTTTTGATAACTTTCCAGGTTGCTTTGGGATCTTTACCAGCTTTCTGAAATTCTGCTTTTTCATGTGCAATTTTTAAGTTTGTAAGTAACTTGTTGCAGAAATTGCGATACCTCGTAAACGTAATTTTAAGAGTTAGGTTTGCAGGGTTTGACAACAGTTTCCTCCTCATTTGATCCCTATTTCGAATACATCGAAGTAGACCTTTGGTTATCCAAGGTTTAATAATGCTGTCCTTGGAGCGTACGAGGATCGATTGTGAGTGTTTTTTTATAAGCGTGCCAATTCCAGATATCAGTAGATCAGCAGCTATATTCGCGTCGTGGGTTTCAAGGACCGTTTGAAAATCCATGTCATTTATTTCTGAAATTACCGCCGCATAATCCACTACTACCCGCTTTCTTTTAGGTCTAGGGGGTATCTTTGTAGATTTTATATTGAGTAGGGTTGGCTTATGGTGGGTTATGCACGAATCAAAGACCAGCGTAGTAGCACTTAAGTCTGTCCTGATCATTACATGGTCCAAACAATTACTGTCACGAGTGGGAAATTGATGCGAGGGGAGGAGTCCATGAGTAGCGGCTAGATTTAAGTACTCATTTGCCTGTTGATTTAAATTAGTCGGAATTATATTGATATTAATGTCGCCCATAACAACAACATTCTTATGAGTAGATGTGGGAGTAAGCACATAGTTTAGACCATCAAGGAATTTATCAATATTTCGCACCGAGGGTGAGCGATAGATAGCGAGTACACATATATATATATTCTTTAAGTAACATAGCAAACAACTAGCCTCAGTAAACTGCGGTTCGATAACTAAGTGGGGTAAATAAGTTTTAACGTAAACAATGACACCATCGTTTTGGTTTTTAGGGGCGCTAGAATGGTATTCTGTGTAACCCTCTAGTCGTGGAATAGTCACCGACGCGCTTAGCCAGCACTCCGATAGAATAATAACATCGCACGACAAATCTATGCTAGTCAAAAATACTCGCAACTTATCAAAATTACAAACAACACTACGAATGTTTACATGTAGTATTTTGATGGACTTAGTTGTTTCATCAAGAAAACTTGTGCACATTTCAGGCCTGCAAATATAGGCTTCAGTTTTGTTAAAAGGATCAATCTCGTTTGAAACTGAATTTAAGTCAAACATTAGGAGGTTTTAAAAAGCAAGTGAAACAACACAAATATACTATGTCTACGCCAGCAGTTGACCACAACGTGTATGTACGGGGAGCATGTTATATCTATGTATTTATTATAGCGATAGCATTTTTTTGTGTATAGTGTATAGATGTATAGTGTTGTTTGTGTGAAATTGGTAAAATTAAAAGTACAAACTAAGAAACTTGTTTTATAAATACAAGCTAGCTGATAGTTAATTATTTTTATACATAAAATAGACGACAGAAAGTAGTTTAAACAGTTTGTTAGATAGCTAAGTGGAATTTTAGAAAAACGTTTTTTTACTGTGATTAAACTGTGTGAACAATGCTGAGAACTTAAATAATACAGGTATCTATAAAATAATAACCAAAAGAAATAATATTTACTGTACTGGTTTTTGCAGGTTTTCAAAACATTTTGAGGAACGAATCTTTGCAGACGGGAGGCCTTCCTTTTCACGGAGAAATATGTTTCCATTTTGAAACCAGCAGAAGTTATAACCGTTCAGTTTAGCAAAGTTTCGTGCCTCAAAGAATAGCTTCCTCATACTGGTGGGGATGTATTCAGCAACGTATACTGGTCTTTGTTGTCCGCTAATCCCGATATGACTAGTATTGAGTTTTTTAGACGTTAATCTATTTTTATTAAACGTACGTGCCGGCTCAATAACTTTCTTTTTAATGGGAACTGTAAGAAACTCAACAATAATCGCTCTGTTTGAGTCCTTTGAACCTGGCAGGCGGTATACGTCGCGTATTTGAGAAGGTTCCACCTGTACCTGGATGGCACCACAGGTTTTTAGCGCTATACTTGTTAGGTCGGCATTTGATTCATTCTGAGAAGAGGAAATTTTCTTATCTCAATGGCTGATGAATGGGATCCAGTCTGCAAGTCTTCAACCTTTTTTTCTAGTTCTGTTATGTACTCCCGGTGATCCACGCGCTCCTTTTCCAAGTTGGCAATTTTCAGTTTCATACTATCATATTCACCATCCATAAAGTCCCTCCATTTCTCAGTTTCGGTGAAACTTTTTTGTATTTCTTTTATTTGGTGCTTTACTTCTGTGAAATTTGATGTAAGCCGTTTTAGCAGACTTTCTTGATCTTTTTTCCATGATGTTAGCATATTCATTACCCTATCTTCAAAAGTCTCCAAACTACCATCAGGGGAGGAATCAGGTTTTAAGCATATTCTTCTGATTGTGACATTTGTAAGCTCCGTATTAGATTCTTTTTGACTGTCTGTGATGTCTGGAGTCGATCGAGTGCGCGGTATTTCGGCAACTGGGGTTGACAGAGGTGAGCGTTGACAGCGTGGCATTGTTATAAGCGCTCACGCACAGAAGACCGAGACCAAACAACACAACAATAAAGCTTGATTCGGCGTATATCGGTCCCGTTTATACAAGCGCGCATGCAAGTTAATCTCTCTCGTTCAACAACGTGCGGTCACTACGAAAAGGTCGCTATTCGCGTCACTTACGCGTTTTAACCAACACAGTCCGCGGTATGAACAAAAATCACCGACTTAGTCTCGCTGATTAGTTTTAGTTATTTATTCACTATTTAATAGTTATATAGGCCTTGTAAAACTATCACACACAGTTATTGTTGTAGTTTATATTGTTTTTTTAACTTATTTTAAGCTTACACTGCACTTTAAACCAGTTTATTTTTATATATTCAAGAGAGCAAAAATTATGTATTGTTGCGATGTCGTGGGTACACAGGACACGAAAATATTATCCTACATTGTCCCACTGCTTGGCAAAGGCCTTCCTCAAATCCTTCCCAGCATCCTCTTCCAGGGCCACCTCGATCATCCCTTGCGGTACGCGTCTAGGTCGACTCGCCACCTTTTCCTGGGCCGGGCTCGGCGGCGCCGTCCATCCTCAGGCACCCACCGTGTGGAGACTATTCTCTAGTGTGGTCGCTGAGCGTGCGGCTGACATTACCCGCCCAATCCCATTTTAGCTCCGCAGCCTTTTTGCCAACGTCTAGAATCCCTGTTTTTGAGCGCAGTTCGGCGTTTCGTATTCTGTCAGTTCGTTTTACGCTCAGAATTCGAGAAGAATACGCTCTTTTTGAAATAATAAAGGTATATTTTATTCCAACTTTTATAACAATAGAAACGGCTTATGAAACGAATTAATTACCTTTTTTTTTAGATACAATAAGTGTCACAATTGATGGGATGACTGTACAGCCAAAATCCGAGACTGTTGAAAACAATTATTATGAAATTGAATACAAATATGAAAATCTCCAACCTATTAACGTGGTGTGTGAAGTTCAGCGAACAGACGTCAAATTGGTGGTGGACGATTATGAGTTCCTTGTTGGTAATGGAAGCAGTTACAATAAGACAGGTAATTGCAATATCCCTACACAGTTATAAGACACTAGCTTGTGCCCACGACTTCATTCGCGTGGAAGTCGTAAGACACCACAATATACTTCCCTTTATAATACGTTGTGAGAACTGGTGACGTGGGAATAAGCGACGGACAGTTGTCCGTTTGAGAAGCAGTTCGTCCTGAGGTCGACACCGGCAGCCTTGTGCCTTGTGAAACTTTTCGTTTTTAGCGAAATATTGAAGGGAAGTTCGTATGAATAAAATCGTGCCTACCTAAATTATTAAGTATTATTTTGTACCTACGCTCCAAAAAACCACACTGGATACTTAGCTACGTATAGGTCTCTGATGGCAGAATGGGGATGTTGGGACAACACCGACTAATAAATAAGTTAGCTATCGGGGGTTGAGATAAACCAGACTTGCTCTCCTTTCCCATCACACCTCACTATTTGCATACTCTTATTAGCGATCTATAAACGGGCATTTGTGTAGGATTAAATACACTCCTTTGCAAAAAAACTGGCGGTTTTTATGTTTCTTCATTATTGGTAATCATTTAGTTCTAACGAGGTTTTAATAGCCAAACTATGTTACTGGCACTTATTAAAGAGTCTGGGTATGAAAAAATGTTAACTCCAAATTCAAAACTTTTGTTTTTAAAAATAATAATCCCTTTTCAGTTTGTGATTTTTTACTTACTTTTTGCGAGTTTGCGGTTAAAAGGTTATCAGTCAACTAAAACTAACTTCTCGTTATTTTTAGTAGAATAATTTATGTTTGTTGCATAATCCTGCCTTATTGTGACTTAAAACAGATATCTTTGTGTCGATTGTAATGGCAGAAAAAGCAATAAGAGCTGGTAAAATTATAGCGCTGCTGGAAGAGGGGTGTAGCCAAAGTTACGTCTCTCAACGATTAAACGTGAGTCGTTCAACCATTCAAAGAACCTGGACTCAATACCAAGAGACAGGTTCCGTTCAGAGAAGGCAAAGTTCTGGGAGAAAACGTTGCTCACAACCACGAGACGACCGCTTTTTAGTGACTCAGGCGCTGAGGAACCGCAAATGCACATAACATAGACCTCAAAAGAAACTTTGAAGAGGTATGAGGAGCACAAGTTAGCCTATGGACTATGAGGAGGAGGCTTTTAGCGACTAATATACGCAGTCGACGACCAGTGCGGGCCCCCAAGTTACTCCGTGAGCACTGGATTGCTCGATTGACGTTCGCTAGAAATTGTCTATCTTGGACACTATATAACTGGAGTAGCGTACTCTTCTCCGATGAGGCGCAAATTTATTGACAGAGCCTTACAGAGCCCCGACCTTAACCCCATTGAGCACGTCTGGGACCTCCTAAAAAGGCGAGTACGATCTGTCCAACCACTTCCACAAAACATCAGGGAGCTTAAACATGTGATCTCGGCTGAGTGGGAACATATTCCACAGGACACCATCAAAAACCTGGTGGAAAGCATGCCAAGATGATTACATGATATAATAGCTGCAAGGGGAGAACATACTCGTTATTAATTTATATTTTTTAATGTCGTTTTTTATTAAAATACCATAAAAATACTCGTAGTCTTAATTTCATTATACCCATAAAAATGTCCATTTTAACACAGCTCTTTGTTTACATTGACTACAACACCGATTCCAGGATTTAAGTGTTAAAAACTATATTCTCATTGATGACGTACTAAAAATATAAAAATAGTATCCATAGAAAAGCCAATGACTGTAAGATGCCCGTTTTTTTTTTTTGCAAAGGAGTTTATAAATACATGAAAAATACGAATGTTAATGAGTCTGTGGTCTATATTATTTTTTTTTTATTATTACAGAACTAATACCAACAAAGAAGGCTGAGATGTCGTTATATCTAAAAGTTTCGGATGACGAGAAATTATTATTATGTGTATCTAATTATAGCAATGGTGCAAGTGTAGAACAAGTCGCTATTCGCTTCACTGCAGCCAATTACATTATTGGTAAGTCAAAACAACGACACGACGCACAACGCACGGTGGCAAGAGACTGGATGGCATGTCTTTATTTCCATGGAAGGTGGGTAGGCCGTTAGTGTGGGATGCAAAGTGTGTCGAAACTCTTGCGGTATCCCATCTTCCTGGCTCGGCGTGCTGTGTGGAAAACCTCAAGTGGCATAAGTATAATAATCTTATTGGTAATTATATTTTCGAGCCGTTTAGGGTTTAAACCCTCGGGCCTTGGGATCCGAGTGCTCATGGTCTCTTTAAGGAAATCTCCAAATAGCTGGTTGACATTTCCCATGACCCAAGGACTGGCTTTTACCTTGGGCAGAGACTAAGCATTGCTATACAACATGGCAATGCCGCTAGTGGGTATATTACCAGTCGACAGCGATGTGGATGAATTTTTCGACGTCTTATTTTAGCTTGTGAATAGTTTTAGTTAGGATATAATTTTGTTATTTTTATTTATTAATTAGGTGTATGTTGGTAATTGGTTGAAATATTGGGTTGGCACAAAAGTAATGAGACACTCTACAAAACTCTATAGGTACATTGCCTTTTCAAGTTAATTTTTCGATAATATTCTAGAATGTTATAGAACATTCTAGGTACTTGTGATGTGGGGGTATATAAAGCCACCCTCGCGATCAGTTTAGTCAGTTTGAAGTACATGGACAAGCGACAAATTCGAACACTATACTTATACGAGTACTTGTTAGGCCACAGTGCGCGGGCTGCGGCTGACAATATCAACACTGCATTGGGCGCTGGAAGTACAAGCCATGCCACGGTGTCCCGATGGCTTAACTGTTTTAAACAGGATTACTAGCATTATAATTATAATATCTTTATTTGTATAGAATGCAGGTGTTACAATAATGGTGTTAGTTTCGAATATATTTCCAGTACATTCTGCCTGTTGGCATACAAAAATATAGTGGTTAACTTACAGATAATTTAGAAACTAGGTACATAAATTCAATATGAGATCATGAATCAGCTAAGTCTAAAATTACGCACATAATAAATGAGATACAGTGAAGCAAAATATTACAATTTTTCATTTATAAAATCGGTACCAGAGTAATAACATTTCTCTGTCAGCAACGACGACAGGAGTTTCTTGAATTTTATTAAGGGCTGATCCTTAGTACAATTGGGCAATTTGTTAAATATAATAGGTGCCATACCAATAAGGTTTTTTTTTTAAGGAAAGCACTGTTTTATCTTCCAGTACACAATATACTACGATATTTTGATCTCATGGCAGCCGTTCGCATCCTTTTATCATTCAATGCAGGAAATAGATGCTTGTTAGTTTTAACGAAAACAGCTACGTCGAGAATGTATTGGGTTGGCACAAAAGTAATGAGACTACAAAACTCTATAAATTTCCTTTTTCAAGTTAATTGTTTTAGATGATATTCTAGAATGTTGTAGAACATTCTAGGTACTTGTGATGTGGGGGCATATAAAGCCGCCCTCGCGAACGGTTTAGTCAGTTTGAAGAAAAATAGACGAGCGACAAGTTCGAACACTATACTTATACGAGTACATGTTAGGCCACAGTGCGCGGGCTGCGGCTGACAATATCAACACTGCATTGGGCGCTGGAAGTACAAGCCATGCGACGGTGTCCCGATGGTTAGACCATTTTAGTTCAGGAGACAGGAGCCTTGAAAGTCAGCCACGCTCTGGACGACCATCCGCAGTGAATGATGACGTTTTACGCCGCGAACTGCAATCGAATCTGGATGCTACCACTCGTGAATTAGCGGAAGCACTTAACTGCAGTCACCACGCTGTGGAAAATTATCTGCATGAGCTTGGGTATCGAAAAGTTTTGGCTCAGTGGGTACCGCACATCCGTACAGACGCCAGTCGTGCATTCTGTGTCGCTATCTGTCTATCACTTTTGCTGCGACCCCGACGTAAAGAGTTTTTGTCTGATCTGGTTACTGGAGATGAATCATGGATTCATTACGAGAACGATACACGTCCTGCTTTTTATTATTATTATAAACAATCGAATTGTTTATAATAATAATAATAATAACCACCTCCCCACCGCTGTATCTCTACGTTGACGGCGTGGTGGGGCGCTTCGAACTTAAGGTCTGTGCCGGTAGACTATATTTGCCGGAACAGGTCTAGGATGAGGAGCCAGACCAAGAGAGGTACAGAAACCCGCAGGACAGCATGTGGCGAGCTGTTGGGCAATAGCGACCCCATGGACCCTATCTCCCGGGAGAAGTCCTGTCACTTGATATATCGTTTGGAGATTTTACTCGTGGGCTTTTAAGTTATTAGTGCAAAAGACAGATACCATCAATCGCCCAATACTCAATTTTAAAAAATCTAAACCGCTATGTAATGCAAACAAAGTTTCGCTTAATAAATATGTACCGTGTACTGTATGTACTTCTCGCAACCGAACGACTGGGCGATCAAAATAAAAATATAAAAAAAAAAAAAAAAAATATCAAAAAATATCAAAACGTCTGGCCATAAATACTGTTACAATTAAAAATAAGAAAGATATTTGAACATTTGAATTTGGAATCTGTCATTTTTATACGATTGTTCATTGAGTTTTCTAATTTTGGCGCCAATACATTGTACAATATTTTGCGATATTAAAATGGAGTGGGGTGATAAAGAGAACCGAATCGCTGTGATTGTATTACACAAAGTTGGTATGGAGCCAAATGCAATTTTTAAAACTCTTCATACGCTTGCTATTAGTCAAATGTTTGTGTACCGGGCTATTAATAGGTACAATGAGACCTCCTCTGTTTGTGAAAGAAAAAGATCTGGCCGTCCACGTAGTGTTCGTACGAAAAAGGTGGTCAAAGCAGTAAGGGAAAGCATTCGAAGAAATCCTGTCCGAAAGCAAATGATTTTATCTCGGGAGATGAAGATAGCACCCAGAACCATGTCGCGTATTTTAAAAGATGACTTGCAGCCTATAAGAGACGCACTGGTCATTTTTTAACTGATAATTTAAAAAAGAATAGGGTGGTAAAATCGAAACCACTACTGAACCGGTACGCAAAGGGAGGTCACAGAAAAATTTTGCTTACGGATGAGAAAATCTTTACAATTGAGCAACATTTTAACAAACAAAATTACCGTATTTATGCTCAAAGCTCTAAGGAAGCTTCCCAATTAGTCGACAGAGTGCAACGTGGGCATTATCTGACTTCAGTGATGGTTTGGTGGGGTGTTAGCTATGAAGGAGTGACTGATCCATAGTTTTGTGAAAAAGGTATCAAAACATCGGCACACGTGTAGCAAGAGACTATTCTTGAGAAGGTAGTTAAGCCACTTAACAACACCATGTTCAATAACCAAGTATGGTCCTTCCAAGACTCGGCGCCGGGTCATAAAGCTCGGTCCACGCAGTCTTGGTTGGAAGTGAACGTTTCGGACTTCATCAGAGCTGAAGACTGGCCGTCGTCTAGTCCCGAACTTAATCCGCTGGATTATGGTCAGTTTTAGAGAGTACGGCTTGCTCTAAACGCCATGATAATTTGGAGTCCCTAAAACAATCCATACGATTGGCTGTGAAGAATTTTCCCATGGAAAGAGTGCGTGAATTACTGAAAATAAAACAGTTATTATACATATATGGACCTTATTCTAGACCTATATTTTTAATCCTGCCCGGTGGACTCATAATCCACCGGAAGTGATATGCAATGTGAAGAGCGCGCCTGACCGGCCGGAGCCAGGTGGGAGGGGAAACAAGAGAGGTCGTCACGTCAGATCCGGAAAGATGCTGTCTCACCGTGTATAGGTCTAGAATAGGGTTCCGTATATAATAAATGTTTTATTTTCAGGTAAAACATTATATTATGACGTTTATTTTGTAAATCCTCAATTGTGTAAGTTTTCTTCTAAATTATAAGTCTGACTATTTAATATTGTTTATGGTACAGTTCCATATCATAGCCTCTATAAAAAGAAAATAAGTTTTATATTTTTAGTGATTATAATTTTGTTTTTTGTTGTCTATTGATTTTTTAAGTTTAATTTCATTTAATTGTAACCAAAGTTTTAACAACAGTAAGGTCCAGTCAATTTAAATTTTAAATTTAAAAAAAGGAAAGAAAAAAACATAGAAAAAAAAGAAGAAAGATTTTTTTTAATATTGATTCTACGTTTGAAATAAAATAACAGTAATAAAACCTGGTTTTAATATTGTTCTGCCCCATATGTGACTAGCGTTATAGACAAAAACAATATAATAAAAAAAAACCCGACTACACAAACACAACTGAAAAGAGAAAGCAAGCATTACCTATAATCTACTGAATTTTGGTATCGCAGGCGGGGACAAACAAAAGTTACTTCAATAACCTGAAATATGGTGTAAATTTTTTCTTTTCAGTTATGTGTTTGTGTAGTCGGGTTTTTTGTTTTTTTTTTTTAATATTGTTTTTATTTCAAGATTTTTAGTTTTATTAATATTTTGTATTTCCAGATATAATAGATAAATAATATATAGTCATATACAATCTATTTGTTTCGTTTTAAATATGATTGGGCTACGGATATTTATCAATTATTTAATTAATCAATATTGACCAATTTATTAATCCTAATTAAATTTAAACATATAACATATATTATATATTTTTGTCATCCCCTTTTAATTTCCTTTATTTTGATACACTACCTACTCGATAGGTTTGGTTTTTTTTTTTTCAACGTATTAATTTCGCGCCAAAAATCCGACATTTTGTTTATTTTTTTCAAACACCTATTTAAGGACACTTGGGTTTTTATAAGAATATAACGATACCTTAACTGTCGAAATCCATCCAGCCGTTTGGAAGATACGAGGTAATAAAGAAATTTACAAATATACAAGATACGCGCGAAAAACATAACGCTTCCTTGGCAGTCGGGTAAAATTTCTCAAACTCAAAGTCAAAACTCTTTATTGCATTCATGTGTACATTTAGTTGTTACAATACAAGTAAGTTCCAACATGAAACCCGGTTAGGGCACGGCAACATAATATGATAGTAACATAATATTAAAAGTATGCCTGTGTGCATTCTTTTTTGTGTATTTTTACATGACTATAATATAATATGTAATTATTTATCTAGATATCATATTTACTAAATACTTTGTTCTAGGTATTCTGCAACCGAGTAAAAACATTTTTGTGTTAGATATTCTTTTAATTTTCTGTTAAATTTATTGAATTTGGTTTCTTCTTTTATTTGTTCCGGTAATTCCCGGTCTATTTGATTATTTCAATAGTTTTTATCACACTGCACTCTCATATTGGGCATATTTTATAATGTCCTAATAATCACTTGGTCCATACAGATACATAATTCGTCGAGGAAAATAGGCGTGATTTTATGATAAGATATAAATAATTATTCCTGAAAAATTACCAATACTTACAAGCTTTATTCGACAACCTATTCCACATCTGCTGTTGAGCCATGTTCACATAACCTCGCATGTTTTTTCAGATCCGATTTCATTGCACATGGAATTGTCATCAAACGGTACAGTGATGGAACTCTATAATGATAAAGGCGATCTCAAGGTTATTTTCTATGAGTTTGAAGACGGCGAGACCTTGCAGTTAAAATGTGGGACCCTTTATCATGCAGACTTATTTTTTTACCTACAATTTGAAGAATCTGGTAAGGTTTGATTATTTTGTTGAACAATTTAAGAAAATTGCATTTATCATTTGTTTTAGGTTCCCCCTTTTTTTTGTGGATGGGAAATCATCAAATAACTTCTCCCGCTCTGGGTGGAGTGGAAGGGCGTGTCAGACTTTTACTGACTAAAACCCACCCGTGTTCCTTCAGTTGCCTATGCCAGGGCCACGGTATCTTTTTCAAACAACCCGCGACCCCAGCGGCATCGGCCCTATTGGACCCCATCTTTTGCTGACATCTCTTTGAGGCGCGCGTGGAACACAACGCGCCGTCGACCCGGGCCTGGTCCTCACCGGACGGCGAGCTACCCACTACTCACCGTCCGCAAGCCCGCGCCTACGGTGGCTGGGAATCGGCTATCGATTCCCGCCGCCCAGGGCGTCTCCTGCGGCGACTGAGGGCGTGAGGCTGCCTCTCCCTCACGCGTTCCGCCTCCTCCTTCGCGAGCATTACCGCTTCGCAGAAGGAGGTGACGGCCTCCCATGCACTCTCGCTCCGCACCATGGCCTGGACCAGGCTCGGACGCGAGAGATCGCCGCCGCCGATCGCCTCCGTGAGAACACGGCGGTGTTCTGCCCAAGCCGGGCAGACCTCCACTGTATGCTCCACAGTGTCCTCTGGGCGATCCACACAATGGTGACACCCGGGCGTTTCCTCCCGCCTTATGCGAAACAGGAACCTCCCGAAACAACCGTGTCCGGTGAGGACCTGCGTCAGGCAGAAGGTGAGGACGCCGTGACGCCTCTCTAACCACTCCTCAAAGAGGGGACTTATCGCCGCAATTGTGGCGTGCCCAGCGCTGGGCTGCGACAGTCGCACTCTCCATGTCGCCATGAGATCCCGCCGGAGCTCTGTCCGCTGTACCGTGATTTCTCGCGGCAGCGGAGTTACGCCCCGGCGTTTCGCCTCCTCGCGCCACTCCCACACGTGCGCGAGGACTTTCGCCTCCAGATCCCACGGCGGCAATCCGGCAAGTAGGCTCGCCGCCTCACCGGAGACCGTGCGGTAACCCCGGACTAGCCGAATGGCCATGACCCTCTGGGACGCGTTCAACCGGTGGACTGGCCGCAGCCTCAGGGAACGCGCCCACACCGGTGCCCCGTAAAGGGCCATGGACCGCACGATCCCCGCGCGGAGGCGTTTGGACCACCTAGATTGGGCAGGAGCCACTTCAAGGCAGCCCCAGCCCGCTCCAGTCTGGGAGCCAAACGTCGGAAATGCTCCACGAAGTTCCACCGGCTGTCGAGGACGAGTCCCAGGTACTTCATCGTCGACTCGACTCCGATGCGAACCCCTCCTACCGTTATTTGGGAACCCGACGGTGGCGCATTCCGAGGACCATGAAAACACATGGCCTCGGACTTGTGCAGGGCCACCTCGAGTCCCAACTGCCGGATCCTCTCAACGACTATCGCAACCCCGCATGTCGCTAATTAGCCGCCGCCTGGTGCGACCTCCCCTGCGCCAGGACCAGCGTGTCGTCAGCGTAACATACCACGCTGACGCCGCTAGTGAGGTCGGCGCGCAGCACCCAGTCGTACCCGATGTCCCACAAATGCGGCCCCAGGACCGATCCCTGTGGGACACCGCACGACATCTCTCGCCGGTTCCACTCTCCCTGATGACCGGGGTAGATGACGGCCCTATCCGTCAAATAGGCCTCAACCACTCGACAGAGGTAGGTCGGCATCCGGTGATACCGGAGTGCCTCCCTGATGCAACTCCAGGGCAGGGTATTGAAGGCGTTGGCGATGTCTAGAGACACCGTCAAGACGACCCCACCCCGGGCCACAGCATCCCCCGTCGCACGCGCATGATGGCGTCCACCGTAGAGCGCCCCCTGCGGAAACCAAACTGGCTCTCCGCCAAATCCGGCCCCTCCTGTACCAGCCACCCGACGAGGCGGTCTGCAATAACTCTTTCAAAGAGCTTACCCACCTCGTCGAGCAGCACGATGGGTCGGTAAGCGGACGGAGAGTCCGCAGGGCGCCCCGGCTTCTTAATGAGGACCAGTTTCCCCGTCTTCCAACGAAGTGGGAACTGGCCCCTCTCCAAGCATGCGCTTAGGAGCCCCCCTAGTCGAGGCCCGAGAGCCCCAAAGGCTAAAACCCAGGCTCTTCCAGGTAAGCCGGTAAGGATATGGAGCATCGTCGGTCGGTTTGGGACGGTAAAACTTCATTAAAGGGCAGCGGTATCACCATTTCGGAGTTCCTGACTAAGACTCGGCACCAGGTATTTATTGCTGCTCGTAAGCACTTCAGAATCAATATCTGCTGGTCTGCAGAGGGAAAAGTAGTTGTCTTGACGCCTGACAAGTCACGCCGGAAGATAGCGTCCATGGCTGAGCTTGAAGCATTAATCGCGCTATTTCCTGCGCCCGTCAGCGCTGCCGCACCCAATCTCCCCGTGCCTGCAGCCTCTACCTCGGCAGCAGTGGCATCTACATCGCCTGTAACAGCAACTCCCAAAGGGAAGCTTGTGAGGAAAGCTCGTCGCTGACTTTTCTGATTTAGTTGTCCCCTTGCATGTTTTACATTGACTTTGTGATACATTCGCGTAGTGTCGGTACACTGAAAAATTGAATTAGCATTCACTTGGTATTTACTTTTCTCACAAGGATTAGCTTGCCGGTAGACGTATTTATTTTTATTTCCAATGTAGTGGTAGTGACGTAACAATTGACATGTGTCAATGTCATTTTTGTTTTGTATTGATTGTCATATGACTGCTAAGATGATGCTACGTTTAGTTGCACACTGTTTGTTTTCCGAACGGTATGGCTGACATTCTCCTTAGGTATCATTTTTATGTTTTTAGTCTTCTGTTAACTTCTTGTATGGCTTTATTTGCTTTCTTCTATTATTTTTGTTCCTACTTAGTTTATAATTGTTGTGTTAAAATCTCTTCCAACAACAGCGAATAGGTGCGTTTATTAGTTGAGCGTATTTAGTTGTTACGTATATTTTTGTATTGTTTGTATGCACAAGTAATTAATTGAGTAGTTCTGATATTATTATTATTATTTTTGTATTATTTTTATTCATATATATGACGGCGCTTCGACGTCTCGAGAGTGTCAAGAAACGTCAAGAATGACAGCGGACATTTTGACAAGCGCGGGTTGACGTTTCTTCACTCTGACGCAACTCCGGGCTCTTTTGCACGCGGCCGTGAGACGGGACAGAATCCGTTTGCATCGCGCTCAAGCAAGACGTGTTCGGTGGAGCGTCGCTGTGTTTCAACTAATTAGAAAGTGCTGATTACATTTCTGTTACTATTTTGTTAAAAATAATAATCATGCACCGTTGATCCTCTTCAACACGTGGCTTTAATTCTCCTCGCCCGCCTACCCACGACAGCTCGGCAGCCGCAATGAACCCAGAATTGACTGATGATGGCCATGTGCCGTTATCAGAAGTGGGATGTGAAGGGCTTGCTTCAGAGGAGAATAGTCGCACGAGATCTTCAGCGCCGGCATCAGAACCAAGCCTGTCTCAACAGATGGAGCTGTTTTAATCCCGATTGCTGGCTATATCACAGCCGCAACCTTCGAGCAGCACGTCTACCCAGTTGATTGAGTTTGACCCGGATGGCAACGAAGCGGATATCGAAGGTTGGTGCAATGTGACAGAAATCATAGTGAACAACCGTAAGTTAGAAGGTGCAGAATTGCTTTTGTTACTTACACGTGCACTCAAAGGTCGAGCTGCTTCCTGTTTAACATGACTACAGGCATCGTAGCTACAGGCATCGTAGCTATGCTGCCACAAGATCACTTCGACGAAATTCTACGTTTTCAAGTTGGTGTTAAAGAAACCGCGAGTGAGGCGGCCATGCGCCTTTGGAACATCATCGAACGCATCCCGCGAATGGATATGTCCGAAGATGTTACAACGGGATTCGTATCTTCAGTTTTATGCCAAAAGGAAGCCGTGATTCACCGCGAGCTTCACTCTCATAACCTGACCACTAGATCTCAACTTCTGCGTGTTCTTAACGGCATTTCACTGAAACGAAGGCATGAGGGTAGCGATAACCATGATGCAGATGTGAAAAGGACCCGATTCAACGAATCACGCTTCATGAGAACATGTCACCGCTGCGGTACTTCGGGTCACAAAGCGATAGACTGCCGCAAGCGAAGAGAAGAGCCTGCTAATTCAGAGAAGACGCACGACCAAACATCTAGAGCCGCTGATAAACCAAGACCAATCACCTGCTTCGCGTGTGGACGACCAGGACACTTGGCGTTGGCGTGTCCAGATCGAGCAGGAGGCGGTGGAGCAGCGGGGGTCAAAGAAGTCCACGTTTGTGAACGCAAGGCATCGAGGAGCACCTTGACTACATCATCCGGTGAGCCAGTTTCCTTTCTTTTTGACAGTGGGTCGGCTTGCTCATTCGTAACTAACAGCTACGCCGAGAAGTTCCCAGGTACTGCGCAGAATGATTTAGTTTATCTAACGGGCATTGGTAAGGGGGATGTAGAATGTTTTTCCCAGGTAATTAGCCCACATCTAGTTCGCAGGAATTAAATGATTTAACTGTTGCTACGAATAGGAATAAGAAAGTTCACTTTATAGAGTTACACCAGGGTTGGCTAGCTGTAGAGCAAAAACGTGACAGCGAAATTTGTGACCTTATCAGCAAACATCAAAACAACGAGTTGCCAGAAGCGATTGCACACACATATGACGTGCAGAAGGGCATACTGTATAGGAAAATCGAACGCAATAGAACCAGTTCCAGGGCAGTTTACCTATTTGGTGCACCGAAGCGCATAGTATCAGACCAAGGTAGGTGTTATATTAGTACGGATTTCAAACGGTTTTGTATTGAGCATAGTATAGAGCTTCACCTTATCGCTACTGGCTCCAGTAGAGCCAACGGTCAAGTCGAGCGTATAATGCGCACTCTAAAATGCCTGCTCACAATAGTAGAGAACGATCCAAACAAAACGTGGCGCGACGAACTTCCCGAAGTTAAGCTTGCCTTGAATAGCACCAGATCCAGAGTAACAGGCTACTCCCCTACGGAATTGATGTTTGGCATACGAGCAAAGTCTTTAGGAATGTCAACCTTATCCTTGCATGCTGAACCTGAGCCCCGTCTAGACTTAGATACCATTAGGCATAATGCTTCCGAGAACATCAAAAAGGCGGCTTCGTCAGAAGTAGAACGCTTTAATCAGGGTAGAGCAATAGTAAGACCATTTAGTGTAGGCGATTTTGTCTTTATCAAGGGTAGTGAGCGTAACCAAACCAAACTACAGCGAAAGTTCAAAGGTCCCTTCACGATCGTCAAGGTACTAGATCACGATAGATACGAGCTGAGAGACATTGATGGGTCTAACCGAACTTATAAGTACGCCCATGAAAACTTGCGCGCAGTACCCAGGGGCTACGGTGGTTGAAGTAGCTACTTCATTAGTCAACGAGGCAGAGGAGGCCGAAACGGCGGAAGTGATGATAGTGACACAGTATCGGTATCTAGTTCACACACTTTGACCGCAAGCTCTGGCATCCTCTCTGCCTCAGAACATGATGAGTAATGGTGAGCTTACAACAATTGCGTAAATCCTGTCCTTTTATCGACAATCGATCTAGAGCGTAGGGCACTGGATAGGCAGTCGGGAGCGGCGTGGTTGATCAATGGGGCTGGCCTAAGCCGGGTCGATGCCTCTGATCAGACTACATCTTCCTACGTGGTATGTAGTGTAGTTGATCGACTGGGCTGGCCTAAACCGGGTCGACGCCCACGATCAGACTACGACTTCTTTGGTGTGAGCTGGGTGGCATGAGACTGAGCTGGGACTGGCCTATACGGGTCGACGTTCCGGACCAGTTGATTGCAGCAGCTGTGTGTGGCTTTCGTTACTGGTGGAAGGGGCGCTGACGGGTTGTCCGGTCCACCGCACCATAAGAGGTGGGGGGTGGTCGAAGGGGCGCCTGAGGTCAGTTGTCCGCCCAGTGTGTTTAATTCAGATGTGAGGGGTGAAGATCGAGATCTTTTCAAACAGGCAGCATAAATGGGTAGCTAGTCAGGGATGGGCGAGCATGCCCAAACGTATACTACAGATTTGTATTCGGTCTTTGCAGATAACTCGAGACGTGAGCAGTCGCACGAGGACGTGCGAATGTCAGTCCGGCCGTGACGGCGCTTCGACGTCTCGAGAGTGTCAAGAAACGTCAAGAATGACAGCGGACATTTTGACAAGCGCGGGTTGACGTTTCTTCACTCTGACGCAACTCCGGGCTCTTTTGCACGCGGCCGTGAGACGGGACAGAATCCGTTTGCATCGCGCTCAAGCAAGACGTGTTCGGTGGAGCGTCGCTGTGTTTCAACTAATTAGAAAGTGCTGATTACATTTCTGTTACTATTTTGTTAAAAATAATAATCATGCACCGTTGATCCTCTTCAACACGTGGCTTTAATTCTCCTCGCCCGCCTACCCACGACAGCTCGGCAGCCGCAATGAACCCAGAATTGACTGATGATGGCCATGTGCCGTTATATACATATTATTATTTTTGCAAACTATGATCGACATGGACCTTGATGATGACTTTTTCTCTTGTTCTTCCTCTTCTAGCGGTTTTCTTAGTGCGGCGAGTGGTTCCTCTTACTCTCGGCGACCAAATTTCCACTTTGCTGTCCCACCTCCCCAACAATCTTAACATAGCCCACATCAATGCCCAGAGTGTCCCTTGCCATTACCCTGATCTTCTGGCTTCCATTAACTGTGTACATATAGGCGCTTTGCTGATCTCAGAGTCCTTCCTCAAACCGTCTCTTTTATCTGTTCATTATGCACTTCCTGGCTTTGTTCTTATTCGTAATGATAGAACTGGGAAGGGCGGTGGTGGTGTTGCAATTTACTTGCGTGCTGATATTCCCTACAAGATTATCAGCACGTCTCCTTCTTCCTACTCGGGGTCAGCGGAACATCTTTTTCTTGAAATTTCCTTGTATCACGTTAAAATGCTTCTTGGGGTGATGTACAGTCCTAATCTCACTATCGATTACTTTGACTCTTTTGATTCGCTTTTAAATGATTTTTGTCCCTCTTATGACCATGTAGTCTTGATGGGCGATTTTAATACTTGCCTTCTTAAAAATGATAGTCGTACTCACAAACTTCAATCTCTCTTATCTTCTTTTAACCTTAGTATTCTGCCTCTTTCCGCTACTCATCATTTCCCTAACTGCACCCCTTCTCTTTTGGACCTGATGATTGTCTCTAATTCTAATAATGTAGCTGTCCACGGTCAGCTCACTGCTTGTTTTTCTTACCACGACTTAATCTTTATGTCCTACAGGATTCGCCTTCCGAGGCGTAACCCGAACTATATTTTCCTTAGAAACTATAAGGGTATAGACCTGGAGGCATTGCTGCGTGATGCTGGTATCGACTGGACTAATGTTTTGGAGAGCGCATGTATCAACGATATGGTTCACATTTTCAACAGCACAATACTGAGCTTATAAGATCGTCATGCTCCAATCCGTCGAGTCAAGGTCAAGTATGTTCCGGCTCCCTGGCTTACTCCTGCCATTAAGGATGTGATGGCGAGTAGGGACAGATCCAAAAAGAGGTACAAACGCTGTCCTTCCGAGCACAATCTGATTGCGTACAAGGTGTTGCGTAATCGCTGCAGTCGTATGTGTAGAGATGCAAAGAGGAGCTACTTCCATAATTCTCTCGACAACCGTAACTCTTCAGAAGTCTGGAAGTTTCTGAAAACTGTCGGCATTGGTAAGTCTCAAGTTATTTCCAGTAATGACACTGACGTGTGTGCCCTTAACAAACACTTCTCTCATCCCCCAGTTACTTTAGATCCGCACGTCAAATCAGCTTCTTTAAATAAACTTTCCTGTTTGCCAGTGCCACAGTGTTCTTCTTTCCAATTTAGTCCTGTGAGTGAAAATGAGGTCAAAAAAGCTATTTCTGCTATTTCCTCGTCTGCAGTTGGTAATGATAATCTTTGCTCAAGAATGATTTCTCCTATCCTCCCCACATTACTCCCCATCTTGACCCACATTTTCAATTTCTCCTTGTTTTCTTCTACAGTTCCTGAGGCCTGGAAACAAGCCCATATCATCCCCTTGCCCAAAATTTCTAGCCCGGACTCACCGTCCGATTTCCGACCCATTTCTATCCTCCCTTATCTCTCTAAAGTTCTTGAGCACATTGTTCATCAGCAACTTTCTGCCTTTCTAGCTGCGAATGACCTTCTCAGTACTTTTCAATCTGGTTTTCGACCCGGTCATAGCACGGTCACTGCTCTTTTGAAGGTTACTGATGACATCCGCTGGGCTATGGACCACAAATCTCTTACCTTGCTTGTACTTCTTGACTTTAGCAGTGCCTTTAACTCTGTTGATTTCGACATCCTTCTAGGGATCCTTAAGTCTTTCAATTTCTCTTCTAGTACTATCGGTTGGTTCGACTCCTATCTCAAAGGCCGGTCACAGCGGGTTTGTCTCGACGGGTCTTTTTCTGATTGGTGCTCTCTTACTGCAGGGATGCCTCAGGGTGGCGTCCTCTCTCCTCTTCTCTTTTCCATTTTCATCAACTCTGTTACCAGTGTCATCTCTTCCTACTTCCATCTCTTTGCTGACGATCTGCAGCTGTACAGCCATTTCTTGTGTCACTGTGTGTGCCATGAACAGAGACCTGGATTTGATTAGCGAATGGTCGCGGTCCTTCGGGCTGCAAATCAACCCTAGGAAATCCCAGGCTATAATTATTGGCGGCAGATATATGCGGAATAGGCTCGATGTTGCGTCACTGTCTCCACTCTGTCTGAATGGAGTTCAGATTGAATACGCAAATACGGTTAAAAACCTGGGGGTGACCTTGGACTCCTATTTATCGTGGACTGACCACGTTGCTCAAGTCAGTCGTAAAGTGCACTACACTTTTCATTCTTTGAAAAGCCTCCAGTGCTTCTTACCCCTGAACACCAAAATCTCCCTTGCTCAAACTCTCATTCAGCCTATTATTGACTACGCAGATGCCTGTTATTTGGATGCCACCGAGGAGCTTTTGAATAAACTTGAGCGTTTACAAAATATCTGTATTCGTTTTGTTTTTAACCTTAAAAAGTATGACCACGTTTCTAACTTTCGCAAGACTCTCAAGTGGCTCCCTATTCGACTTCGCAGGAACTCTCGCATATTGTGTCTGCTATTTAACATCCTTCACAACCCTAAAACACCTTCCTATTTGCGGGAACGCTTTTCTTATGCCCGTCCTTTTGATGTGCTTTGCAGGTCGCATCTTAGAAACCTCCTAAAATTTCCTTCCCATTCCACTGACTTCTACTCCTACTCCTTCACTGTGCACGCGGTTCGGTTGTGGAATTCACTACCACCTGACATTAGGGACTGCCAAACTGTTGCAGTATTTAAAAGAAGAGTGCAAGAACACTATCTTTCCATTTCGTCATAGTTATTTTAGTGATATTTATTCTAGAAGTATATATGTATTTAAGTATTTGTTATATGTTTTGTTAGCTTAGTGAATTGTTTTTTAGATTTTATGTATTTTTATTTTCTCTCTTATTCTTACACACGGTGTCTACATCTCTTTTTATCCCCTGTCCTATCGCAGGTATGCTGGAAGAGATTTCTTTAGAAATAAGCATCACCTTTGTACATAATTTTCTGTTCCTTTATTCTTGTCTGTTTATTTGTGTGTACATAAATGGTTAAATAAATAAATAAGCCGTCGGGTCCTGGGGCGGCATTTTTGGCACTCAGCCTACGTACCGCCGCTCTCAACTCTACCTCGGTCACTTCCGGAGCATCGTCGTCGTCGTCTCGTGATGTGGTCCGCAACGGGCACCGCAGGAAGCGGAGCCATGGGCGGGGGAGTATGTTCCCCTCGCGAAGGGAACAGAGCGCTCATCACGTCCTCCACGAGCTGGGGCCGGAGACTCTGCGTCAGCGGGGGTGCCCATGGACGGAGTTTATTCCGCACCATTTTATAAGGGCGTCCCCATGGGTCCCTGTTTAGAGTTTCCAGCGACTCCTCACGAGCCAGATCCCTGGCCCGCAAGATCTCCGCTCGGAGGGCGGTCTTCGCCGCTCTGTACCCTCGTACAGCTCCGCCTGAATGGCTTCCGTATCCGGAGGGCGGATACGGAGCCTGCGGTGCCTGGTGTACCGGTGCCGCGCAGCAACGCACGCCTCGCGCAGAGCCGTCAGCTCCGGCGACCACCAATACACCTGGCGCCAGGCGCGACCGGGCTGGACCCAGGGCATTGCCACGTCACATATTTCGGACATGGCTTCCCGGAACCACTCCGCCTCGTCCTTGATGTCGGCAGGCCTGTCTTTGTCCCGCCCAGTGATTACTGGGTGGAGGACCTGAGCGGCTCAGTGACCCTCATTTCGTCGGCTGCCGCCGGTACCCTGTCCCTCGAAGCCGTCAAGAGGGGACAGGGTTGCGTTTAGGTTCCCCCTATAAAGGTAAAATAACGCTTCAATAACATTTTTCGTTGCATTGCATGATCTACAACAGCTTTGTTTGCGCGTCCATAAAGAACCAAATGTTCGTAATCGCGATGTTCGTGTTGGTTCGTGTGTAGTCTACATAAGATCTTTGATTTGTCAGTCTGTCTGTCATAGAGGACTTTTTCAAATATTTGTTCGAGACCAAATCCAACCCATGTGGGGTTGGATTTGGTCTCGAATATAACTGTTATTCACGTGGAGTGTGTCAGACACAGTGTTATTGTAATGACAATGTCACAACGTATTTGATAGTTTTAACATTGGAAATGTTTTTTGATCGCTCTGGAATGAGCCCTATTTTTTATCACTCTGGTATGGGCCCTATTTTTGATCGCTCTGGTATGGGCCCTATTTTTGATCTAGTATGGGCCCTATTTTTGATCGCTCTAGTATGGGCCCTATTTTTGGTCGCTATGGTATGGGCCTTATTTTTAATCGCTCTGGCATGTGCCCTATTTTTGATCGCTCTGATATGGGCCCTATTTTTGATCGCTCTGGTATGAACCAGGGTGGGTTCATACCAGAGCGATCAAAAATAGGGCCCATACCCGAGCGATCAAAAATAGAGCCCATACCAGAGTGATAAAAAATAGGGCTCATTCCAGAGCGATCAAAAAACATTTCTTTCAAGAAAAGTGCGACATGCTGATATTTCCGTTATTTATAAGTCAATATTGAGGTGTCAAAATGTTTTTATCAAGGTGCGATATATTGTATTCATCAAAATGATTCATATAAGCCCAAACTCGATGGGTTTACTAGTTTCCACTGAAGAGTTCCACTATCCACCTCCTGTCTCCATCATCAGACCGTCGTTACCAAGCCCAATCTGTTGGTCTTGTCAAATCGAATCATATGAGTCAAAACTCGAGGGGTTTACTAGTAGCTCCTGGCTCCATCATCAGATCTGCTCTAAGATACCAAATTATATTAGGTTGGGGAAAAAGTCTTTTCGTGTGAAGTTGTAATAAAATCTCTTTGGCTATACTATTTGTATCTGGCTGGGTTTGGTATCATTGAAAGTTTAAATTTTAAAGAACATAATTCCAAATTCAAATTAGGAAAATGTGTGATTTTCATTTGTTTTTCGTACCGTCAAGATGAGTGAATCTAATGAAGAAATTCGATACATTTTAAAATTTTACTACAAAAAAGGTAAAAATGCAACGCAAGCCGCGAAAAAAATTTGCGATGTTTATGGACCTAGTGTAGTGTCTGTGAGAGTAGCACAAATTTGGTTTAAGTGTTTTCAATCCGGAAATTTTGATGTCAAAGATGCACGTCGCTCTGGTCGCCCTATTACGGATAAAATGGATGCCATTTTTGAAAAAGTGGAGCAAGATCGGCATATCAGTAGTTATGACGTAGCTGAAGAACTGGAAAATGACCACAAAACAGTTTTGGCGCATTTGAAAAAAACTGGGTACACAAAAAAGCTCGACATTTCGGTACCTCACGAGCTCACTGAAAGAAACCTAATGAATCGTGATTCTTTATTACGACGTAATGAAACCGAACCATTTTTTGAAGAAGCTGATAACTGGTGATGAAAAGTGGATCACGTATGATAAGAACGTGCGAAAAAGGTCGTGGTCAAAGGCCGGTCAGGCTTCACAGACTGTGGCGAAACCCGGGTTAACTCGCAACAAGGTGATGCTGTGTGTGTGGTGGGATTGGAAGGGCATTATTCATTATGAGCTGTTACCACCAGGCAGGACCATCGATTCTGAACTCTACTGCGAACAACTGATGAGATTAAAGCAAGAAGTTGAGAGAAAGCGGCCGGAATTAATCAACAGAAGGGGTGTGGTTTTTCATGATAACGCTAGACCTCACACATCTTTAGCCATTCAGCAAAAATTAAGAGAGTTTGGCTGGGAGGTGTTAATGCATCCGCCGTATAGTCCTGACCTTGCACCTTCAGATTTCCACCTGTTTCGGTCTCTTCAGAATTCTTTAGGCAGTGTCAGGTTACATCACGAAAGGACTGCCAAAACCACTTGTCGCGGTATTTTGACCAAAAGTCCCAAAATTTCTATAGCAATGGGATCATGTCCCTACCTACAAGATGGCAAAAAGTTATCGAACAAAATGGTACCTACATACTTTAGTTAAATGTAAATAAACTATATTAAAAAATGTTTTGAATTTTCTTAAAAAATGCGAAGAAACTTTTTCCCCAACCTATTATTATTGTCTTCCGAACTACATAATTATAGGTACCTACTTAGGTACAAAGTTTAATTTCGAATCCACAATATTATAAATATGTTAGAATTGACTTCCAAGATTTTTTTACATTGTTTTTTAATTAGTTAGTTACAATACAAATGAAACTAATAAAAGCGTTTGAAAAAACAAACATCATCATCTGCCCTTTTCTCAACTATGTTTTGGTCGGCTTCCAGTCTAACCAGATGCAGCTAAATAACAGTATTTTACGTGGAGCGACTGCCTATCTGACCTCCACGGCCCAATTACTAGATAAACGATACCCCTTATATAAGACTAGTTGTCAGGCTATTGGGCTTCTAACCAGTGACAACTGTCAAACATCCAAGAATGACAGCGGGGACCAACCGCTTAACGTAGGCACGGGGGCGTCTCGGTACGTAAAGATAGTTATCCTGTACAATAAAATGTACTAAGATAAAAATTTAAAAAAATTGATTAAAGTACACGCAACTAAAAAGCGCTCCACGCTTTCTGAATTAATCATTGGATATAAAGGAAGTGACAAGCTGTATAGGTACTAATCAATTTAATTATTTTGTGCATTTTTTTATTTTATTTGAGATGGGTTTGCTCTTGACTCTAGTCTAGGTCAGAGGTGACAGAGACAAAGTCGACGATGGAGTGAGCTTACCCAGAAGAAGCCTGTTCACTCTCACTTTCAAGAGATTAGGGTTGTATGCGCTCGGAAACACAGACGCAGGCAGTGAGTTCCACTCTTTTGCTGTGCGCATTATAAAAGACATTTGGAAGCACTTAGTGCGAATTGGTGGAATAGCAACATGTGTGCGTAATAAAAGCGTAATTTTAGTTTTTGTTTAAACTAGGTACCTACATAATTGTATTATTAACGAAGTTCAATTCCAATGCTATTTAAAGGTGCATGAGATCTGTGATTTTTTAGTAGATTTTGTTTATTTGTTCCTTACAGATTGCAGGACAGATGGCTGCGCTGTTTCTAAAACGTTACATGTAACTCGTGAAGACCATAATACTAAAATAGCATGTTATTTAAAAATACTGAACGACCCGCTTGCTCCCAGTAAAGAAGACACACTGCTTAAAGAGATCAGAGTGATCCTCCGTGAGAGAGGTCTGACTACTACCTCCACTACAACTACTGCCTCTCCGGTCACTACCCTCACTACCAACATTACCAACACTGCAGCCGACCCAGCATCAAGTAAGTTGTGTTTCTTTTATTTACGGACACACAGAGTAGATGACCTGGCCTTTTACAATACGCTAGAAAGAAACATATCAACAAGATGGAATGAATATGAATCATCATTGTTTTTTGGAGAAGAAGAGTAGAAAACCAAGTGTCAGTTTTATAACTTGTGCTGTCACTTGATTAAGGCCTCTGTCCAGCAGAGGTCTGTGATGGTAGACTGTCTTTTGTAAGCAGCCCCACCATAATAAGCAAACATCGCGTTCGAGTTACTTATCTCCTCAGGCTCAGCACACTGACGCCGTTTCATAGGCATGCCAGCCTTTCAGCATTCATAGGTTTAAGCGAACGCCGATTGTCACAAATCAGCAGCACGGCTGGCATGCTGCAGCGCATTAGGAGTGTACACATCGTGCGAGCACGTCGAGCAAGTGAATGATGCGTGGCCGGGAACACCCAAATACTCCGAAATATTTTATTTCGAATATCGATGTTCCGAATTTCATAATACCTAAGAATTATAATGTCTATCAACGAAATTAATTTTTTGTTTGTTTTCCGATTTTCATACGTTCGAAAAATCAATTGCTCGATGGGTTCTCGGTCCGAAAAACGATATTTCGATTTTCAATACTTCGAATAAACTGCTAATATTAGGATTCTGATTTAATTAGGGCCGGTTTTTTTATTTGTAGTTAACTCAACCAATGGTTAAACATAGTAACTAATGGTTGAATTTTGGCTAAATGTGAAAGGCTAAACATAAGTTATGCCATTAGTTACTATTTTTTAATATGAATGAGCTAACATGAATACATTCATGCCTTTCACATTTAGCCAAAATTCAACCATTAGTTACTATTGGTTGAGTTAACTACGGATCAAAAAACCGGCCCTTAGTATAATATTCAGTTACGCTTACTTTAAACCCTTTACACAGATATAGGATGCAAGAGCGAGCGAAGGGCACCCCAAGGTTAGGTTTGGTTAGGTTACTTTAAACCCTTTACACAGACATTAGATTTTTAATTGTACCTCCTCATGCTAAACATCATATTATTATTTGTCTTGCTATTCAGTTTTACAAGGCGTTTTTGTTTCGGAATTTTAATTAATCGGTACTTCAATAATCGGAATTCGTATTTTTGATGTTTCGAATTACCATTAAGTCGGACTTTTTGTTATTGGATCTATTGAAACTCGGTATTTTGAGAATAGTAATTATAAACGTTAGGAATATTAAAATTTCGGAATTATCAAAATAGGATGAATGATAGATAAATCGGAGTTGTTATATCAGGAATTTTGAACCATTCGGAACTATAAATATCGGTATTTTGAAATTCGTATTTGTGGCTGACAGAATAAAGTTTTTCGTATTTATGGCCATACGTCAGCATCTCTGTCTAGCTAAGTCAGCCACTCAGATATTTTGTCGTACAAAGTACTACACAGCATAGATCGCAGACCCACTTTTCATTTTGTCGATCAATCCTCCTGTCAATATCCACTTTTCGGCACTGAATATCTTAGCAAACATTAAAGCTGTACATAAACCTACAAAGATCTATTGGCACGTGGCGGAAATTAGGATTAACGCCGCCGCCGCATTTGTTTTCAATACCTTTCACAATAAAATTTTATTGCACAAATGTTCACCAACAGTGTATACCTAATAAAGTCATTCGGGCGCCAAAAGATCCTTGTAGCAGATTAAGTCATATTTGAAAACTATTGTGGTATATGCGAAAAGCTCACAGCACATCGTACAGTCACGAGCTTAGATACCACACAGATAACTATCTAACTAATAATAGTATATTTAAATTCTCACCTACTTCGCTGGAGTGCACGGTGAGACAGGTTGGCACGACCTCCCCTCGCCTCTTCAGTCTGTACGTATACATAAACCGGTTGATCGTCGAGCTCAGCAACACCTATCAGGATTGTTATGTTGACGGAGTATTCGTCAACAATATTAGTTACGCTGATGATAATATAGTTAACGTTTTTAACACACTGAAGTCCAAAAACACTAGTGATCACTGGGACATCTCCATTAAACTATTAAGTAATATAATAGACATCGTAGCCCCCTATCTAGCTGTTACTTTTAATAAATGTGTAGATTTAGGAACTTTTCCTGACCTCATGAAAAGTAGTAAAGTCATACCATTATTTAAATCAGGTAACAAAAATGACGTTGGCAATTTTAGGCCTATTTCTATCTTACCTGCATTTAGTAAAATATTTGAAAAGTTAATACTCAAGCAGATGCTAAGACATTTTAATTTAAATGGCCTCCTTCATGATGAACAATATGGCTTTACAAAAGGTCGTTGGACTACAGATACGGGTGTTGCTCTGCTGAAACACATATTTAACGCATGGGAGAACTCGCAAAATGCTATTGGAGTTTTCTGTGATCTCTCCAAAGCCTTTGATTGCGTACACCATGACACGCTTTTGCGTAAACTACATCATTACGGTGTCCAAAACGAAGCTCTTAAAGTCATAAATTCATATTTACATAATAGGTTTCAATGTGTAGATGTTAATGGTGTGAAATTTTCCGGGTTACCAGTTCAGTTAGGTGTACCTCAAGGCTCAATACTGGGCCCATTCTTATTCTTAGTGTATATCAATGACTTACCATTCTATTTAAGGTAAGGTATCTGTGACGTTGTACTGTTTGCAGATAACACTTCTCTTATTTTTAAAGTAGACAGGAACAGACAAGATTTTGACGACGTAAACGGATTGGTTTACGACAAATAACTTACTTCTCAATGCCAAGAAAACGAAATGTATAAAGTTTGCCTTACCGAATGTTAGAAATCTAGGACCCAACATTGTCTTAGATAAAGAGGTGCTTAAAACTGTAGACTCAGCAGTTTTTCTGGGCATAACAGTAGATGCCAAACTTCAGTGGGGCCCTCATATATCAAGCCTAGCGGGAAGGCTCAGTTCAGCCGCTTACGCCGTCAGGAAAGTAAGACAATACACTGACGTTGATACAGCTCGGTTAGTCTATTTTAGTTATTTTCATAGCGTTATATCCTACGGTATTCTTCTCTGGGGCAAAGCCACTGACATTCAAAATATATTTGTACTTCAAAAACGAGCTGTTCGAGCAATTTACCAGTTAGGTGCTAGAGTTTCTCTGAGAGATTTTTTTAAACATATTGGTATTCTCACAGTGGCATCACAATTCATCTTCGCCAACATCTTATATATTAGACAAAATATACATTTATACACTAAAAACAGTGATATCCACAATGTTAACACCAGAAATAAGGACAAATTACGTATATGTAAGTGGGCACATCCTTTATTACTGGAGGCCTTTATTTAGGTATAAAGTTCTGCTTACGTTTTTAGTTTTGTATTTTTATTTCTGCTTGAGTATAGTTTTCGATTTTTTTTTGGTATATTGGCGTGTGCTAGCTTACGTATAGCAAATAATTTAATTTAATGTTTTGTGTTGCGTAATGTACCTAAATTATTATGCGCAGTGTTGTATACATTCATTTTTTTTTTTTTTTAACTGAACAGACAGCTGTGCTGCTGGGGAGTTTGTTGCGCCACTTCTTCTCCCCAGCTAAAGCACTAGGAAGTGGTGAAGGGCGGGCGTTTTTGAGGGCTGTCTTATGTAATTTTGACGTTCAAAAAGTGCTGATTCTCAGCCTAGTTTGAATAAATGACTTTTGATTTTGATTTTATGGTCTTACAAAGCCCTTTGATTAACGCAATGATAAGCCTGCTTACGGCATGTGAGATGCGCGGTGGCTCATGGGCTCAGATACAATGTTACCACAGTTGAAACTTTGCGGAAGTTTCTTAAAGCAAGTTACTACTTTCAAGTATCTGGGCTACGGGATTTTTAAAAAAATATAAAAGACAGTCTGGATATTGAGCACTGAGCTTGACATTTCTACTTTCAAACATGACTGTCAGATATTTACCTAAGCTTCCAGTGGGATGTCACATATTTTTGCAATATGAATGGCAGTGATTGCGATACAGAAGATAACTTGAAACATTATTCCGTCAGGTTTTTATGCTGCCACAGTGATGTCAGATATTTTCGATCACAACGAAATATCAAATTATTTTGAATTTAATTGAGTAAGCAGATATGTATGACTTTGATATTGCATTAATGCATATTTTTGAAGCCGATGCATCATATTTTGTCGGTTGTCTCACCAGAAAATTTTGGTGTTGCTTCGATGTCATATTTGTGCTGCCTTCCACATATACTGGCCGTCATATATTAATGGATGAATCATGAAATCAGATATTATTGCCGAGCATACTCGTAGTAATATATTTATGCTCGTCAATGTACATGGTACAATAGTCGGTTCTGCAGCGCGAAGACATTTTCTTGTCTTCCTTTGTTTTGCACTTAAGTAAATCAGTCCACGTTTTGTTTTTCAGGTGAAACGTCTACTAACATTCTTGTATACTGGATGTCAGCTGTGGGCGGCGTAGTCTTTATAATATTAGTGATAATATTATATTTGTTAGTTAAGAAGCGTTGCTGCTGTATAAGATCGAGTTCGCAAGAATTGCTACCAGTACCAACGCCGAGAAATGACGTAATTTTTATCTTTTTTAATTCTGACTTCTTTAAATGTTAGTATATTATTTTTAAGAAACGGTTGATTAAATGTCCGTTTTTACTTTCAGCCACGCAACGTTTTTTATCTGAACCTGTTGTCGGTCTTTCAACCCATAAACGAACGCGAAGCCGCGGAGTTGGAGGAAAATCATTATGAGGAGATTCAGTAGTCAAGTAATGGTTTACTTGATTATTGAATCTCCTCATAACGATTCGTTTGTTACATCGAATCAACACTAACTCAACTCGACTCAAAGCCATTGACGTGTAAGTTTTCACGGACAGCGACATCTCTTGTTAATGATGACGCGTCGACAACTACTGTCACGTAATTTTGGAAATGTCACTGTACGTGACTTGTTATTAGGTTCACATTCCAATATTTTACTTTGAGTGGAGTTGGTGAAGCGAATCATAATGATTCGAGATGTAAGATCCTACGGTTTCTACTTCTACAATCGATGAGGAGGAGAGGAACAGGCGTGGGTGGCGAGGAAAATTCACCACAGTCTGGTCGGGAGAGTTAGATCTTTTAGTTGATTTGTAGTGAATGTAAAATAAGTGTAAATTCCAAAATATGTATGTACTATAAATTAAATTCTCGATTTGTTGCAACAAATTGTCTAATAGATGAATGATTCACTAGAGATAAGTATTGATGAAGATTAATTGTGTACGATTTAAGTGAATCTTGGTTTTTTAATCAATGTTTTTAACCTATTTAATTTATTTAACATTAAGTTTACCTAGTATTGTACTTATTGAAATAATCCAAAACAAATAAGACGTGAGGCCTCTCCTCACGTCTTATTTGTTTTGGCTTATTTCTTGTGTTCTATTTCTATGCACGTCACCGGTTATTTATGTCGCGCAATTTAGTTCCAAATTTCAAACGAGATGGCGCTGTACATTTACGTTACGATTCTGAGTCGCGGTGTTAAGATTCTCCGCCGTTGAACGACCTTCGCGCGTTTTTGTAGTAAATTCATACTTACCTGGCATAGGCGATACCGTGATCAGTAAGGCGGTTCCCCCAGGGCGAGGCCTTCCCATTGCACTGCGGTTGGGTTGACCCCTGCGATTATCCCTAATGTGGATAACTCGGATGCGTAATTTTTGATAGTGGGGACTGCGTACGCGCCGTCCCCTCAGAATTCCCTGACTGAGTTCACTCAAATAGCTTTCCGCTCTGAAGTTAGCCCAAATTACAGCGCAGTTGTTAATATCTGTGCTAAAACAAACAGCAGCCGCATGCCATACCATGCTTTCCGATGCGCATGGTTATGTCTGCAGAGCGGCAAAGTATTTGACGCGAAGTATGTATACATATCGAGGAAAATTGGCAATTTATTTTTTTTAAGAATCGGAATCAAAACTTTATTTGCTATGAATGTAGGTACAGGTATAAGATGTTGTACATAATTTAATAAGTTCGGCTACAGTCTACCTTACGGCGTGCAAATTATTACATACATTAAAATATTAATACATACAAACAAAATAATGTCAACAAAACAAAACAGAAATTATTATAGTGAAGTCAATTACATAATGATATTATAGTCAGGTACGGTAAGTCTTACATAGTCAAATTTGCAATTAATTATAACAATCATAATCTGGATAAATTTACATCATTTAGAAAGTCTTTCACTGAATAATAACATTTGTCTAAAAGTAGTGCAGTTACCTTAGATTTAAAAATGTTTATAGAATAATCCTTATAACCATGAGGAATTTTATTATAAATGACAGGACCCATTGTTAAAATACTTTTCCTTAACAGTGCTGTTTTGTAATTATGTACCCGAATGTAGCAAGTTCTTGTATTGGGATCTCAAGGGGCCATTACGTTGTCTTATATTGACCAATGAAGGAAATATAATAAGTTTATATTGGTTTTTACAAAAATGGCGATTTCCAGTATGTACAAACATGGAAAAAAGTCAGTATCCTCATAGACCAAAACACAGGTTGTTAGCTGTCTGTGCTTTTAAGGTTTGCAATAAATCTAATACACCGTTTCTGGGCCTTTAAAATCTCCTCCCTCTCACTACAGTTACCCCAAAGTATGATTACGCAACCAACATGATAAGCTAGTAGAAGTGTATCATTGATAACTTTGTGTGATAGGTTGTACAGTACATATGCTGATTTATTTAACTTCATACATACGTCATCGGCATGAGGTTTCCAAGTCAAATTGTTGTCAATCAGGATGCCTAGAAATTTTGCTACACGAGTTGTATCCACTTTTTGATCGTTATAACCAACATATTATCATCAGCGCGTATTCTTTGGTAGAAGAGCATTACTTTTGTCTTTTTAGATTTATTATTAAGTTATTTGTGTTAAATACATAAAAAGTCTTACCCTGTTGAGCTTTTTGCTAATGATGATTATATTTAATTTAATTTAATACTAACATTAGGCTAAGTATACTATTTACTACTAACATTATATGGATTTTTAATCTGAAATAAAATATTTGAATTTGAATTTGAATATCATTGACTAAGCTTTTTGTATGGTATTAATAATAAAAAATATAAAACGTAAACCAAATGTCTCATTACTTTTGTGCGAACCTGATATATTAGGTTGGGGAAAAAGTCTTTTCGCATTATAGTATGTATGAACTTGTAGTAAAATCTCTTTGGCTATACTATTTGTATCTGGCTGGTTTTGGTATCATTGAAAGTTTAAATTTTAAAGAACATAATTCCAAATTCAAATTAGGAAAATGTGTGATTTTCATTTGTTTTTCGTACCGTCAAGATGAGTGAATCTAATGAAGAAATTCGATACATTTTAAAATTTTACTACAAAAAAGGTAAAAATGCAACGCAAGCCGCGAAAAAAATTTGCAATGTTTATGGACCTAGTGTAGTGTCTGTGAGAGTAGCACAAATTTGGTTTAAGCGTTTTCAATCCGGAAATTTTGATGTCAAAGATGCACGTCGCTCTGGTCGCCCTATTACGAATAAAATGGATGCCATTGTTGAAAAAGTGGAGCAAGATCGGCATATCAGTAGTTACGACGTAGCTGAAGAACTGGAAATTGACCACATAACAGTTTTGGCGCATTTGAAAAAAACTGGGTACACAAAAAAGCTCGACATTTGGGTACCTCACGAGCTCACTGAAAGAAATCTAATGAACCGTGTACTCATTTGTGATTCTTTATTACGACGTAATGAAACCGAACCATTTTTGAAGAAGCTGATATTTGGTGATGAAAAGTGGATCACGTATGACAAGAACGTGCGAAAAAGGTCGTGGTCAAAGGCCGGTCAGGCTTCACAGACTGTGGCGAAACCCGGGTTAACTCGCAACAAGGTGATGCTGTGTGTGTGGTGGGATTGGAAGGGCATTATTCATTATGAGCTGTTACCACCAGGCAGGACCATCGATTCTGAACTCTACTGCGAACAACTGATGAGATTAAAGCAAGAAGTTGAGAGAAAGCGGCCGGAATTAATCAACAGAAGGGGTGTGGTTTTTCATCATGATAACGCTAGACCTCACACATCTTTAGCCACTCAGCAAAAATTAAGAGAGTTTGGCTGGGAGGTGTTAATGCATCCGCCGTATAGTCCTGACCTTGCACCTTCAGATTTCCACCTGTTTCGGTCTCTTCAGAATTCTTTAGGCAGTGTCAGGTTAACATCACGAGAGGACTGCCAAAACCACTTGTCGCGGTATTTTGACCAGAAGTCCCAAAATTTCTATAGCAATGGGATCATGTCCCTACCTACAAGATGGCAAAAAGTTATCGAACAAAATGGTACCTACATACTTTAGTTAAATGTAAATAAACTATATTAAAAAATGTTTTGAATTTTCTTAAAAAATGCGAAGAAACTTTTTCCCCAACCTATTATACTAGGAAAACTTAGTATTTTGTGTTTCTTGAAAAAAGGAATGCAACTATCCTTTGTAACATTGAAATTAAAAATGAATCTTATGCACCGTTTTTGGGCTTTAAATATAGACTCTCTTTCAGAACAATTACCCCAGAATACTACACCAAACCTTAGAACAGAGACCACCAAATCGTGATATGCAACCATTAATGTATCATCGTTAACTTTCTTGGATAGATTGAAGAGAGCATACGCAGACGTGCTTAATCTTTTGCAAACTTCTTCAGCCTGCGGTTTCTAAGTTAAATGACTGTCTATCAATATACCCAAGAATTTAGCCACGTTAACGCTATCGATAGTTTGTCCTTCCTTTATAATTAATTTTTAGGTTTAAAGGAAGATTTTTTGATAGAAATGCATTATATTTGTTTTATTGAGGTTTATGATAAGTTTATTATTAATTTTAGAGACTTATTTATTTCGTTCTCATAAAGCTTTTGTTGAGGTAGTGGATCGATGTAATTCGACGTACCTATTCCTTGCAGGACGTCATAGTAGGGTTAAAATGCAACAAATTAAGCTACCGAAATTCAGTAGTTTTGGAGCTACTTAGATTTTTTTTTTAAAGAAAAATGCTATTTCATATTTATTTACGGCGTGACTATACTTTAAATTAAGTTATTATCATAGCTGATGCCGTAGCGAATCTTTGTTAATAATTAAAAGTTCCAAAATGCCTAAAACTGGCACAAATCACTAATTAAATACTTTATTTTTCGTAACTTCTATCATACTTCATAAAAAAAAACTCAAAAACTACTGAATTTAAGTAGAACATTGGCAGCTTCATTTGTTGCATTTTAACCCTACTCGACGTCCTGCAAGGAATACGGCGAATTACCAGTTACCCTGTAGGTATAGCTAAACCAGTCGCAAAAAAATGCACTACCATTTTTTGAATGTTGTTAGAATTATTAAGATTTACCTACCAATAATGTAAAACCATGCTAACAGCACGAGCACCACGCTGGTGCTCGAAAAACCTTGAAATTTTCCGAGTTACTTCAGTTTTAGGACTTCTAAATCGTGCATCTAACGGAAAATGTTATCTAATACATTTTCATTTATAAAAAAAATTGCTACAATTTGAGCGCAACCCTCTGCAGGTCTAGAACTACACAAAAAAAAATTGTAGGTAAATATATAGCACATTAAACATTGGTCATTTATCACAAAAAGTTAAAAAATGCAGTTTTAGCTAACTAGCTTTCATGGCTTTCCTCGTAGAATGAGTATTTTAACTGTATCCTGCTCGAAAGACGGCTATAACTACAATTTTGAACTTTTTTGGAAAAATGGCAAATGTTTGAAGTGCAAGCTGTAATCTCGAGTTCTATTGGATCTACAGAGCTAGAGCTTTTTTTTCTGTGGAGAAATGCTCATGCATACTGCACTACCACAGGGAGATCATAGTGCAGTTATGTGGGACTCCAACCCGCCAATTAGAAATAGTATAGCCAAAGAGATTTTATTAGTTAAGTTCATACATACGATAATGCGAAAAGACTTTTTCCCCAACCTAATATACATATATACACACATATAATCAGAATAAACTTTGTCAGGCGAAATAACGATCGGTAGAGGAGAAAGAACAATCAGTAGAGGAGAAAAAGAATCCAACAAATCAGCGCAGAGATGTTTCTGCCAACTTCTTACGTATATGCTCACGTATCTTCAATTTAAAAGACAACCGATTGGTTGCCGTCCTGATGTTCAGAGGGAGCGCATTCCAAAGAAAGACCGCCTGGACAAAGAAAGAATAGTGAATGAAACCAGATCGATGAGAAGGACATCATAGAAGACGATTGTTGATAGAACGAAGATTTTTACTATGGGCAGAGCATAAGTATTAAACATGGGAATTCAGGTAAGAAGGAGAAGTGGGTTGGTCGAGAATAGAAAACAACATAGAGCTCTCACCTCTCTGCGCGAATGGGTAACCATTTTAAAAGCAAACGGTGCCCGGATACATGGTCATACTTACAAAGATTGAAAACGAATGAATGATTCTTCTTTTCGTTTGTCTTGGGCTTATGTAATTGTATATTCAACTAAAAATAAAGCTATGGCTCACTCCATATTGCACGAGACTTACCTACACATAATGGTGCAAAACATTTGGAACATTGCTTGGATCACAAATAAAACTAGTCAATTATTTTTCAATTTATTATTTTGTTCAATGTTAACCAATAAGTTTCTTAAGCAAGTTACAGTATGGTTATAGCGTAGCATAGTATACTCCCTCTAAAATGTACAGATCCATCAAGTTTGGTCTAACGAACAAATATTACTTAGGACCACCATAACTTGACTCGTCTGAAATACTTTGCTCGAAGACCAAAGAAGAATATTTTTAATAAATATATTAATTAATAAGTATTTTACAGAGTTACACGAACACACAGAAAGTAAACGGAATTGTATTTATATATGTTTTTAATATATAAATATCAGAGGATATCATTTGTTAGTTTCTCTTAAAAAATTACTGAGTACAAAATTATGTTCGCTTCTCAATGTCAAAATATACGAATATTTTCAATGATACATTTATTATGATTTACGAAGGCATTTTCGTAAATAAATATTTTTTTTTTTACAAAACATTTTTTTTTTCAAAGTAATCGTTCATTCGCTTAATACAAGTTGATTGAAAGAAAATTTTGTCATACACTCGTTCATTTTTAGCAGGCTTCTAAATCCTTCATTTATGAAATGGTTCTTTTAGATTAGTAAATCTAAAAAAGCTTAAATAAATATTTTTATGGGAATGATGACATGGGTTTTCTCGGTGATATGTAAAAATCAGGTCAACAGTCAAGGGGAATGTAAAAAAATATGACATACAGATATTGGATTTGTCAGCAAATAGCTGTATTGTTCTTTTCATATACCTACTTAATAACATTTATTTATTATTCATTATTAACACAATAAAACCTAATAATCAAATACAAACCAATGAGAACATGAAACTCGTAAAGCCACAAAAAAATTAAATTATTTTATCAGCTGATATTTGCAATAAGAAAAAGGATGAATATCCATTTCTTTTACCAAAAACACTATTTTTTGTGACTTCTCAACAAAATAAGCACCTTAGGACAAGTTATTTTAGACAACGATAATATTCAAACAATCACTGGGATCAGCTAAAGTAATGTGAGAAAAATGATAAACAGTATATTTATAGGCAGAAAAATGATAAAAAGTAAATTTACAGACAGAAAAATTATAAAAAGTAAATTTACAGACAGAGAAATGATAAATATACCTAATAAGTAATCTGTAATTTATACACTTTTTATTAATTAAATGTTTAATCCAATCCATTGTATGAACGTTATCGTTGCCAATAAAATTAACAAATAATAGGAATTATACTAACTGGGACTAGAAAGTCTCTTAGTGTCTAGAAAATGTTACTATCATTGCAGCAATAATATCAAACATGGTAAATTAAATAGCACTCACAATTTTATGACATCATTTTTGACCTAATAAGAAATAATATTAAATAATAGTGGGTAGTAAAAGTATACCAATAATTTCCAATTTTTACTGTCTGAAAATTGTAAATGCTATTTTAAGCCTTTTTACTTCGCAAAACGCGACCTAAGGCATATTCAAATCGTTTTATACAAAAGCGCTTGACGTATTATAATACTATACAAATTACCTAACTACATACAATATCATGGAATGTATGTTGTAAGTAAAGCTGTTTTTTTATCAACAATATCATAAGATATCACCATTTAATCAAGAGCAAAAAATAATTACATCAAATAATGAGATATATGTTCATAACATAAGTAACTACCATTGATAAATAAAAAACCCAATATACACAGTTAGCGTCTCAAAAACGTCCGCAAAAAGAGTTCACAATTTTAAATTGTGAACTCATTACAAATAGTGGCGCGTCGCTCGCGTCACTGCACGCACATTAAAAACGCTGAATCGTACAATGAAAAATTGTTAAAATATTGGGTCAAGGACATTAAAAAAATGGGATATCGTTTTTTCGGTAAGTAAAAGAGTTCTTTGGTTTGTTCTTGTAGTTTTTATGACTAAACATAGGGAGCGATATGTGGTTATGGTTTAATTTGTCTTCAAACTTCACTCAACTGTCCAAGTATATATAATACGGCAAATTTCAATCGCCGCTTTTTCAGTAAAAGAACGGTGCATTACATCCTACTTTTAATTTAGTCGAATAATATAAATTGACCCTGTTCTTTTCAATGGAGTCGATGTTTTTAAATGATTTTATTAACTTTTGTACTTTATTTGTATTTATATTTTAATTAATATATATTTATAGTTTTAACCGACTTTCAAAAGGAGAAGAGGAGATCAATTCGACGATTTTTTTTTAAATGTTCGTATAACGATTAGTTATTTTATGGGCCAAATTGAGTAATTATTTTTATTTTCTTTTCATAACGGTACTCTTCACAGAACCATAGCGATATACGATCAGTTAAAAGTATAAATATGTGTAGTAAACACACATTTATCTAAGTCAATGTAATAAAAAAAAAAGTATTAAAAAATATTCTACTCCACTACATGCCTTGTCCTAGCGACAAACTTCGGTCGTAAATGTTTTAATGCTATTTGTACATTGCTTTGTAACAACAACTTCAAACTTACTTACTTTATTTAAATGCATGATTTGCGTAAGGTTGAATTTGCAAAAAAATATTTTTATAACTATAACTACTTACACACACTTTTGTTCGAGACTGTGCACCTTGGATTTTTTTTATATATCAATGATAACAAACATAACAAAATCCACAATAACCACTAAGAAAAGGTACACAATTTAGGAAATACAAAAAAAAAAGTAATTTGGTCTAATATTCAACGGTAAGTACCTAAATCAAAATATACAGAATGCTGGATGGGAATGATTTGAGAAGCATGTGACAAAATAAAAAGTAAAAATTTACCCATTTCTGATTTTTTAAAGTTAGTATTATGGCTCTTTTCAGATTTAATATTGAACTGAGCAAGTTAAAATTTTCAGCCTGATGTCTCCAGCAAATTACTGTGCGTATTAAGTATTTTTACAGGGTTATTGGTAAAACACGAACAACCTCTTAAGGGGTCATTGTACTCATCATTATGAACAACTTTTACTATGGGACCAAACCTGAAATCGCGAAAAAAAATCAGCTGTTCAGTACATTTTGACGAATTATGCGAACATAAATGTATTGTACAGCTGTTTTTTTTTTCACGATATCAGGTTCGGTCCCATAGTAAAAGTTGTTCATAATAATGAGTACAATGACCCCTTAAGAGGTTGTTGGTGTCTTACCAATAACCCTGTATAACAACACACACACAAATGTACTAGTTTCAAACATAACTGAAAATATAATATGGCATCTTTAAACGGTTTAAAAAAAAAAAAAAAACAACATGAAAATATTATTTGATGCCACTCGTAAAAGATGTATTTGCGTAATATTTACAAAAAACTTAATTTTTTAACGATAATTTACAAACAAAACAAAAAAGTTGTTTACAAGATGTTTGTTTTGATTTTATACGTATGTTGTGTTTTTACATATATATTTTTTTTTTTACATGTAAGTATACGGGTTCCACGTGCAAAATATCGTTTTGTTTTCGCATCTACAATAAACAGTTAAAATTGACATCATTAATACTATTCCATAACGATGTTTACATTGAATTTTTAGAATACCATCGTTATAAAAACAAAATATATATATATATACAATTTCCCAAGAGCCTAGTACTCTGTCTATTTTTTACAAGAATTGGATGGAGCAACAGCTTATGACTCCTTAACTACAACGCATGATATTAGGAACACGCATTTATGGACACTTAGAAAAATAACCGTTACCCATATACAGCGTCAAATTAAATTAGCTAGCGAAACTTCGCAGACGTGAGGGGTATCGTATATATATAAACACAATAAAATAAAAATAATTGATTTGTTTTGTGTGAACGACCGCTGATAGTTTTGTTACTTGAAGTATGAGTTGAGAAAATCTGTTTTCTTTTGTTTTCTCGTGTTTAGATATCGATACCCATCACGTCGGTAAAGCTTACACAAAAAAAAGTTTTTTAAACTGTTATTATAAGTGACTATACTACGCGTGGTTGAAGACCCCAAAAAGTGTGTGTCAGCTCCGACGCACGGTTGGAGTTTACTCTTTATGTATATCGACCGTCCCTATTAACAATGTCGGATATACATTTTTACCAATATTCACATTTTTACATAAATCGAATTACAATTTTAAAAAAATTCTTCACTGTCAAAACAAACTTTGAACTGAGCACTGAGGGCAGTTCAAAGTTTACCCTAACGGTAAAAAACAATCTTTATGATATTAACAATGTCAGTTCTGCGAAAAAGACCACTGTTCAGTAGGTACTAAACAGTAGTCTCCCTGCAGAACCGACATTGTTAATAGGGACGGTCGATATATGTCTTTGAATATAATGGATAGATTAACTGCTACAATGAAGACTGGCCGAAAATAAACATAACACAAAAACGTGACAACGCTTCGCTTGTATTTCACTCCTAATATTTTTTCCATACCGAGGGCCTTATATAAAAATCGATTCTTAAGGAGTAAACTCCAAAAAACATCATCAAATTTATTTATTTATTGTTTTATCATATTTAGATATCGATACCCATTACGTCTGCGGAGTTTTTCTAGCTAATTTAATTTGACCCTGTACATTGCGTTTTAGTTACAATAGCTCCTAGACTATTTGAAAGTCTTGACGTGGCACTGCCGTGCACCCAGGTAATATTACAATATTTTGCACGATACAGGATATTAACTGACAATGAACACAGCATATTAGGTTATATAAATAGTAAGACGACTTTATAGATTTAAAACAACTACTATATCGCCCAGAAACCCTTGAAAAATAAAGTTAGAACCAAAATTTTTTTTTTTTTTTAGTAAATATAAAGTGTAAGAGACGGAGGGCTGTATTATTTTATAAAGTAAAATTAATTTCCTCCGATTTATTTATTTATTTATTTATCCTCTCACTGGAACGCCATACAGCAATTACACCAACGGAGCAAAAAATTACTTCTTGTGCTGCTTTCCATCCATCCTGCGCGCGGTGGACATCGAGCGAGCGGCGATGGATCACGCACGCTCACGCAACGTCAAAACATTTCTCCATAATTCTATAAGTCCATCCATATTACGCACATTCTTTGCAATCTTTTGAGACTTGATGATTAAAAAAAAACATTAAAATTGAAAAAACGGAAAATTTTGGTATGTCATCCTGCCTGACAGATGACAGAATGCTTGATGAATGCTTTTGTTTTCAGTTTTCTGCTCTTCTTTCCTGACATAGTACATTCTTCAGTAATACAACTTTAAAGATTTATACAAAAAGAAAATCCTAAAAAAAAACGAAACAAAATATTCACTCGTTTAAAAAAAAATCTTTCTGTATGGGCGATATACATAAAGTGCAAGTCTATAGATGCTATAACTATAGTGTAAGCGTCGTCTATGGCAGTAGGTAAGGATAAACATATACATAATTATATACTTTTTTGCAAAAATACAGCATACATCTCATGCCTTAAACTAATTTAGCATAATCTCAGTACACAGGGGTAGCGTTTTTTTAACATTTTAAAAAGTACATGGCCGGTTTCATTATTTTTAAATAAGTTTTTTTTTTATTTTAATTATAATTAACACATACTTTAAGCTTACTAAATACAGCTATATGTATACTTACAAAAACAGATTTTGCTACATTTTTTCCTCGATCGGCGATTTTTTTTTTACAGTTGTAACAACATTCCAATTACAAATATTATTTTACCAGTTTTTATTTCACTAAATATTTGGATTTTTTTTTTGTTACAACCTGTATCTAGCATTCATACTTAGTAAACTTAGCTAGCCAAAATAATAATACTATTTTGCTTAAAATATTATTATTTTGACCCACTTTGATGATGTAGTTAAAAATATTTTTCGCTTGATGTTTTTTACAAACCAATAAAAAGTTTTTTTTTAATTGTTAATCACAATCACTCCTCCGAAATACTTAATTATAATAAAAATCTCAATATTTATATAATTTACATGAAACAAAATACATTTTCAAAACACCATGTCATTGTTTTTATTATTTTTGAAAACGACAAAAACTTGGTTTGGGAGTATGCCAAATGTTTTATTTTATTTCAATCGATTTTTGCAAAAATGGTGTCAATTAGGAAGCTTTTGTGTCGTCTATAAATTTATTTATAATTTGGAAGTACAGTCGTATCCAAAAAAATTCCTAGTCTTATCAAAACTTTGTGCACTTTACCAGATGTTCTGTCTTCACGGAAAGATAAAATAAATAAATAGTCTTAAAATAATAACCTTTAAATTATAATAGCCATTAAATTAGGTACTAGATAAATTGTTTTTTTTTAGCAGAAATCATTAGCAAACAAAAAAAGAAACATGACAGACAAAAATATAGGCTTATTAAAAAATATGTTAACTTTTTTTTTCAAGTTTTTCTTTACTTAAACAATGCTTCTCATCAATCGGGGAAGACAGAACCATACCCAAGGTTACGACACAACCGAATCTCGCGATATTAGTGTACTTAGCTGACTGTACAGTCACGAGCAATAACATAGAAACGCTCTTTAAAATTCAAATTCAGGTAGCAACATTAAATCGCAAAAATAAGTATGCTAACTGTGGCCAATAATTATGTAAACGTTAAATTGTTTCAAAATTAACTACACAGTTTAATCAAATTTTCGTTAACAATAAATTACCAAAAAATAATATTCACTTTTAGTTACATAATTATGTCCCCAAGGAAATTTCAAAAACATTTATACAGTACAGTTTCGAAAGTATGTAAACAATTACAAAGCAGCAGTTTCAAGCAGCTTGAACTCGGAAATAAGTAACAATTTGGGTTCCTTTTGAACCCAAATTGTGATTTCACCTAATTGACCAAATCATTGTACATATTATATATTATTGAAATCGATGTATAATGAATACTAACAAGGTGCCATATCGTATTTCTTCATATGACAAACACAAAATCATTGTTCTTAAAGAACAAGGACTTACGGTTACAGACATTGCTAATGAGTTGGGAATTACGGTGAGTTTGCAATTTATTGTTGATTTTTTTATAGGCTTTTTAATTAATAAAATGTTCAAATTAATGTTATTAGGGCTGTAAGCCGTTTTTAGGGTTTTATATTCAAATTACTTAATTAGTAACAGTTTACTTCAATGCATTTCTTTTTTTTTCAGAGAAAAACCGTATATTTGTGGCTCAAGCGATGGGAAGATCAAGGTGACGTTGTTAGTTGCAAAAGTAGTGGTCGTCCACGAAAAACTTCCGCGGCGCAGGACAGGCAGATCGTGCACACGGTGGTTATTACTAACCACCGTGTTCACGATCTGCCTGTCCTATTGTGATTTGTGCGAATTCAGGACACATCATCTTCTTATCGCGTATCATCTTCAACGATTCGACGTCACCTACGCACAGCTGGGAACGACACAGAGTTCCGGCGCGAAAACCACTTTTAACTGCACGCCATAAACAACAGCGACTACATTTTGCTCGAGAATATCTAAACTACGATTTTAGCAGAGCCATTTTTCTGATGATAAAGTTTTTGTTTCTTCTGCTGATGGACCTTTTGTCTTTATGGCGGCCTAATAACACTCGTTATTTGGAAAGAAATACACTGCCGTCTAGAAGAAGTGGCCGGATAAGCTTCGGCGTTTGGGGCTGGATGGCAGCCAGTGGACCCGGTGAATTGGCCGAGATTAGTGGTCGAATGAATAGCGAGCAATATACCAGTATTTTAGACGAAGTTTTACTGCCTAGTCTGGTGGTATACTTTCCTGAATTAACGCCTATTGATTTTGTGCAGGACAATTCAGGAGTCCATAATTCTCTATTTACTCAGGCCTGGTTCAATCACAACCGAAATTTCGTGAATTTATTGCCGTGGCCGCCTAAAAGCCCTGACCTCAATCCTATTGAGAATTTGTGGGGGCTGATGGTCCAAGAGTGGGATAGCAACGAAGGTAGAACCAGAGAAGCCTTGGTCAGACACGTCCACGAGATATGGAATAGTTTTAGAGGTACTAATGTATGTTACAATATGGTTTCGTCAATGCGGGAAAGGTTGCAAGATGTTATAAACGCTGAAGGTGGCTACACAAGCTTTTAATTAATTTAACCGATACCTCGTATTTAAAATTAACAATAGTTATGTGTAGCGACAGACAATTATAGTTGATTAAATTGTGATTTAAAATCAATAAATACATATTTGAATAACTATTGATTTAACACATTAACTGCTGAATTATTTGGCGAATTTGCTCCAAGTGCTGCTTTATGATCCACTAAACCCTGTGCGGCAAACGCTCATGCGCGCCCAAAAAATACTTCGTGTGGTGCTATGAGCGCGCATGCGCGGTTGAAGAAACTCTACCCAGTGCGGCTGGGCGCATATGTGCGGCGTTACAAACTTGTCCCAAGTGCGGAGAGACGCTTATGTGTGTTTGAAAATTTTCCAGTTTTATGAGTCATAAAACAATTACGCCAAGAACAATAGAGATGCACAAAAAACCCACAGGTGCGGCGCGCCGCATTCCAAGGAAGTTATAAATTGTATGGACGCGCATAAGCGCCGCCAGCACATGGTGAACGTTCGAAAATCGCGCATGCGCGTTGGCCGCACAGAACGTGTTAAGGGCGAAGCACCAGGTAGCCCGCGAAATTCAAATTTTCTTACGTTTTTTGCAATTTGCAAGTCTGTATTAGGTTGTATGTTGATTAAAGTATGATTCGTGACTGTAACATTTAAGTCTTTACAAAATTATAATCATTAGAATCAGTAATACAACTCCTTAAGTTAGTATAATCTTTAGGATTTGTCAAGATTTCATGAAAAAGTCATTCATGAGGATTATATGAACTAAGAGAGTTGTATTGATGATTTTAATGATTATAATTCTGTAAATACAGATTTGTTACAATCGCGAATCATATTCAGATCAACATACATCCTGATACTGACCTACAAATTGCAAAAAATGTAATAAAATTTGAATTTAGCGGGCTTCCTGGTGCTTTCTCCTTAAACATTAATACTTCGTTAATAATGATTACGTTTGGTAACGGATTACAACACTGATTCTGTAAGCTCTTGTTTTATTGCATTAACCAACCACTATTGATTTATAAAACAGTCATGTATTCATCGCTTTGTATTTGTCGCTCAGCGAGCTGTGTTCGGGGTTTCTTTTAGGGATATGATCTGAAATAAAATAATACAGCAAAGAACAAAAGTATCCGACATAGCTTGCACTATTAGCAGTGGACTGAAACAGGCTGATGATTGTATTAATCATTATCACTGAATTCGGAAATTCAGAAACCATTGTATTATAGAATGCTATATGAATAAACTTAACAAAAACAGGAAAAAGTAGATATACACTTTCGATGTCATTTTAATGTATCCATGACAATTTCTATAACACGTATACAGTTTCTATTACAATTATACATTTTGTATACATGTTATAGAAATTGTCATGGATACTTAAAAACGACATTGGAAGTGTAAACTTTTTACTGATGTTGTTTCGTTTATATTAATGTGAACCCAATGTATACCCAGTTTTGACACAGTTTGATGGTTAGGTAATTTAGAAAAAAATGTCGTACACATATTTTTTGAATGGTAGAAGTGAAGATATTTTAGAAAATGTGACAATGTATATATATTATTGCTCGTGACTGTACATTACTACAAACTAAGCTAGACCACAATTTGGAATTAACAAAAGCCAAACTTTGATAAGAAAACAGAAATACCTAAGCATCACCTGAACAGATAATTATTTAAAATTATAAATAAATGAATGAACGAAATAACAGGATTCACTCATTCATTGATGAATGAATGATTGATGATGTCACACAAATGAAATTGATATTATCATTCTCTCATTCATTCGTCTGTTTTTCCTTCAAATAAATAGTGGCCCATTACAAATATTTCGTCTCCGTATAAGTTGGTGTCTAGCTCAATTTGGAGGGAAATCGACAAATTCTGAATAGAATACATACATCGTGTTTTAGCTTAGCTAAGGCTGAATGTGATGGGGAATAAGAGGTGATAGGAAGAATGTTACCTAATGTAAGTATGGTTTAAAATTTTGTAAAGCAGGTAAGATAAAAATGATCATGACTGAGCTATTTTTTTTTAAGTATAAAAAGATAGCTTAAAAGCGGTAGTTAATAACTTTCTGCATAAAAATCGTGAAATATTTTTCTAGAGTATTCTTTTTAATAATTAAAAAAAAAAACTGTATTTCAACAATTCGATATGGGTTTTGTTGCAAGCTATATAAACCGCTACAATGACAGTTGTATTTTCCTTTTCATAATCAACACATACCCGTACCAGTGGAATTTTCTAACAATATTCAATGGGGTTGATTTATTTGAAAGTTACAAAACAAGCAAATATAATAATTTTGCTCCAGCAATGCGCTAATTCCATTAAATATTTTTTTTTTTTTTATAAGTATTTGCTTAAAATGTCCCGAAAATTACGGATTTCAACCGTCATTAAAATAGTCTCCACAACTGGCGAATACTGGCAATATTTATGATATACTAGTTTATGTGTGAAATTTCTTGTCCCCCGACCCACCCCATCGGATCGCATTGCCTGCCGGCGCTATTATTTCGTTTTCGCTCTGATGTTTTTTTTTTTTCTTTTTCGCGGCTCCTAAGGGTCCTAGCATGATGTTAAATGAGCCTTTAGTCTTTCTCAAGAATTGGCCTATCAAATTCTAAAAGAGTTTTTCAAATCTGACTGGCAGTTCCAGAGATTAGCGCAAACAAACAAACAAACAATACTCTTCAGCTTTATTATTAGTATAGCATATTAATCTAATATAGATGTACGCCTTGGACAGTCAGCTATACTTTTACCTTCCTGACTGGTTGTTACTACCACGGCAGGAGCAATTTTCATTCTTGCTGTCTGTGAAGCAAAATTACTCCACAAAGAGGCTAAAATGACTCATATAGTTCACACTGCGCTCGTCTGTCATCTGCCAAGTAATTACCCCATAAACAGAGGGTGTTTTTTAGAACTCACTCCTCAGTATTCCCCATCACAATTCGCCAAAACTTACTAAGATTAGTCTCACGCAATCGACGTAGTAGGCGGTGCGACATCTCTGTCGCGTTGCAACAAGTCGCGGCGATTGTCGCGCAGAGAGTTGTTGCGTCGCAGCTCGTCCTTGATGGAGTTGTCGCGGCTGTCGAGTCCACGTCGGGGCGACGATGTTGCCTCGCGACATTCTGATGAGGAACGCTTTGTGTGGGTGCCTGTGGATCGGGGTGTGAATGTAATGGTGATTCTATGGGATGAGTGATTTGATTTTATTGGATTTTTTCACGCTCTTTTAAAAAACTTTAGTAATAACTACCTTTAATTTTAAATCATGCCAAAAATTATTTCATCAAGTCATACTCAAGCTTTCAGCTCGTTATAATGTAACAATTCCAAATACGAATAGGAACAAAAAAGGGAGATAGAAACAGAAAGAAATGCTTATTAAGGAGATCGTTAACTTTTAAAAGTCTAAATTATTGACTAATTAATGTGTCTCAAAAGAACTACAGATGCCAGCATTATTTGATTAAGTACTTTGTTGTTTAATTAAGAGATTTTCATGCGTGGCGGGTAGCCAACCCTATTAAGAAGGCGTTTGTACAGTCAGGAAAATTAATTATTTATCAAATTAACTTATAACTTAAATTGGTCGCCTATTCAAATCATAACTGTCATTCTTTGACAGTTGTGTGAAATATCTATAACACGGCAAATTAACATAGCTTGTCAACTTGATAAACAATATATTTCCCTGACTCTACCTATAAAACTAAAATAAGTAAAAACAGAAAATAGAAATGTAACAAACCTGGCAGATCTCTGCCGCAGCTCATAATCTCGTGGTCGAGCGAAGCGGAGGCGGGCTCCGCGGCCCGGCGGCCTCGTACGCCCTGCTGCCGGGCGGAGCCTTGTTACTTGCACAGCAATTACGTAAGCATGATACGGTACATGGGATTCTTTAGTATCTCATGTCCAGTACCATGATTACGTAGTGCAAAGTAGTTGACTACTTTCAACATTCTTCGGTCATTCCATCGTTCAATAAGTCTCTAGTTCAAAAGTTAATTCATGAATAACACCCAGTCATTCGATCATTCGATAAATCACCAGTTCAATAGTTCATTCATTAATCGCACCTGTAAAATCATTCAATCGCTCACTTATTCAGAGCTGTACAAGGATCTCTTGGAGCGTGGTCGAAATTGAAACTAATGCCGCCATCTTTTTTTTTTTCAATACAGTTTCTACGACAATTGTACTAACAATTGTCAACGCCTATAGAATACTCGACAACTATCAAAATTACTCAGTCTCTATCGTTCCTCCGTCATACACAATGGTCCACTTGAAGGACTAAGTGCGGAAACCAAACCCAACAACATAGAACATCGTACCAGGAAAGTCATTCAATCGCTCAGTCATTCAGTCACTACATTTAAGGAATAGAAGAGGGGTTTGAATAAAACAGAAACGATATCACTGAGACTTTATGGCTTCCATTTATTCCATTTCCCGCAATTGCACTCACTTATATTCAAAATTCAAATTCATTTAAAATATTAATAATAGCAGAATTTAATTTTGTCGATAGTTGGTAAAATCATTAAGTTAATTTATTATTTCCGTCACTCTCACATTCATTCGCTTGTTCATACTACTTCCATTCTCTAACTCACTCACTCATTCATTCATTCAACATTTCATTCAGAATGCAATTTTCATACATTAATTGTGCTCTAATTAATCTAATTATTGTTAAGGCGAAAGCGTCAGGATAGCCCGGGAGATTCAAATTTTCCTAAGTTTTTTGCAATTTAAATGTAATTTGCGATCGTAACAAGTATGTATTTACATAATTATAATTATGTAAAGTGATCAATACAACTCTTTAAGACCAGTTAATCCTAAAGAATGACTATTTCATGAAATCTTGACATTTGAGGATTATACTAACTTAAAGAGTTGTATTACTGATTCTAATGATTACAATTCTGTAAATAAGGAGCCCGTGGCTAAGTAATAACAGCCGCACGGGTCGATCCATCATACGCTTGCCAGGGTTGGTCCGTGGATGGGTGACCATCTTTACATACCGAGACTCCTCCATGCCTAAGCCTAAAGCACGGTAAGCCATTGGTCCCGGCTGTCATTCGTGGATCTTTGACAGTCGCTACGGGTCGTCAGAAACCCGAAAGTCTGACAACCAGTCTTACCAAGGGGTATCGTATTACCCAGTAACTGTGTTGTGGAGGTCAGATAGGCAGTCGCTCCATGTAAAATACTGGTATTCAGGTGCATCCGGTTAGACTGGAAGCCGACCCCAACATAGTTGGGAAAAGGCTATGCAGATTGAAAATTCTGTAAAACATATTTGTTACGGCCGCGGATCGTACTTTATTTAACATACAACTTAATACTGACTTGCAAATTGCAAAAAAACTTAATACATTTTGAATTTCGCGGGCTACCCTGACGCTAGCCCCTTTAATTTAATTATTATTATTTATAATAATGTAGTGAAAATATGAAAAAGTATATATATTTACTTTATATCCACTGGACCCGCTCGTGACGGACGAACTCGACCCGAGTGGATGCGTGCCATTCTGAAACATTACAGATTAAATTTTATTACATAAAATAAGGTTGGCAAAAAAAAAAAATTGCAAGTGTTATTTTAAATCCTTCAACAAAACATCACGCCTATAACCCCAGAAGGGTTAGGCAGAGCTGTACCTATAGTACACCCACATTTCGCCAGTTATGTAAGTCCCATGTAATAGGGGGCGAGCCCATTGCCATCAACCGGGCATCAATCCCGCTCTGAAGTGGTGATGATCAAAGCAAACTCAGCGTATTTTGACCAAGACCGCTATACCGCGCCGTAGGTATGTGCGCGGCGAGACGGCGGGCAGTGCAGGCCGCTCATTCGTCAACGCTCACGGCGTCCCACCACTCATTCGCCAGCGCTGCACACCGCCTCGCCGCGCATTCCTAAGGCGCGGTACAGCGGTCTTGGTCAAACTATAGCTTAGAACTTGAGTATAATAAAGGTTTACAAATAACATGATGAATAAGTAAAGTTAACAAGTGTAGAAATTCGTGCGCGACAATAAACACGTCGCATCCGTCGCTCGTTCGTAGAAGTAATAAAGGGCCGAGAAAAGATGGCGGCCGCTGCACGGAGCTCCACGCGAGTTCCAGGTTTTTGTTCTTACTTGCGCCGGTACTTGAGCATGGCATCAAAGGGTTCCAGCTCCGTCGTAAACATCCTACCAACTTGAGGACATGTTCCCCAAGGAGCTCTTGGGAAACTAGTAAGGATAGTCTAGAGACGAGTCTATGAATGACGCCGTTCTGTTTTTACATCGACCACCCTGCACACGCCGTCAGCTCCCGGATACAGCTTCACAGCGCGGCCCATGAGCCACTTCATAGGCGGCATCTGATCATTCAGGATGAAGACCAGATCGTCAACACGAACGTGTTTTTGTGCACGCTATCATTCGACGCGTTGCTGCAGAGTAACTAAATAGTCCTTTGCCCATCGGGACCAGAAGCAGATCCAAGAGCAAAAATCAAGGTCTTAAGTAATTATAATCTAAATTATACCTAATTAATATCTTGCAGAATACTAAAATAGCTTACTACCGAAGTGGGACGGGAGGTAACAGCATTCTCGAATTTACACGATTTTTGACACTTTATGTTTTTTAATCCATTTTCGCTGAGGCATAAGTAGTTCTTTCGAGTGAATGGTTCACTCGCAAGTAGGTTCATTTTTGTTTCATTCTACTTTCACTCGACACCGATAAAGTTACCCAAGGTTACTGGTTAATCGACGTATTCCTTGCAGGATGTCATAGTAGTAAGGTTAAAATGCAACAAATTAAGCCACCAAATGTTCTACCGAAGTTATTTTTGAGTTAAGGCTGTCCGGTGGCAGATTTATGATTTTAAAAGCTAATTAAACAAAAACTTACAAACTTATGGGTGTATTAAATAGTTTAAAGTACACAAGAATCATGCGGATTTCAGTTTTAAACAATAATTTCGTCCAAATGCTGTCCGTTCAGTCACACACACTGTTGGAAACGTTCCACTGTGTGACGTCCCACGTGCTGTAGCAGGCTCGGCTGAATCATGAATTACATCATGGCGAATATTTTCCTTCAACTGCCTGGCCCTGGCTGAGTCGTATTTAAAGCGGAATATATCTGGTGGAACCTCTCCACCACGACCGTGTCAAATTAACACTTGGTGCGTCACTCGTAACGAAAACTAATTGTCGACGCTCTGTCACGTAAGAATCACCACTCTTAAAAAACGCCTCAATGGCGTACGCTCGGTGTTGTCCTGACCATTGCGGCTTATGACTGACAACCCGCACTCTCGGAGCATCGAATAACACCGCCCTCCCCCTGCATTGTTTATAACTTTTCGAGATATTTGCTTTTAAAAACATAAATCTGCCACCGGACACCCGTTAGTTACACTTTTATTTTTTTATGGAAAATCCAAGATTAAATTATTTTAAGCTAATTTAAATTGATTTACGGCGCGTCTATATTGGAATTTAAGTTATTATCATAGCTGATACCGTAAAAAAATTATGTTAATAATCAAAAGTTCAAAACTATGTAAACCTTTGGCAAAAATGAGCTCTGAACTAATTACTGAACTTCGGTAGAATATTTGATGGCTTAATGTTTTTTAACCCTAATGATATACTGCAAGGAATACGTCGAGTTACCCTGTATAGTAAAAATGATCGTTCATCCGCTCTTTCCGTTTAATTTTAATTTTTCGATTCTTCGACGAGCGAAGGAAAAATCCAACATCATTTTCATCGGTTAGTAATGAATACACTTTTCTCTTTTCATTCATTGTGTGTTCAGACATTTCATTTCGAGCCACAGATGCCGAATGAAAGACAATAATGGGCTTGAAGTTTCTGATATCGGCTTTACTCTATCAAACGAACAAAAGAAAATATTTAACGTTTTACAAGCTTTTATTTTTAGTTTCACCTGTCCCAATATCGGTCTGTAATCAAATCTTGCAAGTTAAATTTGACCCACTTCCCGGTTTCCGATTGAGCCGAAATTTTACATGCATATATAAATCGGATGACAATGCAATATTATTATGACATGGAACTGATCTGATGATGGAGCCGGAAGGTGGCCATGGGAACTCAGTAATAAAACGACGCAACCCTATCGAGGCTCGTTTGATTTGTCTTGTCAAGGACTCTGTTCTGATATCTATATTAATAAAGCATCGTTTAAAATTAATATTAATACGCTTGTTATTATAGAGCCTTAGTTTACCTGGTCAAGCTGGTCTATAGAAGTATGGCTAGTGGGACTCTTGATAGTGTCGAATACTGACGAGTCACTGTCGTGGTCTGACTGCTGATGTGGAGTTTCCGGACTATCTGGGATCTCGCTTGCCGCTGAAAAGCATAAATAGAAGGAGTTAGGGCTTTTTATACACTTCCTTAATATTTTGTTAATTTTTGTAGGCTTACTTGGAGGAGCTCGTGGCTAAGTAATAACAGCCGCACGGGTCAATCCATCAGGTTAAGCTAAGCTTGCCGGGGTTGGTCTGTAGATGGGTGACCGTTTCACATACCGAGACTCCTCCGTGCCTCGGAAAACACGTTAGTCCGTTGGTCCCGGCTGCCATTTGTGGATCTTTGACAGTCGTTACGGGTCGTCAGAAGTCCGAAAGCCTGACAACCAGTCTTAGCAAGGGGTATCGTATTACCCAGTAACTGGGTTGTGGAGGTCAGATAGGCAGTCACTCCATGTAAAATACTGGTATTCAGCTGCATCTGGTTAGACTGGAAGCCGACGCCAAGATAGTTGGGAAAAGGCTAGGCAGATTGATTGATGGATTGTAGGCTTTTCTAAAATTACCGCACTACGTAACTATAAATGATTTTATTTCTGTAAGGGCCACTTGCGCGTTGATGGGTTATCCTAAATAACTGGGAGTTAACAGGTAACTCAGGATTTATCAAATAATTCATCTTGCGCCACCATTAGTTAGAGGTAAATCCAGAGTTAAACTTCTAAATATTTAACTCATCGATGTGGGAGAATTAAGTCGCTAAGGGCCGCTTTTTTGATCCGTAGTTAACTCAACCAATGGTTAAACATACTACCTAATGGTTCATTTTTGGCTAAATGTGTTTCACATGAACTCAATCATGTTTAGCCCTTCACATTTAGCCAAAGTTCAACCATTAGTTACTATGTTTAACCATTGGTTGAGTTAACTACGGATTAAAAAAATAGTAACTAATGGCATAAGTAATTCATGTTTAGCCTTTCACATTTAGCCAAAATTCAACAATTAGTTACTATGTTTAACCATTGGTTGAGTTAACTACGGATCAAAAAAAAAAATAGTAACTGATGGCATAACTCATTCATGTTTAGCCTTTCACATTTAGCCAAAATTCAACAATTAGTTACTATGATTAACCATTGGTTGAGTTAACTACGGATTAAAAAAATAGTAACTAATGGCATAAGTAATTCATGTTTAGCCTTTCACATTTAGCCAAAATTCAACAATTAGTTACTATGTTTAACCATTGGTTGAGTTAACTACGGATCAAAAAAAAAATAGTAACTGATGGCATAAGTAATTCATGTTTAGCCTTTCACATTTAGCCAAAATTCAACAATTAGTTACTATGTTTAACCATTGGTTGAGTTAACTACGGATCAAAAAAAAAATAGTAACTGATGGCATAAGTCATTCATGTTTAGCCTTTCACATTTAGCCAAAATTCAACAATTAGTTACTATGATTAACCATTGGTTGAGTTAACTACGGATTAAAAAAATAGTAACTAATGGCATAAGTAATTCATGTTTAGCCTTTCACATTTAGCCAAAATTCAACAATTAGTTACTATGTTTAACCATTGGTTGAGTTAACTACGGATCAAAAAAAAAATAGTAACTGATGGCATAAGTAATTCATGTTTAGCCTTTCACATTTAGCCAAAATTCAACAATTAGTTACTATGTTTAACCATTGGTTGAGTTAACTACGGATCAAAAAAAAAATAGTAACTGATGGCATAAGTCATTCATGTTTAGCCTTTCACATTTAGCCAAAATTCAACAATTAGTTACTAAGTTTAACCATTGGTTGAGTTAACTACGGATTAAAAAAATAGTAACTAATTGCATAAGTCATTCATGTTTAGCCTTTCACATTTAGCCAAAATTCAACAATTAGTTACTATGTTTAACCATTGGTTGAGTTAACTACGGATTAAAAAAATAGTAACTAATGGCATAAGTCATTCATGTTTAGCCTTTCACATTTAGCCAAAGTTCAACGATTAGTTACTATGTTTAACCATTGGTTGAGTTAACTACGGATTAAAAAAATAGTAACTGATGGCATAACTCATTCATGTTTAGCCTTTCACACTTAGCCAAAATTCAACCATTAGTTACTATGTTTAACCATTGGTTGAGTTAACTACGGATTAAAAAAATTGTAACTAATGGCATAAGTCATTCATGTTTAGCCTTTCACATTTAGCCAAAATTCAACAATTAGTTACTATGTTTAACCATTGGTTGAGTTAACTACGGATTAAAAAAATAGTAACTAATTGCATAAGTCATTCATGTTTAGCCTTTCACATTTAGCCAAAGTTCAACCATTAGTTACTATGTTTAACCATTGGTTGAGATAACTACGGATTAAAAAAATAGTAACTAATTGCATAAGTCACTCATGTTTAGCCTTTCACATTTAGCCAAAATTCAACAATTAGTTACTATGCTTAACTATTGGTTGAGTTAACTACGGATCAAAAAACCGGCCCTAAGACAAATCTTGTTGGTGCAATTTAGAAATAAGTGACGTCGGTGTGTGTGACTGTTGCAGTTGATCAATAAGTGGGTTGTTTTTTAATTATTATTTTTTTTATTTTTTACATAATTTTAGTTAACCAACATATAACCTTTTTGAAGTCTATTAAAAAGAATGTGGAACGATGTTCCTCTGATGAAAGGGAGGATCTTCAAGTCAGACATGTGGGTGTGATTTTGTCTTCACTTGTAAAGGTCATGTGAGTCATGTAATTTTGCCGCTCTGAAGTAGGTAACAAATGACTGCGCAGTCCCATGCGCATCCGAAAGCCTGGTTTCAGAGCGGCAAACTTACGTGACGGGAACTATACCTATCCTATACTTATGCGATAAGAAGTGTAAAAGATAGTCTTCCTTTGCTATATTTACTTGTGTAATGGGATATGACTTGTATATAGGAGCTCGTGGCTAAGTAATAACAGCCACACGGGTCGATCCATAAGGTTAAGCTACGCTTTCCGCGGTTGGTCAACCATCTTTTCATACCGAGACTCCTCCGTGCCTCGGAAAGCACGTCAAGCCGTTGATCCCGGCTGTCATTTGTGGAACTTTGACAGTCGTTACGGGTCGTTAGAAGCCAGAAAGCCTGACAACCAGTCTTACCAAGGGGTATTGTATTACCTAGTAACTGGACTGTGGAGGTCAGATAGGCAGTCACTCCATGTAAAATACTGGTATTCAGCTGCATCCATATATCCATCAACATAGTTGGGAAAAGGCTAGGCAGATCGAATGAGGTATGACTTGTGTAGTAAAAAGTGTGTAGGTAGTTATAAAGTGTGTTACCATGTGGGTGTATATTCCTCCGCTGTGCTCGTGGTGAGGGCGGGTGCAGCGCGGGAGCCCTGCCTGCGCCCGGGGCTCGACAAACTGCTGACTGTACCACCTCGCACACGCGACGGAAGCGACGGATGTTGCCTAGGGCAAAGAACAGAACATAACATCATTATATTCATATCTTTTCACACCACCGGCACCGCTCCGATAATGGTAACTAAACTAAAATTGGAGAACAGGCAGCGCGAGAAAAGGACGGCTATAGCTGTGAAGTAAGTTAGAGATGTCAAAGTAGTTTACGCCTTGCGCTTCACCGTGTTTTTACGTGTCGTCTGAATTTTGATGAGTCTAATTTACGTCCGTCTCTTCCTTGTTTTATTAGAGAGAGAAAGATAGCAATAGCCTAAATTAAGTTTAGTTTGTGTACAACAGAATCGGCACCAATGTCAAATTATACAGGGTTATTGGTAAAACACCAACAACCTCTTAAGGGGTCATTGTACTCATCATTATGAACAACTTTTACTATGGGACCAAACCTGAAATCGCAAAAAAAAATCGGCTGTTCAGTACATTTAGACGAATTATGCAAACATAAATGTACTGAGCAGCTGATTTTTTTTCGCGATTTCTGGTTTGGTCCCATAGTAAAAGTTGTTCATAATGATGAGTATAATGACCCCTTAAGAGGTTGCTGGTGTTTTACAAATAACCCTGTATATTCATATCTTTTCACACCACCGGCACCGCTTCGATAATGTTGCCGATTCTCTTGTTCAGTAACTAAACTAAAATCGGAGAATATCTATCTTTTACTAATAGGCAGCGCGAGAAAAGAACGGCTATAGCTATGAACTAAGTTAGAGATGTCAAACTAGTTTACGCCTTGCGCTTCACCGTGTTTGCCTTTGCCGAAATGACGAAATTAACTCAAGGCTCCGATATATTTTTGATAAGAACTCACCTGATAGTAACGTGAAGGTGATAGCATATAAATACTCCTTGCCATTCTCCCCTGGCGCCTTCGTTATTGTAGATATGTCGACCTGAAAAATATTTAATTAATTATAATTAGAGATCGGATAATCGGATGCATATTTAAGTACCCAAAGTTGAGGTGTTGGTTAATATGGAATGGGCTTATGTATCGAAAAAATTGCAGAATTCCGGGATCGACCAATTTAGAGTTCTGATTATAGGATCGAATAGATATTTACATAAGTTCAGGTGTTGCTAATATGGATTGCACCTTTGTATCGGGGAAAATATCGGGATTACGTCAATGATTAATTTACTACTTTTTGACTAATAACCTATTCCTCATGCCGGTCGATTTCTATTTTTTTTTAATTTTAAATGTTTTTATTTTTTATTTTAATATTTAAAAATATAATAATAATATCCTGGGGCATTATTCACACACGATCATCTGATCCCAAACTAAGCAGAGCTTGTACTATGGACACCAGATAACTGATATACTACATACACTACTTTTTTTTTGTAAATACATACTTATATAGATAATTACACCCAGACTCAGGACAAACAGACATGTTCATGCACACAAATGTTTGTCCTGGATGGGAATCGAACCCACGACCTGCGGCATGATAGGTGGTATCTAATCTAAATGGTATAGAATTGAATGCTAGCTAATGTTGTAAAGTTGGTTGGTAAACTGACATATCAAACGTCAGGATAACGTATCCCTGGCACAGGCAACTGAAGGAACACAGGTGGGTTTTAGTCAGTAGGATAAGTAATGTTAAAATTAATTTCAAGCAAACAAGAATACAAATAGTTATGTGATCCCGGTTTTCCGGTATTTTTTAATAAATGAAACCACCTATTTAGTACCACATAAAGTCGTTTCCATACCATGTATCCAATTAGTTGCGTATTCCCGAATTTTATGGAATCCCGGGATTCATATTAAGAAAAAAAAATATTAAGAAGCCGCTTCCATAATGTATTTGCAAAAATTAACTTTAGTTAAATATCCGATGTGTATTTATTATAATTTACCTATCTTCTAATACAGAGTGGTAAGACATCGAAGCGCAAACTATTATCTACCATGAATTCAGCAACCTACACGGTCAAAATGTGTGGAACAGCCTTTGCGGTTGTTTCGGAAAAATATCGAATTCGATTCCTGGCTAAAAAAAATATGCAGGTTTGGTTTTCTGCAAAACATCAAAAACTAGCTCGTTTTCGACTTAGAAGAAGACTAGGAACCAACTTCTTTTCATAGATTCCCACTAAACTCCAATGTCTAATATTAACTCTTTTTTTACGGGAAATCATCAAATAACTTCTCCCGCTCTGGGTGGAGCGGGAGGGCGTGTCAGACTTCTACTGACTAAAACCCACCCGTGTTTCTTCAATTGCCTGTGCCAGGGCCACGGTAACTCTTTCAAACAACCCTGTATAAAAGCCTATTAATATCAACTCAGTGTTTTTAAATGATGCTTACAAATTACGTCACCTCGATTTTTTTTTCCTTTCTAATGTAGGTATCACCAATTCATCACCTGTCTAGCCTTTTCCTAAGTTGAGGTCGGCTTCCAGTCTCCAGAGGCTGCTGAATACTAGTATTCTGACCTCCACCACTCAGTCACTGGATAACACGACACCCATTGGTAAGACTGGTTGTCAGACTTTCGGGCTTCTGACGACCCGTAACGACTGTCAAAGATCCACGAATGACAGCCGGGACCAACAGCTTAACGTGCTTTCTGAAGTTACATTGTGTAAATAATTTCATCAGCACTGTTCTCAAAACGGTGAAGGAAACATTGTGAGGAAACCAGCATTTTCTAGACCAACTCGCACTGGCGCATGGTGGATTCGGTCCACTCCCTCTCATAAAGTGGAGGCCTGTCTCAGCAGTGGGAACATTATAAGCATTATTAACATTATAACATTATGTCGCGCACATAGACAGACATTACAAGACATTACATTACGACAATTATTGGTACAATAAGTGGAAATTAGTTATACTGGCACCACCAAACCTACATGCATCCTCCCTCATACACACATCCACACCACCCACACACTTCTCACACCCCGCACACTTCACACACCCCACGCACATCACACACTTCGCACACCCCACGCACATCACACAAATTTATTCATTCTGTTTATTAGTCTAGTCATAAAAAAATAAATTGTAAGATGTACAAACAGCCAAAGGTATGGAAGTGCGGAGTCTCCTAACACAGGCGTCATCATGCTTAAAAGAAGACTCCAATCGAAACTAATGTAAACGAGTTGGTACAGAAATAAACATTTTATTATTATTATTATTTATTTTTTACATTTCCCGGGTCCCGGACCTTTGGAAGGCGTACGAGGAGCCGAAGCCAACTCGCAGAGGCCCGTTAAATAATTTTAAATGATGAGGAGGCACCAACCGACGATTGTCCCTGTATGCACTATGCAAGAGCACCCAAGGACAACCCCCGGTTGGTGCAGGACTATTGCTGTACGTGGAAACAAAACATATTGGGCTATGGGTCTGGGTGGCTGTGACCGTACTGATAGCCGTGGGATACCTTCCCACGGCTATCAGTACGGTCAAGATCCCTACCAGCACCTTACTGGAATACTTCCTTCCTCTGAGCACGTTTGCTCTTACGAATCTCCACTCAAGCCGGCCAATAAAAGCAAGAAAGAGGTGGGAGCTCTGTTCCTCGTCAGTGTTCACTCCAGCCGGCCAATAAAGGCAAGCCAGAGATGAGGACAAGATTTCTCCCGGGAGATAGGGTCCGTGGGGTCGCTACTGCCCAACAGCTCGCCACATGCTGCCCTGCGGGTTTCTGTTTCTCTCTTGGTCTGGCTCCCTATCCTAGACATGTTTCGGCAAAGTAAACTCTACCGGCACAGACCTAAAGTTCGGAGCGCGCAAGCCCCACCACGACGTCAACGTAGAGATACAGCGGTGGGGTTATTATTATTATTATTTTTTGATATTTCTCGGGACCCTGGGGTCCCGGACCTTTGGAAGGCGTACGAGGAACCGAAGCCAACTCGCAGAGGCCCCTTAGATAATTTTAAATGATGAGGAGGCACCAACCGACGATTATCCCTGTATGCACTATGCAAGTGCACCCAAGGACAACCGCCGGTTGGTACAGGACTATTGTTGTACGTGAAAACAAAACATATTGGGCTATGGGTTTGGGTGGCTAAAGTGGATTGGGTAACTTGAACTATGGAAGAACTATGTCCCCTGCCTGACCAATGTTATATATTATACACGGATAAAATGGCAGGGGGTGACTTGCACACTCAATAATGGGCCCCCGGAAACGGCCGCTAGCACATAGTGACGTAGCGACAAGGGGGCAACACTTCCTGAGGTGCTTGAGGAGTGGAGAGGTATTCCACGGCTATCAGGACAATCCCGCAAGTACGGTCAAGATCCCTACCAGCACATTATTATTATTATTATTATTATTATAAGCAAATGGTGCATATGCTATGAGCTATTCTCGTAGGTACCTTCCTGCCAATACAAGAGAACTAGAAGAATGGTTCTCACCTGAAACCTCACGTGTCTTTGGAACATGGCGGGCGCGTTTGACCCTCTCTTGTATTCCACGCGAAAGGACATCGGACTTAGCACGCTGTGTGATAATTCTGCTATCTGAAAATTTAATGTTACAGTCAAAACATGGTTAAAAATTCATGGATTCTGAGCACAATCTGTTTAATTAGTGATGATTTTTTCCCAGATAATCAGCGTAATCATCAACACTTTCGTGATTGTTGAGAACCCCATTATTAATCATTTTTTATGTCCGGAATGCAGTTAGGTACTTAGGGCGTTTGTGCACTACAAGGAATTTTACTGTCCGGCAGTCCGATTTTTTACGGTCCGATGTGGCATGAAAAAAACGGATGATTGGCTTGTGGATCGGTGCGGCGCAGTTCAGGGTAGCTCTCTTTGAAACTACACGCCACGCACGCGTAATTACGCTAGGAACGATGAGTACGGTCCGGAATGGGGAAAAGTAAAATGTCGGACGGTAAAATTACGTATTCTGCACAAATTAGTATATACATTTATGGCGTGCCATATCGGACATAGTGCACAAACGCCCTTAGAATTGATATTTACGGACCTTAGAAGACAACTTTGTAGTCATTAGACATAAGATTATGTTAGAGCAATTAAATCATTATCTATTCGAACATCTCTGACGGCGCGATGGGCAATCAGAAGGCACAAATCAAGGAATCATTTACCCTTTTTTTCTATAAATTCACCAAACTACCAAGTTATACCAAGCATACTGTTGCGTAGACGCTACCGCCATCTGTTATCGAGTAGCAAAACTACACGATTCATCGTGACAGATTTTCAGTAGTTAAGTGTCGTGTTGCAGCATTCTAGATCATTCTAGTAAATACTATAACGTTCTCGAATTATGTCCTCGAACTTTCTTTTTTTTAAATAGCTGCAGCGAGCAGTTCAGTTTGGAATGCGAAACCGTGAACTAATAGTGTGGAACATTCAAGTGATGCTGGATTACTGTATTTGTATACTATTTAAATAGTGTTCATGTTTTTGGCGTAAATTGGTATTGGCTCTATCTAGCTTATAAGTTGGCATAACATTCAACAACAGATTTTCAGAATTTCGGACACCTGTAGAAATACTTACACTCAAAAAGGCATGTATTAAGTCAGCTTTCACGGTCGCCAGAGGTTTTCCCTTCACTAAAGCGGTGAAAGTTTCCTCCTTGTCAGCTGACAGTAGAAGGGAACCGAACCACGACCTCTTCGTCAGCTCTGGAGACGATTCGGGAGTTAAGTGGACCTCTTCTGAAGATGCTGTGGAGAGATGAACGTTTTTAGATGTCTTTATAAAAGTATTTTACGGATGAAGGTGCGTAAACAACAGGATTGGATGTTTACCTATCATACAACTTCTTTCCCCTGATTTAAACAAGATATTAGGGCCGATTTCTTGAAGGATGCATTTATGGATAGAATTTTATAACTTATGTCAGGCGGATCTCACACCACCACGCGCCACTTTCCGGTTCGTGGGGCAGCGTTTTTGAATGTTGACCGTAAGTACTTCAGTTTATATACAGAATGAAATTTAATTCATGGGCATCCTCTTATGGGGTCATTGTACTCATCATTATGAACAACTTTTACTATGGGAGCAAACCTACCTAAATCGACCCAATGTCTCATATGAACAATTACTGAAACGTTATAATGTTCTTAGTTTGGAGTCTAGACGAATTCTTCTGGGCGTAGTGATGTTGCATGGTATATGCAATAATAGATTCGACTGCATTCCTTTATCAAATAGTATACATTATATAGTACCTAGATCTGTCATGCTTCGTGGGGTACGTGTGCCTCGACTATTCCACACAGATTCGTGCAGGACTAACGCTGGGGTGCGCGTGCCTCTTCGTCGCCTCGTTGATGCGTACAACACTCACTTTATGGAGCTTGACATAATTACTCTTTCCAAACATCGTTTCAAGGCAAGAGCAATAGAGTTACTAAATTCATAAGTATAAATATATTCTTCTTCTTCTTACTAGTCTTTTACGATGCACACTAATTGTCTGTTTTCTTTTAACTTTTTTTTTGTGAATTCGTGGACAATGTTGTGGGTTACATGTGTAACATAAATATGGAATGATTGTGTATAAATGTATTTCTAAGTATTGTGCTAATTTAAGAATCTCCAGTTAAGCTTGGCATGTAACTGTTTTTTGTCCCTAACAAATAAAATAAAAAATAAAATAAAACCTGAAATCGCGAATAAAATCAGCTGTTCCTTAGATTTTGAAGAGTTTTGCGAACATAAATGTAAGGAAGAGCTGATTATTTTTTTCGCAATTTCCAGTTTGGTCCCATAGTAAAATTTGTTCATAATGATGAACCAATGACCCCTTAACAGGATTCAAATTCAAATTATTTATTTGCTTAAAACATGGTGTTTATAGGTCTTACAATTAAACATGTTTAACATGCGAAATCGAGTCATACAATGATTTCAAAAGGATAAAGTAATAATAAGTCAATGAAGTCAGGATGCCCATGAATTCAATTTCATCCTGTATAAAACACACATTATAGTGCAACACACTGACAATGCATTGACGCGTGAGGTTGCAGACCGCGCGCAGATCATGAGATCAAGTGCGGGGGTGCTTGGGGACGCCAAGACGCAAGATACGACACACTGGGATGTGCACTAACGAACGCGCACCTTATATCGAATAAATGGATGTGTCCACGATGGAACTCGATGTCTGGTGCCCGCATCGAAATCTGCGGTCCCGCACGGAGACGCAGATAACACTATGATTGTGCAGATATGGGTATCCACTGCCACATGCGTGGATGCGTTGCCCCGTTCTTCCCAATAAAAATATCAAATCACATGAATCTCAGTACTCCGGCAATACGAGATGGTGGAAGTATTTTTTCTGATTGAGCTCCTTCACATACAATTCTTACTACTACTGAATTGTCATTCTCCTGGAATTATCGCAATATGTTTGTGGTCGGCGCAATATATGGTCTTTTTCTTCCATACTTCTCTATTAGTCATCCATCTCGGTAGTCACTCCCTTTCTAGCCACATCATCTTTCACACAGTCCATCTTTGGTCTTTCCTACTCGTATCCACACTTCTTCTCAAAACTTTCCTGACGACATTTTCCTCATTCCTCCGCATCACATGCCCATACCATGACAGCCGATTTTCTCACAACTTTTCAGTCACCGGTCTCACATTCAGATTTCCTCTTATACACTCATTTCTTATTCTATCCATTCGTGTAACACCATACATCCCTCTTAGCATTCTCATATCAGCTGCATGCAATTGCTATTTATTAATTCCTTTTCTGGCCTAACGTTCTGATCTATAGAGGCATGAGGAACATGGTGTAAAATTCACTCATCCTCCATAGAAAAGGGAGGATCCTCCGACCAAACGGGTGGAGTGGACCCTCCCGCTCTGGGTGGAGCGGGACGGCGGCGTGTCAGACTTCTACTGACCAAAATCCTCCCGTGTTCCTTCAGTTGTCTGTGCCAGGGCCACGGTAACTCTTTCGAACAACCCGCAACCTTGGTGGGTTCCGCCATGACCTGCCACCATTTTATCCATCCAGTGTTAATTCTTCTCTTACTACTACTAAGTTCTACGTTCTCTTACTACTTCTTAATACGGTAACTATAATGATCAGATGAAGCTTATAAAAGGTATACTTACTCTGCATTTTCCTCCTGTGGAAGCGCGGCGAGCCGAGGAAGGAGTTCTTGATAGTCGCCAGGCGCACGCGCCACGGGGCCGCCGCGCCGCCACCGCACGGTCCGCCCGGGCACACCGCGCCCCCGGCTACGCCTGGAAACAAACCAACATTAAAAACCGGACCTTTTTTTTTGGGAATTGGCACTTAGGAGAATATTGGCTGTGGGTGCCTCAATAAAGTAAGGCCTCCAGCCGGGGCACACAAACTAAGCGACTATACACGCAAAGGGCACCCCTGTGGGGTACGGACCTTGGCTTAGGGTGTCGCTGGAGGAGGACAGGAAGGGACAGGCTGGATTGGCTTAAAAACCGGACCGATTTTCTTTTTTGTTTTTGTAAAATGGCATCTCGCAGGTCAACCTAGGAGGTTGTCGGCTACTTAACCGAACTAGCCTGTAGGTGCCTCAATAAATTAAGCCCTCCAGCCAGGGCATAAAAACTTAAAAACTAAGCGACCACTCGCTAAGGGCAGCCCTGTGGAGTACGGGCCTCGGCTTACGGCGTCGCTGGGAGGGGACAGCAAGGAACCGGCTGGATCGGATTAAAAACTGGACCGATGTAGATAGAGATCGTCTTTTTTTTTTTTAATCCACAAAATAATCTATACAAACATTTGAAACGTGTATGCAATAAGCATTGGAGGGGCGTGCAATTTTAAATTAGACGATCTCTACTTATTTATTTATTTATCAATACTTTATGCACGAGTAAAAAAAATACCATACAAAGGCGGACCTAAGGCCTGAGGCATTTTCTACCAGTCAACCATAGGGTGGTGCAGAGAGAAAACATAGCAGATGCAATATGACGGATAGATACCACGAAAATAGCTAGAATAAATACATAGATATATACATACATATAACCAGAATAAACTTTGCCAGGAGAAATAACGATCAGCAGAAGAGAAAACGAATCCAGCATATCAGCGCTGGGATATTTCTACCAACTTCTTACGTATATGCTCACGTATCTTCACTTTAATAGACAACCGATTGGTTGCCCTACTGATGTTTCTACTTACTCGTATAAGCAGAACAGCGAAAGAACAGGAATCATCCTGACCACTCTATTGATGCTTAGAATACCATCCCGTATTGCCCCACAGCAGGCCAGGGGCTGCATTCTCGACATAGATAGCGATCGCTTTACTACCGAATTCTGTCGCAAACTCATAGTGGAGTACCTAGACAGTCACAATTGCTTGACAAGCATGTGATTTTTTCGTGTTTGTCATGCAATTTTGACCTTCTAGGGACCCCACTAGGACTTTGCGACCGAATTCGGTCGTAATGCGATCGCTATCTATGTCGAGACTGCAGCCCCTGGATGCGGCTGCATGTGCGAGTATTTCCCGGGCCCCTGATTTATGACAGTAGATATTAGACATATTGTGACGTTCTTGACGTTTCTGAGACGGAGGATATCCACGATAATTGTAATTTATTCTCGAAAAATAAAACGCAAGCCCTTCTTCTCATACAAAGAAAGAATGAACATTCGCGCTTGCCCATGACGGCTGTTGGCGATAGCAGGATATTTTAATCGCTCACAGATTACCTACTACAGTATTTTTATCTCAAGAAGCGACACGCGCTTTACATGTGATTACCAAGTGTATAAACACGCTGTGAATGTGTGTGTGTGTAAGCGCAGGAGCTCGAGGGACCGTCCGAGACAATGGAGAAGTTGGAAGTGTGGTTGTGCATGTGTGTTAGTGTGTTATGTGCTGACGCTACTCGTCTTTACGTACACACTTACAGCGTGTTTGTACACATGGTTAACACAAGTAAAACGCATGTGTGTGATAAAAATACGTTCGCCAGAAGCTCGAAAGTCTGACAACCGGTGATAACAAGGGGTATCGTTATTACCCAGTAACTGGGTTGTGGAGTCGCTCCGTGTAAAATACTGGTATTCAGCTGCATCTGGTTAGACTGGAAGCCGATCCTAACGTAGTTGGGAAAAGGCTAGGCAGTTGAATCGTAATAGTTATATGTTAACCTAAAAGGCTGAAGAGTATGATTAACTTACTTTGAATAGTACCTAGGTTGGGGAACAGTGAAGGCTGTGCAGGCGACTGATTAGCACTCGTTGTACCCGGTAGAGATGACCTTTCTCGCACTGTGGATATAATAATTAAATTGTTATAACTTATGCCTTTTTTCCAGACCGTAGAAATTTTGCCAAACGAAACAATTTGTAGTGCAATTCTGTAAAGTTCACATAGAACTTCACTCGAATGAGCGCATACAATCCGAAAGCGAACTCATTCGTTTTTAAAATAAGTCATCGTGGATTTACGAGACACAGTTTGAATGAGGGTTTTCATGAAAATCCCGCCAATAGTTGGCGCCACTTTAACAAGAGGGCTTCCATTTCGACAAAAAATATACAATGACATTCATCATTCGTTTCATTCATTCGTTCATCAATCTGTCACGATTAAAGAAAATATAGGAGCTTTGACACTTGACAGGTGCCCGGATATGACGTCTCAGTGCTGCCACCTAGTGAACGTCATTTCAGAAAACCCTCATTTCGAAATGATGTTTAGAGAATAACATTACCTACTATTTAAGTACTACATAAGTGCACAGTGCACAATGAACTTGGAAAGGTGATAATAAATTAATTGTTTAAAAAAGCAGTGATGACCATAGAACTTGGCGCTCTCTCTACCGTGCACATACCTCGATGTGATTGCGAAGGACTGTGCGGTCGCACTGCTACTGACGAGCCCATTATCGGTGATTCGTTTATTATAATCACCGCCTCACCAGGCTCGCCACCTGTGGTGATAGTTCTTTATTAAGGATCACCATCAAAAACGGTGTACCTACTTAGTTTTTTTTTCGTAATAATCTCACTAACATTTTACAATAATTTTTTTTTATTATTATTCGCTGGTTATGACTCGCCTCCTAATATGTCGGACTATTAAGAAGCGAGCCTATTGCTATCAACCTAATTCCTAATTTGTTAAAGCCGGGTTTTCACTATTCGAGTACTCTCGGACCGAGTCCACTCGGATGACTACTCGGACGCTACTCAGGGCATCCTATCAGAGTGAACTCGGACGCGGTTCTATGTTTACGAGTTCACTCGGATTTATAAAAACAAAATGGCGTCAACTAAGAAAAAGTAGAGGGAACGCGACACTGTGAGGTTAAATTAAATGCTGCTTTGACGCAGAACTCGTAACATGTCAACCAAATTCCGAGTGAACTCCTATACGATCTAGCTCGTATGAGTGCACTCGGTCCGAGAGTATTCGTATATTGAAATCCCGACTTTAGATATTTATATTTATTTTATTTTAATTTTACCTATAGTTATTTTGTAACGACCTTTTTGTGTTTTAATTTTCAGTGTTTATCAATGGAAACTTGTAAATGTCCTTCAATTTCTTATTGTTTAAGAACAATGTTTAAGTTGTGTTGCTGTGCTGTAATTTATCCGAATAAAATAAAATAAAATAAAACGCGCACAAATCTATCCAGAGAAATTTTAAAGTGAAAAACGGTCACACTTTATGCGACCCAGATATACAACCCAGGAACCTCATTATCAACAGTCGAAACGATGTACTTTATTCATTTCATAAAATTAAGGCGTATGCACCTAATTAAGTCATGCACTCTGAACAGTTTGGACTGTGACCCAAAAACAAGCATTCGCCTGTAATGTTATTTATTATCTTGGGGAACAGATTTGCATCATTCATATATTATTTAGTTACTATAAAGACTGTTATGGCCCTCAGACTTTGACCGAGGCTCAGAAGTTCTAAACTTAAGGTTTGCCAAAGAACCATGGAGTGTAGCACTTTGAGAATTTAACTAACGGATAGAATTCGCCACACAACAATACGCTCAAAGACAGGCATTGCCGATGTTGGCGATAAGACCGCGAGGCTGAGATGTATCGGGACAGCTGAGCCAGGTTCGTCACGCAGTGTGTGCCTGAAGACGGAAGTCCTCACCGAGGCTGGCGTAAGAAACGCTACCGCAACGACCTGGATATCTGGTTGAAAAGTATGGGAAAGACCTTTAACCAGAAGACTGTGTTTCAATCATTTTCTAAAAGATACTTACTTATATTTAGACTTATTGTTGGTCCTGTGGAGTTTGCTCTCTGGTGATGATGCTCCCGGATTGATGGAGACGCTGAAATTAATTTATTAAACAGGGTCAAATGAAATTAGCTAGAGAAACTCTGCAGACGTGATGGGTATCGATAGCTAAACACGTTAATATAAAAATAAAAAAGATTTAGTCCTTTTTTTTTGGTCAACGACCGCTGGTATCCTTGTTACGGCAAACTGGGGTTACTTTGATAAAAACTTTCGACTTATGAAAAACTTATTTTTACGCCATACTAAAAAGAAACTATCAGAAGTGACTACTGATAGTTTATTATAAATACCATACCAATGGCTAACTAATAACAGCCGCACGGTTCGATCGACCAGGTACGCTACCGCTACTACTACTCACTTCCACTTCGCTTAGCTGGGGAGAAGAAGTGGCGCAACAAACTCCCCAGCAGCACAGCTGTCTGTTCAGTTAAAAAAATTGATTTCATACATTCATTCTACGACGAAATCCATGAATGACAGATGAAGTTGTCAAGTTAGCTGAAACTGTAATTTTGAACTTTTTGTGATAAATGGCCAAAGTTTGAAGTGCTGTATACCTGCAGAGCTACGGTTGCGCTCAAATTGTAGCAAATGTTGTATACTTGAAAATGTATTAGATGACTTTTCCGTTAGACGCACTTTTTAGAAGTTTTAAGCCTAAAACTAAAATAACGCGGAAAATTTCGATGCATACTCGGAAGTTAGCTGCGAGTGCAGGTATAGCATGATTCAAATATCTTACAAAAATCCTAAATCTTAAATTAAAAAAACTTAATGGAGCTAAACTAAATGGAGCCTAAATTATTGTCGACTTGACCGTACCTGTACGGTCTGCACTCGCAGCTAACTTCCGCCGAGCCGCCTTTAAGTTTGAATAAAACTATAAGCAACTTTAGTATTAATATTTGCACGCCAAAATAAGGCGAACTGTGTCGTCGCTCAAAAATATTTATTTAAGTACCTTTGTATTAGGTATCACGTTTAAAGCAAATAAATGACTTTGTCTTAATAATAAATTGAAATTAAATACATACCCAACGGAGATCCAGGAGTTGCAGGTGTTCCTCCTAAAGACGACACCCGATGTGGAGTGTGACCAGCTGAATGAAAGATAAAAAGTTAAAATTATTTATTCATATTCAGTGCTTGGAGCACGTCGCTAAGTAATAACAGCCGCACAGGTCGATCCATCAGGTTAAGCTATGCTTGCCGGGGTTAGTCCGTGGATGGGTGACCATCTTTTCATACCAAGACTCCTACGTGCCTCGGAAAGCACGTTAAACTGTTGGTCCCGGCTGTCATTCTTGGATCTTTGACAGTCGTTACGGGTCGTCAGAAGCCCGTAAGTCTGACAACCAGTCTTACCAAGGGGTATCGTATCACCTAGTAACTGGGTTGTGGAGGTCAGATAGGCAGTCGCTCCATGTAAAATACTGGTATTCAGCTGCATCCTGTTAGACTGGAAGCCGACCTCAACGTAGTTGTGAAAAGGTTAGGCAGATTGATTAATTCAATGTTTTCGTTCCAATAATGTATACAAGATATATTGTATACAAGAAGACAAAAAGGCTTATACAAATTATGGACCCTGTTAGGGCACAGCAACTGGACTAAATTAACAAACAAAAAATAAAACAATTTCAAAATTAAAAAATCTATTTATTGAAATGAAAGATCAATAGTATCAATAGAATAACGGACTCGGCTTATTTAATATTAAGTACGAATCTGTAGATTATAGATTACTAAAGCATTATTTTGTTAATAATGAATGACTGAGATCAGTATTATTTTATTTTATCATTAATTTATAATTGAGAGATCATGTAGGTTTATTTTATTAATTTTAACGTGTTTTTGCATCTTTAACGATTAATTTAAATCGATTGTTTAGCTGGGTGCCGGTAGTGAACCTCGCCAAGTTCTACCTTGGCATGCCTATGGCACACCTAGCTAGTTGGAAACTTTATTTATTAAAACGATTCCATGAACTAATTTAATGTATACTTTACTAAATAACTAAGAAAAAAATTACCAGTTTACTTTTGAGTAATAAATCGAAAATAATTTATTGAATGATAATTGATAATCGACGTTGGGCCGCTGATACCTACAAGATATATTATTTTTATTATTATTTACTTACCTTTAAGCTCTATTTTTATTGTAAATCATATTTTTTATTAGAAGGTGCAAATATATATTTTTTTATAATTATTCAAATTAAAATAATTTCTCAATTAATTTATTAAGTATCAACAGAAGTTATTAATCGTATTGCGTTTTAATATCACTACTTTTTATTTCCTTTTAGAGAGAGTTTTACCCAGCAGTGGGACACCACAGGTAAAAGGAACCTATTGTTTTTCTTTAATTTTGTCTAGTTGTTGGATACAATACACTTGCAAACAAAACCCACCTCGTGCTCTCTATTTGAGAGATGAATTTTTTTAATGAATATTATAATTATTTTACTATGTATACTCACTTGGGGGGCTGGCGGGTAGTTGTGGGGAGCTCCGGCCCTCACCGCGACGTCCCGAAGCAGACCTGCTGCGACCAAACCTGTGCTCAAACCTCGGATATTACACACACTACTACCTAGCATCTACTGTAGGTACTAACAAATGGCATGATGATGATTGTGGCCTTAATTATGACAAAACATTTCAATAAACAGTAATTATTTATCTGTGTCTAAGCCTAGATGACTGCTTACCCTCATAACGAATAACTTCAAGGAATGAATTTGTACTTCGTACCTATACTGTGATCTTCGAGGCGTTATGGGTGAGCCCTCGCTGATCTGACCAAAGTGTGCTGACTGCCCGTTTACCTGCAATAAATACAAAAATGATATTTACGACGATAAACATACATGAACATAAATGAACAATACGGGTCTGTTACAAAATTACAATTTGTGCTTCCAGGAAACCATCGAAAGCATATCACGAGAGCGCATGCAGGGCCACATCTGCCGGTCCACAAATACTCGTAACAATGGTCAATCTCCTAACATACATGTGATTTCGTTTGCCTAGTCATTTTTAAAGACAGTCCGGCCGTCAAGAGAATGCGTCCCTGACAGCTGTCGGACAATTTCTAGAGTAGTAGCTAATAAGGATCAAATTCGCAAAACACATATTCGTTAGTATGAAACTGACAGGGGTGTTAAGAACGTATTCTCTCGACTGTAAGATAATCTTCGCTTACTATTTACATACTGTGACAGGAAACATATTCACAAACTTAGACTGGACTTGTAAACTGTACTCTCAGTGGGACAGCTAAAGGCTAGTATTTATTTTAAAAGGGACGCTTTTAAAATAATTACTAGCCTTTAAATTAAAATTAAACCATATTTTCCCTAAAATAAGGTAAATTATATAATGTATGGCATTTATATTTTTTTAAAGCACGGAGAATAAAGTAGAAAGTAGTTTTTGCGCGGGCAAGCTACTCGTCCCAACCAAAAAAAGTTGGAGACAGGCCATATAGGTACAATCAATAGGTCTGACAGACTTTCCTCCTATAACATCAATGAACATGTCCATACCAATGTCCTTACCCGGCAGGTGTCGAGCCTCTTGCGCGGTGCATCTGGCGGCGCAGTGGGCGCAGCGGGGCGTGGCTCGTCGTCACGCGCCGGCCTCCGCCGCTTGCGTTCTAGCAGCAGGAAGTAGATCACTTTCTCTGTATTGTGGCTGTGGATGGGCAATTAAAAACTATTATAAAACAAACAAAACAAAAACAAAAAAAATATTTATTGTCATAAAACCGATTGTACTCCAGAATATGGAATTCTCTGACTCCTGCACTAGTTAAAACTGTGTTGCAGGAGCCAGTGTCCTCCCGTAATAAAAATAACACACTTACAAGTTTTATGTAACATAAAAAGAAAGAAAAAAAAAGACACTGTTTTAAATCAAAATGAATTTAAAAAAAAAAATGTAATGTACAAAAATAATTGAAGAAAAAAAAAAGTAAAAGTAAGAAATTAAAATAAAATAGAAATTACAAAATTGGTATTAACGGTTCTAATTTCTAATTTTGCGCTAGGGTATATTTGTGTGTGTGTGTTGTGTGTGTGTGTGTGTGTGTGTTGTGTGTGTGTGTGTGTTGTGTGTGTGTGTGTGTGTGTGTGTGTGTGTGTGTGTGAGCTCTGTGTGTATATGTGAGTTGGCTTGCTTGAAGTAGCGGATTAGCAATTTGGTTCAAGACGAATCGAATTTGAATTTGTGTTACGCAATTAGGGTGATGGTGTTTATTACTATTTATGTAATTTAAGTCACTACAGTCAATAGATTCTCTACCGCGTTGTAGTCAAGGGACTTCAGTCAGATGAAGATAACTTCCTTAAATTTATTGTTGCTTAATTTACGTATGGAATTAATTTTATTGCATTTGTTATACACATTGGGGGCAATGAAGTTAAAGTGCTTTTGTCCAAAAGCTGTTCTTTGGCGAGGAACAGGACAGCGTTCAACTCGCTTAGTTGACACAGGTAGTGTGGGCACATACTTTTTGTGGTATCTACGTAGAATTTCGTAAACAAATAATTTCCTTACAGTGAGTACACCCGCCTTTTCATATACATCGAGTGTTGGATGCCTGAACGGTAAATGCATCAGCACTTTTAACACTGCACGCTGTGGCCTTTCTGCTTCCATAAGAAATGTCTTGTTTGAACCACCCCACGCGCAAATGCAGTATCTAACTATACATTCACATAACGCTTGATACGTACGAAGTAACAGTGCTTTTTCTGCGACATTGCGCAGCTTTTTGAAAATATATATCATTTTCCTAATCCTAGCTGCAGTAGCTACCACATGCCCTTTCCAATTAAGGTGTTCATCTATTATGACCCCAAGGTATTTTATAGAAGCCACTCTGGAAAGTGCTGAATAGTCACAGTTGGGGCGGTTTAAAGCTCGGTTGCAGGGGTAGGAATGTATCTTAAGACCAAACTCAGCTGTAGGTTTGCTCACTTTCGTCTTACTAAAACAAACATACTTGGTTTTGTTTGTATTCAAAGACAGAAGGCTGTCCTCTAACCAGGAGGTAACCTGTGCTAGTCCATTTTCGGCCTTCTCAAAAGTTTCCTTCCAAGTATGTCCATGAAAGACCAAGACAGTGTCATCGGCGAACATGAGCAGGTCAAGGCTAGAGAGGGCAGCTATATTACCTAGTTCATTGATGTAGATGAGGAATAATGTGGGACCAAGCGTGCTACCTTGGGGAACACCATAATTGCAGCATAATTATACTTAAACAAATTAGGATAAGAATCAGCTGTGTTTGAACGACAAATTTTAAAGACAGCTTCAAAACGCCCAGCTTTGGTCACTTCTTACTGTTTGAGCAGTCAATACAACGATTTTATTGCTTGCTACCGTCGTTCTACATCATCATAATATATCATCAGCCTATAGCAGTCAGTGCTGAACGACCTGGGCAACTAACTTCATCTTTTTGAATGACCGAATCCTTTGAATATTCAGAAGTGCCTGTAAATTGTTTAATTGAAATGAAGTAATACTTTGAGTTAGACGGTGGACATCGTCGCTCCACCTAGCCTAAGCTCCCGTCCAAATTTCCGTTTGCCGATGCGCATTTAAACTCAATAGCATACACCCGTTCACAACACTTTTATTACAGTGCACTGTAATAAAAGAGAGCGAGAGAGCGGTTTCATTATTTTGAACCACTGCAGTGGTTCAAAATAATGAAACCGCTCTCTCGCTCTCTCTCATCTTCTGCACCAAAGTAACCATACATTCCTAAAAGAACAACTTAAAACTCACTGTGGACTCAGCAACTCCTGTATGAGCTTCTCTCTCTGCTTAAAACAGCCCAGGCTACAAATAGCCTGCAGGACATCCGGGTCTATAGCCTCAGCAGACGGCAGAACCCTGGTCTGGACCACCTCCATCATTGGCAGCTCCTGTTCCAACTCCCCACGGCCTCCGGCTGTGACCCACGGGTGCCGGGTGATTTCTGCCAACTGGGGATGAAATAGAAGGTTAACTTTGGTAAGTGGTTGGTAATTTAACGATAAGTTGCGTCAAATCTAATCTCTGACTTTATTTTTTGAGTGAAAAATAGTGAAGGTAGAAGGCATGTAGCAATGTCCTACACTTTTGACAGGTCTCTTTCGAATTAGCTCCATGAATCCACCGTGCGAGGTAAATAATAACAGTTTTTAAAGTGAAAGCTAGTAAAATGGTTCAACAAATTCCTGTCTTTTTCAAATAAAATGTGTGAGGAAAAAAATCAAATTCAGAATTTCTCACAAAACAAAGTTGTTCTTAATCAAGGATACAACAAGACCTTATTCAAAACATTACATATAAACTACAAATGGAAAAACAAGTCTTACCGTCATCCGTTTCTCAGGGTTGACTTCTATCATCCCTCGCAGAAGCTGTTGGCAGTCTGGAGGAACGAAATGTGGTACATGGAATACACCACGTTTTACCTGAAAACAAAAATTAATTAGAACATGAGTACCTACTTAGGTAATGTTGTATTGAACTTGGCTGGCGCACTAACGTGCACCCAGATAATTAAATATTAGGTTGGGGAAAAAGTCTTTTCGCATTATAGTATGTATGAACTTGTAATAAAATCTCTTTGGCTATACTATTTGTATCTGGCTGGTTTTGGTATCATTGAAAGTTTAAATTTTAAAGAACATAATTCCAAATTCAAATTAGGAAAATGTGTGATTTTCTTTTGTTTTTCGTACCGTCAAGATGAGTGAATCTAACGAAGAAATTCGATACATTTTAAAATTTTACTACAAAAAAGGTAAAAACGCAACGCAAGCCGCGAAAAAAATTTGCGATGTTTATGGACCTAGTGTAGTGTCTGTGAGAGTAGCACAAATTTGGTTTAAGCGTTTTCAAGCCAGAAATTTTGATGTCAAAGATGCACGTCGCTCTGATCGCCCTATTACGAATAAAATGGATGCCATTTTTGAAAAAGTGGAGCAAGATCGGCATATCAGTAGTTACGACGTAGCTGAAGAACTGGAAATTGACCACAAAACAGTTTTGGCGCATTTGAAAAAAACTGGGTACACAAAAAAGCTCGACATTTGGGTAACTCACGAGCTCACTGAAAGAAACCTAATGAACCGTGTACTCATTTGTGATTCTTTATTACGACGTAATGAAACCGAACCATTTTTGAAGAAGCTGATAACTGGTCATGAAAAGTGGATCACGTATGACAAGAACGTGCGAAAAAGGTCGTGTTCAAAGGCCGGTCAGGCTTCACAGACTGTGGCGAAACCCGGGTTAACTCGCCACAAGGTGATGCTGTGTGTGTGGTGGAATTGGAAGGGCATTATTCATTATGAGCTGTTACCACCAGGCAGGACCATCGATTCTGAACTCTACTGCGAACAACTGATGAGATTAAAGCAAGAAGTTGAGAGAAAGCGGCCGGAATTAATCAACAGAAGGGGTGTGGTTTTTCATCATGATAACGCTAGACCTCACACATCTTTAGCCACTCAGCAAAAATTAAGAGAGTTTGGCTGGGAGGTGTTAATGCATCCGCCGTATAGTCCTGACCTTGCACCTTCAGATTTCCACCTGTTCCGGTCTCTTCAGAATTCTTTAGGCAGTGTCAGGTTAACATCACGAGAGGACTGCCAAAACCACTTGTCGCGGTATTTTGACCAGAAGTCCCAAAATTTCTATAGCAATGGGATCATGTCCCTACCTACAAGATGGCAAAAAGTTATCGAACAAAATGGTACCTACATAGGTACTTTAGTTAAATGTAAATAAACTGTATTAAAAAATGTTTTGAATTTTCTTAAAAAATGCGAAGAAACTTTTTCCCCAACCTATTAGAATGTGATTTCTTCAATTCAAGTTCTTTTTGTTTTTTATAGATTTTTTTTGGAGAGCAGATGAATACCTAAAAACATACTTTAAACTAAATATGTAGATAGGCAAGATGAATTTCAAGTGCTAAAATAGTAAAAATGACATTCAATAAAATTGTGCTCGAATGACGTTGACAGGGAAGCGCTGTGTGAACATTATTTTATTTTGTGACTGACTAATGTATTGAGAAACCAAGATAGCGGTGATAGTTCCAATTTTGGACACGCGCCAAAAGATCCTTTACTTCCAGAATTTTAGCGTAAAGTATAGTAAGAAATTATGAATTACCTTTTCAAGTAATTGACGTAAATTATCATCGTCGAAGGGTAACGCACCGACCAGCAGTGCGTATAGGATCACCCCGCACGACCAAACATCGGCGCGCCGACCATCGTATTTTTCTCCCTGAAAGATAAAAAAAAATCGGTCAAGAGCGGATCAATCGGACGCACCGGGGGTTCCGTAATAAATATTTTGGATGTGTTACTGTATGTACAGTCCTTCAAAAGGAGGATAGACGGACAGGCGGACAGATGGATGGGCGGACAGGCAGACAGGTGAAAGGGCGAACAGACGGACAGTACACAAGAACACACAATATTGCAGTTTTAGGTGCAATATGCAGTTATGGTGCGACTCTGTCTGTCTGTCTGTCATTTTAATTAAAATTATTAAAATTATGAAACCATGCTATTCTTCTATGAGCTGTTTAAAACATTATTATATCAAAGTAAAGATAAACCTTTTTATTCCGATTTGACAAGAAGCGTGAAGATTACGGAAGATAACGAATCCAGTTCAATCGAAAGAATATAACTAATAAATAGGGAGGTTCACTCGCACAGACTACGTGTTCACTCGATACGTGTATTCACCAATATTCACGAATAGAAAAGTCTTTTTCTTTTGTTCAACAAATTTTATGAAGTGCAAATGAAATGTGATAATTGTTATTTCGTTTATTTTAATTAATTACACACGTTTGGACAGTATTTCAAAATAGATAATTTTTATTAATTCCGCTAAATAGGTACGTGGAACAGAGTAATAAATACGTCGTAATGTTGGCACTATTATATGATTTCAATGTGGCAACCTTAGGAAAGATTACCCCCAACTAGGGTAATCACTCTCATGATGAAACCATATTTAAAAACTTATTTTTACTTTTATATATAATAATACCAAATGAAAGACACGTGGAATTAAAAAGTTAACTTAAAACACACTTTCCCTAAAACAATATCATTCTGCCTAGCCTTTTCCCAACTATGTTGGGGTCGGCTTCCAGTCTAACCGCATGCAGCTGAATACCAGTATTTTACATAGAGCGACTGCCTATCTGACCTCCACAACCCAGTTACTGGGTAATACGATGCCCCTTGGTAAGACTGGTTGTCAGACTTTCGGGCTTCTGACGACCCGTAACGACTCTCTGTCAAAGATCCTCGAATGACAGCCGGGACCAACGGTTTAACGTGCTTTCCGAGGCATGGAGGAGTCTCGGTATGAAAAGATGGTCACCCATCCACGGACCTGCCCCGGCAAGCGTAGCTTAACCTGATGGATCGACCCGTGCGGCTGTTATCACTTAGCCACGAGTTCCTCTCCTTTCCCTAACATAATAATGCTTCAAAATAACTAATTTACTATTATATAATAGTCATCATCATCATTTTCCTGCCTTGTTGTCCCAATTTATTTGGGGTCGGCGCAACATGTCTTTTTCTTCTATTAAAGTATAGTATTCATCATTTTAATGTTAACTGTAGTGGTGCGTAGATACCCCTTCCATGTAAAAAACCAGTATTTTACATGGAGTGACTGTCTATCTGACCTCCACAACCTAGTAACTGGATAATACGATACCCTTGGTAAGACTGGTTGACAGACTTTCGGGCTTCTGACGACCCTTAACGACTGTCAAAGATCCACATATGACAGCCAGGACCAACGGCTTAACGTGCTTTCCGAGGTACGGAGGAGTCTCGGTCTGTAAAGATCACCTATCCATGGACCAACCCTGGCAAGCGTAGCTTAACCTGATCGACCGACCCGTGCGGCTGTTATTACTTAGCAACGAGCTCCTCTAATATTCTTACTTACTGTGTTACGCAATTATGATGCTGTTCAACTAGCTTCATTTTTCTGATTGACTGACCTGTTGGTTTATTTGAAATAAATGCTTTGAAAATCGAACTGAGTTCATCATTTGATTCATAATAAAAAATAAAAAAATAAACTATTTTCTCCATTATAAAATAAAAGTAATGTCAATGTATGTAGTGGTTTTATTTTGTACTATTTTTACGGACTTTTCATTTTGAAATATAGCAACATTCCTGATATGTCAAACCAACTTTTTAAACGGCCAAGTACTATCCGACCAAATACGGCAGATTCCAACTGTCAGCAGTTACACGAGACAACGACATACAAACCCGACATGCTAGAAAGAGATCACAAACCTCGCAATTTAATAATTGAAATGTTTGTAACATATTGATATTTCATGAACGATCTGAATGACCGTTGCTTTGATTTCATCAATCCGTTGGAGTTTGTGTTAGTGTATGTGATATCAAAATACGTCTAAAATGAAGTCCGCTAAATCGAAACAAAGACTAAACGACATGCGAACACCAGCTAGGAGTAAACAAAACCTAATTGGGGAGAGAGATCCGGTACAAGTGTATTGCCGACTTCGACCTATGCAAAGAGACTCTGATTCACCATGTATGGAGATAATATCGCCTACTATGGTCCTCTTGACGCCTCCTGCGAGTGCTATAAACTACAGAAACGAAAATGCGAAGACTATGAAGTATACTTTCAAAGAGGTATTCCCGCCAGAAACGAAGCAACAAGAAGTGTTCGATAAAGTCGCGTTACCGATAGTAGAAGGCTTAATCAAAGGTAAAAATGGCTTATTATTTACGTACGGTGTCACAGGCAGTGGCAAAACATTCACAATGACCGGTGAACCGCAAAATTGCGGCATTTTACCACGATGTTTAAATATTATCTTCAAAACTATAAACGACTTCCAAGCACACAAGTACATCTTCAAACCTGACAAAATGAACATGTTCGATATTCAAACTGAGGCGGAAGCCATGTTGGAGCGGCAGCAGGAGCTCCACAAATTCAAAAGTGGAAGGAAGAACAATTCAAATCCTGATTTAGCTATGTCATCATCAGATGTAACTAAAATTGAAGGTATTAATGAAGATAATCAATATGCTGTCTTTGTGACCTATGTAGAAATTTATAATAACAGTGTGTTTGATTTACTTGAAGATGGTCCTCCAATAAGTAGAAACTTACCTGTAAAGATCATACGTGAAGATGCAGCTCATAACATGTATGTTCACGGTGTAACTGAAGTAGAAATTAAGTCTGCCGAGGAAGCTTTTGAAGCATTTTACTTGGGTTTGAAACGGAAACGTATGGCACATACTTCATTAAATGCAGAATCAAGCAGAAGCCACTCAGTGTTCACAATTCGATTGGTGCAGGCACCGGTAGATGAGATGGGAGAAGCTGTGATCCAAAATAAAAAGTTTCTCAGCATAAGTCAGCTTAGCTTAGTTGACTTAGCTGGCAGTGAACGCACAAACAGAACTAAGAACACTGGTCAACGCTTACGAGAGGCTGGTAACATTAACAAGTCTTTGATGACACTCAGAACTTGTCTGGAAGTGTTACGAGAAAATCAAATTAGCGGTGCTAATAACATGGTTCCGTACAGAGAGTCAAAGATCACTCATTTATTCAAGAATTTCTTTGAAGGAGAAGGCCAAGTACGCATGGTTGTGTGCGTTAACCCAAGGGCTGAAGATTATGATGAGACTCTGCAAGTGATGAGATTTGCGGAGATGGCTGCTGAGGTTGAAGTGGCTAAACCACAGAATATTGACATAGCTGCTAACATTGGCCTGACTTCAGGTCGTCGTAAGGCCAACAGACTATTCACAACAGCCCGAGACAACATAGTCAGGCCAGAAGCTAAAGACTTAGAAATGGACCTGGGTCTTGTCTACAGTCTTGGTCCTGACTTCCCAAGCCTTGAACTCAACAGTTCTCAAGCAGCACACATTATTAAAGAACTTATGGCCCATTTGGAAATGAGAATCAGTAGACGTGAAACTTTAAAACGCAGCAAAGCTATCAAAGATGAAAGGTTGAGGTCTGCCCTTTTGGACCTTGAAAAGGATTCTTTAGAAATCAGGAGCGAGAATGCTTCCCTAAAAGGACAGTTGGCAGCATCAGAACGCAGAGTTAGAGCTTTAGAAGAACGCTTGACTGCTACTGAAAACAGGTCACTCACACATCAAAGGAAGCTAAACGAACTGACAGAGTACACATCCTCATTGAAAAGAGACCTGCAAGAAAAAGAGATGCTGCTTAGCCAAAATAAATTTGACAAAGAGAAACAAAAGAAGATTCTAGAACGAAAATATAATCACAAGATTGCAGCGGAACATGAAAAAGCAAAAGAAATAAATTATGAGAAAGAAAGATTGAGGAATGCTAATGCAGAAAAAGAGAACAGACTGAGAATAATAGCTGAAGCACTTAACCGTGGAGACAGTGATGATTTGAACAAGCTTACAGGAGAAATGGGTGCACAGACTAGCAACAGAGATGAAAATTTCACTCCAGGATCTACACCAAGAGCTTTACCAGCTCATCTGCTAACTCCATTCAACTCTGTGCCACAGACAAATCACAACCAAAGAGAGGCACTCACGCAGAGAGACACGCCGTCGTCGTCCCGTCGTGGCATAGCGATTGCCAACCCTAGACACCGTCGCTCTATCTCCGCCGACGGCAGAGGCTGGGTCGAACACACCCCCAACAAGATAGTCCCCATGGGCACAGTAATGAAGCCGAACATCGTCAATAGTAAGGTCATCAGTAAGCTAACAAGTGTTAAAGACATAGCCAACTCTAGGACGTCGAAATACTGTCTGATTTCCCAGGAACAAGACACTGATGGAGAGTTAGAAACAAAGTTGTATAAAGGAGATGTGGTTCCTACGTGTGGTGGAGGCGCCCAAGTCATTTTCAATGATGTTGAGATGCTAAAACAGTTCTCTCCAACACGAGAATCATCTCACTCACACTCCAACCGTCGGTCCAGTACTAACTGCGCAAGACATTCTGGCAAGCGTCGGGACACAAATAACTCACCACCGCAGACTCCTTCAAATACCAGCAAAAAACAAAGAGTTGATGATGATTGACTTTAAATACTGGTAAGATGCTTTCACCATTTTCTTTGTTTGCATTCACCTGGGATTCCTGATCTAATTTACTTGAAAATATCATTGATTGATAAAAATTCTCCAAAAAGTTTGGTAACAGAAATCTTGATTAGGAATTTCAGATGTATGTATCTGGTTATTATTGATTAATATGATTATGATAAATTGTGTGAGATAGTTAGAAAGTTTGTTATTGTTTCTAAGTTCTATAAAAGTTATTAACATTTTGAATAGTTAAGACCTGATAATAAATAGGTACCTAGAATAATCTCTGAACTCAACAACCCTAGAAGTTTCGTTCTAAATAAAGTTATGTAGGTTTTACTGTGATTCCTTTATTTTGCAGTATGATTTTAGGTTGTTCAGATTTTCAGAGAATAATCTCACTTTCAAAAACCTATCCAATATTTCTGGGTTAGGTAGCAAGCAGCTAGAAAATACTGTACCTCTTATTAAACCATAGTCGGGTAAAATTAATACATGCACATTAATTAGTTAATCAACTGTACCACCACAGTTTAATGGTATTTTTAGGAGCTAAATACATAGTTAATTAATTAATATAACATGAATTTAACAATTGAGTTTTGTTAAGATTTGTAATTCTGTAGTTGTAGATTTTTTCTATTACATTTTGGAGAGGTTTGAACCTTTTAGGCCTCATCCCGGATCGCCATTTTGATTATTTTTCAAAATGGCGTCGCACGATAATACCTATATATGGATAGGGCATATAGACAAACAAAAAATGTCCGTGAAATAATGTCCTAAACTGTCACATACCGAGATATGAATGAAAAGAAAATATTTCTGCTGCCATAAGGAAAAAAGACGTACCTATCTGACATTTTTTTCGAAATAGAGTATTTACATATATTCGGAATCAGCAAAAAAGACGCATCTATCAGTAGTTATAAATTGTCGTAAACTTAACGAAACCTTTAATTCTTACTATTAAAAGACGCATCTGCCTTTGTATGTTATAGTATAAACAGGACAAAATAATTTTTTTCTCCATTTCAACATTTTTGTAGATACGTCCTTTTTCTTTATGGCGGCAGATTTGCGCTCATCATGGCAATTTTTAGCTTTAATTATCTAGGTAAAGTAACAGTTTAGGACATTATATCACAGACTTTTTTTGTTTTTCTACATGCCCCTTTATCAATATATATTTATGGATATTATCGTGCGTAAAATGGCGTTCATTTTAAAAATAATCAAAATGGCGAACCGTGACAAGGCCTAAAATGTTCAAACACCTTTCTTAAACCCTTTAATATTGGTTGACCAATTTGATTTCCACTCAGTGCCTTCATTTCTTAATTATTATTTTTTAAATAGTAAAATTGATATTACAAATAAATAACGATTTTGTCAGCCAATTTATGAAGGGTAGAAGTTTCCACAAAAACACGATTATAAGCGCTTGTGATTTTTGTTTGATACTGTAGAAGACATTTTGACTGTGATTCAAATAAAATTGCTCATTGTACAAGTACATACCATTTTTTTTTTGTTACATTATGAGGCTGGTTTCATTGACAATGCTTTAATACATAGATTCCCAAACTTTTATGGACTACCGCCCCTTTTACAAGAAAAAAAAATCCAGCGCCCCCTTTACATAATAGTTAATTATACCAATTTGATATGGCTGTCTATTATCTATTAATAATCACAAATGAAAAATTAATTAATTCTCTCTCTCTCTGTTATCCTGCCGCACGAAAAGCTCCAGGGCCCGGGTGAATATTCGAGCGTTTTAACCGCCGTCATTACCTTCCGCCAAATGTTGATGAAAGAGAATATATTTAATGAAATATTTCAGCAATTCCTGATTCTGGTCCTTAAGCAGATTCTCACCTTCACCTGCCCACTAGGGGGCGGTACCGCCCCCTTTGGGGACCTATGCAGTTTAATAAGTATTGGATTCCCTGTAGCTAGTCGGATTAGTAGAAGAATGAGTACAATTAAATATCATTGTAGGTAAAAAAAATATTCACAAGTAGTTACAAAATACCCACTTACCCAGTGCTTGCCCCTTAGTGAGTTAAAATAATTATAGTCTTCAACACTTAAAAAAATTGAATTACTTATTAACACTGTACCTCCTTAATTCGAAAACATTGTACAGACGCCAGCAGGTCAACCTACCCGAAACTGTCAGATTTTCCCAATCAACCTTGAACCTAATGCTTTAGCAATTAAGTCGAAAACCTATTAAAGAAATCTTAACAGATTGTAGTAGCTTGATGTGCTGGCATCTGTACAAACATTATTTTTAAAAGAGTAACTGTGGAGTGTCTTGCCAGCTCTTCTCCATAGGAAACGACCAATTAGAACCGTAGACCTAGCTTCTGAGGTTTCATAAGTGCCCATATAGGTATAGTAAATCAAATATCAAGCATTATTGTCAATGAAGTCATCTACGTATGTTTAGTTTATACCATATACTCGCATAAATATTATAAAAATAGTAAATAAGTCTCTTTTAGGGTTCCATAGGTACCCAAAGGATAAAACGGGACCCTATTATTAAGTACTCTGCTGTCCGTCTGTCACCAGGCTGTATCTCATGAACCGTGATAGTTGAAATTTTCACAGATGATGTATTTGTGTTGCCTCTATCAACAAATACTAAAACAACAGAATAAAATAAATATTTAAGGGGGCTCCCATACAACAAACGTGATTTTTTTGCCGTTTTTGTAGATAATGGTACGGAACCCTTCGTGCGCGAGTCCGACTCGCACTTGGCCGCTTTTTTTTTAACTTTGTGAGATAGATTGAAAAAACTAGTGTAATTTTTTTTGTAAAACGATTTGTTGTTGCATCTAATAAAAAAACCTGATTATGTAGCAACCCATTTTATTTTAGAACTATTTTTTTTTTTCACGATTATTAGAAAATAAACTTTGTTATGTTAACCTTAAGTATGATCAAAGAATTTGTACTAAAAATGTAATAATTACAGTCCTAGGCAAATATAAGTTCTAATATATATCTGATATACTTACTTACCTAGCTAGATATTAGAAAAAACGCAATGTGGAATATAATTGGACTAAAGTGGCTCTCTTATTCATAAATATTTTTGTAAAATGGTGGTATAGTCTTATTTCTTAGGATTTTTCAGTAGTAGCTCCGAGTCTAGAGAGGCTCAATCAATCTGCCTAGCCTTTTCCCAACTATGTTGGGGTCGGCTTCCAGTCTAACCGGATGCAGCTGAATACCAGTATTTTACATGGAGCGACTGCCTATCTGACCTCCACAACCCAGTTATTGGGTAATATGATACCCCTTGGTAAGACTGGTTGTCAGACTTTCGGGCTTCTGACAACCCGTAACGACCGTCAAAGATCCACGAATGGCACGGAGTAGTCTCGGTATGAAAAGATGGTCACCCATCCACAGACCAACCCCGGCAAGCGTAGCTTAACCTGATGGATCGACCCGAGCGGCTGTTATTACTTAGCCACGAGCTCCTCCTTAGGCTCGTGGCTAAATAATTACACGGCCCCATGGATCGATCGATGGTTTTAAGCTATGCTTGCTTCGGTCGGTTCGTGGATGGGTGGTGGTTGTGAAGGTCAGATAGGCAGTCCCTCCGTGTAAAATACTGGTATTCAGTTGCATTTGGTTAGACTGAAAGCCAACCCCAACATAGTTGGGTAATAGCTAGACTCTGAGTCTTGAGATCAAAGTTCGGTTAGCGGCAATAGGCTCGTCCTCCCATTTACATGGAACTTAAATATAACTGGCAAAATGTGGGTGTGCTATACATTTCTATCTACCTCTTCGGCGAGGCGTGATACCAACTATGTTTGTCCATAATATTTCAAACTAGCTTCTGCCCCGCGGTTTCGCCCGCGTGGATGTCCGAAATTATCACAAGGGGACGCACTACCGGGATAAGGAGTATCCTATGTGTTAATCCAGGTTATAAACTATCTGTGTACCAAATTTCATCCAAATCCGTTCTGCCGTTTTTGCGTGATTATGCAACAAACATACAAACTATGACATTTCTAATATTAATAGGATGAGTCAAAGATAATTCTTTTAACATCACCACGTGTGAGTAATTAAAACATAAAAAAAAAACGGAAATTCATAATCTAATTTAAGGGTGTCTCTTTCCGGTATAAGGTCGAGTCTAATCTGACCCTGTTGAACCGTTTCGGTAATCTCATTGTTAGTCAGCAACTCAGCAATATTTTAACTGAATTACTTTGTTCTGTTAGATAGCTGTAACATTATTATTATTTTCTTACTATAAATTGTTGCTTTCGCAATGAAGAATTTTCGCTAAGAAGTCGCTTTTCGTGTCTGTTGTTGTTACCGCGTTGTTCTTCTAAACTGCGTAACGGATTTTGATGCGGTTTTCACCATTATTTAGAGAATTTAATTTCGGAAGGTTTATATACTATAAATACATTGATATTAAACTTACATTAAAGAAATCTCGGTGTTCTGTCAAGTGGTCAAAACATGCGAAGCCGGCCGGTAGCTAGTTAATTATAAAAATCGAAAATAACTTCTCCGGGATAAGTTGTAGGTGTGCTAGTAATGAATGAAAAATCTAAAAATGTAACCATTTAATGAAAAAGTGATGTGGCGTGATACTAACGCGCCTGAGGTTGCAAAAAAGTTAGTCTGAAGATTTTAATCTCTGCTAAATGTTTGATTTTAGTGATTTTCTTAAAGTAGCTGCTGCAAAGTTACTGTTAGCTGCTACATACTTACCTACTGTAATTTTGCAGCCGAGTTTTTTTTCGTATTTTCGAGAAAATCGTATTTTATAACGTCTTAAAATTAGTTTGGATAAGACCAATGACTATAGATTTAAGACACTAATACTTGTATTTTCCTATCTGTAGTATATCTGTAACAACTGTTGGTGAACCTTAAATAAATAAATAAATAAGTCAAAGCCAAGACAAGCATTATTTTTTTAATAGGCCTCGTCGGCCTTTACGTTAGGTTTGCTTGGTTTTGCGCAAGCAAATCTAAGGCTTATGACACTATTACTACGAAAGCTAAGTCATATTAAACAATTCAATAAACATTACTGGTAAGAGTATACCACCAAAGCCCACGCTCAATTTCAAGCCCTCTATAACGCTACTTAATTCAATTACAACCACCGTTTTGCGTTCAAAGTACTTAACTAGATAATTATGAGGATATGGGTTATTTAATAAACTTTGGTTAACTATTTTGTGGACGCCATCTTGTACGCCAATTTGTAAGTTTTCCCGCCATGTTCTTGGCGCGAAATTGTATTAAAATGTTTTTCCATTGATTTGTTGTTTTATTTTTGTATCGTTGGTCTAGTGTTCGCAAGCGCTACTGCATGAGGTCCTGGGTTCGATTCCCAGGTCTGGCAGTGGTATTGGATTTTTGCATCAGGAATTTCTTAGTCACAACAGCCCACAAGCTACAACAACAACAGCCCAGCTTCTTGGCCACAGCGGCCAAGAAGCTGGGCATCCTAAATAGGGTGAAGCAATATTTTACGCCTGGACAGCTTTTAACCTTTATAAAGCGCAAGTCCGATCCTGCATGGAGTATTGCAGCCACCTTTGGGATATATCAGCTAAGTATCAACTAGCCGCGCTTGACTCGGTGGAACGCAGAGCTAAGAGGTTCATCGGCGACGTAAAACTTGACTCATCGCCGCAAGGTAGGCAACCTTGACGGTCTTCTACAGATTGTACTTCAGTGAGTGTGTTCAAGAACTCCAAGACCTGATTCCACCGGACATCTAGAAGCACTGCCAGTGCCACTCCTACCTAGTTGCTATTCCACCAATTCGCGCTAAGCGTTTCCAAATGTCTTTTATAATGAGCACAGCAAAAGAGTGGAACTCGCTACCTGCGTCTGTGTTTCCGAGCGCATACAACCCTAATCTCTTCAAAGTGAGAGTGAACAGGTTTCTTCTGGGTAAGCTCACTCCATCGTTGACTTTGTCTCTGTCATCTCTGACCTTGACTAGAGTCAAGAGCAAACCCATCTCAAATTAAAAAAAAACTGAGTCTGGATTTGTGCTTGATTGATGGCAATAGGCTCGCCCCCTATTATTAGTATTGGACTTAAACATAACTGGTGAAATGTGCGGTACACATCTGCATAACCCTCCGAGGAATTCAGGCGTGATGTTGTGTTTGTAGTGGGAAGGATTGATTGTCCTACATGTGAACTTTGTGAACTCACCAATTGACGAACTACGTATACAAACGACTATTCATGCCACAATCAAATGTTAGCCGTAGGTACAAAAGAGAATAGAACAGAATATGTTTATTTTGCATAAAATAGAGTACGTAAGTCTTAAATATAGATAGTTCTTACATATTTTACTTAATTTCTTCAGCATGCAAAAAACACCTTAAAAATAAAATTATATACAAAAAACACTTGTATTACTACTGAGATCATTTGATCAAAAAATACTTTTAAAATGAAGTTATACACGCTGCTTTTTTATTGGCTAGGGAGCTACCACGAGTGTTCATCATTATGGAGAACTTATACTATGTGACCAAACCTGAAATGGTGGCAAAAATTAACTGTTCCCTACATTTATGTTCGCATAACTCGCTACAATGTAGGGAACGGCTGATTGTTAATATGTTGCTTGTAGAATAATCTGACAAAATTATATTAGTAGGGTCTTTTTAATCGTTAAAAGAAATTTAAAAAAGTTATCTGCGTGATTTTTTCTATGGTATTATTATTATTATGGTTTCAACACACTACCTAAGTTAGTTCAATAGTAAGATATCTTTTAAAAAATCTGAGTTCTACATGAGGTTATCTTACTATTAAAAGCCTTAAAACTATTATAAAAAAATAAAATATAAATAACTATTATATAATATTGAAATATAAATAACTCCTAGAAGCATTAAACTAAATTAACATTTTAATAAATCAACCAAATTAAAAAAAAGTGAATTGAATTAGCTCAACTCATACCTCGATCAAAATATCTTACTATTGAACTAGAGCAGCGATATCCTAATGAATATCACATATTTTCTGATTTTGTTTACCTACTGCAATAGATCATACAGGTACTTTTAAGCATTATAAAATTTGCGTTTAGGTCAAGGCGAAAGCGTCAGGGTAGCCCGCGAAATTCAAATTTTCTTACGTTTTTTGCAATTTACAAGTCAGTATTAGGTAGTACGTTGATTAAAATGTAATTCGCGGTTGCAACAACTATATATTTACATAATTATAATAATTAAAGTGATCAATATAACTCTTTAAGACCAGGTAATCCTAATGAATGACTATTTCATGAAATCTTGACATTTGTGAATTATAAAATACTAACTTAAGGGAGTTGTATTACTTATTTTAATGATTATAATTCTGTAAATACATACTTGTTACGACCGCGAATCATACTTTATTTAACATACAACTTGCAAATTGCAAAAAACGTAAGAAAATTTTAATTTCGCGGGCTACCCTGACGCTTCCCACTTAAGCTAGTTAGTTAACGCAGGATACACTAGTAGACTCAAAAAACAGCTGCATCTCCCAACTTAAATTTCTGTGATAATATTGTGCTGGCTTAATGAATAATTTTAGCTAAAAAATTCATGGACTTGAAGACTGCGGTGCGTGGCCGCCACGTAGCGTTCGCAAATTACCGTCGAATGACGTCACTGAAATGTTATTTTCTATGAAAGTAAGGTGTTTCCAGAGAGTTTTTTTTTTTTTGACACCGTAACGTCAAACCATGTTGCCATCATTTTCATGACGACCAACACCGTGGCCATTATGTAGCCACCAGCGCTGTTGTACGAAATCTTTAATCTTTAACAATGACTTGGTGCCTTATGAATCTTATTTGTCTGGCCAACTCTCTCCAGTCCCGTTTAACAATTGAACGCATAAACACCCAGTAATTGAATTACGTTCATATCAGGATACAGACACTTTATTGTTAAGTAGGTAGGTAGTGTAACGGCTGTCATACTTGTGAGTCGATAGAGAGATCCCATTCTAGAACAGCTGCACGAATACCTAAATAATGCTTTATATTCAAGCTTTTGGACAGTAAAGGGGAAAATTTATAAGTCCATGATAAGGCCTGTCGTACTTTATGGGTCTGAATGCTGGGCCGTGAAGAAGACTGATGAAAAAAGATTGCATGCAGCGGAGATGAGAATGTTGAGATGGATGTGTGGAGTGACGAGAATGGATAAAGTAAGAAATGAGTATTTATGAGGAAGTTTGAAAGTGGCGCCAGTGACAGAAATCGTTTGGCTTGGTATGGGCATGTAATGAGAAGGAACGAAACGCATGTGACTAAAAGAGTGATGAATATAAATGTTGATGGATGGAGAGGGAGAGGAAGGCCAAAGAAAAGATGGATGGATTGTGTGAGGAATGATATGAAAGAGAATGGAGTGAATGATAGTGTGACGGTTGACAGGGGAGAATGGAAGAAGAAAACGTGTTGCGCCGACCCCAAGTAACATGGGATAAGGGCAGGAAGATGGTGATGATTCAAGCTTATGGACATTTTTGGATAAATCACTCAGAATGTCTGCTTTTATAATTTCTGACGTGACGATATATAGGGTGTATATTTTGACGAACATAAATGTACTGAACAACTGATTATTTTTTCGCGATTTCAGGTTTGTTCCCATAATAAAAGTTGTTCATAATGATGAGTACAATCATCCCTTAAAAGGTTGCCACTGTTTACACTTACCTACACGCTATATAAAGAAGTAGGTACAACCTCTGTTTGCATGCTTTCTTGACCTCACCAAAGCATTTGGCCTCGTGTCATGTGACGTATTATGGGAGAAACTCAAGAGGACTGGCATGCCCACACAGGTGCAACAGATTTTTCATTTCTGGTACCTAAACCAGATAAATTATGTTAGATAGGCGAACAGCTTCTTCGGCGCGTACAGGTTGGAGTGCGGGGTGAGACAAGGTGGTTTGAGGTCTCCCAAGCTCTTCAATTTGTAGGTACTACGTGAATTAGCTTAGAGTTGGGCTCAGCAGCACAAGAGTAGGATAGGATGCTGGGTCGACAATGTAGGTATGTATGAAATGAACAACTTTAGTTACGCGGATGACATGGTGATGGTGGCAATGAGACAGTTCCTAGCCATATGTGAATCATATAGCCATAAACATGATTTAATATATAATTGTAAGAAGAGTGAGTACATGGTTTCAAGGCCCCCGGTAAGTGTCCGCCTAATTACCTATCTGCGATTAAGCTGAATGGTACTGAACTGAAACGAGTACAAGAATTCAATACCTCGGATATTACGTCGACACCTGCAAGGAATAACATCGTAACTCAGTTTAGGCCATTTTGAGTTACAATCGTATTCTTGCTTTATAAAAATGCTGATGTTTTTTTGCAGAATGTGGAAACAAAACTAGTAGGCTATGGGTTTGGGTGGCTAACGTGAGTTGGGTAACTTGAACTATGGAAGAACTATGTCCCCTGCCTGACCAATGTTATATAATTATAACATGTTCTGAAATAAAGATTTTTTTACTATCGTGGACGACCGGGAAGTAAAATGTATGGAAATTTATGAAGATGCTTTTTTTTCCGTCCACGATAGCGGCCGTTGTAACGTGCACGTATTTCCATACAATGGCAATAAATTACCTACTCCTTGATTTGTTTCGTATACCTAGCAGTAACTATAACTACGCTTAGAATATGCTTTTTTTTTGGCGCAGTATGGCGATTGAAGCAAAGATAACTAAGTAAGAAAAGATAGGGTTCAGACATCGTTAACTACCCACTTAAAAGGCTTTGAAATATTTTTTGGCAAAGTGCAATTAGTGGAATTCAAATTCCGAACCTAGCCGATAGGTACTGTTGTTGGATCGCTTCTTTTGTAGTTCTTGTAGTTAGTTTTGTAGTTCTTTCAGTTAGGTACCTATCTAAGGCTAGTAGCTGTAGGCGAGCAGCGAGTGTGAGAAGTCGACCAGCTATTTATTACTCGCTGGTATGCGTATGTACCAAGCGATGGTCTCACCGAGTCACTGTTCTGCCCGCAAAGCGAGCGTCGCCGAACAAATACTCTCTTTGATCGCTCTTGTCGCTGAAACAAACGAGTAGGTGCTCGGCGATGGCGCGGGCTGTGTGAACAGTCAGTGAAAGTGTCGAGGTAGCCCGCGGAATTCAAATTTTCTTACGTTTTCTGCAATTTACTAGGCAGTATTAGGCCGCATTCACATCAAGTCGTATAGTCGGCCGCTGACTGTGAGCGTCTGACTGAGACTTTCCTTTGTTTTTCATACACTTTCACAGTCAGCAGCCGACTATACGCTTGGTGTGAACGTGACCTTAGGTTGTATGTTGATCAAAATGTGATTCGCGACTGTAAAAAAAAGAAGAAAGAAAGAAAAACTGTTTATTCACGAGAAAGTGACGCACACACATACATAAAATTGTTGTCTAACAGCAGCTCAAAAACATAACTAACGCGTATGTATGTGCGTTTATGTATGCGTAACAAGTATGTATTTACAAAATTATAATTATTAAAGTCATCAATACAACTCTTTAAGACCAGGTACTAATGAATGATTATTTCATGAAATCTTCACATTTGAGGATTATACTAACTTAAGGAGATGTATTACTGATTCTAATGATTTTATGTGTAATTCTGTAAATACATATAGGTATGTTACGGTCGCAAATCATACTTTATTCAACATACAACCCGCAAATCAGTATTGATTTGCAAATTGCAAAACAACGTAAGTAAGAAAATTTTAATTTCGCGGGCTACCTGACGCTTCCCCTTAATATATGTAGGTACTTATCTCTTTATTGGGGTACCTACTTGCACGGGCCCTACAATCTTTGTACCATGTTTTTTGAGCGAGAAAATCTTCTGGCTGGTTTACACAGTGCGAGCTGCTGTGTAAACAGTAGGCAGTTGCTTGCACTGTGTACTCGCATGTTAGTAGCTCGGCTTGGCTGTTTGCACAGTGCGAGCTGCTGACTAGACAGCTGTTCGCACTTTACTCGCATGTCAGTAGTTCGGCTTGCCTTGGCTGTTTACACAGTACGAATTGCTGCACTGCAGTTTCTCGGTAGGCCGACTCGCACGAAAAAAAAATTGTTGAAGTTACTCGGCTGCGAGCTACTGTCTAACTCGCAAGTGCGAGTAACTCGTATGATACGTCCACACAGTGCGAGTTGCTGCACTGTAGCAATAGGTAGGTTTATCGTCGTTTATATTCGCTTTATCGTCGTCGGTGGGACAGGGTTTAATCTACTCATCGAAGGTGAACGACATTTTGTCCATTCAAAAAAGATGATCAGGATGGAATGTCGTTTGCATACATTACTCAAGCGACTGATGTGTTCTGCTCATGTTTTTGATAGTAAGCAAGCCGCATTTTAACATATGTAGATACCTACTACTTAGACCTCTTACCTTACCTTTGTGTACCTTGTATTGTTTCGTATTTATTAATAAAACAATTGTTATATAACTTAATATTAGGTATTTTATTAATGTTTTTATATACACGTTCTTTTGCTGATCGTATCATAAGGGCCCCACACATTAACAGTTGGCTTGCAGTTGGTCGGCAACGACCGCGACGGGGCGGGGACGACCGGGAATAAACCGACCAGGGAGTGGGTCAACCAACCTTTTAACACATTCTCTGCTGAATTCTTTATGCAAACGCTTCTTTATGCTACACCCTTACCGACCCTTTTTTTACGATGTTTTCGAAACAATAGAAATGCACAACGAACACACATGTGCGCCGCGCCGCACTCGAAGAAAGTTATGAAAACGCGCATGTGTGTCTGCCGCACTGAATGTGTTAAAGCAGTATATTATTTTAAGGTTACTTCAGTCTGAGAAAGAGATGGAGCTATACAGAACGTCTAGCTCCATCTCTTTCCCACACTCAAGTAAGATTAAAATAATAGGTACTGCTTTAAGAGGTGGTCGTCTAGCTCTCATAGGCGAGTTAGGCAACGTCAATACCAAGCCATGCATGATCATCATAAGGCGATACCAAAATAAGTTGGGGGCTTTTTCGTAACCATTTATTTCACTATTACAGAATGTATGGATTTAATTTTTGGATATAATGTTTAATGAGTAATTGATTAATACTCTGACTGAAGGAAAACACAATTGGGTTAAATTTCTTCGATAGAATTTAATTCCGAAAAGACCTCTCTACTTTTTTATATTTTTTTCTGTAGGTAATTCTAAAATCCTAAGTAATTTCATTGCACAATTCTATTCAAAAGGTGCGTAAGTATTAGGTAATTGAAAACACTAGCTAAAAATATTTTTGATAGATAGCTTAATTTATTTTTAAACAATTTTTATTTGGTTTGGCGCTTTTATTTTGGTCCCAGCGCATTACTGCGCTCTCTTTTTTTCGCATGTGGAAGTAAATGACTCTGTCGCTTTTTCGTTAACGTTCAGTTAGGTGCTTGCGCAGGGGTAGCCCGCGAAATTCTAATTTTCTTGTTTTTTTTTGCAATTTGCATGTTAGTATAAGGTTGTATCTTGATCAATAATGATTCGCGAAAATAAGAAATATGTACATAATTTTAACAAAAATCATCAATACATCTTTCTAAGTTAGATTTCCTGCGGATTGGTCTGATTTCCGTAATCCGAAATTATGTAAACATATTTCAACATATTTATATTATTTTAACATATTTGTTATTGTCGTGAATCATATTTTAATTAAGATACAACCTTACTCTGACCAGCAAATTGCAAAAAACGCAAGGAAAATTTAATTTCGCGGGCTACCTTAGCGCATCCGCATTCCGCATCCCCCTTAAATATATTTTACCAAAATCCTAACGTTTAGTTTTCCTAAACAGTAGGTACTTACTCGAATTACTTCAGGGCAGGCGTAGTGCGGACTGCCGCAAGATGTCTCTAGCAGCGAGCCGGCCGGCTGCAGCGACGCCATCCCAAAGTCAGCTATCTTGATGTTGTTCCGCTCATCCAGAAGTAAGTTCTCGGGTTTTAGGTCGCGGTGGCTGTAAATTAGAAATAAAGTTGGTTTAGTTTAGTTGAAATCTTCTACGAGGTGAGCTTCACAACTCAACATCACAATTTACATTAGTTGCACTACTCGACAACAGGTGGCAGTAGCTGTCTTTTATTTTTAGGGCTCCTTGCCCGACGTAATCATTCGTTAGCAAGCTCTAACGTGGTGTGTATGAGAATCTACTTAGAGCTGTGTTAACCAACATTCATACCGCCGGTTAGGTATTTAAAATATCTATCTATACGTAATATACTTATACTGGATGATGATTTTTACCGTCTTGAAAAAAATTGGGTACAATAGGAGAACGGAGTAGAAGCCTATGGCATACCTAGTTTTTGTTTTTTCAATAGCTTAGACCCATATTGCTCTATCAATAAAAACTATACATTAAAGTAAACTAGAACCATAAAAACGGAAATTTTGAAAAAAACTTTATAGATCGTTTAAAAATATCATCGAAATTCAAATCATACGCACTACGCAGGGTGCGTAGTGCGTATGATTTGAATTACAAATAAAAAAAATCAATTTAAAAAAATCTAGGTATGCCATAAGCTTCTACTCCGTTCACCTATTATGCCCTATTTTTTCAAGACTGTAAAAAAATCACCCAGTATAAATGAATTGCCGAAATGTATGTGCGCGCATAACTTCCGTACGACTGCACCAAATTGGGTAATATTTTTTTTTTTGTTGTGTTTATAATTGTCAGGATAAGGTTTGTATGAAAGAAAATGTTTGAAAAGTTGCCGGGAAAATTGGAAAATTCGGAAAAACTGAAAGTTGCATTATCAATGGGAATTTTGTATGAATTATTGAATAGTATACTATTATATATATAAACGTACCATATAGAATGACTGTGACAGAAGTCGAGCGCGGATATGATTTGTCTGAAGAACCGGCGCGCCTCTTTAGGAGTCAGCCGCCCTTTCTTCACCAGGTAATCGAACAGCTCTCCACCGCTGACATGTTCTAATACTAAATATCTGGAAAGTAATAGAGAAATGGGATAGAATCTATAGGTACTAATAACAAAGCTGAAGAGATTGTTTTCTTGTTTCTTGAACGCGCTAATCTCTGGAACTGCCAGTCGGATTTGACAAATTCTTTTTGCAGTTTATAGCCCAATTCTTGAGGAAGGCTATAGGCTATATAACATCACGCAATGATCCTTAGAAGACGAGCAAAAAGAAAAAAAAGTCGGAAAGAACGCTAAGCAAAAACGAAGCAATAGCGCGGGCAGGCGATGCGATGCGATGCGAAATTTCACGCGGACGCAGGCGCGGGCAGAAGCTAGTTATAAAGAAAAATTCTGTAAAAATCGCACCGTGAAAACTTATGCGCCTGCCACACGTGCATACTTGACCACAGTTTTGCTTGCGCAAGTCGGCTTGTACACTGAACACTGTGCGTGTATCTACAATAGTTGGTGAAACGGTAGATAGCATGCGCAAACCCCAAATCACGGCTTGATGGGTTTTCAACTTGCTTAAAATTCTGGCATGCGCCAGCCAGACTTGTACAAAGTCAAACTTGTTTGCGCGTGTAGTGGGGCGTTCAGTGTTCAAGCCGTGCTCTCTGCATTTTCCTTTTAAAGCATTTTCATGCAACCGTCAATCAATCGGATCTAAGTCCCTTAGTAGATTTATGTGTGAATGTTTCTTTTTTTACTGAATTGCCAGTTTTTTGTCCAATGAACGTTTACGCCTCGGATGTTTCTTTTTTCAAAATCAAACAATTGAAAAATACTAACAGAAGACAGAAATCTTCAATGGGAAACATTATTTTCACACCGTCGGCTTTGGTCCGAATGTAGAGCTGTGCAAATATATCTGTGCCGTGTGGTAGACACGTCCGTGTTCAATCTTTTCATGCGATATAATTGCGCAAGCAAAACTGTGGTAGGCGCATTAGCTGAAGTGAGTTTGAAGTGAGCTGATTTGACCATGGCTAGACTATGACCTGGGTTAGGACATAGGATACTTTTGATCCCGGTAGTACGTTCCCATGGAATAATTTCCAACCTCCACGCGGGTGAAGCCACGAACAAAAGCTAGTACATTATAAAGACGAAGAAGATACTTACAAATATTTCTTATTCTCGTAGACGTCGGACAGTCCTAGTACGTGTGGATGTTCTATCAATTTCATAATAGCTATTTCTCTTTCCACCTGAAAAATATAAAAGATTTGACTTTAGTGAAATCCAAAGTGAGAAAGTCAGGAAGACTTTTAAATCGTAATTCTCATCACTGCCAAAAGATGGCATAAGTACAATGTTTTTCTTTTTTTCGCCTCTAAATGGACGAAAAACGTACGATAGTTTTTTTTTGCTACTATAATTTATTGGTCAATAAATAATTAAATATCTTATTACTTTTTTGTAAAAAGTTTTATTTTAAAAATTCTGTAGGTGAAAGCTAAAGGACCTTAAGTCACATTTTATAAATTATTCAGTAGAGCTCATTAAAGATGTCTATACCCGAAATTAGATATTAAAATCGACTGTGTATAAAAAGTAAATAGTGTATCGTTGTAGAATAAAAAGTATCATTATGAAGGTTTATTAAAAATCATTGAAAATACAAAAATGACAAAAAATGGACTTAAGGTCCTTTAGCTTTCACCTACAGAATTAATAACATAAACAAATTAAGTGTTGCTACTCAATAGCAGATGGCGGACTTTGATTGAACGTTAGAATAATACTGATTGTACCTTCATCAGCACTGATTCGCTGAGTTTTTCCCTGTTGATGATCTTGATGGCCACCTTCTTGCCTGTCACGCAGTGGACACCCAATTTCACTAGACCTGTAACATAAAACACGACATAATTAGATATTTGAGCAAAACCAGTGAATTTCGGATAGATACGGTCAGCAACAAAAGTTAAAAAAACCTAGTCAAAAAGAAAAATAACTACACTGCTACTTTTACACATCATCTAAATAGACACAAAATTATTCGATACATTGTTTTTCAGCTTTTGTATTACCTAATAATATTTTAATTTTACTTCTATTCCGATTTTAATTTATCAGTGTATGCATACTCGGTAAGCTCTTTATCGCCTCCATGTCCTAAGGGCACGTCTACCATTATCGTGCCCCCGGTCTACTCCTTGATCTGCAATGGGCTTTGTTGCACCATGAAGCATGAGGCAACAGGGGCTAGTGTGAATCTTTGGGTTTATTCGAGTAATCGAATTTGGTAACACCATTGCGGGGGTCAGTGCATTCATTAATATTCCGATTTTAATTAAGGTTTAAAAACTGAGTTACTACTGAGCCTCCCGGAGCTGCCTGTTATTTACGTTGTTGAAAAGAAGACCTGTTCCTGTAACTGATCGGCTTGAGCTCGTTGGCATGGAGTTGACATCTGGTCTCAACTTCGGCGCCACCATCGAGTACAAAGCCCAAACAGCGGCCAAGAAGCTGGGCATCCTAAATAGGGTGAAGCGATACTTTACGCCTGGACAGCTTTTAACTGGAGTATTGCAGTCACCTTTGGGATGAATCAGCTACCAAGTAGCTGCGCTTGACTCGGTGGAACGCAGAGCTAAGAGGCTCATTGGTGACGTAAAATTGGTGGATGCCAAGCTTCACAGCTTGGCTCATCGCCGCAAGGTTGCCTGCTTGTCGGTCTTCTACAGATTTTACTTCGGTGAGTGTGCCCAAGAACTCCACGACCTGATTCCACCGGCCCCCTTATACCATCGGACATTTTGACGTACTGCCAGTTACCATCCCTACCTGGTTGGTATTCCACCAATTCGCACTAAGCGCTTCCAAATGTCTTTTATAATGCGCACTGCAAAAGAGTGGAACTCACTACCTGCGTCTGAGTTTTCGAGCGCATACACCTCTAATCTCTTCAAAGTGAGAGTGAACAGGCTTCTTCTGGGTAAGCTCTCTCCATCGTCGACTTTGTCTCTGTCACCTCTGACCTAGACTAGAGACAAGAGCAAACCCATCTCAAATAAAAAGACAAATTTTTCGAACATATGAAGTAATGGATTAGCAATTTGCTTCAAAATGATTCAGATTCCAATCGATAGTGTGTTACGCAATTAGGGTACTGTTCTCATTTTCTTCAATAATATCCCCGTGCGAAGCCGGGGCGGCCACCTAGTTGAAAAATATTACAATTTATTGACGTTAGACTTAGTGCGAACCGCGCGTTTAGTGTCAATATTTCCTGTTGCTGTATTTACTTCTTACATAGAGTGGCTAATACCAATAGGGATGATGACTAAAAAATGTTTTTTTGTCCGTCATGTAGATTATTAAAATATATTGGACACGTATTTTTTCTTTTTCTACGTAATCAAAAGATTACGGCGATACATTGAGTTAAAATGTGGCATGACGTCACGTCTTTGTAGATTTTATACGTAGAAGTGACGTAGCGAGCCCCCACTCCCGAACTTTAATGCGAGGTATCTAAGTCATTTTTTATTAATATGATAAAGCAAAAAATACGTGTCTAATATTTTTTTATTATCTGACTGACGGACTAAATAGAATTTCTTTTTTTTTACCCAGGCATCATCCCTATTCCTTTATTGTTCCCACTGCTGGGATACAGGCCTCCTCTGTATGAGAAGGAGTTGGCCATAATCCACAACGCGGGCCCAGTACGGGTTGGTAGATGTCACATGTCTTCGAATTTTTTGGTTCCAGTACATGCCGGTTTCCTCACGATGTTTTCCTTCACCGTTTTGAGAGCAGTTGTGATGAAATTAAATACAAAAAGTAAAGTGCCTGCGAGCTGCGGTTCGAACTCACGAAGTCACGCCTACTCGTAAGTGTGGGCCGGTATCACAGCTCTTTCCCTGCTTCCCCTGCTTTTTCTGATTTTTATTTGATTTTAGCAGGACTATGTATGGTAGTAACCATACTACCATACCATGTTACTAGTAGTATATACTGGGTGACTTTTTTACTGTCTTAAAAAAAATAGGGTTATAATAGGTGAACGGAGTAGAAGCCTATGGAGGAGTAGGTACATACCTAATAATGTCTCAATTCACCATGCAGCATGCAGCGAATGAGCATAGATATCAATGCTCTATCCTACTATACTGGATGATTTTTTTTTACCGTCTTGAAAAAAATAGGGCACAATATGTGAACGGAGTAGAAGATTATGGCATAGGTACTTACTTTTTTTTTAAAATAAAATTTGTAATATCGAAATTCAAATCATACGCACTACGCACCCTGCGTAGGGCGTATGATTTGATATTTGATTTGATTTGATTTTCGATATTTTTTAACGATCTTTATTTATTTATTTTATCATTTCTGTACCTACACACAGAAAATACATAATAAAATACATAATTATAATTAAGAGTGCAAAGGTACTGCTTATTTCTTTATAGTTTTATCAAAATTTCTGTTTTTATTGTTCTAGTTTACTTCGAATATGTAGGTAGTGTTTATTGATAGAGCAATTTCTGTCTAAATAATTGAAAAAAAAAACTAAGTACCTATGCCATAGGCTTCTACTCCGTTCACCTATTGTGCCCTATTTTTTTCAAGACGGTAAAAAAAATCATCTAGTATAGTAGGATAGAGCAATGATATCTATGCGCATTCGCTGCATGCTGGTGAATTTAAGACATTATTAGGTAGGTACCTATACAAGATAAGATTTCCACTTTTTTTTTAATTCAAATTATTGGTAAGTATTAATTAAAATATAAAATTTTAAATATTACGTCACATTTTATCACCTCTCGCGCTCACACGCGACCAGTAGTTAAGAATGTTAAATAAAAAGATGCTTTTTTGAAAAATGTGATCCATTAGCGAACTAGTAAATAACATTAATTTAATAGATAATTTTTTAAAACACATTTTTATTGTGGCATTTATTTAACTCATCTCAAAAACAGAACATAATACTTTTTGACTTCATTACATAACACAATACAAATGTGTTTTTATTACCTATTAAGTCCAAAAATATGTATCTAAATGCCTAAATATCTAAATATTTATCTATATTAAACATTTTTATTTTTATTATTTTATTTTAGGTTAGGAACAAAAAGTGATTCAGTATTTTACCAATTTTTTTTTCTACTCTACACCTTGGTTTCTATCCACCCTTGGCATGTTTTCGTATAAAAACGTGTTAAAATGCTAGTAATAAAATGATAAAATATCAAGTTTGATTAAATTAATAATTTACTAGTTCGCTAATTGATTACATTTTTCAAAAAAGCATCTTTTCATTTTTGATCCCGTGTGAGCGAGAGAGGTGACAAAATGTGACAGCCCTCTCAAGAATTAGGTACTTTTGCAAATCATAAGAAACTGGCTGACCAGACAGTAGACAACTGCTCGCACAGTGTACTCGCATGACAGTAGCTCGGCTTGCCTTGGTTGTTTTCATTATGAGCGTAGCTGCCTAGTCGCTAAATGAGTTAGGGTTGAGTGAGAGTTAGTGTAATAATTGGTTGGCGACTTACTGGCGAGCTACTCCTGAACGATGCGAGTGATGTGCGAGAACACAGACAGTCAAGCAGGCGAGTGAAATCCAAAAATGTTGAAGTTACTCGGATGCGAGCTACTGTCCAACTCGCAAGTGCAAGTAACTCGTATGATACGTCCACACAGTGCCAGTTGCTGCACTACAGCTACTCGGTAGGCCGACTCGCACGCTAGCTCGCGCTGTGTAAATTAGCTGTAAACGTGGTCTGAATTATTACTAATTAAAATTAGTACTATTAATTTTTTCTCATAATGACGAACGTTTTCTCCTACCTTGACCTTGAGGAAGTGCTTTTACACAACTAAAATGTCTAAAAGGATTCACGAGCCATGATATGTTCGGCTCGCATGCCTTTCCAACTCTTCATTATTTTTTTCCATTTGGGGTTTTAACAGCTCTATATAATGTCTAGATAGAAACAGAAACTGGAGGCGTGTTTGTAGTTAAACACCATTCTTACGGAATCCTCGGAAAGTGTCACAAGTGTAAAAAGTGTAACGAGGTAGGATTCAACAATAATGTCGTTTACGCACGGGTAAGTGGAAAATTCACTATATAATCTACAGAATACTGTGATCTACCGAAGAGGATACTTGAACCAGACTCAGAGCAGACAAGATACATACAAAGGAATAACGTGATCGTAGGTCTAAATGGGTATTTGTGACCAGCGAGAACCCAATTTCAACACCTTGTATCTACCACTGAAGACGGAAACCTGTGTACAGTCACGAGCACGAATATGTATACACTTAGGGAAATTCAAAAGCGATTTTCTCATGAAATAACGATAGCAATTTAGAGATGCCTACCTATTTCATAATTCTATGTATTCCAAAACGCTATGTTCGTAACAACATACAATTATAATCAATACAGTAGAAGAAAATCACTTTTAAAACTCGCTAAGTGTATACATATTATTGCTCGTGACTGTACCTATGTTTTAGAGCTCCGTCCACGACGGGTGCTAAACGGAACCCATTACTAAGACTCAGCTGTCCCTCTGTCTATTAGCGGGCTGTATCTCATGAACCGTGATAGGTAGACTGTTGAAATTTCCACAGATTACGTATTTATATTGCCGCTATAACAACAAATAATAAAAATAAAATAAAGTAAAAAAAAACCCATACAAGAATCGTTTTTTAACTACAGTATTTTTTTTTTAATATTGTTGGTAACGGAAGGCGAGGTGACATTTAAAGAAGTCAGGCGATCTGCTGTCAACTGATGGAAGGTTATAAAAGAAGGCGCGCGGTGCGGCAACGGTCTCGTCGCTTAGTCTTGTAAGTTTTATGCCCTGGCTGGAGGCTTTGAGTGAACGGTCGTGCTACCTGACCATTATCGTGTGCTTGGCTATTTTTCAGTTATTTTATTTGGTTTTACTGATTATTCTTGGCTTGTGTGATTTGTATTTGATTAATATTTACAGTGTTTATTTTGATAGTTTTATAATTTTTGCAAAAGTGTAATTTAAAGGAATTAAAGATTGTTAATTTTTTAACTTATTTCACTTCTGATTCATAACAATATATATTATTGTAGTGTTATAATAGGTTGGGGAAAAAGTTTCTTCGCATTTTTTAAGAAAATTCAAAACATTTTTTAATATAGTTTATTTACATTTAACTAAAGTATGTAGGTACCATTTTGTTCGATAACTTTTTGCCATCTTGTAGGTAGAGACATGATCCCATTGCTATAGAAATTTTGGGACTTCTGGTCAAAATACCGCGACAAGTGGTTTTGGCAGTCCTCTCGTGATGTTAACCTGACACTGCTTAAAGAATTCTGAAGAGACCGAAACAGGTGGAAATCTGAAGATGTAAGGTCAGGACTATACGGCGGATGCATTAACACCTCCCAGCCAAATTCTCTTAATTTTTGCTGAGTGGCTAAAGATGTGTGAGGTCTAGCGTTATCATGATGAAAAACCACACCCCTTCTGTTGATTAATTCCGGCCGCTTACTCACAACTTCTTGCTTTAATCTCATCAGTTGTTCGCAGTAGAGTTCAGAATCGATGGTCCTGCCTGGTGGTAACAGCTCATAATGAATAATGCCCTTCCAATCCCACCACACACACAGCATCACCTTGTTGCGAGTTAACCTGGGTTTCGCCACAGTCTGTGAAGCCTGACCGGCCTATTTGACCACAACCTTTTTCGCACGTTCTTGTCATACGTGATCCACTTTTCATCACCAGTTATCAGCTTCTTCAAAAATGGTTCGGTTTCATTAGGTACGTCGTAATAAAGAATCACAAATGAGTACACGGTTCATTAGGTTTCTTTCAGTGAGCTCGTGAGGTACCCAAATGTCGAGCTTTTTTGTGTACCCAGTTTTTTTCAAATGCGCCACAACTGTTTTGTGGTCAATTTTCAGTTCTTCAGCTACGTCGTAACTACTGATCTTACTCCACTTTTTCAAAAATGGCATCCATTTTATCCGTAATAGGGCGACCAGAGCGACGTGCATCTTTGACATCAAAATTTCCGGATTGAAAACGCTTAAACCAAATGTGTGCTACTCTCACAGACTAGTGTCTGTGAGAGTAGCACTAGGTCCATAAACATCGCAAATTTTTTTCGCGGCTTGCGTTGCATTTTTACCTTTTTTGTAGTAAAATTTTAAAATGTATCGAATTTCTTCATTAGATTTAGAACTCATCTTGACGGTACGAAAAACAAATGAAAATCACACATTTTCCTAATTTGAATTTGGAATTATGTTTTTAAAAATTTAAACTTTCAATGATACCAAAACCAGCCAGATACAAATAGTATAGCCAAAGAGATTTTATTACAAGTTCATACATACTATAATGCGAAAAGACTTTTTCCCCAACCTAATATATAGCACGGTGGTACGGAACCCTTCGTGTGCAAGTCCGACTCGCATTTGGCCGGTTTTTCCTGGCTACTATAGTAGCCAGAAAAAACGGAAAACCACGACTGCTGAGCGAGTGTGAGTTTGTTGTTTGCCTTCGATCAATGGATCAGGCAAATTGCATTTTCTCCACTAGATTTTTTCCATAGTGCCTACTAACCCAAAAATTGGGTTTATGCATGGTAACAAGCAATAGGCTCTTCCTCTTTAATGTTCCCACTGCTGGGACATAGACCTCCTCTCTGTGAGAGGGAGAGGGCCCAGTGCGGGTTGGTAGATGTCTTCGAATTTTTGGTCCTAGGACATGCCGGTTTCCTCACGATGTTTTCCTTCACCGTTTTGCACCGAGCACTTAGGTACATATATGGCTACATGTAAGTGGGCACGCCCTTTATGCCTGAAAGCTTTTATTTAGTAAAAAAGTTCTGTTTACTTTTTTAGTTTTGTATTTTTATTTCTGCTTGAGTATAGTTTTTGTTTTTTTTTTTTCTTTTGGGATATTGGCGTGTGCTAGCTGACTTATGGCAATGAGTTTAATTTTATTTCATGTTTTTTTTTTGTGTAATACTTAAATTATGTTGCGCAGTGCTGTGTACCTACAATCAAATTTTTTAACTGAACAGACAGCTGTGCTGCTGGGGAGTTTGTTGCGCCACTTCTTCTCTTCAGCTAAAGCACTAGGAAGTGGTGAAGGGCGGGCGTTTTGGTGGACTGTTTTATGTAATTTTGACGTTCGAAAAGTGCTGATTCGCAGCCTAGTTTGAATAAATTACTTTTGATTTTGTTTTTGATAGCAGTGGTGATGAAGTTATTTATACAAAGTTAAGCCCTTGCCTGGGTTCGAACCCACGACCTCGTAAGTCGGGGCCGTTAGCACTGGGCCGCTCTCGGCTCGCCCCCTACTGGCCTACTGACAACCTACCAAAATGGCAGTCATGACAGCTTCCCTTCCTCATGTTATAAAAGCTGATGACGTTTTGTCTACAGGATTGTAATTCTGATGGTCCTCGACATTGTAAGCAGTTCGTCGACGGTGATGCATCACTCTGCTGCCATACAAGCGGTGCCGCCGAGTGTCTCTCTCACTCCCATACTAGATAAGCAGAATTCGGGCAATTTTATCAATATCGGTAAGTATTTTTAATGAACTATAGTCAAGAGTAAACCCATCTCTAATAAAAAAGAGTTTTTGGAGTTTCCTCCTTAAGAATCGATTTTCATAATTTTATGGCCTCGGGCTGGAAATTTTATGAGGAGTGAAATACAAGCGTTGGCTTAAAAGCCTTACGTTTTTCTGTGCAAAGTAAATCAAAACAAACGCTTTTTGTATAGGTTCATTGAATAAACCCTGCCTCTATGGTCCTTTGTTTTCGCCCAATATAAAACAGCAGTAAACTCCAGTCGTGCGTCGGAACTGATACATACACACACTTTTTAAGGTTCCATACCTCAAAAGGAAAAATGGAACTGTCTGTCTGTCCGTCTGTCACAGCCAATTTTCTCCGAATCTAATGGACACACATATACATATTCTGTGACACAAACACGGACGTGTAACTTAAATAAATTAATTTTGAATATGGAGTCACTTTTGGGGGGCAAATAAGAAAATTTAAAAAAAAACTGTACCGTGTAATGAAAGAGCTTGTTGTGAGGGTCTCAAATATAATATATTTTTATTTATAATTTAAAAATAAATTGTTAAAAACGTTTAAATTTTTCACTTTTTAGTTGTGGTACCCCACAGAAATTCGAATACCACTACTAAAAGAAATTAGAACATCATCCACATAGACTAAGTGGGAAAAATACGTATTATTGAAGCTAACTCAAAAACTGCTCAAGTAAAGTTAATAAATTTTACATGGGGCAACATTGAGCATATAACATTACCTTCCCAATAAAACAAGAATCCTTCAAATCGGGCTACTCTGTAAAAAGTTACGCGTGGTCATACATAACAAAACAAAAAAAAAAAAAAAAAACAATAAAATAGATGTCGACTTGAGAACCTCCTTTCTATTCGTCGTTAAAAAGTAGCTGCAAACATTCAGTACCACAAATCACAACAATACAGTGAAAACACCGTTACTTCAACAGAAAACGTTTGAATTCAAAAGGCTGAAACATTTCCCAGCCTCTATTTCCTGAGGTATTGTCAGCTGTCAACGTTCCGCCATTTTAAATATTCGGGTCACATGGAAGCACTATTGGGAATTCAAACAGTTTGAAAATGGAATCACGAATAGGTTCATGGATTTTGACGTTTGTTCGTAAAATGTTTAAAATTCAAATGGATGATCTCAATTGTTTTTTTGGAAAGAAGTTCTTTAACGCGGTTTGCGGTAGGAGTTAACTGGTAGAAATCGTCACGTAACGAAAAAGCGTTATGCCCCCCTCCATGCGACTTTCTCTCTCTCTCTCTATATATCATAATATAATAATAGTATATTGTCGCAACCAATTCAAACCCTCGCACTTCCGGACGCCGTTGCGTATGTCTTCCCTCTCGTTTTAAAGACTATGCACTAGAGGCATAGGAGAGAGAGAGAGAGCGATAACGCAACCGCGACGCTCACGCGCCTCAGACGCTGGGGCAGTTGACGCATACTGCATAGCCTCGCACGGACACGTCACGAACCGCCGCGCGCGCCCGAGCTCTAGCCGACACGCGTTTTCTTATAACGGTTTTGTTCTAGTTTTAATTAGTTCCCGTGACAGTAATTTACAATATTAGTTTACCTTTTACCTATTTACCGTGATTATACGACGTTTAAGTTACACAAGTGTTTGATTTCCCAATCCACTTCAATCCAGTATGGTTCAGTTACGAAATATGGCGTCCCAACTGTAGGCCGAATGCCACAGTTCCTGTGAAAACTGTGTAGTGAAAATACTTATTGTGTGTACAACTGTGAACATATTGTGATCGTGTAACAATGCCGAAGACACGGAGTAGGCAATCCCTCAGTGGTTCGCATGACGATGAACTCAACAACAGCGTCACGCTGTCTCGCGATAACTTTACCGCTCTGTTATCAACGATTCAGCAATCGAATGCGGAGATCTGTGAGCGCATGTTAGAGCGCCTGTCGACATTCACGCCCCCTCTGACCGCTCAGTCACCGGCGCCAGCGCCGAGTGCGGCAGAGAAGACCGGCAACTTCTCACGATGCTCGTCCAGATTCTCCGGAGCGGCGAAGGAAAACGTCGAAGCGTTCATCGATGCCATTGAAGCATTCAAAGAATGCACGAACATCTGTGATGATGTCGCTATTCGAGGCATGTCTATGCTACTTACAAGCGAAGCAGCAACCTGGTGGCAGAGCATCCGCGCGGAGGTCACATCCTGGAAAGATGCAATACAATACCTCCGTGACGCGTACGGCGACCGCCGTCCTGAATACAAAATATATCGGGAGTTATTCAGAGACGAGCAGGGTGAAGACGAACGAACAGATATCTTCGTAGCGAAGAGTCGAGCCCTCCTAACACGCCTACCAACAAACGACCTGTCTACCAAAGTGCAACTTGATATGATTTACGGCCTATTACACCGGAAAATCCGTAAAAGATTACGACGCGAAGAGGTCAGTAATTTTTCCGAGTTGCTATCGAAATCTAGAACTATCGAAGATTCCATAAACGAATCGACAAAGCGTGAATCGCAAAACACCGCATCTATTACTTCGCGTACGAAACGTAACGCGCCCGAAACGCTTACTCAGCCCGCAATGAACAACGCGCGAACAATCTCCGCTGCAAGCGGGAGACCGGCGCACGGGGCAGCTATCACGCCACGCGGCGACGGCGCTTCGCCCTTCGCCGCGCGCCCGCAGGACTCGCAGGCGCAAGTTCCGAACGAGCCGCACGCACAGCGCGCATCACATGCGCGTGCCACCGCCGCGACATCGCGCGATGAACGCACACCAACGTCATCGAAACAACTACGACCGTTTTGTGTGTATTGTAAACACTACGGACACCAGCGCGACCAGTGCCGTAAGTTGGCGGACAAAGGTGAGTCAGCGGTTGATTCTAATAATTCGGTTTCGTGTTACAAGTGCGGATCTAAAAATGTTACTCGTGAAACTTGTAAAAAGTGTAACAACGAATCGAGTTTTTGTACTGTTGATACGACTCTGCACACTTCGGGACCAAAGTACACTCAAATGCAAAAGTCCAAAAATAGTGATCATATTGCGTGTTCCGACAATTTGTATAATCGCATAGAGAAGTCTTTGGATAAACATTGTTGCGAAGTTTTGAACTACTCTAATACTATTTCTCCTAGTTCTAAAAATGTTGATGCAAATGTTTGTTGTGTCGTTCAAGGAAATAATAACTGGTCTCGTGATAGTTCGACTGAGCCTGCGTACAGTCAAGCTGAAAGGCCTTATAATAGTAATTGTTATGCTGTACAGAGTAATTTTTCGGACAGCGATTTGTCGAACGATCACAGGACCAACTGCGAGGTCGATAATAATAACGACCAGTTTTGTAATTTGTCAGAGAATGATTATTTTTGTTATAATGACGCCCGTAATGTAAAAGGGCGTAAAGACGATTTGTGCCCCTTTGCGGAAAATCGTGAATTTTATTGTAGTGACGTCCGCAATGCGCTAGAGCATACGAACCATGTTTGTGATTATTCGAAAGATGATAATGTTTTTAATAATAATTCCCTCGGCGTAAAAGGGCGTAACAACCATTTTTGTTATTTTTTGCAAAACGATTTATTTTGTAGTAATGATGTTTCTAAGAATGTGTTAAATATTAATATGGTGTGTAGTGACACAAGTGTAAAGAACACGCGCGCCGGTAGGAGCTCCAACAGAAAAGTTTTGCGACCGATCTTTGATATCGAAATTTTAGGCGCGTCGGGGACCGCGTTAGTTGACACCGGTGCCAAACATTGTATTGCGGGCCATACACTGCACACCCTCCTCTGTCGAAAGGGACACCCTCTTGAACCGGCGCGAAGACGTATTAAGCTTGCCGATGGACACATTCGTGACGTAGACGTGCTCATGACTACTCTTGACGTGCACTTAGAGGAGAAGGTCATTAGGACTCCTTTTCTTATCCTCCCTGAGGCGCGTAACAATGAAACGTTGCTCGGCATGGATTTCTTGTTTGCAGCTGAAGTAGTCATGGATTTTTCTCGGAAATGCTGGTGTTTTTCTAATAGCAGCGTTCAGTACATGATGCGGTTTGAACCTTCCGTATCACCAGAGCTGTCTTGTTCCTCTGCCGACGTACTCAGGAACGACGAAGGTACGTTGATGAACCCACCTGACCGGAACCTGCTGGCGCAGACCTTGGTTACCAATACGGACATTTTCCAGCTAGGGGGAGAGCCTACCCCGTTTGCTGAGCACCGTATTGATACAGGTGAGCACCCTCCTATCTATATACCTCCGTACCGATTGACCCCTGCCAAAAAGGAACTTATGCGTCAGGAGATTGAGAAGATGCTGAAAGACAACATCATAGAAGAGTGTGAGTCTGCATGGTGTTCACCAGCTCTCCTGGTCCCTAAGGCGAATGGCAGCACCCGCTTTTGCGTAGATTACAGACGCCTAAACGCCGTGACCAAAACAGACCATTACCCGATGCCTTTGATTGATGAATTGTTACAATCAACAAAGAGGGACTGTTATACGAGTACATTGGACCTGAGATCCGGCTACTGGCAGGTTAGTGTAAATGAGCAGGATAGAGATAAAACCGCATTCATTAGCCCACTGGGAACCTTTCGCTTCAAGCGCATGCCTTTTGGTCTCAAAAACGCTCCGGCGACCTTTCAACGGCTGATCGACCGTCTGCGCTCCTGTTCATCCCTGGCCAATGTGACAATCCTCGCATATTTAGATGACCTGCTGATCATATCTGAAGGTTTCCAGCAGCATCTTCAGGATCTCCAGGCTGTATTCAGTCGACTTCGCGAATTTAAGCTGCGAGTCAACCGGGAGAAGTGCGTTTTTGCCAGGGGGAGTGTAAAGTATCTGGGGCACGTAATAACCCAACAGGGCGTCTCACCCGACCCTGAAAAGGTTCAAGCTGTACTAGACATGAAAGAACCAAGCAACTTGAAACATCTACGGACATTTTTACAAACCTGTTCCTGGTTTAGGAAATTTATCCCGAATTTCTCCTCTGTAGCAGAGCCACTTACAAGGCTAACAAGAAAGCATCAAACCTGGACCTGGGGTTCAGCTCAGACCACTGCTTTTAACGAGCTGAAACAACTTCTTACCTCAGCGCCAATTTTAATCCAGGCTGATTTTAATCGCCCCTTCGTCCTCCGCACCGACGCGAGTAATTATGCCGTCGGAGCCGTTTTACTGCAGGGGGAGGACAAGGAAGAAAGACCTATTGAATACGCCAGCCGTCTCCTGAACGCAGCTGAGCGTAACTATTCTACAACCGAACGAGAGGCTTTAGCAGTAGTGTGGGCTGTGGAGCGATTTAGATGTTACTTAGACGGACATCCGGTGATTATTGGTAGTGACCACCAACCTCTTCGTTGGCTGATGACGCTAAAGTCTCCTACAGGCCGTTTGGTGAGGTGGGCTCTCAAGCTACAATCATTCGACATTCAGTATCAGTACACCCCGGGAAAAGCAAATGTAGTGGCAGACACGCTGAGTAGGCCGATATGCTCCCAAGATAATCGCGACAGTTGCGGTATTTGCTCAGTGATCATTGATTTACCCACTAAGAGCCCTGCAGAGTTAAGGCAGGAACAGCTTGCCGACCCGGAGGTTGACAAAATCATCAAAGAGATGGAGAGTCCAGACGAAGTGGCATCTCGTAGATGGACGGAGCGCGGGTACTTGTTATCACAAGGAGTACTGTACCGCTATAATCCCGACTCAGATAGCGAGACTCCTCAACTTGTTATTCCCATTTCACTCCGTCCCGAGATCTTGAAAGAGTGCCACGATTCACCTCTGGCGGGACATTCTGGAATCGATCGTACTTACCACAAGATCGCCCAGTCCTATTATTTTCCCGGGATGCGGAGAATCATTACAGATTATGTGAAAGCCTGTGTCGATTGTCAGCGGTATAAGGCTACCAATGACAAACCCCCTGGACTACTACAGACGCCCGTGATGCAGCAACGGAATGAGGTCCTAGCTGTAGACCTCTTCGGTCCCTTACCTGAAGGAGAGAACGGTGAGAGATGGATACTTCTAGTTGAAGACACCGCCACACGTTGGGTTGAGCTCTACGCCCTTCAGGAAGCAACCGCTGAAGCCTGCGCCCGTACTCTAACTACGGAATACTTTCTCCGATATGGCTTACCGCGCAGGGTCACATCTGATAACGGCGTACAGTTTGTCGGGGCGGTTATGCAACAATGTATGTTCATCTTAGGGATCAAACAAAACTTCGTGCCACTTTATCATCCGGAGGCAAACCCTGCCGAGCGTAAGAATCGAGACCTCAAGGCGCAGCTCTCACAGCTCGTGGAGAATGACCATTGCTCTTGGCCTGCGAAACTCCCAGTGATTCGATTCGCTATGAATAGCGTGGTATGTAGAACCACTGGTGCCACTCCCGCATATCTCATGTTTGCCAGAGAAATGAGGTCCCCCACAGAAGCTCGTCATGATTTGAGGGCGATCCTCGATAAAGAGAATTTCCTTCCCCAAATTACTCCCTACCTAAGATCTTTTATCAACTCTTTATCTGCAGTTCGTGAACGAGTCGAATTACAGCAAGATCAGTCTAAGAGGGTGGCTGATCGATCCCGTCGACCTAGTCCCACGTACGAGGTCGGAGATAAAGTTCTGGTCCGGTCACATGTACTGAGCCAAGGTAACAAGGGTCTCACTGCTAAGTTTGTGCCCAAACGGGATGGACCGTATGTTATTACGGAGAAAGTTAGCCCTACCACCTATCTTATTTCTCCAATAGGGAACCCTGAGGAATCCTTAGGAAAATACCATGCACAGGATTTGACACCTTTTGTAGACAAAGGTACTGGAAGTGTCGTACAACCTAATCCTGTCATTCCCAAGCGACGTCGCGGACGTCCGAAGCACAAGGGCAATGAGCTAGTCCAGGAACGAGGGCGTTCTCCTAGACTAGAGGGGGAGTCTGTCGCAACCAATTCAAACCCTCGCACTTCCGGACGCCGTTGCGTATGTCTTCCCTCTCGTTTTAAAGACTATGCACTAGAGGCATAGGAGAGAGAGAGAGAGCGATAACGCAACCGCGACGCTCACGCGCCTCAGACGCTGGGGCAGTTGACGCATAGCCTCGCACGGACACGTCACGAACCGCCGCGCGCGCCCGAGCTCTAGCCGACACGCGTTTTCTTATAACGGTTTTGTTCTAGTTTTAATTAGTTCCCGTGACAGTAATTTACAATATTAGTTTACCTTTTACCTATTTACCGTGATTATACGACGTTTAAGTTACACAAGTGTTTGATTTCCCAATCCACTTCAATCCAGTATGGTTCAGTTACGAAAATATATAAAAGAAAGAGATAGAGAGAATTGAATTAGGTCAAAATGAATGAAATCCAAGATGGTGGCTGCGAAAATTTTGTGTAGCTTTCATGGTTTTCGAGGGTGTTAAAGCCGATAATGCAAGATGACGGCTGCGGCAACTTTCAAATTTTTCATCACGGGTATCGTTTTCTTGGTTTTCGAAGATGCTACAGTAGATAGCGAAGTCAAAATGAAAATCCAAGATGGCGGCAATTTCAAATTTTCGTCATGGGTGTCGTTTTCATAGTTTTCGAGGGTGCTAAAGCCGATATTGAAGTAAAAATTAAGATCCAAGATGGCGGCTGCAAAAGTTTAGTCATTTTCTTTTAAATCATAAGATCGTGAGAAGGAACTTCGTTTCTGACGGGGGACCTTACCTTACCTTTTTTTTACAAATTGGTTTGCCTAGAGTGGCAATTATTGTATTGTGTCTTCAATGCAATAATAAAATACGTATGCTATTATGTTACTGTATTATTTTACTTGATACCTGGTTGGTACCAGCTGGATGAGAGTAGCCGAGGCACAGATTACTAAATAGTTACTACGTAAGCCGAGGGTAGAGTTGGATGGCTTATGATTGGAGAAGCTTTTGTCCACCTGTAGACTGGTACAGGCTGATGATACTGATGCCAACACGAACAAAGCAAAAAAAGCAAGATTGAGCGTGTGACCCAGTATTGTAGCGTCGACCGCAAGTCGCGTGTTGGTGGTAACTCATGGACCTTGAGGTGCGCCCTAATGGCGTAACAGACTAAAAATCGGAAATGGTTTCATTTTGACTGTTCAACAACATTCATTGCGTTATTTACAGTGTTGAGAAGACAAATTTTTCGAACATATGAAGCAATGGATTAGCAATTTACTTCAAAATGATTCAGATTCCACTCGATAGTGTTACGCAATTAGGGCGCTGGTTTAGTGTAGTAAGCAGTTTCAATAGAATAAATGTCCAGCTTGTACTGGTTTTAAATATATGTTACCACTGTAACTTGCACAAAGTATGCAAGTAGCTTGCATGCCATGTGCCATAACAACTATTTAAGAATACGACGCAAAATGTTGAAACGGTTGTTTTATTATACTTAGCAACAACGTACTGTCTGTATGTATGCATCTATCTGTTTTCTGTCTATGTAGCGTCCCTGTGTAGCGTTCCTTCCAAGTACATACATAATAAAAGCTAGCCAACTAAGAATAGGATTGCGCTTGCTGCCAACTTCACACGATAGCTGTCAAATTAGTACTGCCACTACTGTCAAATTGCAACTTTTTGCGGATATTGCGGAACAAAATGGCGTCTTGACAGTACCAGTACTATTCTTTATGGCTCGCATAGCACACTTTTATTTATAACTAAAGTAAAAAGTGTATACCTAAAAGTCTCGTCTTATTTCATCAACAACTTCCGATTGGTGAATATCACAATGGCATGCCAGCTACTTGCATAGTTTTGTACAACCTACTGCATGTGTATTCCCGCCTAACTATAGTCCGGCCGTTGAGAGAATGCGTTCTTGACTCTGTCAGTTTTATGATAACGAATAATATGTGTTTTGCGAATTTGATACTTATTACTACTAGAAATTGTTCAACTGACAGGTGTCAGGAACACATTCTCACGACGGCTGGACTATAGCTACTATGTTTTGTCACTCGTGCTGGCTTTCATGAAACTTAATAAATGCGTCTTTATAGCCATTGAGCTAGGAATAACATGGAGACGCCGCGTTATTCTATACATACATTTGCTTATACAAATATATGTGAAATACGATACAAAATATGAAATATCGTTTTGTCTCATTCTTTCTAATAAAATAATCGTATTTGATAAAAGAGACAACAATATTTATGTTGTTGCTTATTATGGCAACAATTTGCCTTGAGGTAGTGACAGTTATAGATAAGTTTTGCTGTCAAATGGTTGTTTATTTTTTGCGAGAAAATTATGAGGAAACACCTTTGAAACTACATGTAAATATTAGAAAACAGTAAAATTAACTTTAGTTATAATAATAATTATGTTCCTTGATTGACACAACCCTAACAATGGCAGCCATTGGATGAGAGATTATGAATGAGTTAGGGTTGTAGGTAGGTATATTTTTTCGTAGGTATTTCCAGTCCATATATATTATACATATTATATGTTTACGCTTCTAGTGGTTGAATTTCAGGCTATGTTGAAAGTTATTAGTCTGCTAGCTGTCGGCAGTTGGAAAGCTGCCCATTTCATAAGCAAAGAGCGCCAATCAGTGATATTATTAACAAAATAGAGTTTAATATTGTGACGTTAATTAACGAAGTCTGGCAAATGCCTGGCTATATTGAATTGCAGCTCTTCAGGAATTTGCATTTCAGAAATTGGCATTGCTTGGCTCTGAGTAGGTATCTAAATTTATGGCATGTGTTTCTAGAAGAGGTAGGTAGGCGACACTGGCATTTTATAAGTCCCACTAGCTGTTGTCCGCAACTTCGCTCGCGTGGATGTAAATACTTACCAATTTTTTTTTTTTTTGTTTATTGTTTATTAGTTATGGAACAAAACAAAACATACCTAAACAGAAACATCATAAACTCCTCAATAGGTTTGTCCGGATGTTGAATCACTTTTAAGCAATCGTGATACATAGTAACAAAATAACATTATAGTTTAAAAACCTTTGTGAGGTAGTTCGTAAATAATAACTACAAACTTATAACACCCCTCTTTTTTTCGTTGGGGATTAAAAAAATACAAAATCGACGACGGCACAGGACAGACAGCCCGTCGACGCTATTTACGAATTAAATGAAAGGGGTTTGAACCTTTTGGGCCTCGTCCCGGTTCTTGATTATTTTTCAAAATGGCGTCGAACGATAATACCTATATATATGGATAGGGGGCATATAGACAAACAAAAATATCAGTGATATAATGTCCTAAGCTGTCACATTACCTAGATAATTAACTTTAAAAATGGCCATGATGAGCGCAAATATTTTCGTTTCATTCATGTCAGAAGCGGGCAATTTAAGCCACAAACCGCCTTTTCTTTTGAAAATCAAAATCATATTAGCGCTCATGATAGCCATTTTTAAATTTAAATAAGAATGCCGCTTAGAATAATTATTCTAAGGAATGCCGCCCGCCCGGGCGGCATTCGTGTAACACAACCAAGTTAAGATGATAAGCTTATTATACCCTGAGTCTCTAATTCAGATAATTTTTGTAAACAAAGGTGATAACAGACCAAAAAATATCTTCTTATTGGTAATTCTCAAAAAAATGGCAGAAATAAAGGTTAGATTTTCTTTTATGTACTGATTTTAGGAAAAATAATTTAAAAATTATCATACCGTAATTATTTTTAGAAATTTTCGGTTTTAAACAAAGTTATTAATAAGTGGAGATTTTCTGGTATGAAATATTTTATGATACTGGTAACACTGCAGGATTTCCTAACATTTTCAAATTTCGTTTGACAGTACGCCGTCTAAGTTGCGACTTTTCCCGTGGTATTACCAATTCATTTGTTTTCTTGTCCCCGATCAAGTTTTTCGCTGCGTCTAGTACGTTGTTAATTTTGTTGTGTTATTATCATCGTGTTACTTGTTCATCTTGTTGTCTCCTAGTATTTGTTGTGTTAAATTTTATGATAAAATGTTTTGTACCACTGTCCTGTCATTTTGACAGTCACATTTCTTGACGTTTCTTTGTTTACAAAAATGATCTGAATTAGAGACTCAGGGTATAGTGGCTAGTGGCTCAACAATCCCGGTTCGTGACCGTACTAGCGAGGAAACTTATATCTAACCAATTTTATTTTTATTTTTTTTAAACAAAAGCCCGTACACTCGATGACCACATCTTTTAGCAAGCGTTACTATAGCGGTCAAGTGCTGCAAGCAAGAATAATCCTTACGGTGTATAATTATATAGATTTCCGTTTCTCCGATAGTACAACCTCGACCACTCTTATGTAGCTGCTCTACTTACTGCTACTAGCCACCCTGCAAAGATCCCAGCCTCACCTAGCCTGATAACATCCTATCTTATGCTTGCAGGTCTCCTACAGGATCTTTGTGACATTTTTTTTTAAATTAGCTAGCGTAACTCTGCAGACGTGATTGGTATATAAGGTGTATCTATTCATACACGAAATCTCTTAAGGGGTCATTGTACTGATCATTACGAACAACTTTTACTATGGGACCAAACCTGAAATCGCAAAAAAAATATCAGCTGTTCAGTACATTTATGTTCGAATAATTCGCATAAAATGTACTAACAGCTGATTTTTTTTCGCGATTTCAGGTTTGGTCCCATAGTAAAAGTTGTTCATAATGATGAGTACAATGACCCCTTTAGAGATTTCGTGTATGAATAGATACACCTTATATATCTAACACGACAAAACAAAAATAAAAAAATGATTTGAATTTTTTTGGGTCAACGACCGCGCTGGTATTCTGTTAAGTACTTGAAGAATGAGTTCAGAAATCTGTTTTTTTTTCTTTGTTTTTATCGTGTTTAGATATCGATACCCATCACGTCTGTGGAGTTTACACAAAAAAAAAACAGATTTTTTAAACGGATATTTCATACACAGCTGTAGATGACCCCAAAAAAATCATCAATTTTTTTTTGTTTTATCATGTTTCGGTACCATCACGTCTGCGGAGTCTTGCTAGTTATTTTATTTTGAACCTGTATATTACCATTACCCTGACACAAATCCAGATTTCGAGTTGCTACATAAAGGAGATGTTTTTTTTTTCCTATAATTATGGCCCAACAGTGTACCTTAAGAACAAAAGTACGAAATTACAGGAAAAAATACGCAGATTCTAAAAAAAAATATATCGAATTTATTTGCGCATTTGTACCACCTGAAATTGTCGATCGAAGATGTTAAAACTTGTAATCCAAGAATTTCAATCTGGCAATCTCATGATTTATTTCTCCGACGATGCGTTTCGTTACTTCATTTTATAAACGTGTGAAAACCTAAAACTGTACTGTTTAGAATTTGTTTATGTATTACAAATAAGTTTTTTTTTCTAGCACACATTTTTCGCGAATTATTATGGGAACAAGAATTTACAAAATACATATATTTATTTCACATGTCGTATTATTTTTCGCGTTTGGTTATCTACGCCCAAAAGACAGGGCTCCAGGCCAGGGCCGGTTTTTTTTTCTATTGTTGTTGATATTATTGTTGTGTTGTCATTGTCATTCCGTTTCGGTTACCCGTCTCTGGAGTACTATTTCCTATGTGTGAATTCCTTTTTGGTGACTTGGCTTTACTTCCCTGGACTTCCGATAGATTTATTTCCACTTGATGACCTGGCTAACTCTTTTTTGGACTTACTACTGATTTGGCTGCGATCGTTCTTTCGTTGGATCTCGACAACTGTGCGACATACTCTGGACTCTGATTACTGACTTTTTATATCAGCTTTGCGTAAGTGCACGACTTTATCACGTTTTTTTAACATTAACATATTAATACTGATTACGAAAAAATATGACGACAATCAAGTCTTAAAGACATTTATAATCATGTATGTATAGCTATTGGCGTTGTTGGCGTAGTGTGGTCATTGTGTACTTATTTTAGATCTCTTGTCAGACTTCGAAAGTGTGGGTATAGCTTTTTCCGTTTACCCGATATTTACTACATTCTTTGCCGTCTACGGTGGGTAGGTACTAGGTTTATTTGAACACCAACCAATGTAATATTTTGACAGATGGAACAAATTGACAGCAATCAAAGCTGTTATGGACGTTTCTTTAAACGCAGTTGCGTTGCGAGGTAATGTTTTTTCATATGCTGTTATTTCCTAATCTATCTAATATTGAAGGATTTTATATAGTGCTAAAAATACAAATTATTGGAAGGGATTTGAATAGTAATTTGTACCTCGGTACATGTTTGGGCCGAAAAAAAAACACCTCCTTTCTATTGAAAAGGCCTAGGACCCACGCTTGTATGCGACCACTAGATAGTACAGTTGGTGCTCTCCCCTCTTCTTGTCTGTAAAAGAGATCAGGGGGGCGATTTTACTAACAACGATCCAACTGCGGTTACGTTTCAGTTCAGTCACCGATCGATCGAAACAATCTCAAAAGCTATTCTGCTAACAAAACCGAACATGAGCGTGACGTTTAGTCGCATCGTTATCTTTTTGACATTATTGAAACGTTTCGTTTCACAGATTTCGCAAGCTGGGGCCGAAAACGAAACTTTCTTCTAAGTTTTTATTATTTATAAAGTTGAAATGTTACAAAAAAATATACAGGCTAAAAGTATAAGTATGGTCTAGATATGTTTTTGTATTAAAAATACTTTTAGTAGCACTTATTCGTATTTAGTAATATTATTAGATTCATTTTTTTTTTTCTGTGGTATTATTAAAACATACTTGGAATGTTGGTCACACAGGTTACCCGCTGTTACGTTCCCGTTACGATTCGGTTTAAGTTTAGTTTCTTCTTTGCTTATAGAATAGTAGAATGACTTTTTTGGTAACTATCGAACGGCGATCGAAACTGAACTGTTGTTGAAACACAATTGAACGTGTAACATTGCAAATTAGTAGAATCGGCCCCCTGGTAGTGCAGAACACTGACCGTGCTATTTAAACACGTTCACTATCCAGCCAAAATGTCGAAATTAGCTCTCACCAATTTACTTTTCGTTCCTATGTACTGAAGTACTTGCCTTTACTTTAGAGGCCACAAAAGTTGAAGGAACCCTTTTAAATTCATTCGTTCAATTTTCAGAGCTTTGTAAGTCTTAAATAAATAAAATAATTCGATGGCTCTTTGCTTTTTTATTTTACCTACATAATTGCTCATACGTTCATGTACCTATAATACTGGTATGTTTCTTTTATGTCCACGAAGTAAGAACCCATTATGTATGAAAAGTGCTGTGACCCATATGTATGGCACGGACGTCTCGTTCCAACCCACAATGACCCACATATGGGTCACCGACAGTGAACGTGTTGATTTTTTTTTTCAGATCCGTTTCTTACCAGTTCCTTGTTGCAAGCTTTAGTGGAAGAATCAGAGAACAAGAAACGTGTGCAGAGATATAGAGATGTCGCGTAATTTCTATATAATTTGGTTTAAATAAATTGTAGTTACCAATTTCGTGTTTTATTGTTGGTAATCATCCCCAATAAAAGTCTTTAATAGTTATTTATGCTACTAGTGCGGATACTAGGTGATATCCGACGAGTGGCATTTTTATTCACAGTTCTCAAGCGAACGAAGCGAGCGAGTGCAGAAGTCGACACGAGTCGGAAATCATCTTAAAAATAATCATCTTAACCCATTCATTGCCACTTATATTTTAAAAACATCACCTGGGTGCCACTTAATATTTTTAATGATTACAATAGAGAATACGAAATTTAATGTGTTTTTCAATTTAAAAAAAACCCTAAATAAAAAAAACTCGCCCAAAAATGTGTACTTCTTAGAGTACACTCAACGCATATGGTACGTTGGTGGCATGACGTAGAAATCTCGATCAACGCAAATGGTGCGTTGGTAGCAACGAATGGGTTAAATAAAAAAATATTTAGTGAAAAAGTATTTTTCTTTTGATTTAGCCGGTAAGAGGCTGTTTTTGGCATTTTGTACTTCGTGAATAACGGTTTCTGGGGTTAAATTAATTCGTCACTTGAACTCGACATTTTTAGCAGATTTACTCAGATCAACTCCGAACTAAGCAAGAAATTAGTCAAAATTTCTACTACTGCGCATGTGTAAATAGCTGCCACGTCGCAAAATGGCACGAGCAAAATACGTTTAGCCAAACATATTTAAAGAATATTTAAAATTAATTTATTGATCAAAATCTAATAGAATGAAGTGTATTAGTTCTATTGTACAGACGAAAGCCAGCACATCAAGCTACTACAATTTGTCAAATTTCTATAATAGATTTTCAACTTTATTTATGAAGCATTAGATAGAGGGGCCTACAATGGATAGATTTATCAAGCTGCATGTTAGACATGGGCCTTGATAAATCTTCCTCTAATCTTGGCTGTATTTTTGTTGTGTATCTGTGTTTTTATTTTTCTACGCAAGTGTGCCTAACTGTTACGTACTAACATAGTTTTTAAGATTGTACTGATTACTAACATGCTATGGGCCATCGACGCCTGAAGATAAACGATTTTTATTTTTGTTTTTATTTTTTTATTTATTAGGTTCAAGGTTGATTGGGAAAATTAGAAAGTTTCGGGTAGCTTGATGTGCTGGCGTCTGTACCTTTTATATCTCTATCTGTACTTGACTAATTTGTAAAACGTCTCAAATAATAAAAACTCTGCGTCGGGCTGACGACCGAGTTGAAAATAAAAAAAAAAAAACTGAAAGGTAAAAAGAACTAGTGCGAAAAAGTGGCACTTTCCGCACAATTTGACTGCTTGCAAAAGGCTGTTTTCGAGCACATGCATTGTAAAAGTAATTACCTGTTTGTCCCTTTCCCAAGGTCTTCTCCAGCCTGAAAGGTCCCACATATTGGTAGACCTCCGAGGTCCCTGTAGAACCTCCACCCTCCATCTTCACGCTTCTCACCAAGTCCAATCACAAACATAAAAAACTTTCACATTTCACCAACATTGTTCAGTCTTTTCGCCGATAGATGGCGTTGTACTAAATTTATAGTCATTTTATTTTTTAACTGGAGTTTTCTTTCCGTCGGACGTTCATGCCGGCCGTTTAATGTTTTTATTTTGCGTTTATTGTTTACTTTCGGATGCACTAGTGTTGTTATTTATTCTGTGAAGTCAATGGGGCATACCATTAGTTGTTTACCTATTCATTGATCTTTGAAGTAAATATTCCGGTGCCTCAAAATAAATGAGTGACATTCAAACATTGGCGTCGTATGAACAGGGCCTCAAGTCTGCTATTACAATAGTGTCAGAATGGTCTATCATTGATTTCATAATTGTTGATTTTGACAAGTTTTGTAATCTACTAATATAATGGCGTCATTATGACTTTCCAATGGTCAACCACTGACACTCCATTGAAAGACATGGCTTAAAATGGTAATCTCGTACATAATGACAAATGAAAGACTGACTCATAATAATTCATAATTAATTTATTGATTTATTGTTTGCTACAGGTGAAAATACAGATCTTGTAATTAGCGTTATGACGTATGCGGTAATCTGCTAAAATTTTGACAGTTCCTTTGAACAGTACCACGATTCTATTACGAGACCACTGACCTACCAATGATCGACCATTATGAATTTAGCAGATTACGAACTTTTAGCAAAATGACAATGGGATCGTGTTGGAATGACGAATTTATAAAAATAGCAGACTTGGGGCCCAGTACGCGTGCCTCTGAACATCGAAGGAATCAGTCTCAAGAACAAAATATACTGCCACGGACGCAGAATAATGATATTATTAGCCATATATCAATTTTATTTGTTAATACTAATAATGAATACCTAATTAATTAAACGAAATATTCAGTCATATCCTTTTTTCTGCATGCGTTGGGTGTATCGCTACTATTTAATGGGATAGGCTCTTATGTAGATATTTTATCGACGAAAAAATAGGAGGAGGATCTCAAGTCGATGTGTATGTATATTTATATATTTTATAATACAGAAGAAAAACTTCTCCGTTTAAATTAAGTGAGCATCTGACCCCAAGGGACTTTATCGATTAACATGTACGTAGGTATACTTTGAGTTTATCTTGGAAATACTGAAGGAAAGACATCGCGGCACATATCCTACTAATATTATATAAAAGTTTGTGAGGTTGGATGTATGAATGTTTGTTACTCTTTCACGCAAAAACTACTGGACGCATTTTGATGAAATTTGGGATACAGATGTTTAATAACCTGGATTGACACAAGGAATACTTTTTATCCGTATATTCTTACGGTTTTGAGACTTACGCGGGTGAAACCGCGGGAAACTGCTGGTAGTAAATATACGATAACTTTTTTTTTTTGGTTGGAATTCATCAAATAACTTCTCCCACTCTGGGCGGAGTGGGAGGGCGTGTCAGACTTTTACTGACTAAAACCCACCCGTGTTCCTTCAGTTGCCTGTGCCAAGGCCACGGTATCGCTTTCAAACAACCCGTGACCCTGGCAGAAATATACGATAACTAAGTCTGAAATCGCCAACCCGTCTTGAGCAAGCGAAAGAAGAAGAGACGAGCAAGAAGGCACGAGCATTGATCACTAGATCAATGCTTGTACCTTCTCTGTATGAGAAGAGGTCATTGCCCTGCAGTAGGACATAATAGAATAGGTTTATTATTTTTATACAAAACTTCAAACTTGTATTAGGTACAGTTATTTTGAATAAGCTATGAAGTCAATTTCATTACACTCCTGCTAATTTTATAAACGCGAAAGTTCGTGAGGTTGGATGGATGTTTGTTACTCTTTCACGCAAAAACTACTGAACTGATTTTGGTGAAATTTGGCACACAGATACTTCATAACCTGGATTAACACATAGGATATTTTTTAACCCGTAAGAATTTACGGGTGAAACCATGGGGCGCTGCTAGTATTTAATATCTATTACTGTCAAGCTGTCATTTAAAGCTTTATTTACAATTCCAGTTTAGGGCGAGGTCGGAGTCCACGATTTTAGGGAAGTTCATCCAAGATTTTTGAGAGGGTCAGACAAAGATTTTCGGGGGGTCAACTACAGTTATAAAGTTCAAAGAGTAAATCACTAAATATAAGTTGTCACCAGCTTGGATGATTTCGGGTCATCATGACTCGTGAAGTCATGAACCCCGTAATTCTTGGTCCGCACCTGGTTCGGCCCCAGTGTCCAGTGTGTAGGTACCTTAGACTTTAGAGCACGCTCTGAAAACGGCCCCGAAGGCCGAGTGAGCAAGAAACTGTGACACTGTTCCTTCAGACGAAATCCGTGCAAGCAATATTTTTCCATCCCAGACGGGACCTTGTATCTGCAGGCTCGGAGGTAGAGGTCATAATCCCTTTATTCAAGTCAAGAGTCGCTGGGATATAACTTTGTAAGTACGATTTACGATCCTTCGACGAGTAAAAATTGCATAGCTTAACTACTGTTAGCCAAGAACGGTGCGAGAAATGACCGGTCCCTGCATCGTATCGACCGATTTAGTTCGTAACTTTACTGATAGAAGCCAGGACCATAGATTCTTATTATACCCTTCTGTTCGATGGAATTGAAGATTCTCTGTGACAGTGGGCCGTACACCACCACGTTGGTCCAGTTCGTCTTCATGCCGGTTTTATCACGCGTTATTAAACAGGGGTGTTTGTACTCATCATTATGAACAACTTTTACTATGGTCCAAACCTTGTATGGAGCAAAAGTTGTTAATAATGGTGAGTACAATGTGGCCTTAAAAGATTGACACTGTTTACCCTTACAACCTGTATATTCCGACGTCAATTCAATCTGCCTAGGCTTTTCCCAACATGTTGAGGTCGGCTTCCAGTCTTAACCGGAGACAGCTGAATACACACAGACGTATTTTCCAATGTTAATTGCGCAAAGTAGAATACATGTCTGTCTAGGTTCAAATCTACCATCTAAACCTGGACCGGCAACGCTTGGGCTTGTAATTCCTACATTGATACAGACGCCAGCTGTACATCACGCTACCCGAAGCTTGATGTGCTGGTGTCTGTACCTACCTACTCCACGTGGCCACCACTGCTCAACGATTATCATTATTCTTAAGGGAGAAGCGCTAAGGTAGCCCACGAAATTCAAATATTCTTACGTTTTTTTGCAATTTGTAAGTCAGTATTAAGTTGAATGATGATTCAAATATAATTCGCGACCATAACAATCATATATTTACAGAATAATAATCATTAGAATCAGTAATACAACTTCATATGTTAGAACAAGACCTCAAATGTCAAGATTTCATGAAAGTCATTTAATAGACTAGATAACTGTATTGATGATTTTAATGGTTATAATTCTATAAATACAGATTTGTTACGGTCGCGAATCATATTCAAATCAACATACAACCAAATACGTGCTCAAACATTTTAATTCCATTGACATTCTTCTATAAGTAATCCAAAAACTTATAAAGTTGCTCTCGTAATTTTTCATACGGTGTGTTCTAAGAATAATTGCGTTATAATATTCTAGGTACTATTTGTTTTATTTTATTTATTTATTTACTAATTCATGTACAGATCATTTAACCTGACTTGGTTTCCGTACCTATGTCTTTTTCGGGTGACCACTGAAAAACAGCGCTGTGCTGTGGGCCCCCCATAGCACAGCATCATGCTGAGTGGAAGCCTTCTTGTCACAGTCATGGCGTGCCAGCAGCTGCTGACTTTTGTTTTGTGCTCGTGATTTGTGTTTTATTTTTCTTATTGTAAAACTCGAATTAATTATATTTTTGTATGCACGTGTTTCTGTGACAAATAAACATATTTTTCTTTCTTTCTTTCTAATACCGTCTTGTAAATTGCAAAAAACGTAAAAAAAAATAATTTCGCGAGCTATCCTGACGCTTTGGCCTTAATAAATCAAGCTGAAATAAATGCAAAAGCAATTTACTTATCTAGAATGTTTATAATACAATTTAAGTATACAATTTGATACTGTAGTCAGGGTCAATATTAACTCAGGGTTGGGCGAAACACAAACATGAACAAGGGGCATTATTATTGCATCGTATTCAAGCAAGAACTGCGTGCCACCCCTATTGTTATTGTTACAAAATAAATAATTGATAAAGGTTCGCATTGTGAGCTCCAACGTTTTTGGGAACTATCGGTCTATTCTGTGAAAATTTCACCGTGAAAACTTAAGTGAAGAGAGTTATTCCACCTTATGATAAGGATTGACGCTATTGACAGCTCACTTCACGTTTTCTCGGTGAGAATTCTATAGCACAGACCGGCTGCACTTCGAAATTCGAACTGTGTCGAGGTGCGAATCCGCACTTATCATCGTGGATTCGCTATTCTGTACAGTTCTCTTGGAACCTCACTCAGATAAGTGACGCAACACAATTTGAAAACGAACTCATTGGTTTTAGTACGTATGTAGACATACGTATACCTACTACCTATAATCAAAGCGGATTCAAACCAAGACACTGGTGCCTATTCCCTTGTTCACTGTACTAAATTTAAGTTCAATGCATCTTTTTCTTTCTAGCAAAGGACAGAAGATAAATATTTGTATAGTCCTGTCAAATTAAGATACCCCATAGACAAGTTTAAACGTGATTAAAAAATTGGCTACTAAAAATACGTCAATTTGCGTCAGGCGCTGACTAATTTGACAGGACTAAACTAATAGTTATCTTGAAACAGAAAGAAAATGGTGCGCTAAACTTAAATTTAGTTTAGTTTGTGAACAAGGGATTTGGCGCCACTGTTCGAATTTCGAAGTTATGGTACAGACCAGAGTATAAAGGATTACAGAATATTATGTAGCGTGTACCAAAAAAGTAAAGATCAAAAATGATCCCTCCACTGTAGGTAGGTATATAAAATTAAGGCAAAATGTTTTTTCTTTTTAACAACGTAGCAAGTAAAATCCCTCTGAAAGATGTAAGCTTGATTGACGTCTATCCAGTTTGAAAGCAATTAACTTATAGCCCTACTATTACACCATTTAGGTAACTAAATTGGGTCAAAAGAAAGGCTTTTAGTAAGTAATAAGTAAGGAGCCCGCATCTTGCTGGATTGTTGCCAGCGTTAAAAAGTCTTAGAACAATGCGTTAGACTACCTATTTCTTATGTGGAATGAGAACTTATTCGAATGATAAAATGGTGTTCTTAAAAAGGTTTCTTTTTTATATTGGACAGTTGGAACCCGTTCCAAGAAATTTTGCGGTATGTAGGTGTGTTAGATAAATAAGCGTGGTTATTTTGTGGTCTACATTATAATCATAATTATTAAAATTTCTTTGTTTTCCGTTTATCGTCCTTCGCACCGCACGAGGCTACACAATTTTACCAAAATGGCGTAACCATTTTTTCTCACACACGTTTAGGCTAATTTGATTGTTGTTAACTGGCCCAACATTTAGGCAACTTTAAAAAAAAAACAAGAGACAACTTTTAAAGCAGTCTAAAGATGTTGTTAATGTAAATCATCGCGGATTCAAAAAGAGACACCGTTCGAATTTCGAAGAGATTTTACCGGTGACCTAATTTTGAGGCTCCTCCAAGGAAGTATCTTTAGACCCTTCTTATTCCTTATCTACAATCACCTAAGGTACTAAATTGTGTTATACAACACCATCATCATCATCTGCGGGAAAAGGCTAGTCCCAACTATGCTGGTGTCGGCTTCCAGTCTAGCCGAATGCAGCTGAATACCAGTATTTTACATGGAGCGACTGCTTATCTGACCTGCACAACCCAGTTACTGGGTAATACGATACCTCTTGGTAAGACTGGTCGTCAGACTTTCGGGCTTCTGACGACCCGTAACGACTGTCAAAGATCCACGAATGACAGCCGGGACCAATAGCTTAACGTGCTTTCCGAGGCACGGAGGAGTCTTGGTATGTAAAGATGGTCACCCATCCACGGACCAACTGCGGCAAGCGTCGCTACACATACCTACTTATTATTTACTCAGCGTTATTTTAAATAACAAGTACAAAAGTAGGTAATTATTAGGTCCAATCCTAGGCGCGTGTTTAATCAGATTAGGTCCATAGAACTCGGGGTTACCAACGTAAAAATGTTCAAGGATTTACGATAAGCGGTTGTCAAACGTGTATTGTCGATGAAACTTTTTGAACACGAATCTATAAGGTATAACTTTGTTGGCTTGCTAACAAGTTTAGGCAGTTGTCTCACCGCCGGCGATGAACGAGTAGCGAGTAGAACTAGCGACTGAAAACGAGTTGGCGAGCAGCGAGTGAGTGTGTAGTTCCGATAGTTTTGTCGCTGGGCTATCAGCGAGTGTCCGAGTGCGACGGGCGATTCCTCGCACCACTCGCTCGGGGCGGTTAGTCTCACAAGAGTTTCAGTCGGTAGGTATAGTTGCATGCCTGCCCTATACCCTTGCTATCTATAATTATAGGTACTTAATAATAATAATAATAGCCTGGGACATTTCACAGACGGTCATCTAATCCCAAACTAAGCAGAGCTTGTACTATGGAAACCAGATAACTGATATATTACATTACTATTTTTTTTTTTTGTAAATACATACTTACTTATATATAGTATAATTACACCCAGACTCAGGACAAACAGACATGTTCATGCACACAAATGTTTGTCCTGGGTGGGAATCGAACCGACGACAGGCGGTATCTTAATCAACCACGCCAGCTGGCCTGTCGGCCTAGGTATATTGTAAAGTTTTAAACTCGTTAAATTAACAAGAACTGCCGCTGCCACTACACAAATGCTATTATAAAACACATCATCGTCGTCGTTTGAACCAGACAACAATGGTAATCGGTCAGTAATTGTTCTGAATTCATAATATGTGCACTCAGATCCGCACTTACGTAGAAATGATCGCCGGTTGGTCTCTCGGCGTCAGCTCTGACCGCCAAGCGAGCATCGCTGAGCGAGTAATATCTTTGACAGCTCTTGTCGCTCAGCGACAAAGCAGTGAAGCGAGTGTGAACAGTCAGCGATCAACTATTAATATATAAATCTCTTTTATTTACACGGAAATGTATATACTGGATGTTTTTTTTTTACTGTCTTGAAAAAAATAGGGTACAATTATAGGTGAACGGAGTAAAAGCCTATGGCATACCTAGATATTTTTTTTTTGTTTTTTCAGTAGCATAAACTAATTGCTCTATCAATAAACACTATACATTTGAAGTAAATTAGAACAATAAAAACAGAAATTTTGAAAAATCTTTATAGATCGTTAAAAAATATCAAAATTCAAATAATACGCACTACGCAGGGTGCGTAGTGCGTATGATTTGAATTGCGATATTATTAACTTTTTTTAACTAGGTATGCCATAGGCTTTTACTCCGTTCACCTATTATGCCCAATTTTTTTCAAGACTGTAAAAACGTCACCCAGAAAGTACGTTTCTTGAGCGAGAACGAGAAAATAGCCGATAGTTAGTCGCTTCCTCGCCGGCGATGGGACAACTGCCTATCAATAGCTGTTAACAGCTCACTTTTAAAAATGATAGCGATCCTCATTGATGTGAAATCTTATTGGAAACTGGAGGATACGGTGGAGCATACAGTGGAGGTCTGCCCGGCTTGGGCAGAGCACCGCCGTGTTCTCACGGAGGCGATCGGCGGCGGCGATCTCTCGCGTCCGAGCCTGGTCCAGGCCATGGTGCGGAGCGAGAGTGCATGGGAGGCCGTCACCTCCTTCTGCGAAGCGGTAATGCTCGCGAAGGAGGAGGCGGAACGCGTGAGGGAGAGGCAGCCTCACGCCCTCAGTCGCCGCAAGAGACGCCCTGGGCGGCGGGAATCGATAGCCGATTCCCGGCCACCGTAGGCGCGGGCTTGGGACGGTGAGTAGTGGGTAGCTCGCCGTCCGGTGAGGACCAGGCCCGGGTCGACGGCGCGTTGTGTTCCACGCGCGCCTCAAAGAGATGTCAGCAAAAGATGGGGTCCAATAGGGCCGATGCCGCTGGGGTCGCGGGTTGTTTGAAAAAGATACCGTGGCCCTGGCATAGGCAACTGAAGGAACACGGGTGGGTTTTAGTCAGTAAAAGTCTGACACGCCCTTCCGCTCCACCCAGAGCGGGAGAAGTTATTTGATGATTTCCCATCCACAAAAAAAAAAAGCCATGGTGAAAAAATTTCCCGTCGGTGCAGCAGTTTTGTTGACCGCCGAATTGTCCACCGAGCGTGCGCTAGATCTACACAAATATTGTCAGTTGTCACTAATGATGGCTCTTTTAATGAAATCTCGTAAAAGAGAACATGTAAAGAAAGAAGAAAGAAAGTAAACATGTTTATTCGGCACATGCCATAAGTGCACATAACAACCAAATAGAAAAAAAAAAATTAAAAAAGAAAAAAAAAACTTAACTCTATACAATAAAAAACTTTAAATCTAGACAGAAAAAAAGAGATAATAATGTGTGTCTCACGGCTGTGCCAAGTAAGCATGAAGGTTATGTGGATCGCCCGAAGGACACGGTGGAGCATACGGTGGAAGTCTGCCCGGCTTGGACGGAACACCGCCGCGCCGCGTCCTCGCTAAGGCGATCGGCGGCGTCGATCTCTCGCGTCTGGCCCTGTTACAGGCCATGGTACGGATCGAGAGTGCATGGGAAGCCGTCACCACCTTCTGCGAAGCTGTAATGCTCACGAAGGAGGAGGCTTACCGCGTGAGGGAGAGGCAATCTTTGCGCCCTCACGCCCCTAGTCGCCGCAGGAGACGCCCTGGGCGTCGGGAATCGATAGCCGATTCCCGGCCACCGTAGGCGCGGGCTTGCGGATGGCGATCAATGGGTAGCTCGCCGTCCGGTAAGGACCAGGCCCGGGTCGACCGCGCGTTGTGTTCCACGCGCGCCTCAAAGAGATGTTAGCACTAACTGATGGGGTCCGCTAGGGCCGATGCCCGCCAGGGTTACGGGTTGTTCGAAAGAGTTACCGTGGCCCTGACACAGGCAACTGAAAGAACACGGGAGGGTTTTAGTCAGTAGAAGTCTGACACGCCCTTGCTTGTCAAAGAAGTAACACAGAAGGGGCAATTTAACGCGAAATATCACATCGTATGATCTTCGTTGACGGAATCCGAAATACCCTCTTCCTCGTCTTTCCTTAAGGCGACGATAACCGACTGTCAATGATTTTAAACTGATTATCACATCTAAACGAGTAGTGTTAATGATTTAGAAAAAATATACGTATACGTGTTTTAAAAACGTGTTTTAAACCTTTTGTTTCATGTATAATCAATTAATAATGCGTCTAATTTGGGACAGCGCTCCGTGATAGGCGAGTCCTCCTTAGTACTGGCTGGACGTACGACGCGTTACGTGAGCTCAGAACAGAACACGTAAGCTAACCACTCAAGGTCATTGGCATATATCTGCGACTTAATGGCCCGAGAATAAGGTCTATAAGAATTTCCACATTAGAGAAAAATGGTGGATGCTGCCCCAATTCTTTTTTACGCGACAGCGGCGAAGCTCCAGAAGGAGGCTATGTTTTTGCGTAGGTACCCGGTAATACCTACATAAATCCGTAAAGTAGTGACATTATATTTGTATCATAGCCGCCACGATATTTCCAGATTGTTACCGAAAATTGTTCGAAATCCAGAAATCTGACTGTATGAAACTACCGTCACAGATATTATATGGCCTGACAATATTCTTAATGCAATGTCAATACCGATGCGTCCTTGCTCCAATAAAATGTGTAGGCACCTAGATAGGTTTATCAAATTCTTGGAATCATGACACGGCGTTATTGAGTATTTTATTAAGAGTGGCATAAATTACAGCCAGTGCAGAGGCCAAAGCCTCTTCTTATTCAGAGAAGAGAAGAAATAGTTTACATTAGAGTGGCTATGGCACCAGTAGGGTGATTCTCTAAACATCATTTCGAAATTCGAACTATTTCGGAATTATGCGAGTGAATGCGTCACTCGAGTGAGATTCGAATTTTAAAAGTGTACTTGACTGGTTTGCTTGTCTATGTAGGTACACTTCTATAATGTAATAATTATTATATTGAACGGAACTAATTGGCACAATAAAAGAGAGCCCAGCAGTGCGTGAAGTCGAAGCAGGGATGATGATGACGATGATGGAGCTGATAATGTGTTCTTAATTAGGTACAGACGCCAACAGGTCAAGCTACTCGAAACTGTCACATTTTCCCAATCAACCTTGAACCTAATGCTTTGGCGATAAAGTTGAAAATCTATTAAAGAAATTTGAAAGATTGTAGTAGCTTGATGTGCTGGCGTCTGTACCTAATCGTAAAAATGGTACGTTCCACCCAATACAATTAGGGAGAGTTTCCATAAGCTATAGCTTTCAACAGGCAGGTACCCATCAAAACACTGGGAAATTCAGGTTTTACCTTCACCAATCCGTTTTCTGTGCAGACTGATTATGAAACCATGATATGAATCTCGGCAGACCGCTGCAGACCATTGCCAGTTATTTGAAGATGATCATGATCAGTCAATCAATCAATCAATGGTCATTTAGAGCGCGATAATTTTCAAATCGATCAATCGTGACAGTATAAACCTAATAGAAAAAGAAAATATCAATTAATTTCGCGTTTTTTGGTGGCATTGCTTGTAAAACGATCAATAAATTGTAGGCACTTTTACCGACGATTTTATAAAACGTAGTTTATTTTAGGTTTTAGTCTAAAATAGTCTTTTTAGGGGTAGAAACTATTTTTAGAATGTAAATATGGCGTCTTTTTATTTTTAAGTATTTTTTCAACACACTTTTCATTTGTAACTCGTTAGTTTTGATTTAAAATGATTTATTTAATATAAAAAAAACACCGGTGCGACATAATTAATTATGAAAAAATTAATGCAGATTTTCACACATTTCCAGCTGAGGCACAGGAATAGTTTCAAAGTTCCAATAGGATTATTTTATCCGAAGTCGCATCACTTTATGGGTAAAATGACTTACTGAATTATTAAAAGCACTACACAATCTAATAATAACACTGTATTCCGCATACAACGTTTTCATCTGCACGTCACTAGAAAATCAATATAGGCAGTCTTGGCTACAGCACTTTAGTTTAACACAGGATGCGAATGCGTATCCGAAATAACAAACACTTGACATATTCCCGCGCATTTTCACGTTAATTTTAATGAATTTATTTTGTTCAAAAAATTGTAAAATATTACATAATAAAGTGGGTTGAGATTTAATGTTTTCCGTGCGGGCTCCGTACGCTCCCCGCTCGGCTATTATCGGGTTACGTCGGCACTTTCCGTCGGGGGTGGAACGAGTGAGTCATTACCCCTCGAGGGGTGGTTTTTCGTTCCGTTCTACGAACGCGCATTGAAAGGGAACGATTTCTTATTGGAATGGTTTGAAATAAATGGAATACAATCATAGCGGTTTCATATTGAAACGAAAATTATTTTAAAAAAGAAGTTGTATTTTATATACAGCTTAATTTTCCTTACGGGACTTGGTAGGTAATACTTATTTAGTATCTACAAACCAATCCTTTCAATTTCGTTAATATAATCTAATGACCACTGAATAAATCTAATAGTTATCCCTACCACGAAACAAAATTGTCCATGTCCCAAATAAAGTTATACATTATAATACCTTCGCGAGAAAGGTGACAAGTAGCGCCATCTTTTATTCTAAAGATGAACTACAGACCTAGTTACTTTTTGGTCTATTGGAACAAGGTGTCAAATCGGACTTGCTTCACACGTGCTTTACAATACTTACCTTTTTTAGAGAGTAATCTACAAAACTATGTAATACCTAATTTCGAGGCACTCTGCGAAGTCAGATGGGTAGGACCTACGAGTACTACTGCAGTCCTCAGCAACAGACAAAAAATCCAGAAAAGAAACAGATCAAAAATGCAGGGATTTTTGATCTGTTTCTTTTCTGGAGTTTCTGCATATCCAACATCTACTCAGGGCATGAAACCGGTTTTGAAATACCGATTAATATTGTTCAAGAAACCGGTATAATTCCGTTCATCGATTAACCGGCTAATTTCAAAAACGGTTTCAACTAAACCTAAATAATTTTGTTTAGCAATTATCACAGAGAATAGAATTTTAAATAAACCGGTTTTACCGGTGGCCACGATGCTAAATGGTGATTTACTCGAGCGTCGTGGGGACCTATTATTGGATTTTGAAGATTAGATGGTAGAAAGAAAAAAGGTTATACGAGGTATCTATCCTTCACCGGTGGGGGTTGCAGCTACAGGTTTTCAAAATGTGAAAAAATCTGTCACATGGAGATACTCGAGCGCGTCAGATATTGATAGTGTGCCCCACGTGTTTCTCATAACGGAGGAATATTAATCTGCCGGTTGCATGGTGAGAAACGGTTAAAAAAAAATTGTTCGAGCGCGTCAGAAGGGATGTTAAGTAAACCCTAAATGAGCCCCTAACACCCCTACTTTTCGAAACATTCTCAAGCGCTTACTTGATTGTTTTTTCACAATATGTACACCTTATAAAACAACACATTTCATGAAAATGCAAGTGTTTTGTTGCACTCACAGAACGAAACGACTCAGCCAGCAACGTAATTGTGCGTAATTGCATATTCGTTGGCGTAGAGCGAGAGCTTTTTAGTGTATAAAGGAGAGATGGGGTGGTACGTAGAACTAGCTTATACCGTCTAAACTCAAATTAAGTAACCGGTTAATTTCGCTCAACAGAATCGGAATTAGTAAATACTCGGTTTCTCCCATTAACCGTCTAATATACCGGTAACCGACACCTAAACCGCAATCATTTCTAGTTCGGGGTCAATTACCTAAACCGCTTTGGAAAATTAACCGGTTTCCGAGCCCTGCATCTACTTACCTCACTAGACAATTTAAAGAACTTAAGTAAATGTATGTCTCTATTATAATAATAATCCTGGGACATTATTCACACATGGTCAACTGATCCCAAACTAAGCAGAGCTTGTACTATGGAAACCAGATAACTGATATACTACATATACTACTTTTTTTTTGTGAATACATACTTATATAGATAATTATACCTATTAGGTACAGCTTACAGGGTAGGTACTATACACATAGAGTCGTCACTCATCATCTCTAGCTACATAATAATGTCTATACTAATAATAACACTGAAAAGTTTGTTTGAACACCATAATCTCTGGAACTATCAGTTGGATTTGAAAAAAATATTTTTGCATTTGAAAACCCAATTCTTGAGGAACGCTACAGACAACATACCCCCCTATGAAGTACCTAATTTTTATAATATTTATAATGTTATATGTATGTCGCTGCTTTGCATGAATACCCGCACAAACCAAAATTTTGAAATTACTGGTTTATAACACAGCCAAATGCAAAATACTCCTTATTTCATGGAAGTAAGACTCACATTCATAACGGCAAAACCGCCGATTGTACCGTTATGAATGTGAGTCTTACTGACCGTGACATAAGGACTATTTTGCAATTGGATGTGTTATAAACCAGTAATTTCAAAATTTTGGTTTGTGCGGGTATTCATGCAAAGCAGCGATGTGATATTGTGGCAGTGCTCTCCATAAATAAATAAATAAATAAACATCACTGATCACGCTATGACTCTTAGGAGCCATAGCGTGATCGTCCAAAAGAAAAAAGTAAGAAAGAACGCTAAGTGAAAACGTAGTAGGTACCTGATAGCGCGGACGGGCGATGCGATGCGATCCACCCGGGTTGGAGTAACAAGAAATTTCACGCGGGCTGCAGTTCATTATAATAGGGCATCGAAACAACCATGTCAAACCTCGTCTTGTTATCAATGAATACCTCATGTTCTTTTGTTAGATAAAATATTACTGATGGCCGGTTCTTTGATCAGTTGTTAACTCAACCAATGGTTAATAATAATATTCTTTATTCATCAGACAACAATGATCCAGCGTGTTAGTAAACAATATTATAACTTATTACTAGTGATAGTAGCTCAAAAACAATACAAAAGACAGAATAAATAAATAGTGTTGTGAAAAGGACATCACCAATTAACGGTTAGTGATTGTCCTTCTCACAAAACTTATAATAATTGGAGAGTCGATACTCTCCAATTATTATAAGTACAACAAACAATTATATATAAGTATAGTATATGTATGTTTATATATTTTAGCTTTATGTATTTATTTAAGTTTATGTTATACGTGTAGGTATAGTTAAAATTTTAGTTTAAGTCTTCGCATATTCATATTTTTCTCTTCTTGTTGTCACACACTATTGTCTACATTTCTATTTCATTTCTCCTTTCGCAGGTCTGCTGGAAGAAAAGCAGTAGGTACCTTTGTAGGTACTCCTAATTATAATTATGTATTAGGTTGGGGAAAAAGTCTTTTCGCATTATAGTATGTATGAACTTGTAATAAAATCTCTTTGGCTATACTATTTGTATCTGGCTGGTTTTGGTATCATTGAAAGTTTAAATTTTAAAGAACATAATTCCAAATTCAAATTAGGAAAATGTGTGATTTTCATTTGTTTTTCGTACCGTCAAGATGAGTGAATCTAATGAAGAAATTCGATACATTTTAAAATTTTACTACAAAAAAGGTAAAAATGCAACGCAAGCCGCGAAAAAAATTTGCGATGTTTATGGACCTAATGTAGTGTCTGTGAGAGTAGCACAAATTTGGTTTAAGCGTTTTCAATCCGGAAATTTTGATGTCAAAGATGCACGTCGCTCTGGTCGCCCTATTACGGATAAAATGGATGCCATTTTTGAAAAAGTGGAGCAAGATCGGCCATATCAGTAGTTACGACGTAGCTGAAGAACTGGAAATTGACCACAAAACAGCTTTGGCGCATTTGAAAAAAACTGGGTACACAAAAAAGCTCGACATTTGGGTACCTCACGAGCTCACTGAAAGAAACCTAATGAACCGTGTACTCATTTGTGATTCTTTATTACGACGTAATGAAACCAAACCATTTTTGAAGAAGCTGATAACTGGTGATGAAAAGTGGATCACGTATGACAAGAACGTGCAAAAAAGGTCGTGGTCAAAGGCCGGTCAGGCTTCACAGACTGTGGCGAAACCCGGGTTAACTCGCAACAAGGTGATGCTGTGTGTGTGGTGGGATTGGAAGGACATTATTCATTATGAGCTGTTACCACCAGGCAGGACCAACGATTCTGAACTCTACTGCGAACAACTGATGAGATTAAAGCAAGAAGTTGAGAGAAAGCGGCCGGAATTAATCAACAGAAGGGGTGTGGTTTTTCATCATGATAACGCTAGACCTCACACATCTTTAGCCACTCAGCAAAAATGATAGAGGTTGGCTGGGAGGTGTTATTGCATCCGCCGTATAGTCCTGACGTATTTCCACCTGTTTCGGTCTCTTCAGAATTCTTTAGGCAGTGTCAGGTTAACATCACGAGAGGACTGCCAAAACCACTTGTCGCGGTATTTTGACCAGAAGTCCCAAAATTTCTATAGCAATGGGATCATGTCCCTACCTACAAGATGGCAAAAAGTTATCGAACAAAATGGTACCTACATACTTTAGTTAAATGTAAATAAACTATATTAAAAAGTGTTTTGAATTTTCTTAAAAAATGCGAAGAAACTTTTTCCCCAACCTATTATATTGAGTCAACTGTACTTCTAATAACTTTAATAGAAGGCGATAAAAAGAGCGAAAGGTTATATTTCAAATGTGAATACAATCAAGAAAAATAGCTAATCATAGTGAATTGAATAAGGCCTATTGGCAGTGCAAAATAAATTTCATATTATTTTATTAATATGGTTATTAATAAAGTACAGTTAAGTTATTAGAAGTACAGTTGTCTCAGTATACTTAGGAGCCATTGATATAAACATAAATATACATGTATAAAATTTTGTATATTTGTTTGGAAGCCTTAATAGGTTATCATATGTGAAAATATTGCAGTTCCAATAATATTACATAATACGTGTCGAATTGATAACCTCATTTATTTGAAGTCGATTGAAAACACAGTGAAGCGCAAGGTGTAATTTAGTTTGACATCTCTTAGTTCATAGCTATAGGTAGCCATCCTTTCGTTAGTAGTTCCGTCCCGCTGCCTGTTAGTAAAAGATAGCGATTCTCTAATTTTAGTTTAGTTTACTGAACAAGAGAATCGACATCAATAGCCTAAATTAAGTTTAGTTTGTGCACAACAGTGCCTGACATTTTATTAGATTAGCCCAAACAATGATTACTTACACACTAATACCTAATCACAGAATGTCGTTTGCTTACAGGTGGCTAACTTTAAAGGGACTTGTGGCTACACAGCCACACGTTCGTCGATTTACGAGTTAAGCTGCGGTTACCACGGTCGGTCCGTATATGGGGACCTTCACTAAATTACATTGGGATGGGGCACGTCCGGGGCAAGGGGACAATCACTGCATTGGGACATGTACCTACTCGTAGGTATGCCAATTTATCGTTTGTCGTACAATTTACTTCAAAACGAGTAATCAAAATGCACGATTTATTTACGTGCATCTAAATTATTACAATAGGTAAATACGTTTAAATCAGAATTGATTAAAATATATACTTAATTAGGTAAGTACTAACTGAATTGTTTTCATGCAAATTTATTGATACGTAAACGCAATGTTTTATTTATCGAACGTCGCCGCGTCGCCATATTGACTTCAGAGGTCGTGAACATTTTATTTAAGGTGACGATAAGAGACTTAATGATTTCAAATTCAAGATCACGTCTAAACGAGTAGTGTTAATGATTTGGAAAAAATATATGTTAAATAAGAGCATTTTCTTAATAACTTAATATATGAATATTTTAGATTATTTTTATTTCACATAGTGTAATTAATTTGTAAAGTTATGTCTAACGCGGATAAAAAACTGAGAATCACGCTAAAATTATCAAGTATATTTTTATGACACCTTCACCATTTTAAAGATAATTTTAATGGTTTATCTTTTAGTATGTGTGTTTTAAACCAATACCTTTTGTTTTATGTGTAATCAATTAATAATGCGTCTAATTTGGGACAGCGCTCCTTGATGGGCGAGTTCTGTTACTGGCTGGACGTACGACCGTTGCGTGAGCTCAGCACAGAACACGCAAGCTGCAAAGCTGCTGGCACTTATCTGCGTCTTAAAATTGAAATCGTTAAGTATCCTTACTTGTTAGCTGCTGTCTGCAACTTCTTGCGCATAAGTATTAAAGAGGTATCATTACCTACCATCTTACTTCAATCAGTGCAACTCATGGAACGTGCCGTATCTTACAAATTACATGTTTCTTTAACTTTCTATCTTCAGTGGTTTACGTTGCTAATGAGCAATCTGTTAGCATCAAGACTAGTTTTCAGCATGGCTCTTTCCTAAATACAACTGGCGAAATGTGGGTGTAGGTACTGGAAGTACATCTCTACCGACACTCCTCCTCCCCTGCGGCCCCAAATAAAGTTATACATTATAATACCTTCGCGAGAAAGGTGACAAGTAGCGCCATCTTTTATTCTAAAGATGAACTACAGACCTAGTTACTTTTTGGTCTATTGGAACAAGGTGTCAAATCGGACTTGCTTCACACGTGCTTTACAATACTTACCTTTTTTAGAGAGTAATCTACAAAACTATGTAATACCTAATTTCGAGGCACTCTGCGAAGTCAGATGGGTAGGACCTACGAGTACTACTGCAGTCCTCAGCAACAGACAAAAAATCCAGAAAAGAAACAGATCAAAAATGCAGGGATTTTTGATCTGTTTCTTTTCTGGAGTTTCTGCATATCCAACATCTACTCAGGGCATGAAACCGGTTTTGAAATACCGATTAATATTGTTCAAGAAACCGGTATAATTCCGTTCATCGATTAACCGGCTAATTTCAAAAACGGTTTCAACTAAACCTAAATAATTTTGTTTAGCAATTATCACAGAGAATAGAATTTTAAATAAACCGGTTTTACTCAGACGCACGCCAGCTGCCGCCGCCGTTTTAGTAGCAGTGGCCACGATGCTAAATGGTGATTTACTCGAGCGTCGTGGGGACCTATTATTGGATTTTGAAGATTAGATGGTAGAAAGAAAAAAGGTTATACGAGGTATCTATCCTTCACCGGTGGGGGTTGCAGCTACAGGTTTTCAAAATGTGAAAAAATCTGTCACATGGAAATACTCGAGCGCGTCAGATATTGATAGTGTGCCCCACGTGTTTCTCATAACGGAGGAATATTAATCTGCCGGTTGCATGGTGAGAAACGGTTAAAACAAAATTGTTCGAGCGCGTCAGAAGGGATGTTAAGTAAACCCTAAATGAGCCCCTAACACCCCTACTTTTCGAAACATTCTCAAGCGCTTACTTGATTGTTTTTTCACAATATGTACACCTTATAAAACAACACATTTCATGAAAATGCAAGTGTTTTGTTGCACTCACAGAACGAAACGACTCAGCCAGCAACGTAATTGTGCGTAATTGCATATTCGTTGGCGTAGAGCGAGAGCTTTTTAGTGTATAAAGGAGAGATGGGGTGGTACGTAGAACTAGCTTATACCGTCTAAACTCAAATTAAGTAACCGGTTAATTTCGCTCAACAGAATCGGAATTAGTAAATACTCGGTTTCTCCCATTAACCGTCTAATATACCGGTAACCGACACCTAAACCGCAATCATTTCTAGTTCGGGGTCAATTACCTAAACCGCTTTGGAAAATTAACCGGTTTCCGAGCCCTGCATCTACTTACCTCACTAGACAATTTAAAGAACTTAAGTAAATGTATGTCTCTATTATAATAATAATCCTGGGACATTATTCACACATGGTCAACTGATCCCAAACTAAGCAGAGCTTGTACTATGGAAACCAGATAACTGATATACTACATATACTACTTTTTTTTTGTGAATACATACTTATATAGATAATTATACCTATTAGGTACAGCTTACAGGGTAGGTACTATACACATAGAGTCGTCACTCATCATCTCTAGCTACATAATAATGTCTATACTAATAATAACACTGAAAAGTTTGTTTGAACACCATAATCTCTGGAACTATCAGTTGGATTTGAAAAAAATATTTTTGCATTTGAAAACCCAATTCTTGAGGAACGCTACAGACAACATACCCCCCTATGAAGTACCTAATTTTTATAATATTTATAATGTTATATGTATGTCGCTGCTTTGCATGAATACCCGCACAAACCAAAATTTTGAAATTACTGGTTTATAACACAGCCAAATGCAAAATACTCCTTATTTCATGGAAGTAAGACTCACATTCATAACGGCAAAACCGCCGATTGTACCGTTATGAATGTGAGTCTTACTGACCGTGACATAAGGACTATTTTGCAATTGGATGTGTTATAAACCAGTAATTTCAAAATTTTGGTTTGTGCGGGTATTCATGCAAAGCAGCGATGTGATATTGTGGCAGTGCTCTCCATAAATAAATAAATAAATAAACATCACTGATCACGCTATGACTCTTAGGAGCCATAGCGTGATCGTCCAAAAGAAAAAAGTAAGAAAGAACGCTAAGTGAAAACGTAGTAGGTACCTGATAGCGCGGACGGGCGATGCGATGCGATCCACCCGGGTTGGAGTAACAAGAAATTTCACGCGGGCTGCAGTTCATTATAATAGGGCATCGAAACAACCATGTCAAACCTCGTCTTGTTATCAATGAATACCTCATGTTCTTTTGTTAGATAAAATATTACTGATGGCCGGTTCTTTGATCAGTTGTTAACTCAACCAATGGTTAATAATAATATTCTTTATTCATCAGACAACAATGATCCAGCGTGTTAGTAAACAATATTATAACTTATTACTAGTGATAGTAGCTCAAAAACAATACAAAAGACAGAATAAATAAATAGTGTTGTGAAAAGGACATCACCAATTAACGGTTAGTGATTGTCCTTCTCACAAAACTTATAATAATTGGAGAGTCGATACTCTCCAATTATTATAAGTACAACAAACAATTATATATAAGTATAGTATATGTATGTTTATATATTTTAGCTTTATGTATTTATTTAAGTTTATGTTATACGTGTAGGTATAGTTAAAATTTTAGTTTAAGTCTTCGCATATTCATATTTTTCTCTTCTTGTTGTCACACACTATTGTCTACATTTCTATTTCATTTCTCCTTTCGCAGGTCTGCTGGAAGAAAAGCAGTAGGTACCTTTGTAGGTACTCCTAATTATAATTATGTATTAGGTTGGGGAAAAAGTCTTTTCGCATTATAGTATGTATGAACTTGTAATAAAATCTCTTTGGCTATACTATTTGTATCTGGCTGGTTTTGGTATCATTGAAAGTTTAAATTTTAAAGAACATAATTCCAAATTCAAATTAGGAAAATGTGTGATTTTCATTTGTTTTTCGTACCGTCAAGATGAGTGAATCTAATGAAGAAATTCGATACATTTTAAAATTTTACTACAAAAAAGGTAAAAATGCAACGCAAGCCGCGAAAAAAATTTGCGATGTTTATGGACCTAATGTAGTGTCTGTGAGAGTAGCACAAATTTGGTTTAAGCGTTTTCAATCCGGAAATTTTGATGTCAAAGATGCACGTCGCTCTGGTCGCCCTATTACGGATAAAATGGATGCCATTTTTGAAAAAGTGGAGCAAGATCGGCCATATCAGTAGTTACGACGTAGCTGAAGAACTGGAAATTGACCACAAAACAGCTTTGGCGCATTTGAAAAAAACTGGGTACACAAAAAAGCTCGACATTTGGGTACCTCACGAGCTCACTGAAAGAAACCTAATGAACCGTGTACTCATTTGTGATTCTTTATTACGACGTAATGAAACCAAACCATTTTTGAAGAAGCTGATAACTGGTGATGAAAAGTGGATCACGTATGACAAGAACGTGCAAAAAAGGTCGTGGTCAAAGGCCGGTCAGGCTTCACAGACTGTGGCGAAACCCGGGTTAACTCGCAACAAGGTGATGCTGTGTGTGTGGTGGGATTGGAAGGACATTATTCATTATGAGCTGTTACCACCAGGCAGGACCAACGATTCTGAACTCTACTGCGAACAACTGATGAGATTAAAGCAAGAAGTTGAGAGAAAGCGGCCGGAATTAATCAACAGAAGGGGTGTGGTTTTTCATCATGATAACGCTAGACCTCACACATCTTTAGCCACTCAGCAAAAATGATAGAGGTTGGCTGGGAGGTGTTATTGCATCCGCCGTATAGTCCTGACGTATTTCCACCTGTTTCGGTCTCTTCAGAATTCTTTAGGCAGTGTCAGGTTAACATCACGAGAGGACTGCCAAAACCACTTGTCGCGGTATTTTGACCAGAAGTCCCAAAATTTCTATAGCAATGGGATCATGTCCCTACCTACAAGATGGCAAAAAGTTATCGAACAAAATGGTACCTACATACTTTAGTTAAATGTAAATAAACTATATTAAAAAGTGTTTTGAATTTTCTTAAAAAATGCGAAGAAACTTTTTCCCCAACCTATTATATTGAGTCAACTGTACTTCTAATAACTTTAATAGAAGGCGATAAAAAGAGCGAAAGGTTATATTTCAAATGTGAATACAATCAAGAAAAATAGCTAATCATAGTGAATTGAATAAGGCCTATTGGCAGTGCAAAATAAATTTCATATTATTTTATTAATATGGTTATTAATAAAGTACAGTTAAGTTATTAGAAGTACAGTTGTCTCAGTATACTTAGGAGCCATTGATATAAACATAAATATACATGTATAAAATTTTGTATATTTGTTTGGAAGCCTTAATAGGTTATCATATGTGAAAATATTGCAGTTCCAATAATATTACATAATACGTGTCGAATTGATAACCTCATTTATTTGAAGTCGATTGAAAACACAGTGAAGCGCAAGGTGTAATTTAGTTTGACATCTCTTAGTTCATAGCTATAGGTAGCCATCCTTTCGTTAGTAGTTCCGTCCCGCTGCCTGTTAGTAAAAGATAGCGATTCTCTAATTTTAGTTTAGTTTACTGAACAAGAGAATCGACATCAATAGCCTAAATTAAGTTTAGTTTGTGCACAACAGTGCCTGACATTTTATTAGATTAGCCCAAACAATGATTACTTACACACTAATACCTAATCACAGAATGTCGTTTGCTTACAGGTGGCTAACTTTAAAGGGACTTGTGGCTACACAGCCACACGTTCGTCGATTTACGAGTTAAGCTGCGGTTACCACGGTCGGTCCGTATATGGGGACCTTCACTAAATTACATTGGGATGGGGCACGTCCGGGGCAAGGGGACAATCACTGCATTGGGACATGTACCTACTCGTAGGTATGCCAATTTATCGTTTGTCGTACAATTTACTTCAAAACGAGTAATCAAAATGCACGATTTATTTACGTGCATCTAAATTATTACAATAGGTAAATACGTTTAAATCAGAATTGATTAAAATATATACTTAATTAGGTAAGTACTAACTGAATTGTTTTCATGCAAATTTATTGATACGTAAACGCAATGTTTTATTTATCGAACGTCGCCGCGTCGCCATATTGACTTCAGAGGTCGTGAACATTTTATTTAAGGTGACGATAAGAGACTTAATGATTTCAAATTCAAGATCACGTCTAAACGAGTAGTGTTAATGATTTGGAAAAAATATATGTTAAATAAGAGCATTTTCTTAATAACTTAATATATGAATATTTTAGATTATTTTTATTTCACATAGTGTAATTAATTTGTAAAGTTATGTCTAACGCGGATAAAAAACTGAGAATCACGCTAAAATTATCAAGTATATTTTTATGACACCTTCACCATTTTAAAGATAATTTTAATGGTTTATCTTTTAGTATGTGTGTTTTAAACCAATACCTTTTGTTTTATGTGTAATCAATTAATAATGCGTCTAATTTGGGACAGCGCTCCTTGATGGGCGAGTTCTGTTACTGGCTGGACGTACGACCGTTGCGTGAGCTCAGCACAGAACACGCAAGCTGCAAAGCTGCTGGCACTTATCTGCGTCTTAAAATTGAAATCGTTAAGTATCCTTACTTGTTAGCTGCTGTCTGCAACTTCTTGCGCATAAGTATTAAAGAGGTATCATTACCTACCATCTTACTTCAATCAGTGCAACTCATGGAACGTGCCGTATCTTACAAATTACATGTTTCTTTAACTTTCTATCTTCAGTGGTTTACGTTGCTAATGAGCAATCTGTTAGCATCAAGACTAGTTTTCAGCATGGCTCTTTCCTAAATACAACTGGCGAAATGTGGGTGTAGGTACTGGAAGTACATCTCTACCGACACTCCTCCTCCCCTGCGGCCCCACCGCGTCCGCCATAAGACGTTGGCCCCGTCAAGGCCGCGGAAGGTAGGGAGAGCAGCGCACCGCAATACCGGCACTCCTCTCCTCTCTCCCATACGACATCGCGGCCCACCTCAGTTGCGATGTCGCCCAAGCGGCACCGCAACCTACTTGTTGGCCGCAACGTCGTCGGCTTACCGCCAAAAGCCCTGACGAGCGGCCCCTCCTCGGGTCCTCTTCGCTTCACCGTGGGTGACCAAGCCACGGCAACTGAGCCCCCCTGTCTCGACAATGCGGGAACCCAGTGGGGGGACTACTTAGGAAACTTCAGTTATCACTAGTAGTAGGTACCATCGCGGGCATTTGCGGTGAACCACTTTACTACCTACGACTACTATGGTAACTACGGTGACTATTGCTAAGGTTGTAAGGTTGAAAAGTGGTTCACCGCAAGTGTCCGCGATGGTACCTACCTAGTACCTACTACCTGCTTAGGATAGTTTTAGTTATCACTAGGAAGGATATTTCCTTCGTGATGGATTTCTGGTGTGCCTGAATACTCAGACGAGACCTCTTGTCATCTCATTTAAAGTAAAGATAATCACAAAATGGTGCTGTCGGATTAGATAGAACGGTACGTCACAATACACTAGAACAAGTAACGGTATCTAACCGCAACAACACAGTGATACTGCAATGGATAAAAGGACACAGTGGATCACTAGATAACGACGCTGATGGACTAGCTAGGAGAGCATCCAGCACGTCAGTTTGTGGACCCGAACCAATCGTACCCATCCCCTTCATTTAGCTACACAGGTGGTCCTCGACACTGGGCTGCAGGCAGACTATGCCATCCTTAGATGGTAGGCTAACCAGGTGTTTATCACGCCTGGACAGAAACGACCTGCGCCTGGTGACGGGGACCATCACAGGACACTGCTCACTAAACAAACACTTCCACACAATAGGCATAACGAATAGTCCTCTGTGCAGGGCTTGCATGGAGGCTGAGGAAACCGTTGCGCATGTGCTCTTTGAATGCACAGGTGTTACCCAGATTAGAACAGAAACCCTCGGGGCACTCAGATCTTTCACAGATGTTCTGAACAGACCAGGAGATGTGATCAACTTCTGGAGGGAGTTGGGCTGGTTGGAATAACCACCGCTGGCCGCCATGGCCCACGCACAAAGGTCCACCTGTTGCACTAAGTGCGGAAACCAAACATTCTAACATTAGAACACAGAACGGTATTAAAATTTTATGACACATCAAAAAGGTTGGCGATCTCTGCCCATATTAACGGAAACAACAAAGTAAGAGTATATTTAGTAAAATCCAATGTCATTGTTAACGTTCATTTGGAGTTTATTATTCTGGTAGTTCACAGGTGTCCGAAAACAAATGTAAGTATTTTCAATTCGTTTATTTTACTTACAAATCGTTGGCTTACTGCAAGAACTCATTAAGTGACCACAATGAAATGTTGAGAAATCAATTAATGAACTTTTTCAATCTTAAACATACGTAGTCTGGTCATAAGTTTTGTCACATACGGAAAGCACAATGAGTTACGCACTACAACCATTTATACATCAAATGAAAGAGTATAAAATACAGATTTACACCACATTAAAATTATTCGAAATGTCCTCCTCTTGCTTCGATACAAGCCTTCAATCTTCAAGGCCAGCTATTAATCGAAGCACGCATGACGTTTATGTCAATGTCGGCGACTGCTTTAATCAGGGATGCTTTAAGTGACTCCAAGTTGCGATGGGGTTTAGCGCAGACCTTCTCCTCTAAGAGCTGCTATATTTTGTAATCCAAGGGATTCAAGTCTGGACTGGATGAGGGCCAATCCTCATGCCTGATAAAGTAGATTCCACGGGCCGTAAGCCAGTTTTGGGTACTTTTCGCCTTATGAGCCGGCGCAGAATCCTGCTGGAATACCCAGTGCTTGTTTTCAAACATTGTTTGTTAAAAAGGTTCCACAATGTTTGTTAGGACTGTGTTTGATATACAAGGGCATTGGTTTTCACTCCTTTTTCACAAAAAAACACCTCCGTTGGACCCAAATAGGACACCTCAAGCCAAACCATGAATGCCGAAGGGTGATGACCACACTGAACACGTGGCACACGTCTGCTCGCGTCTTCACTAGAGTGTGCATATACTTTATCATTTTGTTTGTTGAAACTCTCCTCAACATTGAAAATTTTTTCGTCTGAAAAAAGTATTTCGCGATATTTTTGTCCTGCGTACGGCCTTAACAAAGCCCGGCTTCTTTCGAGTCTGATTTTCTTCAGCCGTACGTTAAAAAGATGTGCTGTTTTTTTCTATAAGCACGCAATTAAAACGCGTTAAATGAAGACCTAGGACAGGTCTTCATTTAACACCCTTTTAACAGTAGTTCTGCTTAGTCCCATCTGCAGAGCCAACATTTTTTATTTATCAAGAGTCGACTGTAGTTCGTTCGAGGAAGTTATGTGTATAGGTACAGTTCGACAACGTTCAAAGGTTCCATTGTTTATCTTCGGAAAAACCGAACTTTGTCGAATTAAATGTAACTGGTCCAATAAGGGAGTGACGGAATTAGTGCGTCACTCTACACATATAATAATTTAGGTGGGAATATAAATCAATTTCTATTGAACGATAGCCACAATTGGTTCCTAACACCTATAAGTTGGACAATTTTTAGTAGTAATTAGGACGAAATTCGCAATATACATATTAGTTCGTATGAAACTGACAGGTGTCAAGAATGCTTTCTCTCGACAGCCAGACGTAGATGACGTTGACCATTTTTAATTACCATTACAATTACTATTCATCAAGTACGTCCGCAATCTTTTTGGCCGGGTTGAACGTCGGCGCGGCTCGCGCCTGCGCAGAATGCAAAATTAAGGTATCAGTTGGGACGCATGATCGATCGCATTGTCGAGGCGGGGGGCTCAGTAGCCGTGGCTTCGTCACCCACGGTGAAACGAAGAGGAACCCGAAGAGGGGCCGGGCCGCTCGTCGGGGCTTTTGCCAAGAAGTCGACGACGACCTAGCGGCCAACTGGTAGGTTGCGGTGCCGCTTGGGCGACATCGTATCTGAGGCAGGCTGCGATGTCGTATGGGAGGTATCGTGGCTGAGGGTTGGAGGCCGCCGCGGGAGAGGAGTGCCGGTATTTCGTTGGCCGCTCTCTCTATCCTCTGCGGCCGAAAAGTGGCAGGAGGCCGGGCCACTGACCTGACCGGTCGCAGGGGGCCAAGGGTGCTTAGACACGGGGTTGTCTAACGCCCATGTGCTGGTTTGGTCCATGGAGTGGTCACGGCGCGAAATATGTTCTTGTGCGCCGGTGATGGGGGGTGTTCCCCAGAGGAGGGTCCGGTGACGGACAGCCGCGGCGGGTTCGCGGTGAGTGCTAACGTGTGCCCGAGTTCCCGCCACAGGCGGCAGAGGAGGACACCGTGGAGTTTTAGTGGGTTGGAGTGCCACATAACTGCACTATCTCCCCGTGGCAGTATGCATGAGCATTTCTCTACGGAAAAAAGAAGTTGGGACGCGGGAGGGTTGCGGGTGCACGGCACGTTGACGGCGCCGGCGGTCACCCGCGCGTTTCCTACTACCGGCTGGCGTCCTTGCGGCAGTGTCATATTTGCGTTAATAATTTTCCACTCGACTGTACCATGCGCAAGATGGCGGTCGCGCTAACTTACGCCCGGCCAAAAAGATTGGGGACTACTGTACCGCCAGATTGTTTGGCATCGAATAGGTAATTAATCCAACATAATTTTAAAAAAAAGCTTTATAAATTAAATCTAACATAAATCCTTAACGTTTCAGCGAAAATGCACGACAAATACTTGGGACTTGGACCCGAAGAGTTTTTAAGCTTGGCTAACCGTTACTTTAGTTTCCAAGACGCTATGAACGAACTGGAGAAGGAACCAGTGAAGGTGTTCTCACCTCTTTCAGAGAAGAGACTGGCAGAACTCTACCTGATAAGGGAAGTCAGCAAGGATTTGCAGATGAAGAAGGTGGAAGATATCAAGAAGGCTGCGGTGAGTTAGCATACTGCGTCATCAGCCTATTATGATATACTGCAGGGCACAGCCAGGGGGCTGTGCCCTGCAGTAAAACTCACAACCGGAGTAGGTCTCACAGAGAGGGCTCTGTGAGACCTACTCCGGTTGTGAGTTTTAATTAATTGAAATAATGGCGCCGATTCCCTTGTTCACAAGCTAAATTAAATTTAAGTTCAGTGCATCTTTTGCTTTCTATTTTATTATGAAAAGGACAGACGATAAATATTAGTCTAGTCCTGTCAAATTAAGATACTATATAGACAAGTTTAGACGTGATTAAAAAATTGGCTAAGTACTAAAAATACGTCTACGTCAGGTGCTGACTAATTTGCCATGACTAAACTAATATTTATCTTCTGTCCTTTTCTTAATAAAAAAAAGATGCACTGAACTTAAATTTAGTTTAGTCTGTGAACAAGGGAATCGGCGCCAATGTGAAGCTTTTGTTTCTTGTTTGTCGGTATACCAGCCGGTCTATTCTGTAAAAAAAAAACTTACCGTGAAAACTTAGGTGTTGCTGTCATTCCTCCTGCAGTGCTATTCTATAAAAATATCATCGTAAAAACTTAGGTGAAGTGAGCTGTCATTCCACCTACAGTGCTATTCTGTAAAAATATCGTCGTAAAAACTGAGGTGAAGTGAGCTGTCATTCCACCTGCAGTGCTATTCTGTAAAAATCTCACCGTGAAAACTTAGGTGAAGTGAGCTGATTTGACACTATTGATAGCTCACTTCACCTAAGTTTCCACGGCAAAATGTTTACTGAGTAAATCGGCTGTATGTTGCAGGATAATACGAAAAATAGTTTTTTTTGTGACAATCCATAACGTTCATATCGGCCAATCAGCGTTCATACACATCGCCGTTGTTCACGATATGTTCCTAAGCTGTTTTTTTTTTCAAGAATGCTGATATGGATTAGCTTGTAGGTATTTTTACGAAGACCTTTCTTAGTTTCCAATAATCTGGTCCTTTAGACCTAAGATTAAAAAAAAAAAATATAGTGCGACTTATACCTACAACGGTGAACGACGTTCGAGAGTTGGAAAAAATACAGTATAATCATATATTGTACCTATGGACGCTTTTACCTTTGGGCATCGGTTATAATAAAAAAAAAACTGGCAGTACTAAAAATATATAATATTGCAACACTGTGGTGGCATTTTTATTTTCTAGCAACACCAGTGAGTGGCGTGACGCTATCGGTGTTGTGTGCAGTGTGAGGCCATTTTGGAGATAGTCTGAAATGTCCATAGGTACAATACATGACCCTACCTAACTATGACTTACAGACAGAAGAGAAGAGCTCACACTGTACCTACGGTTATGTAAAGAAGAGTCACAAGAAACATCACAACACATACTTACCTGCACAGCCACCACCTTTTAAAGCAGTATTATTTTAAGGTTACTTCAGTGTGGGAAAGAGATGGAGCTAGACATCCTGTATAGCTCCATCTCTTTCCCACACTCAAGTAAGAATAAAATAATACTGCTTTAAGAGGTGGTGGTCTAGCTGGTTCGAATAACTATCCTTACGATAGGTAGCCATTTGTCTTTCAATAAGTAGGTAAGTTTTTATTGCGTGAGGAAATCGAACCAGCGACACGTTGCGCAGCACTCACCAATGCGCCAACCGTTTCGACGAAATCTCTCCCCAATTGTCTAGAAGGCCTGTGAAAAAACGGGTCACTGTGTATAAAGTTATCGTAGGTATTATTGACGCCTGCCAGGGTTGCGGGTTGTTCGAAAGAGTTACCGTGGCCCTGGCACAGACAACTGAAGGAACACGGGTGGGTTTTAGTCAGTAGAACGCCCTCCCGCTCCGCCCAGAGCGGGAGAAGTTATTTGACGATTTCCCACCCAAAAAAAAAATGTATTATTGGCGATTTATCCTCTCCTGATGTTAAGTAGGTACCTACTTATTTCCTTTCATTTAAATAAATTATTTGTTCACAGCAAAAGGAAGAAGAGGCAGAAGAAAAGCCAGAAGAGAAGACAGAAGATAAGGTGTAAACTGTTTTAGTTTAACTTATTCATTATAATGTAGTTAAGGGTATACTTAATTTGTTTTATTTTTGTATTTTACCTTATTGAAAAATTTTACATTCATTCATTTACGTAGATGGTAGGTGCCGATTTTGTTGTGCACAAGCTAAACCTAATTTAGGCTATTGCTAACTTTTTCTCTCTAATAAAATAAGAAAGAGACGGACGTAAATTAGACCTGAGTAGTTGAACTAATATTTCCATAGGTGCAAAGGAGATGTTCCAAAATGTATGGACCTTGGGCCAGGTACGTGTACACTATACATAAAAATAGGGAAATATAAATATTTAAAATAGTTCTCAACTGTCCAATTACTTCAAAATGTCTTTGTTTGCTAGTAAACTACAATTAATTACACTTGAAATTGCAACACAACAAAAACCCGTCATGGAGTAAGCTGTCATTTTGATTGATTAATGACGTTTGACATCTTTAATACTCAAGAAGAGGACTGAAGTGATAGCTGACAGTCCTCTTTCTATGACCAGTGCTCGATCTTTGGTTTACTGTCATTGTTTTAATGCACAGAGTAACTAAATCGGTGAGACGCCATGTTGAAAGTAGATAAAAATAATTGATAAGTATCAATTCCCTACCACAACAGTATACATTTAAATGAATTATCTATATATTTCCCGAATTCTACGGATTTTTCTCGTTTTTTGAGGTAGTGTACCTGGCCCATTTTGAAACATCTCCTTTAGACGGCACGTAAAAACATGTCGACTAAAAACACAGTGAAGCGCAAGGCGTAAACTAGTTTGACATCTATAAGGGCCGGTTTTTTGAACCGTAGTTAACTCAACCAATGGTTAAACATAGAAACTAATGGTTGAATTTTGGCTAAATGTGTTTGCTAAATGCCTTTATTTACTATTTTTTAACTTTTCACATTTAGCCAAAATTCAACCATTAGTTATACTATGTTTAACCATTGGAAGAGTAAACTACGGATCAAAAAACCGGCCCTTACTTTGTTCATATCTATACCCAGCCGTCCTTTTTTTGCACTGCCTGTTAGTAAAAGATAGCGATTCTCTAATTTTAGTTTAGTTATTGAACAAGAGAATCAGATGCGTTCGCCGCACGGCGATCTGCAGTTTCCATACTAAATTCATATCCGCAATACACGGACCGCTCGATCAGTTCCTGAGCGGTCGGAGCAGTCGCTCTGCGGTCGAGTTTCGCCGTACGGTCGACTGCTTAGAGCTGCCGGACCCATCATTTATTTATTTATTTAATAAGGTACATCAACAATATATATAAAAATACATTTTTTTAAATTTTATGACCGAGACAGAGATCTTGTATGTATATCTCTAACAGATGTATGTACACAACATTCACTGTATGTAAACATAAACATAAAAAAAAACAGGATAAACTAGGGTATTAATTAGTTAGGAAAATTACGATGGAAACAAAAATGGACGGGATTAAACCAATACAAATAAAATTGAAATATAAAGATACAGATTAAAAAAAAAAACATGAAATCACGAAATTAGAATCAAAATTAATAAAAATAAGAATCGGGAACAAAAGATACAATACTAATCCTAATTTAAATCTAATAACATTAGTTATTATTGTGAGATCAGTTTAACGCTTAACATTACTTATTATTAACGTTACACCATACACGGACCGCTACAAGCGGTTGCTGCCGACCTCAGCAACCGCTATTTTTATGGCTTAAAATACTAACTAATTCATCAAATGAAACCACGGACATTCTAATGCAGTTGAAAAACTTTTTAGTGTCTTCTATCAGCTGGGGATACAAAGTATGAAATATTCCATGCTGTTCTCTTGATTGTAGTATTGGACGCACCCACATTCTACGGTGTCTTCTACGCCTACGCTTGCGTAATAGTAGTACAAGAAGCAGTGTTTCTTCATCGAAATCCATCTTGTAAATGAACGTCGTGTATGACTTCATCGCGACCGCTCTAGAGCAGTCGGTCTCGACTGCAACATGAGTCCGTCTATGGCTAGCCTTAGGCTCTAGGCAGACGGACTGCATTTCAACTGCATCCCGACTGCAAATTTGCAGTTTGAATGCAGACAGTAGCAGTACAACTGCAATAAAACTGCAAACCAACCGTGCAGCCCGATTGCAGTCGGTGTGCAGTTGGCGTGCAGTTCCAACGACTGCACGCTAGCTGCAAGCTAGCTGCACGGTCGACGTGCAGTTCAAATGCAGTTGGACCAATTGTATTGGAACTGCTATAGAACTACATCACTACGCAGACCGCGTGCTAGGATATACCTACCCCGCCCGCCTGCTCCTGTCCTGCTCCAAATGAAGTTCTGTAGCAGTCCTAATGCAGTTGGTCCAACTGCAATCAAACTGCAAATTTGCAGTCGGAGTGCAGTTGAAATGCAGTCCGTCTGTCTAGAGCCTTAGGTAAGAAAGTTTGCACAAGAGTTTCCTTATACATGTTTACGGCAGTATCTGATAGATTCACAACAGAAACTTGATATGGTCGCCCTTAATGTATCACTTATATGAACATATAATATCGTGGCAGACTGGTGCCTAAACTAAGCTCTAGGCCTGTATTACAGGACTCCAAAACTAAAGTATTTATTATTGTTTTGTATCTTAGTTTTTATTATCAAATTATTATTAAGAACTATTAGATTTTTTTTTATTCACAAAGAACCCACTTAGTTTATTTATTTATTGATTTAAGTATAAATATAAATATTATGTAGGTAATAGGTAATACGGGCTGGTATCCGCAAACACGTCAATGCGAACCTAGCGTATTAAAAATATTATGTCTTAAGTATGCTCTGTGTGTGCTCCCCGTCTCTTGTCCCTAAAGGTTCATTAGAAAACCAGCGTCAGACAGCATCTGTCTGGCATTAATGCTGAAATGAACCTTTTTGACGCAGCCGTGAGGCACACACTGGTGATTAAACATTTTTTAATTTCTTATTTGTATTTTGTGTTTCACGAACTGTGTCAAATAAATGTTATTCTTTCTTTCTTTCTTTCTTATACATGGTCAAATTAGCTAGTGAAACTCAAACTCAACAAAAACAAGTGATGGGTTTCGATATCTAAATAAGATTAAGCAAAAGATAAATTAATTACCTAGATGGTTTTTTTTGACCTCATCAACCGCAGTGCAGTTGAAATATGAGTTTAAAAAACCGGCCAAGTGCGTGTCGGAAGTGCGATTTACCATGTTATTTTAAGACCATAGACTTCTTATAAGTTTTCCTGTATTCAGTAAGCATAGAACTATTTTCTGTATTTTTTTTTTACAAAATTTTAGGCTCAGTAGTTTCTTAGATAAGGTGGGGAGGAATGGTCAATTTACATCATTTTTTTTTTAAAATAACTCTAAAACAATTTATTTTAAAATTATAAAAAGAATCTATTTGAGACCCTCACAGTCTCACAGCCCTTCGTTTTGATATGTCACACGGACCAGTTTGCAAGACATTTGTTTTTTTAATTTTCTAATTTATCCCCCAAAAGTGACCCGCATATTCATAATTCATTTAATTACGTTACAAGTCAATGTTGGATCACAGATATTCATATGTGTACCAAACTACAATTAAATCGGTCCATTAGATAGCAAATTGGCTGTGACAGACGGACAGACAGACACACGAGTGATCCTATAAGGGTTACGTTTTTTCCTTTTGAGGTACGGAACTTTAAAGACGTGATGGGTATCGATATAAACAGGATTTTCGAAAACAGATTTCTTAATTCATAGATACTTCTTTGGAAGGCGTACGAGGGGCCCAAGCCAACTCGCAGAGGCCCCTTAGATAATTTTAAATGATGAGGAGGCACTAACCGACGATTATCCCTATATGAATTATGCGAGTGCACCCAAGGACAACCCCCGGTTGGTGCAGGACTATTTCAGAACGTGGAAACGAAACATATTGGGCTATGAGTTTGGGTGGCTAAAGTGGTTTAGGTAACTTGAACTATGGAATAACTATGTCCCCTGCCTGACCAATGTTATATAATTATACACGGATAAAATGGCAGAGGATGACTTGCACACTCACCAATGGGCCCCCGGAAACGGTCGCTAGCACATATTGACGTAGCGACAAGGGGGCAACACTTCTTGAGGTGCTTGAGGAATGGAGAGGTATTCCACGGCTATCTCTCAACTCAAGCCGGCCAATAAAGGTAAGAAAGAGGTGGGAGCTCTGTTCCCTGTCAGTGTACACTCCAGTCGGCTAATAAAGGCAAGCCAGGGGTGAAGAACAAGACTTCTCCCGGGAACCATATATCAATATAAAATTTCTTTATTTCCTTTAATTAATAAATAGAGTGACTTGGCAATTGCACACAGCAGTATAATCTACTAGGTAATTTAAATGGTCCGTCACAAAACGTACTAATACTTATAAACAAATAAAAGCACAAAGCGCAAATATTAGATAGATTTTGCCAATTGCCAAGTCACTCTATTTATTAAAGAAATATAATGTTAATATGGTTACTATACAAATGTTAGTAAGTATATAGCTAACTAACAAGGTATGAATTTATGACACAGTGGTTGGATAGCTGCTCCCCGGTAGGTACCCGACCACATTCAATTTCACAACTTTTTACGGCAAAAAAACTGCGTTGCGAGACTTGTGCCTTTTTGTACACGTTATGTTTTTGATGGGATCTCATTTCTTTTTGTACAGACGCCAGCACATCAAGCTACTACAATCTGTCAGATTTATTTACTAGATTTTCAACTTTATCGCTAAAGCATGAGGTTCAAGGTTGATTGGGAAAATTTGACAGTTTCGGGTAGCTTGACCTGCTGGCGTCTGTACATACGTAGTCTTCCTGTTTTCTTTTCGGCCAAAGTCCACTCCCTGTCTCTGTGGCCTATTCTCAGAGGCTTTGATGTATTGATTTTTGACAAGTCTGGACGGTAAATGCATCTAAGTCTATATTCAGAAATTACAGACTCCTGCGCTTTAATACAACCTAACTTGACATTGGCGCCGATTTCCTTGTTCACAAACTAAACTAAATTTAAGTTCAGTGCATCGTTTTCTTTCTATTTAATTATGAAAATGACAGAAGATAAATATTAGTTTAGTCCTGTCAAATTAGTCAGCGCCTGACGTAAATTGACGTATTTTTAGTAGCCAATTTTTTAATCACGTCTAAACTTTTATAAGGAGTAGGAATCTTAATTCGATAGGACTAAACTAATAATTATAAAATTTATTTAAAGTTTAAACATCGTTACAATTATTACTTTAAAATTAGTTTGACATATTGATAAATTCTGTCTGTAACTGTTGGTATATACAGACGCCAACAGGTCAAGCTACCCGAAACTGTAAAATTTTCCCAATCAACCTTGAACCTAAAGCTTTAATAATAAAGTTGAAAATCGATTAAAGAATTTTGACAGATTGTAGTAACTTGATGTGCTGGCGTCTGTACATTCATTTTTTTATATGCAGTGGTCCTCAAACTAAGCGGTGCCTGTGTCTTGGGGACCAGAGTTGCGATACATGATTCTGTTTTTTAACTGGTGTGGATTGGGAACAAGCATTGACTTATATATTACTCCTTTTGATATCATTGGAAATAAGTAGGTAATTAATTGCAAACAATGGTCAAGGCTTAAAACTAAAGAATAATAAACAATCAAAATAAGGTGTCGGTGTATGTGCTTGTGGACTACACTGCAATTTTGTGTAGGTATATGCGTGTGTCTGTCGTATTGGTGAGATTCCGAGTGTGAGTTACATATGTTATGAAATAGCTTTCGGTTTCTTTGTTTGAAAGACCTAAGAGCCAATTTTTTACCACTATTTTACATGCAGAGAGGCAGAGATCTTTTGAGTCACAAGGCAATGGTGCCGATTCTGTTGTACACAAACTAAACTGAATTTAGGCTATTGCTAACTTTTTGTCTCAAATAAAACAAGAAAGGGACGGACGTAAATTAGTGCTGTCAAATTTAGTTGGAACTGTTATTTCCATACAAATTCAGACGACACGTAAAAACATGTCGACTAAAAACACGGTGAAGCGCAAGGCGTAAACTAGTTTGACATCTCTAACTTAGTTCATAGCTATAGCCGTCCTTTTCTAGCACTGCCTGTTAATAAAAGATAGCGATTCTCTAATTTTAGTTTAGTTATTGAACAAGAAAATAGGCACCAATATACTGGTGGCCTTGTTATATACAAAAGCGTGTAGATAAGATAGACATCGTCTGGCATAGAGAATTAAACCACGTCTGGCTAGGAGAGACGTGGTTCTATTATATGTAGGTAGCGGAATGTAGAAGATGCGTTTGGAAGTTAATGAGTGGTAGTCTGGTCTGATTTTTGCTTTTTTTTAAGTGTGTAGGCATGCGTTGAGGATAAACAGTTGGCGGACACGGCGAACTTTGTACAGAGAGTCAGTGGGGTAGAACAAATCGCTTTTTTAAAAGTACTTTTATAACAGCTCACTGGGCTCTTTCGAGCTCAATCATTGTCGTTTTTCTAGCTCCGCCCCAAATTGATATGTCATATTGTATATTGCGAAATAAACCGTTCGCAAGATGGCTTTTGAAGTGCGATCTCTTAATTTCTTAACTATTCGTATTAGTTTCCTTACTCGCCCAGAAAGAAGTTGAATGTGCGCTTTAACAGATAGGTTTTCATCAATGAGTAGGCCTAAATAACGAATTGAAGATGTCCGGTTAATACATTCGCATGAGCAGTCTTTACGTGACGTTATCAGATGGTTCTGACATGTGTGGAATTTTAAGGTTGCGAGGAGGGCTAGATGTATGTGTTTTGCAAAATGTGATTTGCTTTGCTTTAAATTGAGAGTAAGTAGGTTATGGTTAGTGTTTGCGCTACTGCGATAACCTTCTTCTGCGAAAGTGTAGACCTGTTCCCAGATGCGGGCATGAAACGCAATGATCTTGTCGTCTGCGTAGGAAAATAGTTCCGCATTTGCGAGAGTGATGTTTAAAATGTCGTTCATGTATATTATAAAATAATAGTGTATTTCCTAGTAAGCTGCCCTGCGGAACTCCAAAATTGATTGGGAGTTGACCACTTGAGTATTCCCCTCATTTCACGTATTGTCGTTGATTGGCGAGATAGCTGTGAAACCACTCAAGCGGTTTTCCGTTTATATTGCTTCTAGTTTTTTAAGAAGAAGATCTGTTGAGATTGTGCCGAAGGCTTTAGCTAAGTCTAAGAAGACTGCTAGGCATCGTGCACCCCTTTCTATATTTGCTGATATTGAGTTTGTAAGCAGTGAAGCTGTATCTTGGGTTGATTTGCCTTTTCTAAAACCAAATTGTCACTCGGAAATGAGATTACTTATATTTTTCAAGAAAATTTACTAGTCGGATATTTACTACTTTTTCTAGGATTTTAGATAAGAGACTGAGAAGTGCTAATGGTCTGTAATTTTCAGGTTTATCTTTGGGACCACTTTTATGTATCGGGCTCACTGCCGCGACCTTCCACTGTTCGGGAAATACACCTGTTTCCAAGCTGAGGTTAATCAGGTGGGTTAAAAGATGTTTATAATCAAGTTTTATCAAGCTACTTTTCGGGGTACATCTGTTCCTGTAACTGATCGACTTGAGCTCCTAGGCATGGAGTTGACATCTGGTCTCAACTTCGGCGCCACCATCGAGTACAAGGCCCAAACTGCGGCCAAGAAACTGGGCATCCTAAATAGGGTGAAGCGATACTTTACGCCTGGACAGCTTTTAACCCTTTACAAAGTGCAAGTCCGATCCTGCATGGAGTATTGCAGTCACCTTTGGGATGGATCAGCTAAGTACCAACTAGCCGCGCTTGACTCGGTGGAACGCAGAGCTAAGAGGCTCATTGGCGACGTAAAACTGGTGGATGCCAAGCTTCATTGCTTGGCTCATCGCCGCAAGGTTGCCTGCTTGTCGGTCTTCTACAGATTGTACTTCGGAGAGTGTGCCCGAGAACTCCACGACCTCATTCCACCGGCCCCCTTCTACCACCGGACATCTAGACGCACTGCCAGTTACCATCCCTACCTGGTTGCTATTCTACCAATTCGCACTAAGCGCTTCCAAATGTCTTTTATAATGCGCACAGCAAAAGAGTGGAACTCACTACCTGCGTCTATGTTTCCGAACGTATACAACCCTAATCTCTTCAAAGTGAGAGTGAACAGGCTTCTTCTGGGTAAGCTCACTCCATCGTCGACTTTGTCTCTGTCACCTCACAAATAAAAAAAAAAAAAAAAAAAAAAGTGTTGGGGTTTTTTTTATGATTCTTACACTGATTTTTCAGGACCTGGGGAACTGTCATCAATATTTATCGTCGTCGGTAATTTTCTTAATTAAATAGAAAGAAAAGGATGCACTGAACTTTTTAGTCTGTGAACAAGGGAATCGGCGTCATTGATTAGATGTAAACCACCTAGACTTATCACTCTCGAAAGTGCCACATACGCTTGACCGCTTCTGAGCACTGAAGAACCAATGTCCATAAACTGTCTACGGCATTCTATGATTAGATCTATTTACACGTCAACTTTTAGTATGTAAAACTTTTTGGGGTTGCCCATTTATTCCAATGCAGAGTTAGCGTGGCCCCAGACTCTAGTAACACTACCAGCGGTTGTTGATTCCCAAAAAAATCATCAAATCTTTGTTATTTCGTCGTGTATGTCGCAAGTCTGCGGCGCGTTCGCTAGCTAATTTAGTTTGACCCTGTAAGTATAAAGAAAGTGGATCCTCAGGTAAGATTTTTGAAAATTCTTCCCCTCAAGTGGTTAAATGGGGATTGAGTTTGTAGGGCAATCCTATCAGGTACAAAAAAATACAAAAAATGACTTCTGCGCATCTAACGACTGTTGCCAACTTACGTGCCGCGGGCTGTATACGAGTTGTAACTAATAGAATAATAATAGCTCTCTGAAATCGGGAACGGTCCAAATCACCCACCGCTGCACGGGTAGCGGTCTGGCCGTTAACCTATTATGTAGGTATAGTCAAAGCTTCTAACAATAATGTGCAATGCGATATCAATGGCAATTCGACCACAAATCTGCAACTTTTAGCTTCGCGTTTAAACAAAAACCGCCACTAGATGGCGTTGAGAGCGTGAACGTATCCACCGGGTATTCGGACAGTTGCAGATTAAATTATGGTTTTTTTTATACATTGGCTATCTGAAAAAGCACAAAAGTAACTAGGTACACAAGGCTACGTATCAATATATATATTTCCAGTATAAGCTGACCTCTCATTGTACGGAAATCTTATACAATGCGAGGTGTATTCCCATTCGACCCCGTGGTGGCACGAACGGGAATTTAATAAATAAATTATGGAATGATTTTAATTATTATTTATTAAATTCCCGTTCGTGCCACCACGGGGACGAACGGGAATACACCCAATGCGAGATCCGTATTTTATCTGTGTATTAGTGTTATTTGCGTGGATATAACAATGCCATGACCTCCCTGAGAAGGCAAAACTACCATGCAGTATTTACCAGCTAAAATACCATGCAATTTTTGCACTCGCCCATTACGCTTAAGTGCTTTTATAATATCGCACCTTTATAATTACAATGACGTAAGTGCAAAATATGATTAAAATCATCGATATATATGTACGTATAGCTCTATGATTAAAATTAGTTAGGTATTACGAACGCTGTAAAAAGTGACAAACTATCATGGAATATTCACTTTTTTGTAATTACAATAAATACCGCTAGATGGAAGTAGCGTCAATCTCAAATTGAGCAAGACTTGAAAGCAACAACGCCTGATTATGTGATTTTTAAGTGTTAATAAGTTTTTAAAAATATTACCTACGTATTTTATGTCTTTAAAAAGTCTTCAGAAGACTGAAGTTAGTTGATTTGTGTCAAAATAAATAAATATCTAGATAATTTTCTATTATAATCTATGTTTTATTTATCTTCTGCTTTATAATACGAAACAAAATAGTTTCGATTCGCCTTTTTCAAGTTATACACTAACTTCTAAATATTTCTTTTTGGACGTATAATTATTGAGATAGTAATAAAAAATATTTTTTAATTTTACTTATGTTGTACCTTAACGTCATTGTTCGTCACTATTTTTTAGTATTTTATATATTATATATTTTAGTGGAACAATGACTTAACTGTAGGTGCCCTGTATTTCGATTTGTATTAATTAAACTACGAAATACAAAGACATTATGATTAACTAACATTAAAGTATAATATAACCAGGTATTTGTATAATATTAATTATCTATAAATATTATCGTAAAAAAAAGATATTGAGGAAAGAGTAAAAATAAAGTTTCAAATGCATTTTTCTCGAATGTATAGTATTTGCACTTATGTCATTGTAATTCTAAAGGTGCGATATAATGGCGTGACTTTAAAAAGTTGCTGTACTAATAATAATAAAATAAAATAATACGCAAAAAAATATACTTGTTTTATTCAACTTCTTAAACATAAAAATGGAAGGTTACAGGGAAGTAATTTCATTCAAACTACTTGTCTTAGTTATTATAAAAAAGTATAATTATCCATAATAATACGTAGCAAAATGCTATATATGTGTTATAACTAAGAGTTGTCTGTCATGATCTCTTCATCCTCATCCTCCGGTTCCGCAAGATCTGGATGACAGACTCTGATATGGAGATTAAGATTTATTCTCACAATGAAACTTTTACCGCAAGTAGTACATTTATGTGGTCGTTTGACATCATCGTCAACGTGAGGAGGATGAGCTCGTGTAAGATGTGTTCTGAGTAACGACGCATGCATAGTTCGGTCACACTGCGTACATTTTACATGACAGTCAATTGGCTGCCCTTCGTGCGTCTGTCTGTGCTTTTCCATAGTTATTTTTGACACAAAGAGCTTGTTACAACAATCACACTTGAAATTTTTCACTTTTGTATGCTTTTTCATATGGATTTTCAAGCAGTTTTTCGTAGGAAACATCTCATCACATTTAGAACACTTGAATTTCTTTATATCATTATGTAGCTGCATGTGTAGCTTCAAGTAAGCTTGTCCTGTGAAGCTTTTGTTACAAATCTCACAGTTTATTGTAGATACTGACGAATGAGTTTGCATATGACTTTTCAGAAATTGAGCAGCAACAAAGCTGCGGTCACACACCTCACATAAATACTTTTTAGAGGCAGCACCTTCATGCTTGCTCTTGTGAATATCCAAGTGGTACTGAGAGTTCACTTTAACGTCGCACTGGTCACATTTGAACTTGCGTCTTTTTTTGGGACCTTCCTTGTGATGTACTGCGGGTTCAGGCTCCATAATCGGCGTATCCTTGTCGTTTCCATGGAACTTTTTGTGCAGCATCAAATACTCCATACCTTCGAACGTGAGATCGCAAACATCGCATCTGTACCTCGGATCATTCTGCTGTTGTTTCATTTCGTATGTTACATTTTCACCACCATTGTATGCTTCGGCCATTTTCTCGCGTTTTACTGACGAACGGTTATCTTGTTTGTCGCTGGACGCCGGCTCCATCATACTCTTCATCCAATGGTCTTGAATGCCAACGCCGGATTTCGTCTCCATTTGGTGAATGGACGCTTCGCTGTTGTTAGCGCATATTATAAAGTGTGCGATATTGATCCATAAATCGCGATGTTGTACTCACAATTTCGCGTAAATACACAATACTAGCGTGCACAACGCTAATCGCGCTTTGTTTACGCGTTGCTTTTGAGGATTTCACGTTAAAATATCAGCGGTAACACAAAAGGGAGCCTTGTTACTGTACCATAAATTCCAAAAGAGAAGCGATGCGCGTTGGTTTTTTTCGGGCGGTTCATTGACAGCGGGAACTTTTTTTATTCTTGACAACTCCATTGTTGCCATTGTAAAATTTTGTTTAACCCTAAATAATAAATATTTTGTAATTCTAAGTGATCATGAAATTATACGGTTTTAATTGTAGATCTGGCTTTATATTTAGGTGAATTACAAAACAATTTTATGAACTATTTTTTACACATGTAATTCATAAATTCTATGTAATGTAAAATGCCAAGTAAAAAAAAATCAAATTATTATAATTAAAATCTGACAGATGGAAAATGGCGTCTGCAATGATATGCGGTGTTTATTTTTATTTATATCCTTGAAAACTTGAGTTTTATCACGATAATAATGACAGTTTTTGTGTAGTACCGGTAATGAGTAACGTGTCCGTCGACATGGCCTCTAGTTCAGAGGCTCCTGTGACGACTTATGTCGATAGTTCTTCCGACGATGAATGTTTGTCGGCAGTGAAACGAAAAGCCGTAATTTCTTTCGAAAATAATAGAAGCTGTAATTATGGGGAGGACAGTGATGATGAGCCTATCATGGCCGGCGTATTGGTTACCGTGGAAGTGGAAGAAATGGACGAGGATTGCCCCCTAGAGTTTAACAAAGTAGGTAACATTATTGACATCAAATTACTTCAATTTTACCTATAGATTCTGACTAGTTTCAGTAAAGTTATGTTAACTATTGTAAATACTTGAAACTAGCTCTCAAAACCACTTTACTACTTCTATGTTAACTCTGTTCAGTATTGACATCTTGTTATTTATGTTTAAACATTACACACATGAAAAACTTATCTATCAATGTTTCATGCATGAATTTACCATGGCACACAAGGTAGCTTTTACTTTTAGCTGATTTAACTGAAATTTTTTCCATACATTATTTTATCAAAGGGAACATAATGTACTGCCTAAAAATTAGTTTGTTTTTGTTATTTATCTTAGAATTGGTCCAACTGGTCCACTTTTGACCAGTTGAACAAAAATAAATAATAATAATATTTGACAGATAACAATAGAAACACTTATGATTGCAATTTAAACAAATGTCCACTTTATCTCTATGGAAACTAGGTGCTTTTCAGAACAACAACTATTACAACTATTAGTCATATTTAAAACTCAACTTTGTGTATCTACCATTTGATTGCTAATGTGTAAAACAAATAATTTATCATCATTAGATACAAAAACTATAATATGTTCAGTACTGTTATTACCAAAAAAATAATATTCAGTTCTGCAACAATAAATCCAGGGCATTCTTATGGCATTTAACGGCCTACATTGGCTAAACTTGAAATAAATTCTATTTATGCTTTAAAGTCTTATCTAGTGGGAAAATAATCCAACTGTATACCTAGTTAGACATTTGAAGATCCTTCCAATATTTAAAAACTGTGTTTTTTTTTCTAAATGCTTTTACATTTTGCAGACTGAAAAGCCCAAAAGATCAAAAAGAAGAAAAAAGCAGAAAGAAATAAAGGAGAAAGTAAAAAAAGGGAGGACATTCCAATGTACTGAATGTGACAGAGAGTTTGAGAACTCTGCTGACCTCAAGACACATGGGCTTGAACATCAAGTTAAAACTAGGTAATATTTAAGTTAGTGCGCCTTATATTTTTTTTTTATCTTTCTGGACAAATTTTAAGGCACACCCCAATCCCTCGAGAAAAAAAACTTCTTACAAAAATAAAACAACCAACTTTAATTTCGGAAGTTGGTGTCTTTGGATCTGTATTTTAGTTGTTTGCCACCGACTTTCGAAATTAAAGTTCTTTGTCACTTTGTAGTTTTTTTTTTTTTTTTGTATAAACGTTTTTTTACTTTCACTCTTTAGTAATGGTACACACCAATTCATTTACCACTACTTGCTATGTAAACAACAGTGACAGGAAGTATTATAACATCATCAAGATACACAAAGTGAATTATTTACATATCGGGTGTGAGAGTGAAAATGGCGGGTGAACCATAGTGAATTAAATTATACCAATTATCAAAAAAATGTACCTAAATAGTACTATCCAGTACCTAGCTCTAAAAAATTTGTACCACCTTCAGAACAAAATTATTTCGAAATTAAGATACACCTGCCATATTGACTTTAAGACGGGGGGTGTTCTGTAATATTTTATTATTTAACCATTACTCATAAAATATAATTGTACCTAAAAAGTACCTCAAGTAAAATAAACACACAATTGATCAGTTGGATAGTTCCTGAGAAATAAAACAACCGTGTCTTGTGTATAAGTAAACACGATAATTAACATGATATATTGATATAGTTATACAATACATTTATATTTTGTAACGCCTCGTCATGTGTTCAGCCCTCGCCACGCCAAGCCAATGTTTGGTAATTGGTATAATTTAATTCACTATGGTACACCCGCCATTTTCACTCTCACTATCGGGTTAGGTAGTTAAGTAAAGGTAAACAAAAAAAACATGTGACATGGTTCACCAACTAAACGTAGCACCTGTCACTTCAGTTACCAAACTAAACTATATGTTTAGTTGGTTAACCACATCATGTGATTTTTTTGTTTACCTTTTGGTTAACTACCTAACCTGATGGACTGCAGTTGTCATTTAGTTTGTCATGTCTATGAAAACTGCTTGGTGTGCCAAAATGGTGGGTTGATAATTCTGCCTAGTCTTTTACCAACTATGTTGGGGTAGGCTTCCAGTCAGCAGCAATACCACTATTTTACATGGAGAGACAGCCTATCTGATGTCCACAACCCAGTTACTTGGTAACATGATACCCCTTGGTAGATACCAAGGGGTATCATGTAATTAAAAGTCTGATAACCAGATGGTTATCAGACTTTTTGGCTTCTGACTACCCTTAACGACTGTTAAAGATCTGCAAATGACAGCCGAGACCAACGGCTTAATGTGCTTTCAGAGACATGGAGGGGTTTCGATATGTAATGGATGGCCACCCATCCACGAACTGACCGCGGCAAGCGTAGCTTACCCGTCGATTGTACCATGTGGCTGTTATTATTTAGGCACGAGCCTCAGTGGGGACTGAGGCTCGTGCGTTTCAACCATCTTCAACATATTTTATAGCATTCTACATACAACTGTTTACAGACATAAATGTGAGATATGCAACCGGTACTTCAAGAAGGCGTTCAGTCTGCGCATGCATGCCAAAGTGCATATGGAGAAGGTTGCTCCTACATGTCCTCTCTGCGGCCTCAAGTTTAATAATAAGAATTATTTGGTAAGTGGACTATTATTTTTAACTACCGCCCACGTGGAGCGTGGAGGTCGGATATTATCCCACGGAAATGTACTACAGGGTTAAAAAGTATCCTTTGTCCTAATCCAGGTCATAGTCTACCTATGTGCCAAATTTCATCTAAGTCCGTTCAGCCGTTTTAGCATGACAAACAAACTCACTTTCACTAGGTACTCTTTTACAGAACTAGCCTTGGTAATACGCGATCGGTCATCTTGCGCTATTCGTTTTTAGGTTCATGAGGCCCTTGATCTGTGGAGTACTTAAGTTAAGCCACATCTGTCAGCACGGATTTTCTATCGCTCAGGATCGCCATTTCCTAGAGCGAGAAAGATAAAAAAGGATAGAGCATGAAAAAAGGCGATTCCGTGCTGACAGATGTGACTCAACCATTAAGCTGTTATAAAGACCCACTCCAGACACTACCTGACTATATTTCACTGTAACTCGTTCGTTTTTCAAACTGCATACTATCGCCAGGTTCGAACCCATAACCCTCGTGCTTGATGAAGTCGTGTAGATGCAGTTTTTAGGTTCTAGTTTTCTTACGATGTTATCATTCACCATTTTGAAATTTGTAACTTTGAGAATAGTGGTGATGAAATTGCACAAAATTAAGTGCATGCCTGTCTTTGTATCCACGACCTAGAACTCGTCGGGGCCGTTAAGCTGATATCAGACGCTTCATTTAAGTGAATGTTCATTTTTGTTTCATTCCAAGTTCACACGACGCCGACAAAATTTAATAGAAATTAACGCTCATTTACTCATAAAATTTTTCGTAGACTAGTGCCTACATCGCCACATGCGAACTATGTATCACACTGACGTCGCGCAAGCAGAGTTTATCGCGCGACTAGCGTATATCGGGTGTAAAAAGACACTTTCCGAAACCGAAAGCCACATATTCAACTAAATTTGGATAATTTTTTTTCACTAGACCACTTTACTGTTTCTGGAGATATTGGTGCCGATACTGTTGTACACAAACTAAACTTAATTTATGCTATTGCTAACTTTTCTCTCTAATAAAACAAGAAAGAGACGGACGTAAATTAGAGCTGTCAAATATAGTTGTAACTAATATTTCCATACAAATTCAGACGACACGTAAACACATGTCGACTAAAACACGTAAAAGCTGGGTGAAGCGCAAGGCGTAAACTACTTTGACATCTCTAACGTAGTTTATTGTTATAGCCGTCCTTTTTTGTCCTTAAAAGATAGCGATTCTCTAATTTTAGCTTAGTTATTGAACAAGAGAATCGGCACCAATGCAGGTCAAAGTCGCAGTTATTTTTTTTACTTTTTTACGAAAAAGAGTTTCAAGTGTTATTACTAAACTTTTTTCCAAACAAACATTACCTAAATTTTCGATTTTTCTTAACTTTTACGCATTTGAAGTTACAAAAACGCAATGAATATCAAACGCACACTATTACAAGTACCTGTGCGTACGCGTTCGCGGGGCCGCTTGCCTGGGTTCGCGTTACATTGCGCGCAATAAAAAAATGCAATTTTTTATAACTAAAAATAAAAGTGGTTTCCCAGCAATCATTTTTGCGCAAAGCTACTTAGATGTACAGTAGGCATAGTTGACGGCTTTGTGATGTCTTTTTACAACCTGTTCAACCTGTGAGCCACCAGACACAACACCCGTCTGGTCAGAGGATCCTCCCTTTTCTATAGAGGATGAGTGAACTTTACACTCTGTTTTCTATACTCCTATACCAACATCTTTGGATCGGTTCACTTATTAAGTAATTCATTCAGACGTTTCACTTCGAGTAAAAGATGCCGAATGAAGGCAAAAATTAACAAAAAGTGAAGCGTCTGATATCAGCTTTAGCACTGGGCACCAATGGTCATGAAAAAATTGCATCTCCTACTAACGTAATCTATAGTTTTCTTACCATTTCCTTCTCGTTCCAGGCGCGACACATGTCGACCCACGATCGAACAGAAGAGTGTGAGAAGTGTCAGGCTAAGTTCCACACGAACTCTCAACTCAAGAATCATACCAAACAAGCTCATTCTAAGAAAAGACAGCAAGAGGGCACTCCGAAGTGAGTATACATTTGAAAATGAGATGTAGAAAAAATTGGTTAAAAGATTCATGAGCAGTGATCGGAATAGGTAGAGCTATTTTGGTTCAATGACCGCAAACGTTGATGTTAATATAGACATTCCCCGGGATTCTAACTGAAACCAAAAATAAATTTATTTTTTATTAACAAGGATAAAAGAAGGCTTGTTGTATGTATTGACAGTGAGCGCATGACATTGGCGCCGATTCCCTTGTTCACAAACTAAATTTAAGTTCAGTGCATCTTTTTCTTCCTATTTCAGTACGAAAACGACAGACGATAAACATTAGTTTAGTTCTCTCAAATTAATATACTCCATAGATAAGTTTAGACGTGATTAAAAAAATTGCCTACTAAAAATACGTCAGTTTACATCGGGCGCTGACTAATTTGACAGGACTAAAGTAACATTTATAGCTTGTCCTTTTCTTAATGAAATAGAAAGAAAAAGATGCACTGAACTTAAAAGTTTAGTTTGTGAACAAGGGAATCGGCGCCATTGTCATACTAACATCAGCGCAGGGTGCTAATTTCCAATGCGCACACGCGCGATGTTCTCGCTCAGGTGTAACGCGCGATGTTGCCGCTCAAGTGTAACGCGCGATGTTGCCGCTCAAGTGTATCGCGTGACATGACTAGTAAAAACAAAAGAATACAATAGTGGGCTGCGCCGCTAGAGGAACGCACCTGTTTACAATAACTTGTTGACTCACTCCATAACTTCAGTTCCCGTCGGAGGAGTGGAGGGATATGTGTTTGTTCATAATTCCTTAAGGCGAAAGCGTCAGGGTAGCCCACGAAATTCAAATTTTCTTACGTTTTTTGCAATTTACAAGTCGGTATTAGGTTGTATGTTGATTTGAATATGAATCGCGACCGTAACAAATCTGTATATTTTGTAGAATTATAACCGTTAAAATCACGACCTCCTTCTCCTTATTATGAACTATTAATGCCATCATGATTCCGTTGCGAAAAAGGGATGGTGCTATAGGTCATGTATAGCTCCGTCTCTCTCTAGCACTGGGAAAATAATGGCATTAATAGTTCATAATACGGCCCCTGGTATTTCTCTGTAGTCTAATCTTGGCATTGAAATTACCATAGCATAGCTTAATCAGCCAATAACATTCTCACTTCTGAGACACGCCTCCTCTCCGAAAGGGAACGGGCCGTAATCCACCACGCGGCCACAGAGCGGGTTGGTAGATGTCACATGTCATGTCCAATTACAAAAAACCGGCCAAGTGCGTATGAATTTCTTCCAAGAACAAACTTAATATTGTAGTTGAAAAACATGTTTTCCCATACCTACACTCCAACTGCAAATGTAAGTTTGTACGCACAATGTTAAGAGGTTTACTATGTTATTGTAAGACCATAGACTTCTTATAAGTTTTCCTGTAATCTATAGGTATAGAACTATTTTCTGATTTTTTATTTTTTATTTTAGGCGCAGTAGTTTCGGAGATGGGGGGGGGGGGGTCAATTTTCGTCTATTTTCTTAAATAACTTTAAAATAGTTTATTTTTAAATTATAAGAAATATATATTTGACCCTCACACTAAGCCCTTTCATGTAATATGTCACACAGTTTGTATAGTTTGCAAAACAATTTAATTTTCTTATTTGCCCCTAAAGTTGACCCCCATATTCAAAATTCATTTATTTACGTTACACGTCCGTGTTTGGGTCACAGAAATTCATACGTGCACCAAATTTCAACTTAATCGGTCCGTTAGATTCGGAGCAAATCGGCTGTGACAGACGGACAGACAGACACACGAGTGATTCTATAAGGGTTCTGTTTATTCCTTTTGAGGATACGAAACCCTAATTATTATACTCATAGCAAAAATGGTTCTAATTAAAGTTATGTCAACCCTTTACAGAAAATCATCCCGCCGCCGAGACCCAAACCAAAGTTCATCAGCAGGCGACAACACGCAATCAGATCAGGACCAAAAACTATCAGAAGACGAATCTGGTAAGCCATCATTTTTATACAACGAGCTCGATGGCTGCCTCAAACGGGAAGATTTGAGTCACCCAACACAGTGTGCCATCGTCAGCAAAATGCATAAAGGCAGATCCGTTTCAGATGTTTGTAGGTTATACCATTTAACCCCAGAAGTAGTCAACGAGATCTGGGAAGATAGAGAAAAATATGCGCTACCCAAAAAAGCAGGAAAACGGACCACACGATATATGAACAGTGTTTTAGATACAAGGATAGTCGAGTGGTTCCATTCTCAGAGAGCGAATGATATTCAGGTTTCTGGCAAAATGCTACAAGATGTTGCTGAAGCGTTTGCCAAAGAAAGTGGCTTTGTCGCATTTAATGGCAGCAAAAAATGGCTAGACAGATTTAAAAAAAGATATAATATAACGCTTAGAGGGACTCCATGTAAAAGGGATTATCGTAATCAAATGGAATCGAAATGGAAGAACCATTTTTTCAAAGAGCAATGGAGCGATGCGCGGTTAGGTATTCCCGATGAAGATATTTATACTGCAGACGAATTTGGCTTTTATTACAACCCTTCTAAAGGTCGAATAAAAAAGTTGGCAGGAAAGAAATATATACAGGGTTATGTCAAAGATAGATTGTCAGTATTCCTTTGCGCGAACATGCCAGGCACAGATAAAAAAAAGTTACTTGTCTGTGGTACGGAAGACCCGTTATTACATTCCTTTAGAGATCCTGATACGTTACCTGTTACTTATATACGTCATTCTCAAGCCCATTTTACTACACAAATGTTTGAGGAATATGTCAAATATTGGAACAGAGAATTGAAAGTGAAAAATCGAAAAGCAATCCTAGTATTAGACAGAGCAACAATACATTCTAAACTGCAGTTATCACATTTAAAGCTAGTTTTTGTTCCTTGGAAAGCGTCTAATGGTTTAATACCAATGAAGAATGGTGTGTCAGCGAAATTCCGAGAAGAATTTCGGAGGTTAATCTTAGAAGAAAAAGCTATGAATGTACTTAGAGGGGTTGATAGGAATCTTACTTGTCTGGAAGCGTTGAACATGTTAGAAAAAGCATGGGAAAGAACGCCTCCGGATGCGATTACAAAAAGCTTTGTCGATACAGGATATGATGTCACTGTTCCAGAGGAAATAAGAGAAGTAGACAAGCCAAAAGTCTATGAAAATGACGAGGAAATTCTAGCCAGTATGTTGAAAGATTATGACGTCGAATCGTACTTTACAGATCTAGGTAACTTAGATCAATATTTGACAGTTGATGAAGAATTGGTCACAGGCCAAGGGACCAATGGATCCGTATTTGGCGGAAACCATAAAGTCAGTGATCCTTTGAACTACGCTGAAAAAGCGAAGGAGGATTTAATGCCTCTAGCCACAGACAAACCAGACTCGGAAGAAAAGGAGGCTTTACTCAAAAAATCTAGGGCTTTGCAAGACCTAGATATTGTGAGAAAGTATTTACAATCGAATACAACGTCGTATGATACGTTCTGTTGTTTCATGGAGATTGATAAATTTGTTATGCAAAGTGTTGTCGGTTGACCTTGGATTTTTAAATCATTTTCGGAACAGTTTAGATAACCCATGGTTTAGTTTTTGCATTTCAATAACGCGCGTCATTCCAATTTAAAGCTTAGGTCAATGTTTATAAAAGTCAAATGACGCGCTCGTGTTTTGCAACGACTATACGACAAAATCACGTGTTTGCCCCAAGACTATGTAAGTGGTAGAGGTGAACTCAACATGGCTAGTCAAACTCTTTTGTTATTGGTGCAATAATATGACAAATAGGGATTCGCCTCCCATTTTTGAGAGTTCGATTTTTAAATTTGCTGTCAATAGCTGTTCTTGTTGGTTCAACGAAATTATTTACAACTATAGTTAGATCGCTGTACCGCGCTTTATGTATGTACGCGGCGAGACGGAGGCAGTGCAGGCCGCTCATTCGTCAACGCTCACGGCCGTCCTACCCTCCGCGGTACAGCGGTAACGGTAAAACTAAAAAAAAATCACTGACAGACAACGCACAACCTAAACGGCTGAGTCTAGAAGCTTGCACAAAAGTTCCTTGAAACAAAAAAATAAAGAGGAGAGTGTGTATAGAAGTTAGTCCGTCATTTTTGAAGTTAGAACGTGGAACGTTACTTCGGGCTTATAAATTCAAAAAATGGAACAGACTGTATGGAATTATCTGCCAAGTATGTTAATAGAAGCATAATTGTAGGTGGTGAAAAATAGGCTTCTGTTTATATGTAAGAATTATTGTAGGAAACGCTTGTGACTAAAAAAGTGGTGAATACAGGGTTATTGGTAATAATTATGTCGGCAATCCGTTGGCACCAAATGACCCCTATGCAAATGTCAACCATTTTACGGTAATTTTCGTCAAAAACCTGGTCAAAATTATGAAAATCGTAACGATTTGTGTTTTGATTAAAAAAATGCTATTTATCATTTTATGGTGGAATTATTACGTATTGAACTGTTGACAAGCAGGTAATAATAATAATAACAAAAAATGATTTTTTTTATAAATTTTCAAGGTTGTATGTATACAACTTTGAAAATTTATAAAAAAAAACAATGTTTTTTTATTATTATTATTATCTGCTGATATCTTTAAAAAAATATAAAATGTCAAATTACGCGAAAATGGTTGACATTTGCATAGGAATCATAAGGGGACAAATGAACTGTCCTACATCCCCCCTTAATGGATTGCCGACATATCTATACAATAAATAAAATTGAAGTGTCTGTTTGTAATGTCAAAATAACTGCTTTTTACTAAATGCATATGAAAGTATATACGATACTTATACAAAAAATGCATTTTTTTATTTGTGTCTGTTTGTTCCGACTAATCTCCGAAACGGCTGGACCGATGTTGACGGGACTTTCACTGGCAGATAACTGATGTTATAAGGAGTAACTTAGGCTACTTTTATTTTAGAAAAAGAATTAGGGTTTAAAATAAAACTCGTGAAATTGTGACAAAACCCGATTCCAATTGGGAAGTACCTATTAAATATCTACTCAAAACATTGTGTTTTTGATTAGGATAGATGAATTGTACCCACATTAATTAATATTTTTTTTAAATTTGTTTATTGACATCCACGCGGGCGAAGCCGCGGCCAACAGCTAGTTACCAATAACTCTGTATAAATTTTGATGGATGGAGAGTGGGAGGACGGCTAAAGAAACTATGGATGGATGGTGTGAGGAATGATATGAAAGAGAAGGGAGTGCGTGACGGTTGACTGGGGAGACGGAAGAAGAAACCGTGTTGCGACGACCCCACGTAACATGGGATAAGGGTAGAACAAAGATGATGAAGTACAAGGTAGTTGTATCATCGTTTTTTGAGATTCTTCGCCTAAGGCTCCTGAGAAGTTGCCAATAGGAAATCAATCGGGATTCACATGGCTTGTAATCCTAATATAATATTATAAAAGCGAAAGTTTGTGAGGATGGAAAGATGTTTGTTATTCTTTCACGCAAAAACTACTGAACAGATTTCGATGAAATTTGGCACAGAGATAGTTTATAACCTGGATTAACACATAGGATATTTTTTATCCCGATATTCCTACGGGTTCGAGACTCAGCTGAAACCGCGGGGCGCTACTAGTCATATATAAGTTGACCATAAGATTTGAAGATCTGGCATTCAGAATTTAGGGGGTTAGTCTTGGGCCATCGTTTCAGTGAGAAAATCATGTTTAAGATTCACCATGGGTTATTAATTACCACCTTGATTAAAAAGTCAAATAATCAAGGATTTGTTAAAAAAAAAAAAATTGTCATGAGACATTATTTTTATTTTTGTAAAATTTTCGTTATAAATGGTGTTAAAAATTCTTCTAAGATTCGAGTAGTGAGCTAGCAAAGAGTCAAATTTAGATTTAACTTTTAAAATTCTAGAATTATGTAAGAATACAAATTGGGCATCCAAGGCGGTAAAAAGGAAGATACACACTGTTGCCATAATCACATCTCGTCAATCAATAATCAATCAACTCAGCCCTTCGCAATGCACTGCTGGACACAGGCCTCTCCCAGGCAGGCCCATTATAAAGTGACATACCGTCTTTTGTCATGTGCTAAGCTCTCCTACCTCATTGCGTACACTTTCAATCGCAATCCGAGTCTGGCCACGCTAATTCTGCAAACGTGAAAAAAATGGTGGAATTGGAAAATTTATAGACGGCAACACCGTCGTACTACGGAAAAATGAATTAGATACTAGTTGTTTTTTTTTACTTGTTATAAATTGACTGTCTATAGTAGTTTCACAGTGAGCGATTACCATAAAACCACAGGGTTTGTTGTTTTTGCTTAATTATGTTGTAATTTGACATGATCTTCTTTTAAGGCGTAAAATTCGAGAAAAAATAAATGTTCTTAGATAAATAATCTATTATGCAGAAATCAAAAGGCAAAATATCAAAATCATTAGATCTACTTACACGTCAACTTTTAGTACCTATACTATAATAATATATAAAACTTTTTGGGGTTGCCCATTTATTCCAATTCAGAGTTAGCGTGGCCAAACTTCATAGATTTGAAAAATTCGTCCGCTTAACCACTTCAATAACGCAATGAACGAGACTGAACAGTCAAAATGAAAGGCATTGCGATCGATTGCAATTGTATGTGTAGTGTTACGCAATTACTCCGCTGATGTTTTATAACGAAATATTTATGTGGTTATGACAGCAAGTATCAAAATTTTAAATTCAAGTTTGTAACTCTAATTTAAAACTTACTGTTTCAAAATATCTTTAGGCAAAAAGTCCAAATAAAAGAAGAAAATTTAATTCACCACAAACTTGAATCAACGAATCTAGCTTTTACAGATTTTAAATTTTTATACATATTTGTCGATGGTTACAATTAAAATGTGGTACTAAAATGTTTGATGTGAAATTAAATAGTTCACTTTATATAGAAGGCGCCACTGTTGAATAATTTTTGTTTTTATAGGCTGAAGCTAGAAAAGTGAGGATGTAAAAATTCCATGGTGGTAGTGAACCATGGTATTGTTACATCAGAATCTTGGCGAGTCTGAACATAGGCTCTCCGAACTTCGCGCAAGTTCTCTCACTCACACTTGCCTCATATCACCGTTTTGTTTTTAAAAAATGTTACTTTGAAGTTCGGACTTGCCAAGATGTGTCGGCCGTGTGCACCTACCATAAATTATTATTGTATTTCGAATAATTACGTCAGTCATAATAATTTGACATTATGTAATGTAAATGAAAATTGACTTGCATGATTGTTTACAGAATAAGGCCGCTAATACATTAACATATGTGATCATAGATCTATCATTTTATAACTTATAGAAATAGAACAAAACTACGTTGTCAATCAATCTGCCTAGCCTTGTCCCAACTATGTTGGGGTCGGCTTCCACTCTAACCGGATGCAGCTGAATATCAGTATTTTACATGGAGCGACTGCCTATCTGACCTCCACAATCTAGTGAGTGGGTAATACGATAACCCTTGGTAAGACTAGTTGTCACACTTTCGGGCTTCTGACGATCCGTAACAACTGTTTTCCACGAATGACAAAATCAAAATACTTAGCCACGAGCTCCTTTTGTCCGGTATTGAAATATTAATATTCAGATGTCGTTTTCCATTATTTTCGATTTGACGTATGAATAAAATAAATAACTGCTAGGTTAACGTTTCTATGACAACAAAAATATGGTAATCTAATAGCGGCCATGAAAACGATGATTTTGGAGTGGCGCTTCTAGAATAAATTGAAGTTTTTTTTATTCCTTTTTAAACTATCTATCTTGCCTGTTTTTGTTATGTACGAAAGTTTTATGTATATAAATAGGGAGATTTATTATACAATAAGCAAAAGTTATATGTTATTACTTTTTGTAAATAATTTGTATGTAAATGAAATTCCAATTTTATTATAATGATGAACAGATTTTGAGTAGGATTATGGTTGATAGCTTGATATAGTTATAGAGAGAAACCCTTGCGGTGTATGTGTCGCAGTCAAATGGTTTAGTTTTAATTTTAGTTTTTTAGCGGCCTGAATGATATTCAATTATAGGTTAGGTTGGAACTGTGACCAATCACGCGCGAGCCGAATTAGTCGCAGTAACTAAGCCAGGGCACTCCGACCAAAGGGTTTAGGTTATAACTGAGACAAACCACGTGCGAGCCGAGCAGTGCCGCGGCAGCGGCCGGCGAGCATTACTTCTAAATGCTAGGCGGTTAACTTTACTGCTATTTAAACTAGTTGGCTGCGACATAAGTATCAAAATTGTATAAAGTCAAAAGGTCCCGACGACCAAAAACGATCTGACATTTTACATTCGTCATTGGAAATCTCTTTAAATGACTGTAATTTGTTTTTATGACAGTCTTAAGAGGATGCAATCTGAAAGTTGGCAACGTCGCAAATAGCTGTCAAATTAAATCAATATTACTAAAAGAAAATTATGAAATATCACTGTGTTGTACTAAAATATTGATTATCAATTGTTTATGTGTACCTCGTTGATTTAAATAAAGGCCAACGCACACCGAAGGGCGGCAACGAGCAGGATTTGCCGAGAAGCATCCCGCGGTATGCCACGGGGGAAATGTGGAGTGCACTCCCGCTTGCACTGCCTCTCCCCCGCGATCATATGCTAGCAGACTTTGGAACTTACCGTCGCGGTATCCTCTAGCGCGCTCTTCAACACTGCAGACAGATGTTTCTTTTGATGCTCCGTGGCCGGTCTCTGTGCTTTGGAATTTATATCTTATTAATAATAATAAGTCACAGGGAATATTTCCTAAAAGCCGACGTGGGGATGCATCGAGATGTGGTTGCGGTGGACAAGGGCCTCACCCCGCTCACCCTGGCGAAAGAGAACTGGCGCAAACCTGCAGTACTTGATATTAACGATCGCAAGGAAGTATGGCAAGGCAAAGAACTTCACGATCGCCTTTTCCGGGCCCTCCATGGGCCTGATGTCGACTTTTTGGCATCAGTATCCTTTTTTTTTCGTGGAGAAATCCTCATGTATACTGCACTACCACGGGGAGATAGTGAAACTCCACTGTGTCCTCCTGTGCCACTTGTGGCGGGAACACGGGCACGCGTTAGCACTCACCGCGAACCCGCCGCGGCTGTCCGTCACCGGACCATCCTCTGGGGAGCACCCCCCATCACCGGCGCACAAGAACACTTTGTGCGCCGTGACCACCCTATGGACCAAACCAGCACATGGGCGCTAGACGACCCCGTGTCTATTCACCATTGGTCCCCCTGCGACCGGTGCCCGGCCGCCTTCCACTTTTCGGCCGCAGAGGATAGGGAGAGCGGCCAACGAAATACCGACACTCCTCCCCTGTGGCTCCACCCCGTCCGCCATCAGACGGTGGCGACCCCGTCAAAGCCGCGGAAGGTAGGGAGAGCGGCGCGCCGCAATACCGGCACTCCTCTCCAGCCGCGGCCTCCAACCCTCGGCCGCGATGCCTCCCATACGACATCGCAGCCCGGCTCAGTTGCGATGTCGCCCAAGCGGCACCGCAACCTACCTGTTGGCCGCTACGTCGTCGACTTCCTGGGAAAAGCCCTGACGAGCGGCCCCTCCTCGGGTTCCTCTTCGCTTCACCGTGGGTGACCAAGCCACGGCTACTGAGCCCCCCCGCCTCGGCAATGCGGGAACCGGGGAAGGAGGGCGTCTGTATCCTGGCTGCGTTTTGGGGGCGACGTCTTCGGGGAAACCGAAGGTTTTGTCTGTGCGATTATGGATGAAGTTATCATGACGGATAACTATCGGAAATATATTGTCAAGGACGGTACGGTTGACATATTCTGTCGGGCATGCCACCGTCCCGGTGAATCAATCCGACATATTGTTTCCGGTTGTTCTCGTCTTGCTAACGGCGAGTACTTGCACAGACATAATTAAATGGCTAGGATTATCCATCAGCATCTTGCCTTGCAATACAACCTCGTAGTCCGAAGTACCATACTACAGGTTAGTCACCAGACCCAGTTCTCGAGAATGGTCAGGCCACATTGTACTGGGATCGATCTATCATCACTGACAGGACTATTGTAGCCAATAAGCCTGATATTGTGGTGATAGATCGACGAGAGCGCCGTGCAATGAATGTTGATATCGCTGTCCCCCATGACGAGAATCTCGTGAAAACTGAGAAAAAAAAAATCAAGTATCTTGACTTAGCTCGCGAGGTTGTCGGCATGTGGGACGTAGACTCTGCAATCATTGTACCGATATTCATTACGGAGCCGCGACCAATACCTCAGGAGGCTCTCAGTGCGCGGCTGGGTCCAGGGCTTGATTAAGAAAGCAGTACTCCTGGACATGTCACGCATAGTGAGGAGGTTCCACTCTCTGGAGCCCTGACCACCGGTAGCTTAGACCCTGTTCTCGATACCGGTGGGCTACTATTTTTTTAATATTTTTAAATGTTTTATTTTTTTATTTTGTGTTTTTATAAAAATATTTATGAATGTAAATAATATGTATTTAAAAGAAATAAAGGATAATAATAATAATAATAATATTTATTGCATAATCAAGTGACAGCCATACAAGAATTACAATTAAAATCTACAATTTTTGTTATTAATGAAATGAGATCGGTATTGTGTACATTACGTAAGTACATGTATTACCATTAGATACGTACGAATTTACGTTGATACATTTAATATACTCTGCCCGCCGTTCTGCGCTGGTCTTAACTATGCTTTTGTCTCTCAACATGTAAAGATATTGATATTACATTGAATCGGTTAGTAGCGTTGCCAGACATAGTTTTTACCGTTACCATTATTACATTAATAGCACTCATTTCTTGTTTTAAAATTGTTAAATTTTATATAACTTTTTACACTATTTTCCAATTATTCCCTAGTTCCAAGGTTTGAGACTTTTGATAATGGCAACACTATTTAAAGGTATAAATGCACATTAGTGCAATTTAGCGCTTTTGTGGCACTTGGGTGAAATTGTGGCGTTATCATGTAGTTTGTTACAAGTGTTATTTCCTAAAAAAGAGTATTTGAAGAATAAATTATTTAAGTGTCAAGTCTTTATGCTGTTTTATTTAATACTAGCTGTTGTCCGCGACTTCATCTGCGATCCAGGATGAAATGTAGCCTATGTCCTAACGGATCGTCATTTCCTAGAGAGAAAGATAAAAGAGCGCGCGCCGAAATTCCGCCGCGCGCTCTCGTATCTTTCTCGCTCTAGGAAATGACGATCCTGAGCGATAGAAAAGGATAGAGCATGAAAAAAAGTGATTCCGTGCTGACATGTGGGTCAACCCTTATAAGGATCAAGGATCTGGGGCCGTATTATGAACTATTAACGCCATCATGATTCCGTTGCGAAAAAGGGATGGTGCTTTAGGTCATGTAAAGCTCCGTCTCTCTCTGGCACAGGAAAAATGATCCGTTAATAGTTCATAATACGGCCCTTGTTTTACGGCTATTGACAACAAGTCCCAGTCAGTTTAAACTATCTTATCGTACACAGCTCTGTGTACTATTTACACATTGCACAGCTCCCCTTTTTAGAGGTAATATATCGTGTATAATATTATTTCTGTGAATAATAGTATTTACAAAAAAAAAGTAGTGTATGTAGTATATCAGTTATCTGGTTTCCATAGTACAAGCTTTGCTTAGTTTGGGATCAGATGACCGTGTGTTAATAATGTCCCAGGATATATTATTAGTATAAATAGTAGTTTATGAAAATATTGCATAATGATGGGTTTAATACCTAGTTATGTGCCGTTTCATACACGATCTACACTCATGCAATAGGTAGTAGGTAGGTACCTACCTATTTAAATAAAAAATCAAAGTTAGCAAAAAGTAAACAAACAATAATGGCTCCGAAACCATAGTAACGTGGATTACGTCACTATAGTTACAGAGGTATCATCGGTTAACCGCGCACGCGCATTAGCGCGGTCCTCATATACAATGATAAAAATCGAATTGAAAACTCCTTGGTCGAACCGAAGTGTACTTTAATAGAAAAAAGTTAATAAATTAAAATTCATAACAAAGTACTGAAAACGCCGATTGGCGTGTTATTCATCAAGTGCGGCTCACGCGCGCCGATAGGCGTTTACGTTAAAAGCGAGCCGCATCTGGCTAGTGAGAGCAAAATTTGAATGGGTTAACCGACTTCAAAAAGAAGGAGGTTCTCAATTCGTCTGTATGTATTCTTTTTTTATGTTTGTTACGCGATTACTCAAAGACGGATGGACCGATTTAGAAAATACTTTTTTGTTTGAAAGGGTACACTTCCAAGGTGGTCCCATATAAATTTTATTAACTTTGCTTGGGTAGTTTTTGAGTTAGCTTCAATAATGCGTATTTTTCCCACTTAGTTTATCTGGACGATGTTTTAATAACTTCCTATCACTGTTATTTACATAGCAGGTAGTGGTATTCGAATTTGTATGGGGTAGGTACCACAAATAAAAAGTGAAAAATAAAAACTTTTTAGCAAAACATAAAACTGACTTCCAAAACAAAACACTACAAAGTTAAAAATAACTTTAATTTCGGAAGTCGGTGGCAAAACACGAAAATACAAAAGCACCAACCACGACTACCAAAATTAAAGTTATTTTTTATTTTATACTCGTAGTGTTTTGTTTTGGAAGTCGGTTTTATTTTTTGCTAAAAAGTTTTTATTTTTCACTTTTTAGTTGTGGTACCTCATCATCTGCCTAGCCTTTTCCCAACTATGTTGGGGTCGGCTTCCAGTCTAACCGGATGCAGCTGAATACCAGTATTTTACATGGAGCGACTGCCTATCTGACCTCCACAACCCAGTTACTGGGTAATACGATACCCCTTGGTAAGACTGGTTGTCAGACTCTCGGGCTTCTGACGACCCGTAACGACTGTCAAAGATCCTCGAATGACAGCCGGGACCAACGCTGCCGTCGTAAGAAAAAAGGGCACAACTAACATTAAAAAAAAAAAATCTACAAAAAATTGAGCAGATTAGCCTTTTTTTTCTGATTCTAAATATGTATGTAACTCATTTTTTTTTTAAATGTTAGTTGTGCCCTTTTTGCTTACGACGGCAGAACGGCTTAACGTGCTTTCCGAGGCACGGAGGAATCTCGGTATGAAAAGATGGTCACCACCCATCCACAGACCAACCCCGGCAAGCGTAGCTTAACCTGATGGATCGACCCGTGCGGCTGTTATTACTTAGCCACGAGCTCCTCTAGTTGTGGTACCTACCCCATACAAATTCGAATACCACTACCTGCTATGTGCTATGCTATGCTAGCATTATGTTGATAAAAAATCTGTATCATAATAAAACTTTTGAATTTTGTTCGAGTTTTATATACTTACATGTATAAAGTCTGTCATTGGGGTACTTACTACTTTTGAATTTCATAATCAGATACGAGTGTAGATAAACACTATTTAATTTATTTTTACCCGACTGCCCCAGAAAGAAGGTAATGTTTTTCGAGAGTATGTATGTATGTATGTCTATTTCTTTGACACGCTCTGTAGCCTAAATGGCTTGATGGATTTTAACATATGAGGTGTCGTTAGATTCGTCTTAGTTGTGGGAATGACATAGGCTATATAATATTTATATATTAAATAAATATAAGAAAAAGGGAGGGGAATGCTTTTTTTTTTATAAACAAATTGCTAACATTATTGGTATCAAATGAATACCAGTAATAAGAAATTTAAAAAAATCTTTTAAAAAACAAAAAACCCGACTGTAAAAACAACTGAAAAGAGAAAAACAAGCATTATAATCAATAGAATTTTGATACTGCAGGCGGGGACAAAACAATAACCTGAAATATGGTGTAGGTAACTTTTGTTTGTCCCCATCTGCAGTAAGTACTAAAATTCTATAGATTATAATGCTTTTCTCTTTTCAGTTATGTGTGTTGTGTTTTTTCAATATTTTTTTTTAATTCATTAAATGTTAAGTAGGTACACTCTTACATATTGTGTCCTATAAAAGTGTGTACCTAGAGCAAGTAAAATTCGTATCATTATCGGTTTCCTTCTAAGTATCGGGTGTTTTTTTAGAGGGGAGAACTTTAAATTGAAATAAAACACAGAAAAATGTTTTTAATAACCATGAAATTGGCTTTTTTTGATAGATAATTTTATGGCATTAATGTTTAAATATGATTACGGGCATGTGGCCGCCGCGACTGACGCGTACATGGCGTAATCTGAAGGTAAAATTTTCACACACTCTTCGCAGTAAATCGGGCTGTATTTCGGCAATAGGATGCATCGAATCTTGGCATCCAAATGCTCAATAGTTACTGGTTTATCGGAGTAGACATGAGACATGCGACTTTACATATCCCGAGAAAAATGAATAAAGTAATAGCTTCAAATCGCACGAACGAGGTCGCCAGATTTCGTCATATTAGTCGTTTATCAAATGTTTCCTCTAGTAAATTAAGCCAATAAAAGTTTTCAGTAAACTAGGTGTGTCAGCCGCGGCGAGCACATGCCCGAAATCATATTTAAACATTAATGCCATAAAATTATCTATCAAAAAAAGCCAATTTCATGGATATTAAAAATATTTTCCTGTTTTATTTCAAATTAAAATACTCCCCTCTAAAAAAACCACCCGATTCAAATTATGAGACTTGGTTTAAGGGGTAAGCTCCAGGTAGCCCGCTAAATTAAAATTTTCTTACGTTTTTTGCAATTTGCAAGTCAATATTAGGTTGAATGTTGATTAAAGTATGATTCGCGTCAGTAACATATATGTATTTACAAAATTATAATCATTCCAATCAGTAATACAAGTCTTTAAGTTAGTATAATCCTAAATATCAAGAATTCATGAAATAGTCATTCATTAGGATTATATGAACTTTAGATAGTTGTATTGATTTGATTATTTTAGCGGTTATAATTCTATAGACACAGATTTGTTACGGTCGCTACTGACCTGAAACTATGAATTTCGCGGGCTACCTGGACCTTTCGTCTCTAAGGTAAAGTTAATGACTGGTTAGGCTTTTAAATAATATCATAGTTTTTAAATAAAAAAATATTTTAATAATAACAATGTGAAACAATTATGTACAACATTTAAATTTAATTGTTCAACTTAATAATATGCTACTAATAATATTATTAAATAGTTGGGGGGAAACATAAATGGTTAAATAAGTAGGTATGTGACATTAAAATAGTTCATAATATTGAAGTTTTTGTTATCTAAATTACGCTTCTTTCTTGCATTTTTATTTTCATACCTAATATACCTAATATTTGTATACAGTCGCCTGTTGGTGTCCGCTCAAAAAGGCACCAAAGTTTATAAAATAGGTGAAAATTCAATTAAATCTAGACATGATAATTAAAAATGCTGACTGAGTCACAGACAAGTTTCTAAAGTAACTAAAATAATTATTGTTTTGTAATGAGTTGAATATTTTACCACAAGCGTTTGTGACAACTGGACACAAGTTATCCACCAGTAAAAGGGTGTTCATATTTTGGTTTATACAGCCTGTTCTCAGTTTCAAACTGGCAGTAGTGTGTTAACGCAAAGACTATAATGATGACATTGAATAACACACGTTGTTTTTGGAGTGCGAATTTTATGAACATCGACGTTTTGGCGTTCCTGACCACGCTGGCGCAGACACGTTTGCAATTTAAGACACAAGTAATAAGATTCAATGTCGTAAAATTCCTTACTCTGCCCCCATTTTAGGCATGCGTGTGGCAAGCCTTGAATTCTTGCAACCATCACTACACAAATGACACCTCAAAGTCTGAGGAACCACTAATTTTTCAACATAATAAAATACCCAACTCAATTTACCTACAAATATTTTAACATAAATCTAACCACAATGACTAGTTGTTTGGCTGCAGCGATGGTGACACATTCCTTCCAAGCACATCTTCTTTGTATTTCAGTTTCTTTACATTGGTTGGGTCATTGAGGGCGTCTTCATTTACTAGGCGTTCTAATCTCTGATCTTGGACAGGCTCTGGAATAAGTAAAATAAAGGAGTTGTAACTCAGAAACTGGCAATATAAGTAATGTTGACCTCTTTTATGGTAATTTCCATAGTATCTAATGTAAATATATGCTTCAGCATAAAACAGGACAATGTCAGAACTTAATAACATGGTAAAAAAGTGCCTTTTTAGGGTTAAGTATAAGTAAAGTGTGCCAAACAGGACCCTAACTAATGCTCTGCTGTCCGTCCATCCATTTGTCTGTCACAGGGCTGTATTTTTTTAACACTAATAGATAAGACACTTGAAATTTTCACAGATTAAGTACTACTATGGCCATAAAAATAAAATAAAGTTTAAAATTAAAGTGGGTCCCCATACAAGAAACGTGTTTTTTATACTAAAGTATTTTTAAACATTGTATGGTGGTACAGAATCCTTTGTGTGCGAGTCCAACTCGCACTTGGCCACTTTTATCATCATCTCAGCCAGAAACTGTCTGTTGTGTGGAGATTTACCCAAGCTGAGTCCTGTGTCTACTCTTCTGAATGTGGAGTTTATAAAATCCAATCTAGGTACCCAATGCATCACCTTTATTGTTTTCCTCTAGAAAACTTATCAGCATTTGGGCTGTGTGGAGCATGTTCCGGTTTGTGGTGGTAACTCAAGAACTCTTCTGCCTCACCAGTCATTCATAGGTACAGATAATTGTACATATTGACACTTGAAAGCCAAAATTGACTAAGCGACAATTAAGAAAGTTCATAATCTTTAATAAAAATGCCAGTTTATTAAGCCTTTAAACTGCATTTAAAATTAGTTGGAATCAAGCAGTTCAATCAATCTGCCTAGCCTTTTCCCAACTATGTTGGGGTCGGCTTCCAGTCTAACTGGATGCAGCTGAATACCAATATTTTACAGAGAGCGACTGCCTATCTGACCTCCACAACCCAGTTATTGGGTAATACGATACCCCTCGGTAAGACTGGTTGTCAGACTTTCGGGCTTCTGATGACCCGTAACAACTGCCAGATCCAAAAATGACACCCGGGACCAACGGCTTAACGTGCTTTCCTAGGCACGGAGGAGTCTTGGTATGTATATAAAGATGGTCACCCATCTACAGACCAACCCCGGCAAGCGTGCTTAACCTGATGGATCGACCATGCGGCTGTTATTACTTAGCCACGAACTGGAATCAAGCAGTTATGACTACTTAATAAGCAATATTTTACAATTCTTTTCTTTAACCAATATGTTCTAAGTTGCCAACATGTTGTTTGGTAAAAATAGCCTTTCAAGCGTTGGTATTATTAAAGAAATGAATCATTAGTTCAATAATGAGTTAAATTACTTACTATTATAAGGTGTATATCTATCAGATAATAAGCTCTCTAAGTTATATCCTATGACTCCAACCACAGCTGCCACTGGCAATGTGAAGTATGGAGCGTTTGACCGTAAAAACTGCAGTAATATTGGCCACATCTGAAAAGATTACTTTATGTAGTTAAGATAGAAAAAAAAGAGTTATTAGGCTGGGCTAGATAGATCAGTGACAGATTATAATTTATTCAGCTATTCAGACCACAACCATTTTGTTATTATTGATGTGTCAGTGTTTTATAAAACCTATTTACAGAAATAATTTAAGTATCAGAGTTCTTTATAGGGCGGTAACAGGCGGGATCGACTTTAAACCATAAGTTCCTATTTCATCTTTTCAGTAGATTAAAATTGGCGCGGAATTAAATTTTTTTTTGGTCAATTCTTAGGACTGCCTTCCTACGCTATAAGGCGTTAGCTATTTATTATTGTCAAGTAACCCTGTGCTTTGATAAAAGTAAGTATTCAAAACCGTACGTAAAATATTATCAAAAGTTTTAAGGTTATGTAACCGGTTGATAACATTAATTTTTTAATTTGTATTTCAATTCGTGAGGATTACTTACTTTTGATATTAATTACATGCGCCTAATATACAGTATAGTGAATTATTAAACTATTTTCTGTGAAAATAAATATTTTAACACAAGTTATTCACCCGATTCCTCGAATATTAACCTAACAGCTGACTTATTTATTTGACAACTTGATGAACTTGACAAAGACAATAACAAATTAACAATAAAAAATAAAATGCACTCTGCCCGCCCGTGCCGTCACTTTACATTACAGTCAAAGAGTAAAGTAATAATAGAGAGATTACAGTACACACATCTCAGATTTCTGTCTACGACACACATAGTCCTAGACCAGTGTTACCAGATGCAAAAACGTAAAATACAGTAGCATAGCTTCAACATTACAGTGTCATACAAAATCAGTAAAAAAATTCCGAAAAATACATTGTTTGTACAAAATTCATTACAATAAGTAACATGAAAATACAGTAAATCTATACTGTAATTACAGCGTATCTGGCAACACGGACGTTTAAAGATAAGCCTCAAGTTTTAAAATATTAAAGTTCTATGTTTACGTAAAAATTACATTTTAGAACAATAAAAGCTTGTTTTTATAAAAGTTTATACTTATTATTTATTTTTAAAGATTGTTCCCGACGGTTCGTTTTCTATTCATTTTCTATGAATATATCTAAGAGTAGAATAACTTTAAAAAGGAAGAATATTTTCCCGGCTAAGGGTATTAGTGTTCTGTACTTCTGTGATATATTAATATATTCTGAGAATCCTGTCATTGAGAGACGTCAAAGAATTATTGAAAATTATAACCTCAAAATATAGATTTAATTAGCGACATAAATAAAATAAATAATGCGTTTATTACTAAAATAATCCTAACTAACATATTAATTTATAAAAAAATGTCACAAACGCAACTCCTTAACTGCTTTTCTAGGCTCCACATAACGAGAAACAAGTCAAAATATTTACGTAACTATGTCCAGAATTTGGTTCGAAATAATTCTTCTAAACCTGCTAAACAGAAGACTGCTAAGTCCGTTTATCGTTCTATGAATATATTTGATAGGAATGCGAAGGCTTTGCAGAGGGAGAGGTCAGCAAGGAGGGATGATTACCACTTGGCAGAGTATATCAAAGAGGAGGTTGGTTGGCGTACTGCCGACCGGGTTTTAGATATCAAACGTGTGTTTACGAATGCTGTTGAGCTTGGTAAGTTAGTTATGAACTATTCTATGATGTATGAAAGTATTTGTCTAACAACAAACAATGTATTGTTGATTTTGCTGATAAGTTCTGTCATAATCATCATCATTTCATGTAAAATAAATAAATCTTTCTATAATAGTTTGCCCTCAGTAATATTATAAAAATTTCAGCCGAGAGACGTCCACTGCTGGACACAGGCCTCCCTCTGCCTCTGTCATAATAATCTATCCTAACTTTAATCTTATAAATGCAAAAGTAAGTTTGTTTGTTTGTTACCTTTTCACTCCTGAACCGATCATCCTGAAATTTGGCATATACATTGTCACGTGTACAGAAACGAACATAGGGTACCTTTCATACCGAAAAAAAGTACTGTTATTGAGGAAAGCTACAATAACATTCTTATGATAATAGATGGCGCCCCGTGTCTTTTGAATCATGATTGAATTATGTTGTTATAGAAACTGCTGAACGGATTTGGATGAAATTTGGCACATGGTTAGATTATGACCTGGATTAGGACATAGGGTACTTTTAGTTCTGGTAGCGCGTTCACGTAGGATAATTTCCGACAACCATACGGGTGAAGCTGCGGGCAAAAGCTAGTGGAAAATATAGTGGGTAGTTTTTATTAAGTTTAATGGTAAGACAGCTCTGTTTATACTTAATATTTTTATTTTCCCTAGTATAATAAATAAACAATGTATCTAGTCAACCCTACTAATATTATAAACGCAAAAGCTTATGAGGATGGATGGATGGATGTTTGTTACTCTTTCACGCAAAAATTATACACGTATTTCACGCATACGCATATTTTGATGAAATTTAGCACACAGATAGTTTGTAACCTAGATTAACACATAGAATACATTTATCCCGATGTTCCTACAGGTTCGAGAATTACACGGGTGAAACCGTGATGTGCTACTAGTCTTTCATAATCAATAAAATAGTATTGTCAGTTTTTGTGGTCAACTAGCTGGTAGGGCTGCTGGCTGACGGGTTAAACGCCCATAAAGAATTTTGTCAATCGTGTCTTAACTAATTTATTGATTGAAGTATTTAAAAAAAAAAAAAAAACCTTAACTAATTGTTTGGAAATGATTCAAAAACAGTCCATTAATACAATGAATGAATGAAATGCACCAACCCCAGCATGGTTTGACCAGACTCGATTACTCTAGTAAACCCAAAGATTAACATTAGCCCCTGTTGCATCATGTTACATGGTGCAACAGAGACCATTACATATCGAGGAGTAGACCGGGGGAAGCGATAGTGGTAGGGAAGACATGCCCTTAGGATATGGAGGGGATAAAGAGCCTACCGAGTATGCACCCTATAGCAAGCAATGGAATTGTAGAGAGACAAGTGACACTTATCAATGTATGGCCATCTTTTAACGACGACGCCGCCAGGTTTTCAAAAACGGTCCATTAATACAAAAAATGAATGAAATGCACCGACCCCAGCATGGTTCGACTAGACTCGATTACTCTAGTGAACCCAAAGATTCACATTAGCCCCTGTTGCCTCATGTTATATGGTGCAACAGAGACCATTGCATATCGAGGAGTAGATTGGGGGAGCGATAGTGGAAGGGAAGACATGCCCTTAGGATATGGAGGGGATAAAGAGCCTACCGAGTATGCACCCTATAGCAAGCAATGGAATTGTGGAGAGACGGGTGACACTTATCAATGTATGGCCATCTTTTAACGACGTCGCCGCCAGATTTTCAAAAACGGTCCATTAATACAAATTTGAAAATTGTATTTCAGGTGCAAGTCGTGGCTACGTGTCCCGTCACTTCTTACCAGACAGTGTTGAGAAGGTGACACTATGTGACACATCGCAGACACACCTCGACAAAGCAATAGTAGGAGATGGCGTCAAGTTTGATAAAAGAGTTATGGATGAGGAGAATATTGATGTAAGTTACTTTTTGTTTGCCGACTGTCCTACTATTACTTGGCAAAAGCCATGTCAATAATACCAGCCTATTACTGGCCAACTGCAGGGTAGAGGTTTCTTATCATACAGACAACGGCCTTATTATTACTACAAGAGTTTTTGCCTACTTTTTGCGATTTGCAGGTCAGTATCAGGTTGAATCTCAATCTAAAAATGATTCGCGGCCGTAACAAATCCGTATTTATAGAATTATAATCATTAAAATCATCAATACATTTATACAGGGTTATTGTTAAAACACCAACAACCTCTTAAGGGGTCATTGTACTCATCATTATGAACAAATTTTACTATGGCACCAATCTTGAAATCGCAAAAAAAAATCGGCTGTTCAGTACATTTTAACGAATTATGCGAACATAAAATAATGTACTGAACATCCGATTTTTGCGATTGAGATTTCAAGATTGGTGCCATAGTAAAATTTGTTCGTAATGATGATTACAATGACCCCTTAAGAGGTTGTTGGTGTTTTACCAATAAACCTGTATAACTTCATAATACTCTATTGAATGACTATTTCATGAAATTTGGATATTTGAGGATGGATTATACTAACTTAAGGAGTTGTATTACCGATTCTAATGATTATAATTGTGTAAATGCATATTTGTTACGGCCGCGAATCATACGTTAAGCAACATACACCTAGACACTTGTTTTTTTTTTTTGTGTGGGAAATTATCAAATAAGTTCTCCCGCTCTGGGTGGAGTGGAAGGGCGTGTCAGACTTCTACTGACTAAAACCCACCCGTGTTCCTTCAGTTGCCTGTGCCAGGGCCACGGTAACTCTTTTGAACAACCCGCAACCCTGGCAGATACACCCAGACACTGAGCTGAAATAGGAAAATTTGGATTTCGCGGGCTACCTTAGCACTTCCCCTTAACGATAACCAGCTAATTTTCCAACTGCTGGAACACAGGGGCCACTCTTAGAGAGGGAGTGGGCTGTAATCTACCACGTGAACGCAGTGCGGGTTTTTATTAGTTAGCATTGGTTGTTTGTTAGCAGTTGTTGTCCCCCCTTTCAACCACAAGTTTTTTTATCATAGGTACATAGGAATATGAGATGTGAAACTAGTGCACACTGTGTGTTGGCTATAATTCAAGGCCATAGAAAGTTTAAAGAAAATGTCTGCCTAGCCTTTTCCCAACTATGTTGGGGTCGGCTTCCAGTCTAACTAGATGCAGCTGAATACCAGTATTTTACATGGAGCGACTGCCTATCTGACCTCCACAACCCAGTTATTGGGTTATACGATACCCCTTGGTAAGACTTACGCACGGGGGAGGAAGAGTGCGGGGGTTTCCCATGCTACCCCCGCACCGCCCTTCCCCCATCCCCGTATCCCTGCACCGCACGCACGCGCTGCGATGCCGCCTCGACTATAGCTCGTGTGGGCGACGCGCCTATCAAAGTAACAGTGGCTTATTTTTTTATTTTCTCTCTTGCAATAGGGATGATGACTAAAGTTTTTTAATAGTAAAAAATATTGGACACATGTTTTCTCTTTTTACGTAATCAAAAGGTTACGGCGATACATTGTGGCATGACGTCACGTCTTGGTCGATTTTTTACGTAGAAGTGACGTAGCGAGCCCCCACTCCTGGACTTTAATGCGTGTTATCTAAGTATTTTTTTTATTAATATGATAAAGCAAAAAAATACGTGTATAATATTTTATTATTAGGCAGGCCAGATGGCGTTGTTGGTTAAGACACCACTGGTCGTGGGTTCGATTCCCATCCAGGACAAACATTTGTGTGCATGAACATGTCTGTTTGTCCTGAGTCTGGGTGTAATTACCTATATAAGTATGTATTTACAACAAAAAAAAGTAGTGTATGTAGTTTATCAGTTATCTGGTTTCCATAGTACAAGCTCTGCTTAGTTTGGGATCAGATGACCGTGTGTGAATAATGTCCCGGGATATATATTATTATATTATTATCCGACTGACGGACTAATTAGAATTTCTTTATTTTTACCCAGGCATCATTCCTATTCTTACTAAAAGCACCAATAACTTTAAAAAAAAAACCTACTTAAATAAATCGTCTCTAATATTTTGTTTTCTTTAGCTTCCAGATAACAGTGTTGATCTACTGGTATCATCATTAGCACTACACTGGGTTAATGATCTGCCGGGCTGCTTTGATAAGATCATGAAGTGCTTGAAACCAGATGGGGTGAGTTGCTATTTATTGCACTTTTATAGAATTTAAGTAACATTTGGCAGTTGTCCAACCGCCGGCGAGGAAGCGACTTATCTGCTATTTTATCGCTCAAGAAACGTACTTACAATATACAGGGTTACTGGTAAACACCAATAACCTCTTAAGGGGTCATTGTACTCATCATTATGAACAACTTTTACTATGGGACTAAACAACATGAAACATCCCAGGATGTGAACACCCACTTATTATTAGCAACAATCATGAATCGCAAATTTTATTGAGACCCTGAAAGTTGGCAAATTATTTTATCTTTCTTAAGGCCTATTCAAACCTAAGCGGTATTCGCTGCCGCTATGGGTAGAGGTAATACCGCGCGGGTTTCGCTTAGGTATTTAGTATTATGTTTCGCGGCAAAAGCGGTACAGATGAATGAACAGTAATATTACCGCATACCCACTCGGTTTTCTCTACCGCAGACGGTAGCGAATACCGCTTAGGTTTGAATAGGCCTTTAAGGGGAAACTCCAGGTAGCCCGCGGAATTCAAATTTTCTTATGTTTTTTGCAATTTGCAAGTCATTATTAGTTTATATGTTGACTAAAGTATGATTCGCGAACGTAACATAATAATATGTATTTACAAAATTGTAATCATTAAAATCAGTAATACAACTCCTACAAGTTAGTACAATCCTAAATATCAAGATTTCACGACCTATTCATTTATTAGGATTAGATGAACTGAAGAGAGTTGTATTGATGATTTTAATGATTATATTATAATTGTATAAATACAGATTTGTTACGATCGCGAATCATATTCAGATCAACATACAACCTGACTTGCAAATTGGAAAACAACTAAGAAAATTTGAATTTCGCGGGCTACCTGGAGCTTTCGCCTTAACTATTTTTATCGTAAAAATAATTATATAAATCTGTCTCCAGCAGAATATTATGAGTCTCGTCGCCAACACTAGGGCAGCGGGCATGAAGCCAGCGGTGACCGAGTGGGGCGAGAGCGGGGTGGTGGCGGCGAAAGAATTGAAGAATTTTGTACCGTCGTCACCGCCCCGCTCGGGCCATCGCTTCACGCCGCTGGTTTCGTGCCCGCAGCCTAAGAGCCGTGATAAACCTTGCTTTCTTTTAAATGAATTCAAATAAAAATAAACTAAACTGCAAGCTTCTTCGACTTTATTAAATATATTTATTTATCAGGATCAATTTATATTGTGTTTGATAATACGGAGCTCGTGGCTAAGTAATAACAGCCGCACGGATCGATCCATCAGGTTAAGCTACGCTTGCCGGGGTTAGTCCGTAGATGGGTGACCATCTTTACATACCGAGACTCCTCCGTGCCTCGGAAAGCACTTTAAGCCGTTGGTCCCGGCTGTCATTCGTGGATCTTTGGCAGTCGTTACGGGACGTCAGAAGCCCGAAAGTCTGACAACCAGTCTTGGCTAGGGACTTCGTATTACCCAGTAACTGGGTTGTGAAGGTCAGATAGGCAGTCGCTCCATGTAAAACACTGGTATTCAGCTGCATCCGGTTGGACTGGAAGCCGACCCCAACATAGTTGGGAAAAGGCTAGGCAGATTGATATTACAGTATTCATTATTCATTATTATATCCTAAAAGTAAACATGCAGCAATATAAATAAATAAAAATAAAAAAAACAAAAAAACATGATTAAAAAAACAACAACAATAATAAATAGCATTAAAGATAAATAGAAAATTGGAATATTTATATTAAATTACAGTTCGTCCACTGAGTACAATTTTTTTTCTAACAGAAATTCTCTGAGCTTAGCCTTAAAAGAGCCAGTGTTCAACAAAATTTTCAAATCCGCCGGCTGTCTATTAAATATTTGCACAGCTTGGCTAAGGCTATGCTTGATTAACATTGTCAAGCATAGCCCTCATTACCAAGCTGTTAGCTATATGCAAGTTAAAGCGCGTAGGGTTCGTGCGAGGAAAAGAGCCTTTAATTCTGCCACCAAGTTCTGCAAGCGGGTTCTTCGTAGGACACGTTTTGTCCATGTCGGACGTATCGGGGCCAAATCAAAAGTCATTTATTCAAACTAGGCTGAAAATCAGCACTTTTCGAACGTCAAAATTACATAAGACGGTCTCCCAAAACGCTTTCGCTGGGGAGAAGAAGTGGCACAACAAACTCTCCAGCAGCACAGCTGTCTGTTAAAACTAGCATCGCATCCTCCGGGTAGTAAACAGTTGTAGTCCCTGTCTAAAGCAGTTGAAACGAATTTTTGTCGTCCCACTTTACCTCCAATGATGAAACCTGATGGGTCGCTGGCCCACTCTGCAAGTGAGAAGGCAGATCTATTTGCATCTCTCTTTGCAAGTGATTGGCGTCTGGACGCTGGCTCCAAGCAACCACCTACTTTCATTTATATATTTTGTTGTGACTCTTCGATACCGAAGATCGCAGTTCATACAATAGAAGTCCGAAGAGTATTGTGCAGTCTAGATGTGATCAAGGCCAGCGGGCCTGATGGAATTCCAGCGAGAGTGTTGAGCAACAAATCCTAAAAAACAGAATAAAATAAATACTTAAGGGGGCTCCCATACAATAAACGTGAAACTATGATGTAAAAATAATTATTAAACGAGTATTGGCACCCTTTAATCTCCGTTTACACGATGCAAGTGTCTGGAACGTTCAAGAGCAATAATCGCATGCCATAAAGCACGTTCAATTTTATTGCAATTCAAGAATTGCATACACGCGTGTGATTTCCATAAAATGGCATACAATAATTGAATGCAAGTTTTGCCATTCAATAAAATCGCATACGACTTACACCAAGACAATAAAATTTTAAAGCGATTTTTGCCTCGTCTAAACACAGAGATGCATGTCCTTGTACAATCGATTCAAGTACTACCCGTATTTGCGCCGCCAAATATTTCATTCAATTTTATTGAACGTCTTGTTTCGTTCGATCATGTTTGATTGTTAAAAAAATTTCATGCCAGAATTGAACGCTACGTGCTGTTTACACCTATTCCAGTTTTGAACGGCAACTAATTTGCACGTATCGTGCAACAATATTGTACGTGCTGTTTAGACGGTGCCAGTTAATTGCCCTTCAATTTTATGGTATGTCAGAGACAATAAACTTGCACAGTCTAAATGGAGGTCTGAGGAGTTCGTGGCTAAGTAATAACATCCGCACGGGGCGATCCATCAGATTAAGCTTCCTTATTATCTTTTCATACCGAGACTCCTCCGTGCCTCGGAAAGCACGTTAAGCTGTTGGTCCCGGCTGTCATTCGAGGATCTTTTACAGTCGTTACGGGTCGTCAGAAGCCCGAAAGTCTGACAACCAGTCTTACCAAGGGGTATCGTATTACCCAGTAACTGGGTTGTGGAGGTCAGATAGGCAGTCGCTCCATGTAAAATACTGGTATTCAGCTGCATCCGGTTAGACTGGAAGCCGACCCCAACATAGTTGGGAAAAGGCTAGGTAGATTGGAGTCTAAATGAAGGTCTTTAACCGAATTAAAAAAAGCAGGAGGTTGTATCTATGTTCGTTTGTAGTCTGTACTTATGTATTTCTTTTTAGATCGATTTTTTTATAATTAAATTATTACGGTAACATTTTCTCACACCATCATTCCTCCTCCTCCAGGTTTTCATGGCATGTGTATTCGGCGGAGACACTCTGATGGAGATGCGCCAAGCTCTACAGATGGCAGAGAGTGAGCGGAGCGGCGGTATATCACCACACATATCGCCCTTTACTAGGATTAGAGATATTGGAGGGCTTCTGACTGCGTGAGTTAATCAATCTGTCTAGCTTTCCCAGCTATGTTGAGGTCAGCTTCCAGTCCAACTGGAAGCAGCTGAATACCAGTATTTTACTTGAAGCGATTACCTATCTGACCACCACAATCCAGCTACTTGTAAGTTTGGTTGTCAGAATTTCGTGCTTCTGACGACCCCTAACGACTATCAAAGATCCACGAATAATAGCCGGGACCAACGGCTTAACGTGCTTTCCGAGGCACGGAGGGTTTCAGTATGTTATGGATGGTCCATCCACGGACTTACCTAGACAAGCGTAGTTTAACCATAGATCGGCCAATTTCTATTATTATCAATGGCAGAGAGTGAGATATTGGAGCGTTGCTGAGGGTCATCATCATTCTCCTGGCCTTATCCCAATATATTTGTGGTCGGCGCAACATGTCCCTTTCTTCCATACTTCTCTATTAGTCGTCAACTCGGTAGTCACCCTGTTTCTAGCCATATCATCTATCACACAGTCCATCCATCATTTCTTTGGTCTTCCCCTACTCGTATAGCCATCTACATTCATACTCAAAACTTTCCTGACGACATTTTCCACATTCCTCCGCATCACATGAATAGAATAGTTCTTTATTTGCACAGAAAGTAGGTACAAGTTACAGATGTTAAGTTTAAAATGATCCTTATACTAACTACCTTAATTAAGGCATGCAAACAGTTTCATGCTATAATAATAAAAACTCTTTCAACATATATTATTAACACATTCAATAAAATCAATACAAGTTTACCATGTCAAGATGAAATTCAGTAAATAATTTGAATATAATACATAATGTCAAGTTCAATAAAGCCTATACCATGACAACCGATTTAGGCACAACTTTTCAGTCACTCGTGCCACTTTCAAACTTCCTCTTATTTACTCATTTCTTATTCTATCCATTCGCGTAACAACACATCACACATTAAGGCTTAGAGTATAAGACCATTATTTATTTAAGAGATATGGCTCCAAATCGGTTGCGTAAGGCGTACGGAGCAGGATATTTTCTAATGACATTGAATAATCTACCCTATAACTAGTGACATACAGTCGAAAAGTTGTACGAACATCGGCCTCGACGGAAACATCAAACGGATACACGTTTGACGTTTCCGTAAACATCAAACGCGTATCCGTTTCCGTTTGATGTCTGTAAGTAAGGTTTAGTCTCTTATCTGCGCTCTCCTTTGGTCTGTGCTGAGCCTGAAGCCGTGTCTGATGAGCCATGTTTTCGTGTTTTACAAACACATAACATTGTTTTCTAACCGAAAGGGGGCGTGGCCTAACTGTTTTGTTAGCTAAAACAAAATATCGTATTTAGCACGACGATCGGATCACTCATTTCGTGTTAGAGCTCTCCAGACGAAGACGTTTCGTGATTTTTAGGGTTCCGTACCTCAAAAGAAAAAAAACGGTACTCTTTTAGGATCACTTCGTTGTTCGTCTATCTGTCTGTCAGTCTGACCCTTTATCTCAGAGAACGAGTGGTGGTATCAAGTTGAAATTAATATCAAATACGTATAATTGACCTAGTGATCCAATTCAGAGTGTTCAAATGTGCTAAAAATTAAAACTACTTTTTGACCTAATTACTGGACCGATTTCGTTAATTTTTTGTATATCGTCAGCAAAGGCAGTAACAAGTATGTGGTTTAATTTATTGCGTATATGTGGGTTCCATACCGTATAACTAAATCTATAGGATATCTTTTTAGAGGGGAGAACTTTAAATTGAAATAAAACAAAAAAAAAAAAATGTTTTTAATATCCATGAAATTGGCTTTATTTGATAGATAATTTTATGGCCGTTAGCGACGCGCTCAATAATTTTAAAACATTAACGTAATTACATGTGTTGTATGTAGTTAGTAAGTAGTGGTTGAGACCCGGAACACGCTGACATGCTTGTCACTCTGTGGCAGTGATGCCAGATGGGGGGGATTCCCTCCAAATTCGGGGGTTTATTTAGCCTCCGGGGGGAGAAATCCTTTGGGGGGATTTCCGGAGGGAAAAATATCAAATGGGGTTTTTTAGGAGTTTTTTTTTAATGCTAATCCTTCATCGCGAAATAACGATAAGAGTCGATCGATTGAATCAATCGAACGTTAAGAACAACGCTTACTAGCTCACCTCATCTTCATGCTTCATGTATTTTTCATTAATTCACTCATTCGTGGTTAGTTCGTTTGCGCTTCTACCCTAACGCTCCTGCAGACAGTGCATAGGCAATTCTTAGAATTCGTTACGCATTACCTGAGGGATGTATTAATTTATTTCCAACCTCAGAGAAAATTTAACTTGGAAAAAATGTATAATATAACTAATACTAATATACGTAAATGTAACTGAAGTTGAAAGTGATAATGATAATTATTTACTGTTAGAAGCTCTGGCTGAATTAACCTAAGTTAAAAATAATTATTATAATTAAAAAGCCACAAAAAGCATGTTTTTCAATTTTTTCCCTTTAAAATAATACAAAAAACTGAATCTGGGTTAGAAAAAAATTAGTAAATAGGCTGGGGGTTTTTTTTTCGGATAAGCAGTTTTTCGGGGGTTTTTTGGTTAGGTCTGGGGGGAAATACACAAAGCCATCTGGCAACACTGCTCTGTGGACCCCCGCCAGTCTGCCACCAATCGCGAATCAATGCGCACGCGCCCGAATCCCAATTTTTTTCACACGCGTCCATCTTGTTCTTTGTTTAACACATTCTCTGCTGAATTCTTTATGCCAGCGCTTCTTTATGCTACACCCTTACCGACCCTTTTTTTACGATGTTTTCGAAACAATAGAGATGCACAACGAACGCACAGGTGCGGCGCGCCGCCCTCGAAGAAAGTTATGTAAACGCGCATGTGCGTCTGCCGCGCCTAATGTATTAAGTAAACCCGGGTTCCCGGGATTGAAGAATTTTTTAAAAACAACTATAACAAACTTAATGAAATTACAGCAGTAGTTATTTTGATTTAGTATCTTTATTTTATTCAAAACAAATGGAATATCAATAAAAAATGAAAATGTGCACAATGTGGTCAAGTAGCGGAAAATGATTTATCTATCTAACAGATTAGTGACTAATTTATTGTATTTTATACGAACAGAAGGTATTCTGACAGGCATGTCCGTATTATTCTTTCGTGGGAATAAAAGTGAAGCTTACGTATATTAGCGCCCGATTATCCGATCACTGATCATAACGGATAAAAACATATAGGTATTCAGGGATATCTCGGTGATCAACAGGTTCTCAGGACCTGTCCGAGGCATGTTTCTCTCACTTAGAGCAGTGTTGGCCCAATGGTATCGGCCAGTTGTAGGTCGTAGATTCGCCCCAGACAGGCGCTTTATATTGTGTAAACTATTTCATAACCAAGTCAACTTACGACACAATGAATCCCGCTTAACACATTAGGTGCGGCAGACGCACATGCGCGTTTTCATAACTTTCTTCGAGTTCGGCGCGGCGCACATGTGTGTTCGTTGTGCATCTCTATTGTTTCGAAAACATCGTAAAAAAAAGGGTCGGTAAGGGTGTAGCATAAAGAAGCGTTTGCATAAAGAATTCAGCAGAGAATGTGTTAATGGTAAACGACATCGCGGCAGGCCTCGACGGAGATGGCGAGATGAGCTGGAATCCTTTAATAAAGATTGGTACTTGGCAGCTCTGGACAGAGAGAGGTGGAAAGAGAGTAGGGAGGCCTTTGCCCAGCAATGGGATAATAAAGGCTAATAATAAATAAATATTTAATCAGCACTGCTCTCGAAACGGTGACGGAAAACATCGTGAGGAAACCGGCATGTCCTAGTACCAAAAATTCAAAGACATGTGACATCTACCAACCCGCACTGGGCCCGCGTCGTGGATTACGACCCACTCCCTCTCACAGAGAGGAGGCCCGTGTCTCAGCAGCTGATTTTGCCTTTATCCTTTATGATGATTATCCCTTAAGATTTCAAGGAACAGAATCCACAATTATTTTTATTTTCCCATTTCCAGGAGCGGCTACACCCTACAAACTGTTGACGTAGAATCAATAGTAGTATGGTATCCTAGTATATTTGAAGTAATGAGGGACGTCAGAGCGTTAGGAGAAGGGAATGCCGCCTATAATCGGCCATTACGACTGTCCAAAGATGTCATGTTCGCCGCAGCTAGTATTTACGATGAAATGTATGGGAAAGTAAGTATTATTATTAGGCATATCGTCTGCTTAGTACTGGTAAAACATGATAAATGCATTTTTTTACTAAATCGAGTTAAAAATGCAGTTACGTGTAATTTTTTACGCGCTATCTACTGGTAAAACCGAATACATGCAATGTCCAATGGCTGCAGAGATATTGAATTTGTAAAAGTGATATCTTCTTACATTTTGAAACAAATATACCAGAATAACATAATAAATAACCTTATGGCTTAAATTCGTTTCAGTTTATACAGCTAAAAAACAATAAATACGGTTATTTTTTTTACATTTTATAATTTAAATAGTAAAAAATGGTAAGAGCTATTCTGAGAAAAATTCATAAACGCATTGATTATTATGAACCTTATATTTTTTTTTTGCTTTTGAAGCTTTTAAAGCTTTTGAATTCAGAAGATATTTCACGTATATTAAGTACAGGTAAAAGATGTTAAATGCTGCCCCCTTTCGATCTTAATTTAATTTTATACAGTTTTTACTAAGATCAATATTATATAAGAGTTAATCATAAAAGAAGAGTAGTTAGTGCAACATTTTGCTTTAACATTTTTTTATTTAATGAGTTTGAAATAGGTCACACTAAAACTTAAACTTTGAAAAGCCATTTACTCCAATTGACACTAATTGCACATATTACTTTTTATCCGTAAGCAGACGTATAAAGAGGCTGAAAAGTATTGAGCCTAAGTACCTTCAAAGTGTCATTATTGTCTCGCGCTGCATATTACTAATTTGCGAATACCTTCTTTAGTATAAATACTGTTTCATATCATTGGCGCCGATTCCCTTGTTCACTAGGGTGAATATTTGACCTTTTAACCGCCGTCATTACCTTCCGCCAAAAGTTGATGAAGGAGAATATCGTTAATGAAATATTTCATCAATTCCCAGAATCTGCTTAAGGACCAGAATCAGGAATTGCTGAAATATTTCATTAAATATATTCTCTTTCATCAACTTTTGGCGGAAGGTAATGACGGGCGGTTAAAAGGTCGAATATTCACCCACTAACTTAATTTAAGTTCAGTGCATCTTTTTCTTTCTATTTCAATAAGACCTGCAGGGCTAACATGACACACATGACAATTACTCACTCTCGCGTGATTAATTATCTGACAGCGCTTCTATACAAAATACTCGACTCGTGCTGTCAAACTAGATGTTTTCTCGACAAACCCTAACATGGCTCTTAAGTTATCTCGAATTTTGACAGTTCAACACGAGATAATCTACGATTCTTCTGTCATTTAGTCGTCCTCGATTTTGACGACGAGATGAGTAGACAAAATAATGTATAATAATAATAAGTACGTAGAATGTTTTACAACATTCTAGAATATTATCGAAAACCAAACTTGAAACTTGAAAAAGGAAATGTTTCTGTGCCAACCCAATACTTTCTGAGTTGGTGGAAACCTGGGCTTATAATTAATATGAGTCTGAAATCGCCAACCCATCTTGAGCAAGCGTGGCGTAATCCGATCTCTAATCATTAGATATTAATACCTATCACTTGGAAGTTACGCTAGCTAATTTAATATGATCTTGTCTCTCGATTTTTTCAGGAAATGCCAGAGCGAAAAGAGCGCGGCGTTCCAGCTACATACCAGATAATTAACTTCTTAGGTTGGAAACCTGACCCAGCTCAGCCTAAACCCATTGAAAGAGGCACTGGACAGGTCTCGCTCAAAGACCTGCATAGAATCAATGAAATTATTGACGACCCGAAGATTGTTAAGTTAAGAGATGAAGACATGAAATAAAAAAAATCAAAAAAGTATTTGGTTGTTTCTACCCGCCATCTTTTTTCTATAAGAATTAATTTTATTTATTTTAATAAAAAAAGACTGTAAATATTTAAAATACGATGTTTTTGTAAATAAACTTGTTAAGGGTACTTAAAGTATTTTTATTAATTATGTAGGTACATACATTCACAATTTAAATTTCGATGTATGATTTCGGAAAAAATAACTTTAATTCCTAGACATAAAGTTTGGTTTCCGCTGCAACTTCAATTTTAATTGACCTCATTTTCAATAGTTCAAGTAATTTTGAAATCAATTGAATAAACACTGAAGTAAAGTTGATATTTGCTTAAGTGGAAATAACGGCAAATGGAAACATAAATTTATTTATTTACTTAACTAGTAAATTAATAAATTCATGTTGCCTGACAGACGTCTTGCCCAAATTCTAATAATAAATTCATAAGTACAAAATTCCCATAGAACACGCACTTTCAGTTTCCCGAATTTTTCAATTTGACCGTCAACTTTTCAAATTTTTCTTTCCGTAAGAACCTGATTCGGACTATCAAGAACATTTTCAAACAAAAATTTGCCAAATCGGTCCTGTCTGCCATTCTGAATTGATGCGCTTAATAACGAACAGCAGGGCCTTAATTCACTATAATAATAATATCGTGGGACATTTTCACACACGGTCATCTGATCCCAAACTAAGCAGAGCTTGTACTATGGAAACTAGATAACTGATATACTACATATACTACTTTTTTTTTTTAAATACATACTTATACACCCAGACTCAGAACAAACGGACATGTTCATGCACACAAATGTTTGTCCTGGATGGGAATCGAACTACTGAATTTATTTTGATATTTATTTTGTTTGGAAAATAACTTTTTAAGGTTTTCAATTTAATATTTAATTTTGCTATACTTCTGTGGACTTGTAGTTTAATTTATGGCATAACATCGGTTCCACACCTTAGCCACTCTCAATGCTTAGCATAATCACCCTATAATGTTCCCATTGCTAGAACACAGGCCTCCTCTCAGTGAGAGGGAGTGGGCTGTAATCCACCACGCGAGCCCAGTGCGGGTTGGTAGATGTCACAATATGTCTTCCAAATTTTGGTTCTAGGATCACAAATTTCCTCACGGATGTTTTTCTTCACCGTATTGAGAGCAGTGCTGATGAAATTATATACACCAAGTAAAGCGTCTGGCAGGGTTCGAACCTAGGACCTACAACGCTACACTGCTCTCATGACGAAAATTAAATTATGTTAATTGACAGCTTAGATTGGCTATTTGATAAGTAGACCTCTGGCGCCTGATAAAATAGTTGTAGGTAAATGCTAATTATAAAAGCATCATAGGGCTTCATAACAAATCAGACAAATAGTTCAGAATCTTAGATTTCTGCTTACTTACGTACATATGATGCATACATAAAGTCACGCTTTCTTCCCATGGGGGTAAGCAGAAACTACAGAACGCCACCTGCTACGATCCTTACATACTCCTTTTGCCTCGTTTACGTTCATACATCTGGTCATTCACGCACGCCGGTTGCGTGTACTACGCACCTGACCTTTCTGAAGAACATCACCAATAAGGTACCTATATGTCTTCCTAGGACGTCTCCTCCCGGCGTTTCCATTCACATCTACCTTCTAAATACCTTTTGTTAGTTACGTTTCATCCTCTCGACATGACCAAACCCTCGTTTACGTTCATACATCTGGGGGCCGATTCTACTAATTTGCAACGTTACATCGAAACTGAACTGTTGTTGAAACACAATTGAACGAATTGTGTTTCAACAACAGTTCAGTTTCGATCGCCGTTCGATAGTTACCAAAAAAGTCATTCTACTATTCTATAAGCAAAATGGAAACTAAACTTAAACCGAATCGTAACAGGGACGTAACAGCGGGTAACCTGTGTGACCGACATTCCAAATAGTATGTTTTAATAATACCACAAAAAAAAGTTGAATCCAATAATATTACTAAATACGAATAAGTGCTACCTACTAAAAGTATTTTTAATACAAATCATATCTAGACCATACTTATACTTTTAGCCTGTATATTTTTTGTAACATTTCAACTTTATAAATAATAAAAACTCAGAAGAACGTTTCGTTTTCGGCCCCAGCTTGCGAAATCTGTGAAACGAAACGTTTCAATTATGTCAAAAAGATAATGATGCGACTAAACGTCACGCTCATGTTCGGTTTTGTTAGCAGAATAGCTTTTGAGATTGTTTCGATCGTTCGGTGACTGAACTGAAACGTAACCGCAGTTGGATCGTTGTTACATTAGTGGAATGAGAAAACGCTCAAAAGCCGTGGTTCAGTTGCGATTCAATTGCGATTTTTGAACAATTCTGTTAGTAGAATTGGCCTCCTGGTCATATATGCATGCCGGTTGCGAGTAGGTACTACACGCCTAGAGGCCGTTGATTGTATTGGTGAAAATTTATGTTTTCAAAAAGATTCATACCTATAAAATGCGATAAGGATTTCGACAAGTGTGTAAGGCAACTCAGAAAAACGGCAGTTTCAGGATAATATACTTTTATTAATCACTTTCTTATCTTCTTTATCTTTAACAGTTTTCAATCTCAGAACCAAATCAATTTATCACAAATTTCGCATACAGTAAATTATAATATTTCGGGTACTTAACAATATTTTAAACTTTCAACGATCAACGGTCAATCAGGCCTAGGTTTTACTATGTAACTTCTTGAGTCGGCTATCAGCGATCGAATGGTCAAGTCTTAGCCGTCTCCTATACACTACGGTTAGTACGAGGGGTATGGTGTTGCCAACTCCTAAGTGTTGCTAGTTAAATGTATACAGTACTACTATATTTTGTAACATGTGTAATATTTTTAATGCAATTTTCGTGTTATCAGGTGAAATAATAAACAATTTTATTATTACTTCCATCTGTTTACATATGGTTATTACGTCATTGGATGGAAATAAAAGTTTTCTAAAATGCCTAGTTAGCTATATTCCTATTAGCTATTGATTCAATAAAAGATAAGTTGAGTAATGAAGAAATAGTAACAAATTGTATTTTTCAATAATTAATTGTATCATACATATAATCATTCGTACTAAGTACAATAGAATCGTATAAAATATCGAATACTACTAATCTACTACCACAAACCTCACATCACATCTCTAACTGACAAACGCCGGCAGCGGCCGCTTCACGAAACTATCTTGTGAGTATTGATGGGTAATGGAAAAATTTCGGAAGGAAAAGAAAAGAAAAAAAATATTTTTCCAATATTTTTCAAATATTTTTCCAATACTTTTCCGATATTGTTCCAAATCAAAAAGCTGACTGTGATTAAAGATTAGAGACTTATGTGTACTCTGACATCAAGTAATGAACAATTATAGACTGCTTGAATACGAGACTTTTGAAAAATCGTTTAATATGTTTCCAAAACTTGTGTTAATACAAAAAGATTATTTATACAAAAAACAATGGCAGCTTCCCATACAATGTTTTATTTGAAATTAAATCACTACGTCTTGAAATGAAAAATACCTTATTTAACTCAACGTCATCTTATGAGCTAGTTTGTGCAACATTTTTTATCAGAGAAGGGTCAGATTAATAGATATTCAGTGTTGAAATTTTGAACAAAAACTGTCAACGGTGGTCAATGTCAACCAACAATAAATATTTTTTAAGACTTTGAATACTAGTCGTTTTTATTTCAGAATTGCCATAAGTTTTGATATTTTCCTACTTTGCTGCGATACTTTTATCTAAGGAAGAACACAATAAACTCAAACATACAACAAAATAAATGTATTATTTATTTGAAGTCTTTCGACTTTCATTTAATGTGTTCTCCATGTTCAGGTAGGCGTGAATTATCGGGTAGGAAGGCAGTTTGTCAATAAAATAACACATATCACAATCACTCCACTCCTAGTTTTCCACAATTCAATCAAACACTTCGCAAAATAATTAAAGATCGCTTAGATTAAGAGGGATGCGATTAAAAAAAAACGTCCACCGACCACAAGTTCAATGCTCGTTTTACAAGATGGCCGCCTCACCAGTTCTCGATGTTCGTTTTTGAGGTTGACATTTGTACAACAAGTCAATTAAGTCTAGACAATCGGAGGCGCCGACCATGTTCAGGTAGGCGTGGTTTATCGGGTAGAAAGGCAGTATTTAAAAAAATAACACCTATCGCAATCACTCCACTTCTAATTCTCGATAATTCAATCAAACACTTCACAAAATAATAATAGATCGCTTAGATTAAGAGGGATGCGATTAAAATATAACGTCCACCGACCACATGGTTGCGTGCGCACCTTACCAAAATCCGAAGTTACCTGCTCATTTTACAAGATGGCCGCCTTACCAGACTGCTCGGTGTTCGTTTATGACGTTGCAATTTCTACAACATGTCAATTGACAGTCTAGAAAAGCGGAGGCGCCGACATATTATTTACTCCATGAAAATAAAATAACAAACTAAAAATGATAACAACACCACGATAATTTTGCTGTACCTACTATTTAGGAAAATAAATATAAAATAGCAGTTTTAGTATTGCCAATCCAACCAACAATTTCCTAACCTTTTAGAACGAAGTAGTCAAAAAGCTTTTCATTGAACATATTTTTTTATTTGGCCTTAATTAGATATTATGATAGCATAAAAGAACATAGTTAGATAATTAATTGAATTTATTTTGTATAAGTGTCACTTTTAGACGTTCAAATAAGAATTCGCCATTGTTCTTTTCGAGTTAATCAAGCCACGCAGTAAAATCCTCCCCTGCAAAATTGACTGCCCATTTTCACCCCGTAAGTGGTATATTTTCGAAAAACTCTGATGAAAGTATTCTTTATTTTTAGTCTTATGTATAAATAGAGAGTTTAGAGTTAATCGGTCAGCGCGTTAAAATTCTTCAATACAAACTTTGACACACCCAATTCCCGTTTATGGGGGGTTTAGAAAAACAAAAATGAAAAGTTCATAATTAACATAAATATGTATTCGTGCCAAGTTTCAAGTTTATTAACTCAAGGAATAAGATATTTCATACAAACAAAAACCCCCCCCTTTTCACCCCCTATAAGATTGAATTTCTAATAACCCCTTCTTAGTGCTCCCCTAAATTATAAAAGGAAGCCGTGTACAAAATTTCACGTTCCTAGACCCAGTAGTTTCGGCTGTGCGTTGATTTGTCAGTCGGTCAGTCATTTTATTCAATAAATCAGTCAGTCATTCATTCAGTCAGTCAGTAAATATGTTCAGTATAAATAAAACCCTTTAATTCATATGTTATTTTAATTCCTGTAGTGAACATTACACATAATGTTATTTTTCGGAAAAATAAACGGAAAAATTTCCAAGCTTTGAAAAATTTCCGAAAATTACCCATCACTACGTGTGAGTGATTTTAAACTGGCGTCATGCTACTCTAGAAGGGAGCAAAGACGAGGAGGTTCATGTATTTTAGTAAAGACTTATCCCGAGTGCAAGGAATTAAGCGATTTAATGAGCTTTTCTATCACCGGTGTTTTTGAATGTTGTGCGATAGAACTGCCAAAACATAAATTAATAGTAGTGTGTATTTATAGGCCTCCCTACATGTCTAACATTAATCGTTTTTTCGAAACTTTAGATGCCTTATTGAAAAAGTTGTGCAGTAAGACTAATGTAAAGGTGGTATTATGCGGAGACTTCAACATAGACATTTTAAAACGTAACAGATGCACTTTGGACTTTGAATATTTGCTCCTAAATTACAACCTTAAATTGAAAATAAGACAGGCCACAAGACCAAGCAGTCTTACTTGTCTGGATAATTTTGCTGTTGATGCGAACCTAAAATGCACTAGTGATATTATTGATTTTGGGATATCGGATCACTCAGCTCAAATCCTCAAAATTCGAGTTATTTAGTAGAATTTGCAAATTAAAGTACTGGCGCACTCAAAAAAGGGATTATTCTAAAGACAATTTGGTTAAGTTTAAAATTTTTTTGCAGAGTTTGTCGTTTTCAAATGTATACGGTGAGAGTAACCCTAATGATGCATATAACAAATTTATAGAAATCTTTCAACTCCTTTATGATCAGTGTTTTCCAATTAGGTGGATTAGAATTCAAGCAGAACACAAAATTAAATGGGTTTCTAAAGGCATTAAACTTTGTAGCAGGAAACAAAGAAGCCTATTATGGAAATGCAGATTGAATCCATCAAGCGTAAATAAAAATAAATTTAAGTCATACTCACAAAGGTTTAAAAAAGTCATCAGACTCACTCAAAGGGCACAAAATAACAACTTTATAAATAATGCTCATAATAAATCAAAGGCTTCATGGCAAATAATTAACAATAATAACTATATAAAAGAACAAGTATCAAAGATTACTAACCAAAATAGGACAATTGACGATCCTAAAGAGATAGCAACATCATTTAACGACTTTTTTATTGACCAAGTACAAAGTGTAAGTAACAAAACAAACGTTAGAACTATTGACCTGAATTACAAATCGATTTCAATGTTTATGGCCCCAACTATCTCAAACGACTTAGTAAGGGTGATCAAAAGCCTGAAAAATACACAAAGTCATGGTTATGACGGTATAACTACCAAGGTTGTGAAGTTTGTCAGTGATATTGTAGCTGCGCCTTTAAGTCACATAGTGAACACTTGTATTGCTTCTGGTATTTTCCCTAATAGCCTGAAAACAGTTGTTATTAAACCAATACATAAAAAAAATAGCAAAGAAGATATGTCCAACTATAGACCAGTAGCATTGATCCCTATATTCTCCAAGATACTGGAAAAGATTATTTATGAAGCACTTGACAATTACTTGACTAAATATAATATATTGTGCAAAGAACAAATGGGCTTTAGAAAAAACAAAAATATTAATATGGCAATCTATAATCTTCTATTTCCCGTTATGAATAATGTTGACAATAAAGTACCGGTATGTGCCATATTAACTGATATGACTAAGGCGTTCGATTACGTTAGCCATGACGTCCTTTTATATAAACTACACCGCTATGGCATTAGGGGTAATGTCCTGGACCTTATAACCTCTTACCTCAGTGGTCGAAATCAGGTAACAGAAATATCGAGAACATCTCTTGAAACGAAACGAGAGCTTAAATATGCATCAGACGGTAGAGTAGTCAAATATGGTGTTCCACAGGGCAGCGTTCTTGGGCCACCTCTATTTCTGCTCTATATCAATGATTTGCCACGTCAAATCCAACATCCTATGGTGCTATTTGCGGATGATAGTACTGTGATAGTAAAATGTAATGACATTAAAGATTATGAAGATGATATAAATACAGCATTGGAAAACATTATTGACTGGCTTGACATAAATAACTTAGTCATCAATCTTAAAAAAACAAAAATTATGCATTTTTACCAAAGGACTTGCCCTCTTAATGTTAACATTGGTTATAATGGACAAAATGTTGAAACAACAAATATTGCTAAATTCCTAGGTATCTTAATTGATAGCAATCTTACTTGGAAACCTCATGCTGAAGACGTTTGTTGTAAACTTAGCAAGTCAGCCTATGTGCTGCATAATCTATCGCATAAAGTAAGCAATAATATACTCGTAGTAGCTTACCACGGTCTAGTGGCGCCAATTTTAAGATTCGGAGTAATATTCTGGGGCAATTGCAGTGAGAGGGAGCAAATTTTTAGAGCCCAAAAACGTTGCATAAGATCTATGTTAAATCTGAAAACTACAGACAGCTGTGTACCTGTGTTTAAGTCGCTGAAAGTACTGACCTTCCCATCACTGTACATTTTAGAGGTCGCAATTTTTGTTAAAACTAATTTAGATTTATTTCCATCACTAGCCGATATTAGAATGCGGTCAGATCCAATGAGACTACAATATAAAAACTTATTACATACAGGCAATTACAGAACAGCACTACTAAGGAAAAATATATTATGTCGATGGGACCTATCATATACAATAAAATTCCGCACAGTTTCAAATAATAATAATAATAATAATAATAATAAGCTGGCAACACCAATGTCAACAAGCCTCAAAATTTATTTTCTTCTTCTTTTCCGTTTTTATTAATTTTAGTCGCAGTTTTTTTAACTTTTTGATAAACCATACAACAAAACTTAAAGAAAAATAACCCAAATATAATTTTAAAATACCGTAATGAACCATACTACAGAATTTATTCAAAAACTGCCGGATAGGAGGTGACATGACAGATGTCACCTCCTATCAAACAACAATCAACAACAAGAAGAAAATAGCAAAGATGAAGAGATGAGAAGATGTTAACAAGGTCAGCAGCTCGTCGCGCACACCTTCCACCTCCGGACTCGTCGCTCAGCTCCACCCCGCCGCCGCTGGTACCTAGCCCCATTGAGAGTGCTGTGACACCGGCCATGGCAGTTGCGTCGAGCTCGAGCGACGAGTACTTCTCTCCACCGACGTCGCCACCACCTGCACGTCGGCCAGGAAGAGGCCGGCCACCGAACGGCATGGGACCTAGGGGCCAACCGGCCCCGAGCCGGGTCCCCGCTGCCGGTGGTTGTGTGCAGCGCATGAAATGGACTCAACAAATGAATGAGAACGTCATGCGCGCATATTACGGGGCAACAGAGGGGGGAACTAACCTCACTGCGTACCGCGATAGGATGCTGTCTCTGTTCCAGGCGCTTCAACCAGCCATCAACGTCTCGGCCCAACGGCTGTCGGATCAGGCGCGGGTTATCCAACGGAATCACAGATTGGACGACGCTGCGCTTGATAGGCTGCGCTTAGAGGTACTGAGCAACCGTATCGTCCCTGTCCCGTCACAGACCGCGGTGCAACCTCCAGTAAGTGGTATAATCCAACTGCGGTCTTATATTAATGATGTGGAGGGGGGCGATGAGGTTGTTACGGTAAGTAACCAGTGTAACGACCGATTGAGGAGCGCGCTGGAGGATGCGATTCGGGAGTTTAGAACTGCCCCCGTCCAACTTAGACCTCGTTTACCTCGCTTGCCTATGCACAAAACGAATAGGTCGTTGGTGTGTGCCTTGGATTCGCTGCTTGGTTCTTATTTTGAAAGCAGCGAAGACCTCTTAGATACGCACTCGATCTTGTATTGCGCGGCTATTGCGGCGTGTCGTGTAGCCAATGTTACATTTCCAAATTGTGACATAGCTACACGACCAAAACCCGCCGTTCCAGCCTGGCAGTGCAGGATCGAGCAGCGTATCGAGGGGACCAGGGTGCTCATCGGCAAACTATACTGCTTCAGGGAGGGCAATACTCGCCCTAGAGTGATGCGCTTTGTGAGGCGGGCGTTTTCCGGGACTGGAATCAGGCCTCAAGAATATATGTCCCGTGTCACAGAGCGCATTGACTTCCTGAAGCAGAAGGTCTGTGCATGGGCAAGCCGTATCCGTAGGTATAAGCGACGGGTTGAACGGTATACCCAGAATAGCATATTCCAGCGTGATCAAAGGTGGGTGTATAGAGCATGGGAGCGACCTGAGCAAAATGTGGCAGACGTATGCCGCCCGGATGATGATGCCACTAGCACATTCTGGCGCAACATCTGGTCGGTGCCCGTCTGCCATAATGAGGCTGAATGGATGCGCGATGTTGAGCGCGTGTGTGACGCCATACCGCAGATGGAGGAAGTAATAATTACTTCCTCCGATGTAGCCAGTGCAGCCCGTCCGATACCGAACTGGAAATCGCCGGGACCGGACGGACTGCACAATTTTTGGCTTAAATGGCTGCAAAGTTCACACGCGTGCTTAGCATCGCAATTCCAGTCGGCCTTAGAGTCTGGGTCGCTGCCACAGCTCTTTACAACGGGAGTTACCCACTTGCTCCATAAGTCAGGTGATGCCACGGAACCCAAAAATTATAGGCCGATCACTTGTTTGCCGACGGTCTATAAACTTCTTACATCCATTTTGAGAGTGAAAATTAATTCTCATTTAGAAAAGAATTCTATCATGTCTGCCTCTCAAAATGGATGTAGGAATGGGTCCCGCGGCACCAAGGAGCTACTCCTCATTGACATGGCCATAAGCCAACAGGTCCGTCGATCCCGAAAGGATTTGTCGACATGTTGGATAGACTATAAGAAGGCCTTTGATTCGGTGCCCCATACATGGCTCTTGAGGGTGTTAGAGTTGTACAAAATTGATACAACTCTGAGCACCTTCCTAACGACATGTATGGGGCAGTGGAGGACGGTCCTTCGCTATCCAGGATGTCGACAAATTCGGGGGAGCGACGAACCTATTAGGATTAAGCGGGGAATATTCCAGGGCGACAGTCTGAGTCCACTGTGGTTTTGTTTAGCCTTGAACCCTCTTAGCACTCTGCTGGAGGGTACAGGGCTGGGCTGTTCTTTGCGGAGAGGGGGTCAGGTAATATCCCACCTGCTTTATATGGATGATTTGAAACTGTTTGCCACCAACAAATTGCAACTGCTGGAGTCACTAAAAGTAACTAAAACTTTTAGTGATTCCATCAGGATGGAATTTGGTGTTGATAAATGTGCAGTCATGCATGTAAGGCGGGGCGGGATTGTGGAATCTGAGGAACTACAACTCTCAGATTCTATAAACCTGAGATCCCTCTCCGCAACTGATACCTACAAATACCTGGGTATGTCAGAGGGGTTAGGCATTAACGGGGCTGACATGAAACAATCGTTGCAGGAGCGCTTCTTCGGTCGCCTGAAAAAGGTACTTAATAGTTCTTTGTCAGGCGGCAACAAGGTGCGCGCCTTTAACGGTTGGGTCATGCCGGTCCTGATGTACTCCTTTGGCATACTAAAGTGGACCCAGACGGAACTAGATGCCTTGGATAGGAGAGTCCGGTCACTGCTGACTGCAAACCGGATGCATCACCCACGTTCGTCTGTCATGAGGCTGTACATCCCGCGGAAGTGTGGGGGTCGAGGCTTTTTAAATGCTAAGACCCTCCACAACCGCGAGGTGTGCAGTCTCAGAGAATACTTTCTCAAGGCTAACGTGGGTATGCACCGAGATGTGGTTGCAGTGGACAAGGGACTCACCCCGTTATCCTTGGCTAAAGAGAACTGGCGCAAACCTGTGGTGCTTAGTACCAACGACCGCAAGGAAGTATGGCAAAGCAAGGAGCTTCACGGACGCTTTTTCCGGGCCCTTCATGGGCCCGACGTAAATTTCTTAGCGTCCGTGGCCTGGCTACGCTTCGGTGACCTCTTTGGGGAAACCGAAGGTTCAGTCTGTGCGATTATGGATGAAGTTATGCTAACGAATAACTACCGGAAGTATATAATGAAAGACGGGACGATCGACATATGTCGGGCATGCCATTGTCCCGGTGAGTCTATCAGACATATTACTTCTGGGTGTTCTCGTTTAGCTAACGGCGAGTATTTGCACAGGCATAACCAAGTGGCCAGGATTATCCATCAGCAACTTGCTCTGAAATACGGCCTTGTGGACTCTGAGGTACCGTATTACAGGTATGTGCCCGACCCAGTTCTCGAGAATGACCATGTCACGTTATACTGGGATCGATCTATTATCACTGACAGGACTATTGTAGCCAATAAGCCTGATATAGTGGTAATAGATCGATCAGTGCGCCGCACAATGATAATCGATGTCACTATCCCACATGACGAGAACCTCGCGAAGGCTGAGAAGGAGAAACAATTGAAGTATCTCGACTTAGCCCACGAGGTTGTCGCTATGTCGAATGTGGACTCGGCAATCATTGTGCCGATAGTCGTTACGGTCAATGGCCTTATCGCTAAGAGCCTCGACCAACATCTCAAGAGGCTCTCGTTGGGTGGCTGGGTGAAGGGCCTGATTCAGAAGGCAGTCCTCCTTGATACGGCGCGTATTGTGAGGAGGTTCCTGTCTCTGGGGGGCTAACCACCGGTAGCTTGGACCCTTTTTTTTTTTTTTTTTTTTTTTTTTTTGTGGATGGGAAATCATCAAATAACTTCTCCCGCTCTGGGTGGAGCGGAAGGGCGTGTCAGACTTTTACTGACTAAAACCCACCCGTGTTCCTTCAGTTGCCTATGCCAGGGCCACGGTATCTTTTTCAAACAACCCGCGACCCCAGCGGCGTAGCTTGGACCCTGCACCCGCTACCGGCGGATCACAATTTTTTATATTTTTAAATGTTTTTTTTAATGTTTTTATAAAAATATTTAAAAATGTAATAAAATAAGTTTAAAAAATAAATAAAGGAGATAATAATAATAAATCATTTATTTCGGGTAACAAAGACCCATAACATATATACCTTACAGACTATCATACATATTATATAAAAACCACAATAATATTATTGTATACGAAGAGACGGCGTCGTATTACGCTGCGTGGTGTCGCGTAGCCTTCCGCGGAATCGCCGATACACGACACCCTTCGGCCAAAACTCTTCCTTAAGTACGGTCTCGATATATTGAGTCGGAACTCGCACCACGAACGACTTGAAATTCGTGTTGTGGCGCGACGCCAACTTCTCGACCCTTAAGACCCAGTTGGTCTTCGCTCGAACATACTCCACGATCTCCTCAACCTTCGTGGTGTGATGTAGCCGAGAAACATAGAGCTGCGTCGTAGGTATTGCCGGACGCAGCATATTGGGTCCTGCCAGCGCGGCCCGCACTGGTTCCGACTAGGAGGCTTCTTCCCTTTCTTCCTCTCCACCTTCACGAAGCCATCCTTGTCACACGTGCCCTCAGCCGGGCCTTGCTGTTTCGAACCCCTGTCGGCATGTTCACAGCAGCTCTCCTTATCCCCCTTCTTGGCCTGAGACACAGGTTTGTGTGTGGCGACGATAGTAGCGTAGGCAGGTTTAGGGGTCAACGAACCTACACGAGTCACTACCTCGACCGGCAACGAGTCAGCGACGGCGGCGGCGCAAGTTGCAACGCGTGCAATATCAGCAGCGGGTGACGCAGTGGAGCTCGCCGACTCAAAACTGCCGATGCTAGCGTTTTTTCCCGCTCCGCGACGTGTGTTCACATTGGAGGCATCAGGCGACCTATTTACCTTAACAGCGTTGCGCAACAACTGTACTTCGGCACGTAGTTCACTAATGGTGTTATTAGACACCTCCAACTTGGACTGTACATCGGCCAGGCTCGCCTTGAGACTTGTAATGTCCTTCAGCAACCTGGTGACGTCGACGTGGTCAAACGTGACTGGGGGCAACTTATGTAGCTCCTTCGCCACAAAAGCGGGCACGTCGTCCGGGTCGGTGCTCTTCATCAATGTGATGATGTCCTGCACACACTTCTGGCCACCATCCCTCCGGCGGGATTGCATCTGCTCGACTTTGCCGAGCGATTGGAACAGCAGCAGCTTGGCACTGCTGATCTCCTCCTCCTTGAAACTGGACTTGCAGATCTGCAAGATGCTGACTTCGTCCATGTAGTCGATGGCATGGTTGATAAATGCCAAGACCTCGTTGGCTATGAGCGGTTGTGAACTCATAGCGACGTAAACCGAGCAGCGGCTAAAGCCGCGCAACACGTGAATATAATATTCTTGTCGAGCAGCGCAAACACGTCCGTACTTGACCGTGCATTGCACTGGACGAAGAACACCCTATTCGAAGCCAGGGCTCGGATACCGGTATATTTTTCGAAACGGTTTCATCTTAAATACCTAAGAAACGATTTGTTTCGGTTACGTTCGAACGGAACGTTATAAATAACGTTTTTGAAGAAGAACAAAATTATAATCGTTTTCGATTAATAAAACGTTTTTAACCGTTTTTATTGCATTTCTTGGGTTTTTCCGATACGAAAGATCTATGAGTATTTCATTCGATGGTATTTCAAGGCCACGCGGCTTTGTTTCGTCGTTTCTCAAGTACTAAGTATTATCTGTGACTCTGTGAGTACGCGTAGGTAAATAGTGTGTGGTAGGGTAGGCAACTATCGAACTGGAGATCCCTGGTGTCAACAGTAGCCCTCAGCGTTGCTCGACGTAGTGGACGTTAGTGTCCAGGCAGGTCAAGTGCGCAGATCTGCGTATAATGCACCTGGGGTCTCTGCCAGTGGCGTGCGCTCCATACATGCAAATAAGCACTGCATACCCTGTAGTGCCATACATACATGCCCCTCTAATTTTAAATGATAAATAACTATAGTTCAAAAAAAAAATATTAATCTAACTTTTTCGCCATTCACACGAACAGACATTCGCTTCCCGTTTTTACAGCGCGATTTAAGCGCCAGCTATTGCAGCGGGCAAAAGCATTACTACACCGTGCTTATTTTTCATACAACGCATGATTTCGCGAGTCATGTAGTACACAGCAAAAGTGTTTCTGTGTGCGTGAAAACGTGTGCGTGTGTTCGAGTTTTAGAAGCACTGCTTATATTGCAAACCGTCCAAATTTAGAAGCCGTAAAAGGACCGCCTAATTGTCGATTGCAGAGGGTCGACTTTTTTTAGTCGGATTGGCCAAATGACCGACTAATTCATTCGTTCGTATTAGTTCGGAACGTAATTGCAAAGTTTGTCGCCATATTGTTTGTTTGTTATTCTCAGCGCAAGTGATTGATTGTCTAAGTACCTAATTATTTAGTAAGTTTACTGTAAAGATGGAAAATTATACCTGTGAGTCCTGTGCTGGCGAAGTGTGTTTAAATAAATTAAAATCTGCCGCGTTTTCGACGTTATCTTTCGAGGAAATATTTAAATTGATTGCAAAGGGAAGGTGTGTACGCGGATTGAATTTAACTAAAAAAAAGGTAATGCAGCTATTCGTTACTTTCATTAAAAGTTTTATGATAATTATAACAAGTTGTGTATGTACTCACAAACATATTGTACTGTTTCCCTTGCATTTTGTTTACAAACCAAGATAAAAAGAATGTTTGGACCTATAACGGATATTCAGATCTAAATAATTTTCAACAAGCGGCTGGCTGCTAAACACGATTCTTCAGAAAAACATTTGGAATCCTGCTTGAAGTTCCAAACTTTTGGTAAAGGTAGAATAGAGACTAGTTTGAATAGCCAGTTTAAGTTAGATATTGAAAGGTACAACGTGAAAGTTGAGAGAAATAGAAATATTTTCAAACGGTTAATTGATGTAGTTTGTTTTCTTGGTAAAAAAGAATTAACATTCCGTAATCATGACGAATCCAGCTTCTTTTAATAAAGGCAATTTTCTAGAAATTGTAGTATTGTTAGCTAAATATGATGGAAATTTGGAAACCCACTTACAATCAACATCGGGTAGCTCATTCACGGGGTTATCAAATAGGACCCAAAATGATTTAATTTCTAGTGTTGCGTCGGTAATTAAATCAAAATTCAGTAGCGCTTCGACCGAACGATCATTTTCTACTTCTAGTCTAAAACGAATTCATACATATTTACGAAACACACAGGGCCAAAACAGACTCATAGATTTGTCTATGATTGCAATTGGAAAAGAACTTTTAGTAAAACGATGTAGCAGTTTTTACGACGACGTTTTGCAAAACTATCTGAAAAAAAGATAGGCGCGTCGATTTGATTTATAAACATTAACTTGTAGAAAGTAATCAGTTAACATTAAAGTAGGTAGTACCTAATTTATTTTGAATTTAAATTCATTTGCGCAAAGAAAACAAAATAAACATCCCACGGCCTTTTTAAATGCCACTTTGCATATCATATAAGTGTCACATATTTAGATATTCATAGTGATCGCAAACAAACATCATGCGAAGCCAAAGCCTCCTGCGGTAAAACTCAGGTAGGATAGGTAGTCCTAGTCGTTGGGCCACCGACAGCAACAAGCTGAAAGTGGTGAAGTTTTTTTTAGCTTTTCATACCCTGTCTGAAATCTCTGTGCACGCCACTGGTCTCTGCAACTTCGGAAGAGGTCGCAGCTGCTGTTGCAAAGGCCGGAGAATGCCTAGACCAAGTTAAGGTGGAAACAATTCGTCCGGGCTTCTCCGATCTGCGGACAGTACTGGTCAGCTGTCCCGTCACGGCAGCTCGAAAATTAAAAGATGGTCCCAGACTGGTGGTGGGCTGGAATTTGGCACGGGTCAGGCTTCTGGCAAATAAGCCCCTCAATGCATGAGAGTTGTTTCCGCTGTGATCAGCTCGGTCACAAGGCCAGCTCTTGCGATGCCGCGCCACACTGTGTAGTGTGTGCGGCATTGAACAGGTCGGTTGACCACCACACGGGCAGCAAGGCATGTACCGAGGGATAAAACAGCTAACTCAAATAGGAAAATGGGGCCCTCGCGCCCACTGACCGCTGGCAATAAAGCCGAAAAAAGGGTTGAAGGGGAGGCGATTGTTATGGACACCCAGGAATGGCCCCACACCACACCTTCGTCTTCTCCAAGCGAATATCAACCATTGCGCCAGGGCTCAGGACCTTTTGCTCCAGAGCATGGCGGAGTGGTTGATCAACATCGCTATCGTTGCCGAACCATACTTTGTTCCTCCCAGGGATGACTGAGTGGGTGACATTGATGGCTTGGTGGCGCTTATCTCGAGGCCGGCCGCTGGCACTCCGTCCCTGGAGACCGTCACCCGGGGGCGGGGCTTTGTAGCGGTCTTAGTCAAAGATATCATGGTCGTGGGGATTTATTTCTCACCCAACCCACCTCTCGCCGATTTTGAGAGTTTCATCAGGGAATTGGGCACAGTCATCAGTCGAAGCCGTCCTCACCCTGTCCTTGTCATGGGTGACTTCAACGCCAAATCCACGACTTGGGGTTCCCCAGAAACAGATGCACGGGGTGTGTTACTGGAGGAGTGAGCGGTGGAGTCAGGCTTACTGCTCCTAAACCGGGGATCTGTTCAGACATGTGTGCGGCAGTGGGGTGGGTCTATAGTAGACTTATCGTTTGCTAGTCCCGCTGTCGCACGCCGTGTTCAGGACTAGCGTGTATTGGAAGACGTGGACACGTTGTCGGATCACAGATACAGTTCGACGTCTCCGCCCAGACCTCGAATGGCCCGGCACAAGCGGCCCCTACTGGGATTGAGGATGGCTCGCGATGGGCGCTCAAACAACTGAACCGGGAAACCCTTCTGGTTGCCTCAATCGCGAAGGCCTAGTTGGACTCACCAGTCAGGTCTGTCGATATTAACGAGGAGGCAGAATGGTTCCGGGAGGCCATGACACAAATCTGTGATGCTGCAATGTTCAGTTCAGTCTCCATCTGCCAGGCGGCAGGTGTATTGGTGATCGCAAGACATTGCGCATTTGCGCATCGCATGCGTGGCGGCGCGACGCCCGTACACCAGGCAGCGATGAAGGCGCAGACGAACACCAGAAGCTATGGTAAGAGAGGCGGAACTGTACGAGGTGTGTAGAGAGGCGAAGAAGGCTCTTCAGCTGGAAATAATAGGCTTGGGCACAAGCCCATAAAGAATTGCTGGCATTTCTAGAACGTGATCCGTGAGGGCGTCCTTACCGTTTGGTTAGGCGCAGACTTTGCTCGTGGGTGTTTCCACTATCCCGTAGCCTCCACCGGCAACTGCTAGAGAGAGTAGTGAGCGCTTTATTCCCCTCACAAGGGGAGCACACACCACCGCATATAGTTCCGCCTACTATGGTGCCCAACTCGGAAAATGACGATGGCGACGCGCCTGAAATGACCCAGGTAGAACTAAAAGCGGCAGTACAAAGGCTTCTGGCCAAAAACACTGCTCCAGGAACTGACGGCATTCCTGGCCGTGCATGGGTTCTAGCCATCAGGGATCTCTGGCCCCGATTAGTGGGACTCTTGAGCACATGTTTGGAGAGACTGGAAAGCTAGTCCTGTTGAAAATGGAAGGGCGGCTTGCGGACTCACCATCCGCTTACCGGCCCATTGTGTTGTTGGGTGAGGTGGGCAAACTCTTCGAGAGAATTATTGCAGACCGCCTATCTAACACATGACAAGAGAGGGGCCGGATCTGGCAGAAAACCAGTTTGGTTTCCGTCAGGGGTGCTCTACAATAGACGCGATCATGCGCGTGAAAGTCCTGGTGGAAGAAGCAATGGACCAGGGTGAGGTCGTCTTGGCAGTGTCTTTGGACATTGCCAATGCCTTCAACACTTTTCCCTGGAGTAACATTAGGGAGTCACTCTGATATCATAGGGTGCCAAACTACCTCCGCCGCATTATCGGGGCTTATCTGACAGATATGTCATCTACCCGGATCGAGAAGGATGGGGTTTGCGAGAGATGGCGTGTGGTGTTCCACAGGGTTCGGTTTTGGGGCCACTCCTGTGGAACATCGGATACGACTGGGTGCTGCGCGGTGCACTCCTCCGTGGCGTCCGCGTCATCTGTTACGCCGATGACACGCTGATAATGGCACGGGGGAAGACGCTCCGGAAGGTGACTGTCTTAGCAACAGCTGGGGTTGCGCAAGTCGTAGGCAGGATCCGGCGATTGGGTCTCCAGGTGGCACTGCATAAATCGGAAGTCATTTGTTTCCACGGGGCCCCGGAAAGCGCCACCCTCAGGATCCAACACAATAGTAGGAAGGAGGTATTCACATCGGTATCAAGTCGACGATGAAGTACCTAAGACTCGTCCTGGATATCCGGTGGAACTTCGGGCCGCATTTTCAGCGCTTGGCTCCCCGATTGATGGGCACCGCGAATGCACTCTCGCGTTTGCTGCCTAATCTGGTGGGGGGGATACTTCCTGCCGGAGGCTCCATGTTGGGATCGTACGGTCCATGGCGCTCCATAGAGTGCCATGGACCCTGGCCAATCAACCACGTCAATCAATCAATTTCAAGTGTAGGAAATAAATACTTTCGGAAATATAAAATATCAAACTTTGATAAAATAACCTCAACTTTTGCACTATTTTGTTGTTTTTGACGTAATTTTGACAGCAGGTGTTGCTATTTTATGGAGTTTTAATAATGCATTTTGATTTTGCAAATAATAAGATGACGCACATTTTTTTTTTTTGGGTGAGTAACTACGAAAATTTTGATTTTGTGACAATGTAAAATTATTATTTTTATCCTGATGGTATCAGCTACAGGTGAAACGAAACACAATATCTATAATTTGAAGCCATTCTTCATTCATCTTTAAAATAGGTCGAATCTGTTCAAAAACCGAGTCAGGCTCAGGGCACCCGACTCTACGTAGTCTTTTGGCTGCTACCTCTAGAGTGTATATAAAAATCCGGAGGCGCGAAGGGAGAGCAGCCCCCGCCCGCTGTAACAAAGCATAGGCACCGGTGCGGGCCATAGCAACTGAAGCAAGCCGAAGCTGCGGAGGTGAGCATGGGTGTCTATCCTTTGTTACACAAGGGCGAAGGGGCTGCACTTCCCGCTGCGCCGGAGACGTTGCAGAAGCAACATTAAAGTTTTTGAGGTTATGTTACAATAATTTGTTTTTCTCAAGAAGGGGTGCGTTATCTTTCATGGGAGTGGTGCCAGGTGAGAGGTTGTACCCCCCTATCCCCCACCCCCTCCACCTAGCAAACGATACTAAATTTTTACCAAAAACTTAACAAAACATAAACAAAGATTTTTAAAAATTCATAAAAAAACTATGCATTCCCTAAATTCCTAAACTTCCCCCATGCAGGGAGGGGATCTCCACCCCTCCTGCATATACAGGGTTATTGGTAAAACACCAACAACTTCTTAAGGGGTCGTTAAACCTGAAATCGCGAAAAAAAAATCAGCTGTTCAGTACATTTATGTTTGCATAATTTGTCAAAATGTACTGAACAGCAGATTTTTTTTCGCAATATCAGTTTTGGTCCCATAGTAAAAGTTGTTCATAATGATAAGTACAATGACCCCTTAAGAGGTTGTTGGTGTTTTACCAATAACCCTGTATACCCTTATATAAAACTCCTTCCAAATACATAATTATGTATTTTTAGCCATAATTTTTAGCCCACGTTCGCACGGACGTAAAATTATTGCGGCGCGATTTTATCGCGCGGCTGCGTCCTGCGGAATAAACCGGTTTTTGAAAACGTTCTCATATCGTTTTCGTTCCGAACAAAATGTTGTACAAAGAACTGTTAGAAACGTTTTAAAAACGTTATTTTAAATAACGTTTCCGAGCCCTGATTCGAACATTTAAATCTAAGCTTACTGCATTATTATTGGATAAATGTTATTATTGCATCAATGACTTTTTAAATGATAAAAAAATTTGACAATAAAATTTGTAAATGACATTATGTTTGTAAAATAATATTTCACTTAATTATAATTCCAATGAAATTCATTTTATTGACAAGATTCATTTATGTGCAATTGACTATGTGTTGATTATTATTACTTTATTATTATTTCCTTTTTTTATGTCTGTTTGTGTTAATTAGAATGACATGTTAGTTGTTAATTTCTAATAATATTGTATGTAATGTATTAGTTTCTGTGAATTTGCATGCCGTAAGGTAGAATGTAGCGGTAACCTTCAGCTATTTGTATCATCTTAAACTTGTACCTACATTGATGGCAAATAAATAAATCTGAATCTGAGAGTATCAGTAAAACACTTATCCATTGCGCTGTTAGACCAGCCGATTCATTGATCGATTTGTACTAAGCAAGCAATGGTTTCTGTTGCTAATGAAAATAATTGTTTTTGGTACTTCATCGTGTTTCTAGTATCACGAAGTAATGTTTTAATGAATTTAATAAGAAAAACTATAATAGGTATTTTAGTACTAATGTGTGAAATGAGATGCCATCTTTCATATAATTCACAATACAGCTGTTATTTTTACAAACAATCACTGAACAATGCGGCATTTTGTCAAAAACTATAAGCAGCGCAGCCGTCGCAAGTAGACATTCGGCTAATGACTGAAACTGGCATCAAGCCACTGCGGTCAGATGCGTTCGCAAGCGCCACGCCTCCTTGCCATATCTCCTGTGTTTTTTAGATCTGTGGTTAAATCCCTAGGGATATAACTATATCACGGATACGCCCATCTCACTGCGACATATACCTACCTTAGTTCACAATTGCACTAACTATATAATTGTCAATCTTGAGGAGAGAGTTTTAAAGTTTAGACATGAACTAAGTGAAAACTAAGTAAAATAATAAAACAATTATTCACCTATTCATAAGACTAGTCCTTTAACTCCATCATATCTCAATATTGTAATATTAGTATAACCATAACTTGAAATAGATGATAAATAAACATACAACCCCCACATACAATACATTTTTGCACTAAGATTGACTATGTTGACAGGCATTAAGTGAAAAATTCAAAAATATATCTACAGCTTTAACAGGCTGGTTCAATGTCTAAGAAGAAGGATAATAATTATGTATGGCATTAAATAGACAATTAATAATTAACCAGTGCTCATACTTTTAGCATTGCCTAAAAGATATTGCAAATGTATTTAATTAGAGGTGTGACTAATATATTCGTAATAGGTACAGGTATTATAATACAAGCCATATTATGTATATTAATATTAGGATATGCGAATATAGAGTAATAGGTTACCAGGTATTAGTCAAATAATAGGAACGGATGCGTAATAGGCCGAGTCGCCTCGCTATTACTCGCTATGCTATTATTATTTGCCGACCGCAGTCATTTCACTCACTCGCCGACGTCTTGGCGCCTGGCGAGTGAGCGAGATGGCTAGACTCGCATTAACCGACCCGAGGCGGGCAAGTGAGCGAGATGAATATTGTATGAATAGATCCTGGCTGCTTGCTTATCGTTGTGCATGCGTAAACTTTGTATTTTAGAGACATAGTTTTACACGTCGGGCTTCTTATGAAAGCTGCATGAGTTGGTTACCAAGTAAGGAAGCAATGAAAACAGTTTTTTCTAAATATGGTCACTTGTTTCTGTCGCATTGTCTTAGTATTAGCTAATATTGATATTAGTTTATAATCATATTTGTAGTGACCAAAGTTCACACCAGTCACAGCGACTCCATAATGTAATCACCGTTTCACTTCTATAATAGGCATACGTGCACATATTCACGAGAATCTTGTATTTCATATTAATTATTATGAAGAATATTACGCAGGTATCAATATTAGACTGAGTAGCTAATAATGAATCGGTTCACTAATATTTGACTAATACCCAGTAATAGGTATGGTATCATAATATGCGATAACGAATATATTCAATAATAGGATTACCTACACTTGACTCTAATATAACATCTCTATATTTAATACGTATGTGTTTTAAAATTTTCTGTCGTTGAGTAACTTAAAATCAGTTAAGAGACCGTGTACGAAATTTTGCAGATTTCGCTGATTTACGTGATTTTACATTTAAAATACTGTGTTTCTATAAGTTTTAATGCACGACATGAAAGGTAATTTCAATTACAGTATGATCTGCTGAATGAGCGACTTTTTATTTTGCGTCGAGTATTATAACTCGAGATTTAAGTGGTTTTAAAAGATTTTTATTGCCAATTTTTTGCATTTGTTTTAGGGAATTGGTTGATTTTGAACTGAAGTTTATTTCTGTTGTTTTAATTTTATGAACTTTAACGTACTAAGTAGCCGAAATCAAAAGCAATTCTTTGGCCATTTTCTCTAAAATTTGACTAAGTGAAATATTTTTAACTCAAAGTGGTAAAAAGTGATGCACTTATTGTTTAGACAACTTTCACAAGAATACATTGTAATTTTTTAGACCTGATATACTTACTACTTACTAAACCTCTTACCTACAGCAAAAAGTCACAAAACAGTCGTCGATTTTAGGTCGATTAGTCAATATTAAATAATAAAAATAAAAAAGTAGCTCACTTATTAGATAATAATTGAAATGATCTTTCTTGTCGGGCATTACAACTTATAGAAATACAGTATTTTAAGTGTAAAATAACGTCTGCAAAATCATGTAAATCAGCGAATTCGGCAAAATTTCGTATACGGTCTCTTAAAGTTTAACTTGTTTGGATTTACAAAAGGGTCATTAGTATAACATTCATGGAACTTATTTTAATACAACTGTGAACTACGTTTTTAGTAGAAAGAGGTGGATTAAGGCTATTTCAGTAAGCGAAAACGAAAGCACATGACATTTAGTGAGGTATGTGGCACTAAAAATGTGAAAATTGTATATTTTGTAAGTACCTAGTTAGTACAATTGTGAACTAAGGCATCGATATTTACTCTTATGTATGTATCTTCATTTTCTTTTTAATCCATATCGTTGGTCTATCGTAGGGATCCCGAGTTTGACCCCGGTATAACAATATTATTGGGTTTTACCATGAAATTCTGATTAGAAGCTCTGGGCCTTCATTTCGCCTTAAAATTACAACTAGCTCCGTCAAAATTCATAAAAAAACCGGCCAAGTGCGTGTCGGACCACGCACAATGAAGGGTTCCGTAGTTGTGATGAATTTATCTCAGGAACAAACTTAACACAAAAACATGTTCTCCCATACATTCCAACTGCAAATGTTAGTATGTACGCACAATATTCGTCTATTTCAATTCAATTTTCGTATATTTTGACAGACATACACACGAGTGATCCTTTAAGAGTTCCGTTTTTCCTTTTGAGGTACGGAACCTTAAAAACTAAAGGAAATAGTGTACTTAACCCATTCCAGTATATTCCAGTATCTGAAAGAGACAAAATAGAAGTTTTATTGTTATGACGTCATAATAAATAATTAATTATCCTTTTACCATTACCTATGCAGTATATTGCCTAACCCATTACAAGGAAAATTAAAAATTAATTAAATTGCGTTCGTTTAGTAGCTGTCAATTTTATTTAGGATAATTCATATGACCATTAAATTATTTTAGTTGGAAGGCGTCAGTGGGATTTTGTGGTGAAAATAAATAGTGAAAAATGTTCATTCTGTTCGTGTATTTAGTGTCTATGAATTTTCTCGTGATTAAAACGGAAGGTAAGGCATGTTGTTTGTTGTTAACAAATTATGATTATTTCATAACTCAGTTGTTATAAGTGGTTTTACTATTCAATTTGGGATTTATGGAAAGGAATCGTCACAGATTAGGTGTGTCTCGCGTTGGAATTTTGGCGTTTATTTATCTATTTATAACATTTGTGTACTTACACACATATATCGGGTGTTTTTTTTTTTTTTTAGAGGGGAGTACTTTAAATTGAAATAAAACACAGATTTTTTTTAATATCTATGAAATTTGGCTTTATTTGATAGACACCAATTGACAAACGACTAATTTTTACGAAATCTGGCAATCTGGCCACCTCGTTCGTGCGATTTGAAGCCATTACTTTATTTTCTCTGGGGATATGTAAAGTAGCATGTCTACTCCGATAAGCCAGTAACAATTGAGCTCTTGGATGCAAACATTCGATGCATTATTGCTAAAATACAGCCTGATTTACTGCGAGGAGTGTGTGAAAATTTGACCTCCAGATTACGCTATGTAGGCCTACGTGTCAGCCGCGGCGAGCTCATGCCCGAAAATTCGTATACATATACAGGGTGTATGTGTAAACAGTGCAATCTTTTAAGGGGTCATTGTACTCATCATTATGAACAACTTACCAAACCTGAAATCGCGAAAAAATTCAGCTGTTCCCTACATTTTGACGAATTATGCGAACATAAATGTACTGAACAGCTGATTTTTTTTCGCGATTTCAGGTTTGGTCCCATAGTAAAAGTTGTTCATAATGAGGAGTACAAAGACCCCTTAAAAGATTGCCACTGTTTACACTTACAGCCTGTAGTTTGCGACTGACGAGTAGAAAGTTTTCTACTGCCTTTAGAATGGCGATTACACAATCAAATATTGTCTTCACTGCCCTAGACAGTTGGAATAGAAAACTCTCTTCCGGAATAGTCTACTTACATAAAAAGGACCTAGGCAAAGATAGAAACGAAAGACAAAATTACAAATTGTAGAAGGATTTCTACGGTGCGATATCAAAAATGGAGAAACGTGTGTCTTTCTTCGTAGAAATAGAAGTTGTCATGCTAAGCCTTTTTTTTTCGTGGAGAAATGCTCATGTATACTGCTCTACCACGGGGAGATAGTGCAGTTATGTGGGACTCCAACCCACTAAAAGTCCACGGTGTCCTCCTCTGCCGCTCGTGGCGGAACACGGGCACGCGTTAGCATTCACCGCGAACCCGCCGCGGCTGTCCGTCACCGGACCTTCCTCTGGGGAGCACCCCCCATCACCGGCGCACAAGAACACTTTGCGCACGCTTGACCGGTCAGGTCAGTGGCCCGGCCGCCTACGAATTTTCGGCCGCAGAGGATAGGGAGAGCAGTAACGAAATACCGACACTCCTCCTACCCTGCTGCTCCACCACATCCGCCATCAGCCCGTGGCGACCCCTTCAAGGTCGCGGAAGGGAGGGAGAGCGGCGCACCGTAATACCGGCACTCCTCTCCCGCCGCGGCCTCCAACCCTCAGCCGCGATGCCTCCCATACGACATCGCGGCCCGCCTCAGTTGCGATGTCGCCCAAGCGGCACCGCAACCTACCTGTTGGCCGCTACATCATCGACTTCCTGGGAAAAGCCCTGACGAGCGGCCCCTCCTCGGGTTCCTCTTCGCTTCACTGTGGGTGACCAAGCCACGGCTACTGAGCCCCCCTCCTCGACAATGCTGAACCCACCGGGGAAGGGGGGGAGGGGGGAAGGGGGTTTCATGTTAAGCCTGCAGTAACGAGAATTTCCTACATCCAATCATATTACGGATTTAATTAATAAAACAATAAAACGACAAATATTAAACAATTATATTTATTTCTAGGAAAATAAATATTTTTAATTTACTACTTATCGTTGCATTTAAGCATTTTACCTGGTATACTAATCGGACTTTGCTCCATTACATAAATTAAAATTTAACATTGTACAAACGTCGACATTAAATTGTCCTCTTCACTAGCTGAGTAGAAAAATGTAACAGGTGCATGCGAATATGACATCTATTTCAACGATATTTTCGTGCTAAATAGAGTAATTTGGTTATAGCGCCCTCTAGCGCTGAGTAGTTGAACTCGTTGTTGATTGCTCGAGTTTGATGGGTAGATGGAAAAATGGTCTTTATGGATTTTGACATGTAAAATAAAAACAACATTCACGAGTTGTAATAAGACTTAATTTTGAACACCAATAAAACAATAAATAAGCAATAACAATAAATGAGCTTTTCACCAAAGTAATTTTTATGGTTTGTAGCCAATTATGTCATAGTTTTCTGTGTATTTCAAATTTGCTAATGTATGAGTTTGACGACACTGGCTCCCGTATTAAGGAAGTTTAAGGGCACTTCCACCGTATTTTCTGTTCCGTATTTTAGACGCACATCACCTTTGGGCGTTTGTGCACTACAAGGAATTTGACTGTTTTTACGGTCCGATGTGGCATAAAAAAAACGGATGATTGGCTTGTGCACTTGACCGTCTTTACTCGGATCGGTGCGGCGCAGTTCAGGGTAGCTCTCTTTGAAACTACATGCCACGCACTCATAATTACGCTAGGAACGATGGGTACGGTACGGAATGGGGAAAAGTAAAATGTCGGACGGTAAAATTACATATAGTGCACAAACTAGTATACCTAGTTTTGCCATAAAAATGGTCACGAACAAAAAAAAAAAAAAATTATTGCAAATAATATTTATTACTTTTACAGTGTGTTAGTTTAATACATAAATATAAAACAATTTAAAATATAAAAAGCTTATTCGAAGTGGTCTCCATTGGCTGCAATACAGTCCTTTAAACGTTGAGGCCAGTTATCAATAGAAGCACGCACTCTTTCCATGGGAATATTCTTCACTGCCAATCGTATGGATTGTTTTAGGGACTCCAAATTATCATGGCGTTTAGAGCAAGCCGAACTCTCTAAAACTGACCATAAATCATAATCCAGCGGATTAAGTTCGGGACTAGACTACGGCCAGTCTTCAACTCTGATGAAGCCGAAACGTTCACTTCCAACTAAGACTGCGTGGACCGAGCTTTATGACCCGGCGCCGAGTCTTGTTGGAAGGACCATACTTGGTTATTGAACATGGTGTTGTTAAGGGGCTTAACTACCTTCTCAAGAATGGTATCTTGATACACTTGTGCCGATGTTTTGATACCTTTTTCACAAAAAATATGGCTCAGTCACTCCTTCATAGCTAACACCCCACCAAACCATCACTGAACTCGGATAATGCCCACGTTGCACTCTGTCGAGTAATTGGGAAGCTTCCTTCGAGCTTTGAGCATAAATACGGTAATTTTGTTTGTTAAAATGTTGCTCAATTGTAAAGATTTTCTCATCCGTAAACAAAATTTTTCTGTAATCTCCCTTTGCGTATCACTTCAGTAGTTGTTTCGATTTTACCACCCTATTCTTTTTTAAATTATCAGTTAAAAAATGACCAGTGCGTCTCTTATAGGCCTAAGTCATCTTTTAATCTAATAAATAGTCATCTTTTTAAATATTGTAACAGTATTTATGGCCAGACTGTGTATACCCATACATTTATGGCGTGCCATATCGGACCGTAAAAAATCGGAGTGCCGAACAGTAAAACTCCTTGTAGTGTATAAACGCCCTTTCAGTACAGAAAAGTGCGGTACGGCCCCGCCCGTAGTGTGGAATGGTTCATACAAAACGTATCTACAAAATTGATGTTCAGGATTTTTGCAATGCGGTTACGACTGTCAGCAACACCAAGTAGGCATCCACCGGGTATGACGTATCTTGCAGTGATTTTTATGTATCACATTAGAAATGCTCTATAATTGATTCGATTATTTTACTTGTAGTTTCGTCGTTTAAATAGTTAGTGCAATATTATAAACAACTTCCAATAATTACTTGATTGTACTTTGACTAAAATTATAAAAGTACTAGCTGACTCGGCGAACTACGTACCGCCTAACAGTCGATTCTTTAATTTGTTATTATTTTTGTAATACTTATTCTGCTATATTCAGGACGGCCGGGTCAGCTAGTAAGATAAAAAAAGAAAAAGAAAGTTAATAAGTCAACAATTACATTATGTCAAAAAATATTTATTTTTTTTTTTTTTTTTTTTTATTTATTTAACCATTTATGTACACACAAATAAACAGACAAGAATAAAGGAACAGAAAATTACGTACAAAGGTGATGCTTATTTCTAAAGAAATCTCTTCCAGCATACCTGCGATAGGACAGGGGATAAAAAGAGATGTAGACACCGTGTGTAAGAATAAGAGAGAAAATAAAAATACATAAAATCTAAAAAACAATTCACTAAGCTAACAAAACATATAACAAATACTTAAATACATACATACTTCTAGAATAAATATCACTAAAATAACTATGACGAAATGGAAAGATAGTGTTCTTTCACTCTTCTTTTAAATACTGCAACAGTTTGGCAGTCCCTAATGTCAGGTGGTAGTGAATTCCACAACCGAACCGCGTGCACAGTGAAGGAGTAGGAGTAGAAGTCAGTGGAATGGGAAGGAAATTTTAGGAGGTTTCTAAGATGCGACCTGCAAAGCGCATCAAAAGGACGGGCATAAGAAAAGCGTTCCCGCAAATAGGAAGGTGTTTTAGGGTTGTGAAGGATGTTAAATAGCAGACACAATATGCGAGAGTTCCTGCGAAGTCGAATAGGGAGCCACTTGAGAGTCTTGCGAAAGTTAGAAACGTGGTCATACTTTTTAAGGTTAAAAACAAAACGAATACAGATATTTTGTAAACGCTCAAGTTTATTCAAAAGCTCCTCGGTGGCATCCAAATAACAGGCATCTGCGTAGTCAATAATAGGCTGAATGAGAGTTTGAGCAAGGGAGATTTTGGTGTTCAGGGGTAAGAAGCACTGGAGGCTTTTCAAAGAATGAAAAGTGTAGTGCACTTTACGACTGACTTGAGCAACGTGGTCAGTCCACGATAAATAGGAGTCCAAGGTCACCCCCAGGTTTTTAACCGTATTTGCGTATTCAATCTGAACTCCATTCAGACAGAGTGGAGACAGCGACGCAACATCGAGCCTATTCCGCATATATCTGCCGCCAATAATTATAGCCTGGGATTTCCTAGGGTTGATTTGCAGTCCGAAGGACCGCGACCATTCGCTAATCAAATCCAGGTCTCTGTTCATGGCACACACAGTGGCTTCCGCATCTTCCCTTAAGAAATGGCTGTACAGCTGCAGATCGTCAGCATAGAGATGGAAGTAGGAAGAGATGACACTGGTGACAGAGTTGATAAAAATGGAAAAGAGAAGAGGAGAGAGGACGCCACCCTGAGGCACCCCTGCAGTAAGAGAGCACCAATCAGAAAAAGACCCGTCGAGACAAACCCGCTGCGACCGGCCTTTGAGATAGGAGTCGAACCAACCGATAGTACTAGAAGAGAAATTGAAAGACTTAAGGATCCCTAGAAGGATGTCGAAATCAACAGAGTTAAAGGCACTGCTAAAGTCAAGAAGTACAAGTAAGGTAAGAGATTTGCGGTTCATAGCCCAGCGGATGTCATCAGTAACCTTCAAAAGAGCAGTGACCGTGCTATGACCGGGTCGAAAACCAGATTGAAAAGTACTGAGAAGGTCATTCGCAGCTAGAAAGGCAGAAAGTTGCTGATGAACAATGTGCTCAAGAACTTTAGAGAGATAAGGGAGGATAGAAATGGGTCGGAAATCGGACGGTGAGTCCGGGCTAGAAATTTTGGGCAAGGGGATAATATGGGCTTGTTTCCAGGCCTCAGGAACTGTAGAAGAAAACAAGGAGAAATTGAAAATGTGGGTCAAGATGGGGAGTAATGTGGGGAGGATAGGAGAAATCATTCTTGAGCAAAGATTATCATTACCAACTGCAGACGAGGAAATAGCAGAAATAGCTTTTTTGACCTCATTTTCACTCACAGGACTAAATTGGAAAGAAGAACACTGTGGCACTGGCAAACAGGAAAGTTTATTTAAAGAAGCTGATTTGACGTGCGGATCTAAAGTAACTGGGGGATGAGAGAAGTGTTTGTTAAGGGCACACACGTCAGTGTCATTACTGCAAATAACTTGAGACTTACCAATGCCGACAGTTTTCAGAAACTTCCAGACTTCTGAAGAGTTACGGTTGTCGAGAGAATTATGGAAGTAGCTCCTCTTTGCATCTCTACACATACGACTGCAGCGATTACGCAACACCTTGTACGCAATCAGATTGTGCTCGGAAGGACAGCGTTTGTACCTCTTTTTGGATCTGTCCCTACTCGCCATCACATCCTTAATGGCAGGAGTAAGCCAGGGAGCCGGAACATACTTGACCTTGACTCGACGGATTGGAGCATGACGATCGTATAAGCTCAGTATTGTGCTGTTGAAAATGTGAACCATATCGTTGATACATGCGCTCTCTAAAACATTAGTCCAGTCGATACTACCAGCATCACGCAGCAATGCCTCCAGGTCTATACCCTTATAGTTTCTAAGGAAAATATAGTTTGGCTTACGCCTCGGAGGGCGAATCCTGTAGGACATAAAGATTAAGTCGTGGTAAGAAAAACAAGCAGTGAGCTGACCGTGGACAGCTACATTATTAGAATTAGAGACAATCATCAGGTCCAAAAGAGAAGGGGTGCAGTTAGGGAAATGATGAGTAGCGGAAAGAGGCAGAATACTAAGGTTAAAAGAAGATAAGAGAGATTGAAGTTTGTGAGTACGACTATCATTTTTAAGAAGGCAAGTATTAAAATCGCCCATCAAGACTACATGGTCATAAGAGGGACAAAAATCATTTAAAAGCGAATCAAAAGAGTCAAAGTAATCGATAGTAAGATTAGGACTGTACATCACCCCAATAAGCATTTTAACGTGATGCAAGGAAATTTCAAGAAATAGATGTTCCGCTGACCCCGAGTAGGAAGAAGGAGACGTGCTGATAATCTTGTAGGGAATATCAGCACGCAAGTAAATTGCAACACCACCACCGCCCTTCCTAGTTCTATCATTACGAATAAGAACAAAGCCAGGAAGTGCATAATGAACAGATAAAAGAGACGGTTTGAGGAAGGACTCTGAGATCAGCAAAGCGTCTATATGTACACAGTTAATGGAAGCCAGAAGATCAGGGTAATGGCAAGGGACACTCTGGGCATTGATGTGGGCTATGTTAAGATTGTTGGGGAGGTGGGACAGCAAAGTGGAAATTTGGTCACCGAGTGTAAGAGGAGAGGAAGAACCACTCGCCGCACTAAGAAAACTGCTAGAAGAGGAAGAACAAGAGAAAAAGTCATCATTAAGGTCCAAGTCGATCATAGTTTGCAAAAATAATAATATCTATATATGAATAAAAACAATACAAAAATATACGTAACAACTAAATACGCTCAACTAATAAACGCACCTATTCGCTGTTGATGGAAGAGATTTTAACACAACAATTATAAACTAAGTAGGTACAAAAATAAAAGAAGAAAGCAAATCAAGCCATACAAGAAGTTAACAGAAGACTAAAAACATAAAAATGATACCTAACGAGAATGTCAGCCATACCGTTCGGAAAAAATCTATAAACCACCTAAAATTCTTTTAAGTCACTAAAAAATCACAATGAAAATTACAATTTCAGATTTGTTATTATGATTCCTACTTATTATATTTCATTAAACTTTATGGTATGGTATTAAAGTTCAAATTGACTTTAAAGTGTTATTACGAATCGATTGTATGGGAGTATAGAAAAGTGTTGTTTTTAGACCTTTTCAGGCATTTTTTTATATTTTGCTCTCCGTAAGAACCATCCTCGTACTTCATGGAATATTCTAAAAAAAGAATTAGCAAAATCGGTTCAGCAGTTCTCGAGATTTGCGCTTAGCAACACATTCAGCCATTAATTTTTATATTATAGATAAATAGGGCAGAACATAATTGTGACGGTTAGTCTTGTAAATTACCTACTTTGCGAAGAATGTGACTCTCTTTAATAATAAACCGGCTGTGTTAATAGTATTCAAGAATTTGATTCGGCCAAACTCCTGCTTCGTTACAGGTGTGTCCCGCCCAAATCTTTGTCATTCTTTAGCGATCATTGTGCTGGTGGTCATGACAGCTAATGGCATAATAGTCCAGACCCTCAACCATTAGCTGAGAAGGATCTCGCTTGGCACTTGGATCAAGAGTTTGATTCAGAAAGCGGTACTTACCTACTTTCTGGGCACAGCTCGTATTGTTAGGATAGCTAGGTTCCTCTCTCTGGCGGCCTGTTGCCGATACTGGCGGGCTACTATTTCTATTCGTGTATTATTTTTATAAAACACTAGCTTTCTCCCGCGGCTTCGCCTGTGTGGAGATCGGAAAGTATCCTATGTCCTAGTCCAGATCATGGTCTACCCATATGCCAAATTTCATTCAAATCCGTTCAGCAGTTTTAGCGTAAAAGCGTTACTAACAAACAAACACCACTTTCCCATCCTAACTAATATTATAAATGCTAAAGTAAATTTGTTTGTTACGCTTTCACGCTAAAATGGCTGAACGGATTTAAATTAAATTTAGCATACGGGTAGAGCATGACCTGGAAAAGGACATAGGCTACTTTTTATTGCAATACTACGCGGGCGGAGCCGCGGGTGGAAGCTAGTTTTACTAGCTTTTGCCTGCAGCTTGACCTGTGTGGAGGTCGGAAGTTGTCATACGGGAACGTACTACAGGATAAAAAGAATGCTCGACAACGTAAATAACGCAATGAATGTGGATGAACTGTCAAAATGAAACCATTTCCGATTGATAATGTGTTACGCAAATAGGGTGCTGCTGTCTTATATGGATCAGAATGTTGGACCACAAAAAGAATGAATGAAATGCAATTGCATGCAGCTGAGATGTGAATGCACAGGGAGGTGTGGTGTTACGCAAATGGATAGAATAAGAAATGAGTATGTAAGAGGAAGTCTGAAAGTGACACTGGTGACTGAAAAGTTGTGTGAAAATCATGGTATGGACATGTGATGCGGGGGAATGAGGAAAATGTCATCAGGAAAGTTTTAAGTATGAATGTGGATAGCTATACGAGTAGGGGAAGACCAAAGAAATGATGGATGGACTGTGTGAGAGATGATATGGCTAGAAAGGGAGTGACTACCGAGATGATGACTAATAGAGAAGTATGGAAGAAAGGGACATGTTGCGCCGACCCTAAATAAATTGGGATAAGGGGAGGAGAGTGCTGTGTGCGGACGCTTACATTGGAATCACCCATAATTATGATGTTGCCCACTTGCTGGAATGTCCCAAGTTTCCATGCACTTGCACTTTTGAGGATCCTATGAACGTCACTGACGCTGCTATTAAAGCCAAACATAAAATTTTATTATATGTAGGGCGACTTTTTCGAACATGTGTGCGGGCGGCGCGGGACCGCCTGGATGGCGGTAGCGTTATACCTTCTGCCAGATAACCGTGCAGAAAAGTCGTTGACGCACTCTACTAATCTATTCCAATATTTCAAATCAATACGAAAAAATGTTATGGCAGTGTCGCTAACACAATTAAAACATACGTATCGCGGTAAAAGGAGTCCTTGGCGCGTGCACGTAGATGTCTTTTTTGTTTGTTTGCATTTAAGTATCGATACCTTTTTTTTTTACAAGTGGCAATAATGACTTTTATTGCACCCTTATCCGACGTAACGTATAGTCCGTAATGGGATTGTCACATTTGTCACCTATGAAAAAATCGCCCTATAATATTTTGTCATTTTATATCACTAATTTCGTTATGTACCTAATTTTGGCTAAACGTGGCCACCTACTGGACACATCTAATTAAAAAAGAAACCGGTCAAGAGCGAGTCGAACTCGCGCACCGAGGGTTCCGTACCATCCTACTTCCTATCCTACTAATATTATAAATGCGAAAGTTTGTGAGGATGGATGGATGTTTGTTACTCTTTCACGTAAGAACCACTGAACGGATATTCATGAAATTTGGCACACAGATAGTTTATAACCTGGATTAACACATAGGATATTTTTTATCCCGATATTCCTACGGGTTCGAAACTTACGCGGGTGAAACCGCGGGGCGCTGCTTGACATATATAAAAAAATTATGCTAGTTACAGACATCGTTTTAATTTTCCTGTAATCTTTACATAAACTTCTTATCACACAGAATAATTTCAGATTTTTTCTCTATGCAAACTTCGGAGATAAAGGGGGGAGAGGCTTTTTATTTACACTTTTCATCAAAAATCGAAAATTACACGGCCTAAAAAAAAGAAAAATGTCTGAGAATGTGCAAACAGCGCTCTTTCATATGATACCCCACATGCCCTAGTAGCCCCACTTCGAATTTTTAAGACCCCTTTCAGTGCCTGTTGCAAAAAAAAAAAAAATACATTTTTATTTCTTTCTTATTTGCAAAATAGTTGGGCAAACGTCATCCAAAACTATTCCAAAATTCAAGTTGATAGCATTAGTAGTTCTTGAGATATGTAGCTGTGACAGACAGACAGACTGAGTCGCACTCCCACTATAAGAGTTCTTTTTACTATTTTGGTATGGTACTCTAAAAAAGAAGATTCTGTTCCCCGAATTTGAAAGATGGATGTCATCATAACATGACGATGACGTCACGCCAGAATTCCCCGAAGGGTTATAGGTACACTGACATTTTGCCAAATAAGCGTAAGTTCCATGTATAGCATGCGGCTACAATTCTAATTTCAACTAATTAATTTAATTTTGTGGACGGTATATTAATTGAGATTTATTACAATTTGTAATGGCAATCATGACATTTACCTTAACCGTCCGCCAGAGTTCAACATGATCGACCTTTCTCGATTAAATCCAGTCGAAACAAATACGGGCACAATGCGCCCCTTTCCTATATCCTCAGAAGGTGCAATGACTTGTTGCGATCTAGATATTTCCGGTGGTAAATTATGTATATTTAGGAAAAGTATTTTGAGTAAAATGTAAATTGTTAATTACCTAGTTAACATTATTAACAAGAAAACCAACATTTGTAAGCTTTATGTAACTTAGTATCCAATTTCTTTTTAATTGTTTTAATTTATTTTAGTGTTTTAATTTTAATTTTTTTATTAAGTTCTTGCACGCTAATTGATAGTGCCGTGCTTTCCTATAAGTAATTTAGATACATGCGAGATCTATATTATGTCAAAGACTCTTGTGTTAATGCTGTGTATGTGTTTAGTTGGTAAGCCTTCATAAATAAATAAATAAATTTGGTTTAAATAGGATTAAAATTTCTAATACCTGACATATATAATAAATTGCCAAAGACAATTAGAGATTTAGATTTGCATAATTATAAAAAGAAATTATTTCAATTGTGTTAGACAAATGTTACTATAATTTAAAAGATTATCTCGATGATGTTATTTAATTTTAATTGTTCCCCTGATAAGTAAAATGTGTATATTTCTTAATTTGTATTATTTAATTCTAACTGAATTTATAATTTATGTCTCGTTATTTTAATTGTTGCCTTGACATGTAAAAATATTCGTTAATTCTAAAGTGCTGCATATTTAAATTGTTATTATTTTAATTTTCTATTTGATTGTGCTGTTAAAACGTTACCTACTTTAAAATTATTGTATGCCATTATGGCGGGTCATAGCTGTGTACAATTTCGGAAACATGTAACAACTTATTGCTTACCTATGTACCACAATAAAGAATATTTGTATTTGTATTTGATTTTATTTTTATTTATCTTTTGTAAGTACAGATTCTTTCATATTTTGTCAATGTGAGAACGTTTTAGGATTTGTGGACATATTTCTTTTTGTTATGTAGCTGGTACTTGTTGACAGGCCTACACTATCCTCCCATACCTATTAACGCTGTAATTTGAAAACATTGTAAAAGCCATGTATTTTTAAAATTGTAACCGTGGAGTTTCTTGCCCCTCTTTTCCATAGGAAACGACCAATTGGACCTAGCTTCTAGTGTTTCATAAGAGCCCATGTAGGTTTGCGTGAAACAAAATTAATATTATAATAGACGCAGTTTGCTTCGGATAACTTGCATTTTTTATATTTTTTATTTCTTGATTCAAGCCTTGCACTGACAATTGCATTGACATTATAAATTTAATGTTAGGGTGTATTTGCATTTGAAAGAAAGAAAGAAAGAAAAACAGTTTATTCACGTGAAAATGACGCACACAAACTACACAAGAAAAGCGAAACACAAAATAACAAAACATAACAAACCACACAAAACAAAAAACATAAGTACACACAATAAAGTTCTTGGAAATGTGCATCACTACCCCGTGAAACGGCTACACGCTCAGCATAATGCCGCGGCCCGTGCACGAAGGCACGAATCCACGGCGCTGGTTTTCAGCGTAAGCCGGCATTTGCGCCCTACATATTGCATAGATTGACAGCTATAATGAAGACCGGCTGAAAAAACGTGACACAAACACGTGACAACGCTTCGCTTGTATTTCACTCCACATATTTTTTCCATACCGGTAGCCTTAGATAGAAAGCGAGGGTCCCATACTCGCCCTTTCACCTTTGGGTGCACACTAAAAAGTACCTACCTATGTACATAATTAATTAATAATATAAAATATTTTATACGTAGGTCATAGTAGGTACTTATCAATAATAAGTAGGGCTTTTCCCTGGTTTAGAAGTTATTTACGAGGCTCACAAACAAAAAAAAAAAAACTCGCACAATGCATAACCTCCTCCTTTTTGGTAGTCGGTTTGAAGTTTGTAATATTACCTATGTATAATAGTCAGGTAGAGTTAGCAAAGCCGTTACGTGTAACTGCGAACTTCGATTTTTTTTTTGTTAGATAGTGGCGCCGACAAACTAAACCAATTTTAAATTCAGTGTATCTTTTTCTTTCTATTTCATTAAGAAAAGGATAGATGATACATATTAGTTTAGTTCTGTCAAATTGAGATGCTCCATAGACAAGTTTAGTGAATTGAAATATCGGCCACTAAAAATACATCGATTTACGTCAGGCGCTGACTAATTTGACAGGACTAAACCAAAATGTATCTTCTGTCCTTTTCTTAATGAAATAGAAAGAAAAAGATGCTGAATGATGAACTTTAGTTTAGTTTGTGAACAGGGAATCGGCGCCAATAATAAGACAAATAACTTACTTATTAAGTTTAAACGCAGGGCAGGATGATTAAAAAAAATGGCAAAAATCGTCAAAATCAGTTTTTTGCGATTTACGGTAAAACTATGCATTTTACAAAAAAGTGTAATGAAATTAAAGAATGCGCAATAAAAAGACAAATGAAATAACAGTTTTTTGTGAGCTCCGATCGGTTCAGTAGTTTTTAAGTAAGTTGCAAAAAACCGCTTTTTTGGGCCATTTTTTCGAAATTCCATAACTTCCGTTCTATTGAATATTAAAACTTGAAACTTTGACAGAATATGTGTTTTATAATCTTCAATGTGCATACCAAATTTTAGTAAGATCAATGTTATATTTTTTGAGAAACTGACAAAACTGAAAAATGGCTCATCCGACAAGTGGCCATAAAAAAGTTTTGGGCCAACGTAGACCAATTTTTCAAACGTGCTTTTATTAACCGAGAGTTGCTCTACAACATCCTGCAATGCCGTACCATTACACCCAGCGAAAGTGTGAAAAAAAATTATTGTAAAAAAGGAGCATTCGTGGTGGTTGGGGCGCCGCCGCGCCTGTGAGCTCGAAATGTGGCTATAGGTCAAATTCCGCAAATTATTGACAGAATTTTTTTTTCAATTTCTTTACGTTTTAAAACAAAAATGGCACTTACTGATTTTGATGATTTTTGCCATTTTTTTAATCATCCTGCCCTGCTCGGATCGGCGTTTAAACTTAATAATATGTTATTTGTACTGTTATAATATCTTATTTAAAGTCGAGGTTCGCAGTTACATGTTCTTTTAGGCCATGAATCAGCTAACTCTACCGGACTATAATATTACGTAGGTTTTAGTAATAAGACGGTAGGATAAAAATTGGATAATCCAAAAGTGCACGCCTCACAGAAACATGCTGACGATAAATTACGGAATAAAATCCAAGAAAATTTATCGTTTTTTGTTAAGGGGGAAGCGTCAGGAAAGCCCGCGAAATTCAAATTTTCTAACGTTTTTTCTCGTATTAGGTTTTTATGTTGATTAAAGTATGATTCAACAAATATGTATACTTAATACAAAATTATAATAATCATTACAATCAGTAATACAACTCCTTAAGTTATTATAATCCTTAAATGTCAAGATTTTATGAAATAGGATTCCCTGGTCTTAAAGAGTTGTACTGAATACTTATTATAATTCACGGTCCTGAATCATATTTTGATCAACATACAACCTATTATTCACTGTCACATTGCAAAAAACGTAAGTTTTTTTTTTTATATCCTTTGAACGGTCATGGGTTTGATAGGTAACGAAAATCAATAGGGCTCATCCGAAGGATGAGAAAAAACTTATAGAAGAAGATTTAGATGAATCCATTGTTGGTGACGCACAGTGTGTTTTTCACCCTAAAAATCGGACATGCCCTTTTTATTCCAATAATAGATGCTCTAACATGTTTGGAATGCGAGAGTAGAACACCCAGAGTTCAATTATATTTAAAACCAAAGTTAAAGTCGTTTTTATTATTTTTCTATGGAAACCAGAAAAACCACAAAAATATTAATATAAAAAAAACTATTGAATAATTCTAATATATTTATGTACAGTATTATAAAACACCATTTCGTCTTTATTTTAAGATAATACTTGTAATTTTAACTGCATTCAAATGGGTGTTATGGATTTTTTAGCTTCATTTCGTAATTTATTTTTATTTTTTTTATCCTAGCGAATATGGATTTTATTTCCTAATGTTGTTATTAATTATATCTTTATCCATTTAAATTCAAAATATCTAATCCATATCTAGTAGGATCTCGAAGATATCGGATTTTGAAAATGACGACCTAGGGTTGACACAAATCCAAAATGACAAAATATTTTCTAAAAAAATACCTAATTGTGAAGAGATGATCGTCATACGTAATAATAACGTTTTGCGCTTTTAGTGTAAGTTAATTAAAATAGAAGTAATTTTTCAAAATATTGTTTTTTTTTTTGAGGTAGTAGTAACCAATACCAAATAACCTATTCTTGTAATAGGTAGGTACTACGTGCAATATGGGTGGGATTAACTTGAACTTTTTCTCTGCATCATCCAAAGTTTGACTAGTAGAAAATTACTTTTATGCCTATAAAATTAAGTCCACCTTAAGCAATTCATTTACATTAACCGCTCAGGTACCGCGCGCGTGTTAATCATTATGCGCGCGGGGCCTGACCGATTAAAGTTTTAAATAAATGAATAAGAAAGACTTAGAAATTCAACAATACCATGAACGTTCTTTTTATTTTGCAATAATTGTAAGTATTTAAGCATAGGTTCCTTCTTCTTAATATATCGGAATATAAATATTGACATTAAAAGTGATTTTAATCTGATGAAGGAGATTATTTGGTAAAGGGAAGGGGTCCGCCCTCGTTAGGTTTCAACTAAAACCCTTTACTGTTAAATAATCTCTGGAGGAACGGGGGTGAGGCACCATGGAGCCGTTAAAGACCCATGGTACCACTTCGCCTCAACAGGAGTTGACCCAACCTGTTGAGGGATGTCTGTCCGGGCTCCGACCGGCTGACTTAATGCAAGGAGAGCAAGAGGGCGCCAACCCTCTTGTTGGTCAGCGAGTGGCAAATGAAGCTGTGGATACCGCCACAGCCGGTGCTCTTCAGTCTCCGAGAGTATCCGCAAATGCGCAAGGAGAACCTTTAACAACTAATTTTACCAAATTAAAAGCGTACCAAATACTTGTCGGCGCTGCTAAAAAACTTGGAAAAAATGTCCGACCCACTGATTTAGATATAAGCGATCGCATTTCAATTATTTTAGAAGCTCTGTCATTACCCTTAACTTACCAAACCAATAAAGACTTGCATAATTTAATCATTAAATTTACATCTAAATGTGAAACATTATACAAAAAATGTAATTATAATTATAATATTTTTATAAGAAAACACAAAAAGTGGCTAAACGAAGATTTTTGTAAACAGTGGTCTTGTGTGATAGCCGAACCTCTTCTTAGTAATTCTATTCTTGAACCTAGTCCCAGTTCTGTCCCAGATTACATTCCAAGCTTTGATTTATGTCCTGATTCTGAACCTGGTCCCAGTCACGTCCTTGATTCATATCCTGTCTCCGCTTCCATCCCCTCTACTGATTCATCTTTGATTCCCGGTTCTGTACCGATGAGTAGATATGATGATCCTATTCTTGAACCTAGTCCCAGTTCTATCCCAGATTACATTTCAAGCATTGATTTATGTCCTGTTTCTGAACCTAGTCCCTTCCATGTCCTTGACTTAGACCTTCCTTCTCAATCAATTCCCAATTCGAACTATCCTATCCCTGAACCTGGTCCCAGTCACGTCCTTGATTCATATCCTGTCTCCGTTTCCATCCCCTCTACTGATTCATCATTGATTCCTGGTTCTGTACCGATGAGTAGATATGATGATCTTTCCTTAAGACAGAAACACAGAGCTCGAAAACGCTTGCAGGATTATTTAGAAAATGAGTCCCCTAATAAAGTAATATCAGTCTTTGCGAGCACTGTTGAAGTAGGAGGTAGAAAATTAAAAAAGAGCGTTTCCAAAGACCTAGAATTTATTTTTGATTCATGTGTACAGACTCCAACAAGACCGACAAAAATTGCTTCAAAAATTAGAACGCAACCGACACCTTATTCAGCAGATGAAACACTAGCTATTTATATTGACAGACAGTTTTCAGTAGAGACATACAAATTTTTACAACAAGATTTAAAAGCTCGTGGATTTAACGCCTTCCCTCTATACAGCCAAGTGCTCCAAGCCAAAAAACAATGCTACCCGTTACATCCAGTCCATGTATCTGATACAGAAGCTATTATACCAGTTTCCAGCCTAGTTTCTCATTCTTTCGAAAGACTAGTTCAATCGTATGACGCAACTTTCACTGACTACTGTAATCGAAAAGATACCAATAAATTAAATTGTATTTTTGAAGCATCTTGGGGGTTTGACGGTAGTACAGGCCAATCACTATATAAACAGAACTTTTCCCAAAATGAACATGACGAAAGTTGCCTTTTTGCAACTACTTTTATACCGTTGCAGATCAAAACAACTTGTGGACAAGTTCTGTGGCGTAACCCTACTCCACAATCGTATAGATATTGTCGCCCAATTCACATTCAATATAAAAAAGAAACGACTGATTTAATAATGGCTGAAAAACTATTAATACAAAATCAAATTGACCAATTAGACAGATTTGATACTAAAACTTTAAGTGGTCAAACTATATCTACAGAGTTTAAACTATATTTGACAATAATAGATGGTAAAGTCTTAAATATTATTACTAATACAATGTCTCAACTTCGGTGCCCTTTTTGTAAAGCGACTTCTAAAGAATTTAATAATTTAGAGTCTGTGTATTTAAAACCTGTCGATCAAAACCTTTTAAGATATGGCATAAGTCCGTTGCACGCCTGGATTCGTGTTTTGGAATTTTTATTACATTTAGGTTATAAAATTATTGTAAAGAAATGGAGAGTACCTAAAAGTTCCCCGGAAGGTGTTCTTGTCAATGAGAATAAAAAAAAAATTCAGGACGAAATCCGCAGTAAATTAGGGCTGCTCGTAGATGTGGTTAAGCCTAATACGGGTACGACTAATGACGGAAATACTGCAAGGATGGCCCTGTCTAATAAGTGTCGTACAGTATTTGCTGAAATTTTAGGACTACAACAATGGCTTTTGGATGACTTACATGTCATACTAGTAGTTTTATCAAGTGGATTACCTGTTAATGCAGATAAATTTGATGAATTTTGTAAATTATTGGCCAAAAAATACGTAGAAGAGTATTCGTGGTATCCAATGACCGTAACTCTACATAAAATACTTGTGCACGGCAAAGCTATCATAAAAAACTCTGCACTACCCATAGGATTGTTATCTGAGCAAGCTGGGGAAGCACGTAATAAATTTTGGAGGCACGACCGCGAGCACCACACAAGAAAATCAGATAGAGAAAAAACAATTTTAGACCTTTTCCATCGAGCACTTGAATCCTCTGACCCCTTTATATCGAATATAAGGCTTAATAAAAGATTAAATAAGCTTAAGCGTCAACCTCTTCCACCCCAAGCCCTCATATTGTTAGAGCCTTTTGAAGTTCCAACGGACGAAGAAGAAGCTGATCCTGAGGAAAATACAACCACTATGGAGAATGACCTCCCAGATAATTTTGAAATGTTATCTGAAGATGTGGATTTTGATGATTCGTAGTCTTCTGGGTTGTCCGATACTGTACAAGAATCAGATATTTGCACTTATTTTTTTACACCTTTCTGTATCTCAGACAATATCTATTGCATTGATCTAGAAATATAATTCTTAAAATACAAATAATAATTATTTACTTTTAACAAAAAGTAAAACCGCCTTCAAAACCCATAAAATAAACTTATAATAGATACGGTTTAGGAAGTCGGTGGCAGTTTTTCCTCAATTAAACTATAATAGTTTATTTTATGGGTTTTTGAAGACGGTTTTACTTTTTTGATAAAAGTTTTATTATTTCTTAATTTTTAGTACCGAAAAAAAAGTAATCTTCGATTTACAACAATCATAATAATTGATTTACACTCACAACTAAAATTAAATAAAATGCAGATGTAACAATAATACAGCACCTACACCCTTTACTGTATTATTGTTACATCTGCTTAAACATTTACAGTGTACAGGCGTTATGTTATTTTATGGAAGGGTGTAAACAAGGCATAGTCGTACGATTAAAGGAATCGCGGGCAATTTGCTGTAAGTTATTGAAGAGTTCCGTTGTCTGTCTCCGAAACTCTTCATCAGATCTTTACTAAATTTGTGTGGTACCATTTCAAAGTGAACTTCTTTCAAACAAAAAAAGAATTTTGCAAATCCGTTTACAAATGACGGAGTTATGCCCGAACATAAAAACATAATGTAAACATCCGAATTCAAAACCTCCTCCTTTTTTGAAGTCGGTAAATAATAAATAGGTAGCATAGCAAAAAGCGTAACAATCAATAAATTAGGGTAATCGCTACCTATGCAATCCGAATTTCTCAAAATATTTCTACAAAGTTTATTTTCCAAGAGAGGCAACCCTAAAATCATAGAAATTCTATGAGAACTTTAGAAGCATGTTTCTCCGAGATCCTACTGGATATGGACACGATTATTTTTTTGGGGTTTAATTGTATCTTAGTCAATGTAATGAGTTTAAAATAAAATCCATATTCGTTTGGATTTATCATAAAAAAAATAAAATCTTAAATTAAAAAAAAAGCTGATACTGGGTTTCCTTGCGGAGTTAAAGTCTTGTAAGTATAGTCAAAAAATGCCTAAAATATACCGTTAGTTGTGTATTGTAACAGAAATAAGAGAAACTTTTCCTGAGACGAGATATTTTCAGATTTATCAAAATACCTAAAAATATCAAAATGGCTCTAACTTTGGTTCTAAGTATATTTGACCTCCGGGTGTTCTACTCTCGCATTTCAAACAGTTTTCAGCATCTATTAATGAAATAAAAAGGGCATGTCCGATTTTTAGGGCAAAAAACACACTGTGTGACGGCGTGGATCGTGACGACAAACAGCACACACTTCCAGCACTTGGTTGCATTAATTTGTGATCTACCTGTGCGAGTCTCAATAAATACTTTTTCTTTTCTTGCTTCCTTTCAAAAGCTGATAAACAAGCACATAATTATGCTCTGTTAAAATGGTAACAATAATACCGTAAATGTAGACTTTTAATTAGCATTGCCTTATTTTTCTCCTTCTAATATTTTCCTATTCTCACATGAAAGCTGACTAGAAGCGTCGTTGTTATTGTATATAACACTAATAGTTTTTAAATAGGTAAATTTTACACTCCTTTAAATGCATTATACAGATTAGAGTATTTTTTGCGTGCATGCGTCACATGCGAGCGTCCCTCTACTTGTCACTATGTGTCGAAATATCAATTCGTATAGCGCAAAAACGCGGTTAGCTAGATCAGTTATTCTGATATATTTGTCAAGACTGGATAAAGCACTACCAGGACCTAAAGAGAAACAACAGAAATATTGGCCAGAATAGGGTTAAAAATTGATATGAAGTTGACAATAGCAAAATAATGTCAGATGTCGTCTCATATCGGCCGTAAATCTACTCAGAACTGAAAAATATCATAATCAGTGAAAGCTTACTTTATAAGGAATGCAATGAGCCTACTATGTCTAGTGTTTAACAAATACAATGGCTACGACAGTAATGGAAGCCGTCTTTTCACGAAAATAAACGGCGCGGACTCGAACTGCGCCTATTTTTTTTTCACATCAATCCAGATAAAGGACCAAGTGTGAACTACGAGTACAATAAGACTTACAAATGTTTGAAGTTCATAGTTATACTAAATGTGAACAATTTAAGATTTTATGAGAACTAAATGCTACTTGGAGTGGTTCTTTAAATACTTACAATTAATTTGTTTAATCAGACATTTTGTAGCAATTAGGTATGAATATGACATTTTAATAAATTTAATGTATCCTGTATAAATATTTGCACACCACAAGTAATGGTAGAATGTAAATGGCACTCATTTAAATTAAGAACACACGACTTTGTATACCTGCATTCTGGCAAATAAATAAATTATTATTATTATTATTATTATTATTATCTGTCTCGCACAGGGTCACAGCATTATGCTGAGTGATGGCCGTTTTGCGTGGATATGACGCATATTTTCCCTCTAATATTTCATTTTTGTGTTTTTTTTCTTTGCATCATGTCTTACCGCAAATAAACGTATTTTCTTTCATTCTTTTCTTTCTATATATTATTATATTAATCATGTAGGGAGTTGTAGAAATGTACTTAATTACTTTTTATTTTTCAGATAATATTGTCAGCATAGAGATCAAAAGTCAGGGGCAAATATGCGATATACCTTCTAGCGTGACACTTGTTGGAGGCAACAACTTCACTTTGCGAGTACTAAGTTATTATTTCATCAAAAAAAGCCAGTAAGTTTTGTTTTACATTTATTTAAAAAAAAGTCTGACAACCAGTCTTACCAAGGGGTATCTTGTTACCCAGTAGCCGGATTGTGGAGGTCAGATTGACCTCAAATGTCATGATTTCGTGAAAAAGGCATGTTCAACAGGTTAATTTGAATTTAGGGAGTTGGATTGATGATGCTAATAATTATTATTCTGTAAATAAATAAGTTTATGTTATGGTCGCGATTCATATTTTTATCGACAAACGACCTGACTTGGAAATTATAAGAAAATATGAATTTCGTGGGTGACCCTGGCGCTTTCGCCTTAAGATTGCGCTAGTCGTCAGCTCGAACTCGTTGATGGGCTAGGCTAATATGCATGCTATTTAGCTTATTTATTTAGTATTAATTTATTTAGTATTAATTGATTTAGTTTTTTATTTATTTAGTGAAATAGACGATGATTTATAACGAAAACGAGCGCGTACTAATTTATGAACAGATCTTTGGGCGTATAGATATTATGTAAAAAGTATTGGATGTATTTATTCCAAATAAAGCAATTTGAAGTCTAGCGCCCATGTGCTGGTTTGGCCCCTGGGGTGGTCACAGCGTGCAATGTGTTCTGCCGCTCTATTCTGTAAAAAACTCACCGTGAAAACTTAGGTGAAGTGAGCTTGAAGAGAGCTCATTCCACCTGATGCTATGGATTGACACTATTGACAGCTCACTCCGCCCTTTCCTCTTTCCCACTAACCTGCTCGATAAATGTTGTGAAGTACTAACAGTTCGACAATTATTCATAATGAGCATTGTACTAAAACTACACGCAGCCCTTCGCTACAGCACTGAATTTACTAAAAAGAGACGAAAAGACATTGTTTGCCCCACAAACAGTACGAGACATGCTTTCACAGCAAAATTTTATGTTTTCCTTGGACCACTACTCTATAACAGACTAAATTCAAAAGCAAACATCTATTCCCTAAATTATGGAAATTGCAAGAAAACTCTCAAGGTAGCTCTTCAAAATTTGTCCTATGAAGATACTGAGAAGTTATTAGTTGTATTAAAATAAAGATTATTTGACTGGCCTGTTGGTCTAGTGGTTAGTGGCCCTGACTGCTATGCCGGAGGTCGTGGGTTCGATTCCCACCCAGGACAAATGTTTGTGTGACGAGCATGATCATTTGTTCTGTGTCTGGGTGTAATTTATCTATATATGTATGTATTTAGAAATATATAAGTATGTTTATCAGTTGTCTAGTACTCATAACACAAGCTCTGCTTAGCTTGAGGCTAGACGGCGTTGTGTGATAGTTGTGGAATATTATTATTATTATTTGTGATTTTTTGATATTTCTCGGGACCCTGGGGTCCCGGACCTTTGGAAGGCGTACGAGGAGCCGAAGCCAACTCGCAGAGGCCCCTTAGATAATTTTAAATGATGAGGAGGCACCAACCGAGGATTGATTATCCCTGTATGCACTATGCAAGTGCACCCAAGGACAACCCCCGGTTGGTACAGGACTATTGTTGTACGTGGAAACAAAACATATTGGGCTATGGGTTTGGGTGGCTAAAGTGGATTGGGTAACGTGAACTATGGAAGAACTATGTCCCCTGCCTGACCAATGTTATATATTATACACGGATAGAATGGCAGGGGGTGACTTGCACACTCAATAATGGGCCCCCGGAGACGGCCGCTAGCACATAGTGACGTAGCGACAAGGGGGCAACACTTCCTGAGGTGCTTGAGGAGTGGAGAGGTATTCCACGGCTATCAGGACAATCCCGGAAGTACGGTCAAGATCCCTACCAGCACCTTACTGGAATACTTCCTTCCTCCGAGCACGTTTGCTCTTGCGAATCTCCACTCAAGCCGGCCAATAAAGGCAAGAAAGAGGTGGGAGCTCTGTTCCTCGTCAGTGTTCACTCCAGCCGGCCAATAAAGGCAAGCCAGAGATGAGGACAAGATTTCTCCCGGGAGATAGGGTCCATGGGGTCGCTACTGCCCATCAGCTCGCCACATGCTGCCCTGCGGGTTTTTGTATCTCTCTTGGTCTGGCTCCTCATCCTAGACTCGTTCCGGCAAACTCTACCGGCACAGACCTAAAGTTTGGAGCACGCAAGCCCCACCACGACGTCAACGTAGAGATACAGCGGTGGGGTTATTATTATTATTATTATTATTATTATTTTGGTTTATTATTTATTTTTAATTAGTTCGCTAAGTTAGTATACTAAGATAATTTTTTTTTTTACTTACATACCTATTAGATGACTATTTTATTTTATATAATAATTTTTTACCTCCTCTCGTCTGAAACACAGGATGTCCTAGTTCAGGCAAATAACACTGGTGAACTTGACATAGATTTAAGCAAAACTGTATTTACTGTATTACTTCATAACTTGAATAAATATTATTATTATTATTATTACTCCACGCTCACTTCACCTAAGTTTTCACGGTCATGTTCAGAATAGCATTGCTGGTGCGCCGGTAATGGGTGGTACTTCCCAGAAGAGGGACGGTGACGGACAGCCGCGGCGGGTTCGCGTTGAGTGCTAACGCGTGCCCGTGTTCCCGCCACAAGCGGTAGTGCAGTATGCATGAGCATTTCTCCACGAAAAAAAAAAACCGAATTAACTTTTAGATTTGTATTAAGTGTTAGTGCGTGGCTTTAACAGCGGATAGGTTATACGGTCCATTTCTGAGGCACTGGATTGCACTCCACGTGACGATTTGATTTACTTTATTTTTTTTTTTCGTCTTTGTTATTTCTCGGGACCTCGGGGTCCCGGTTACCTTTGTAAGGCGTATGAGGGGCCGAAGTCAACTCGCAATGGCCCGTTAGAAGTTTAGAATGAAATGTGTCCCCAACCGACGATTATCCCTGTACGCACTATGCAAGTGCAACCAAACACAACCCTCGATTGGTGCAGGACTATTGCAGAACATGGAAACAAAACATAATTTTTGTGGTATGGGTTTGGGTGGCTATAGTGGATAGGTAACCTTGAACTATATATTATATATTACTATGTATATTATTATTTTTTGGTTTATTTACTAAAGTCCTTAAGCCTACCTACTAACATAAATCTGGATGTATGTCTGTAATGGATATGACCTGAATTATTAGAAATGCGCCGATTACTCGTTTATTACTCGGTACATACCTACTCGGTATACTCGGCCATTTTGTTAGTACTCGTAATCGGCCGAATAACTCGGTTTCACTGCCGAGGTACTCGGAAAACAACTCATAAACTTAATCTGACCTCTTTACAATATTAATGTAGAATATAGCCCACTCATCTCTCCAATAATTAATATACAAACAAAATCACAATAGATAGTACTTTTAATTTTACCCTAAAAACCAGTTTTGTAACAACGTAACTCACTCCGTGCGTGTGATATGTAAACCAATTGCAAGTATCTGATGCGCGCGTGGAACGGCGGTATAAGAGGGGCGAGGTTCCGCTCACTCGCAGGTCAGACATTAAGACTGCTGCGAGAAACTTTAAAACTTGTTTTCGTACCTAATACCTGCGTCAACTAAACCGAGTTACTCAGTAGAGTACTCAATTCCGTAAACAGAATACCGAGTAATACGCGGTACTCGGTTACTCGGTTAAACTTGTACTCGGCGCATCTCTAATAATGATATATTAGTGCACGGGTCAAACACGCTATTTACAGATTTTCTGAATTATTTCAGTTGGGTGCACAAGCATCATTCTGATCAAGGTGTGCACAGCGATCGCCTGGAAACATTGAAGCATTCATATTTTAGCATTAAGTATGAAAAGAATATATCTTCTACTGGTGAACAAAATGATGCTGTTATTTATACTTATTCGCATGTAAGTACCTATAAAATAATGGTGCCGATTTTGTTGTGCACAAACTAAACATAATTTAGACTATTGCTAACTTTGTCTCTCTAATAAAACAAGAAAGAGACGGACGTAAGTTAGAGCTGTCTTTAGTTGAAACTTATACATATTTACACGCAAAAACATGTCGACGAAAAACACGGTGAAGCGCAAGGCGTAAACTATAGTTTGACATCTCTAACTTAGTTCTTAGCTATAGCCGTCCTTTTCTCGCACTGCGTGCTAGTAAAAGATAGCGATTCTCTAATTTTAGTTCAGTTATTGAACAAGAGAATCGGTACCATCACATCGCATCCATTACTTTTTGAGATGAAATCTTCTTTAGGCGCGTTGATTTATTTTTGATAGGAGTCCAATCTTATGAGTTCGCGTCAATGACATGCGACATGCTAAGTTTTATAGTAGGATCAGTAGCTATGAGTATGACGTGTTGCGCTGTCAAGTTTTCACTTCTGTCGGCAGTCGCCGTGACTGTGCATAATAATATGTACAGACGCCAGCAGGTCAAGCTACCCGAAACTGTCAAATTTTCCCAATCAACGTTGAACCTAATGCTTTGGCGATAAAGTTGAAAATCTATTAACGAAATTTGGCAGATTGTAGTAGCTTGATGTGCTGGCGTCTGTACATAACTTTGTTCTATTTTTATTTCTCATTCTATTTTTAGACGCAAAAGTTCCACTCGGATTCAGGAGGAAGATGGATTTTCACATTCGAATTGTTAAAGAATTACGATCCATGGTCGAACAAAACAAAGCAACGTGTTAAAAATTGCTCGTGCAGTACTTCTGTCGGTATCGGTAAGCAAAAATCGTCACTCTCTGCCCGTTTTCACTAACAGTCAGCGACATCGTTATGTAAGCTAGAGTCTAGGCGAGACTAAAGCTACGGTTTCCTAGAAGGGCGGTTGCCGCACATAGCAGCCGCAATAACAGCTGTCATAAAAATGATGGCAGCAGCAAAGATTTAAATCGTTTGATTCGCTCCACCGCGTCAAAAATCACTTGTTTCGTTTTGACACACAATTACGCAGTGACTTGACTTGATTGTCATAGAAATACTATTTAATAATCTGTGAGCTCATTTTTAACGGATTTCAAAACAGGAGGTTCTGCATTCGACCCTTATGTATGTATGTTTGTACCTATGTCCGCAATTTTCTCAAAAAGTTATGAATCAATTTTGGTGACTTTCAGGAAGGTTTTAGCATTAGGTAATTATTCTTATGTACGAAGTTATATGCATAAATGTACTGTATCTCCGGCATTTCTAAGTGGATTTTATGATTCTTCTTTTCGTTCGTTTCGTTCTATTCAACTAAAAATACTTACAAAAAAGAGTAAAAACTCACTTCAAAAACCTAAAATGAATAAAATAACTTTCATAAAAAATGTATTAAACGATGATGTCGTGGTGGGGCCCAAATCCTGGATCTGTGCCGGTAGAGTTTACTTTGCCGAAACAGGTCTAAGGTAGGGAGCCAGACGAAGAGAGATACAATAAATAAAAACAGGGCAGCATGCGGCGAGCTCTTGGGCAGTAGCGACCCTACGGACCTTATCTTCCGGGAGAAGTCTTGTTCTTCACCTCTGCCTTGCCTTTATTGGCCGGCTGGAGTGAATTCTGACGAGGAACAGAGCTCCCACCTCTTTCTTGCCTTTATTGGCCGGCTTGAGTGGAGATTCGCAAGAGCAAACGTGCTCGATGGAAGAAAGTATTCCAGTAGGGTGCTGGTAGGGTTCTTGAATGTTCTTCCGGGATTGTCCTGATAGCCGTGGAATACCTCTCCACTCCTCAAGCACCTCAGGAAGTGTTGCCGCCCCCTTTTTGCTACGTCACTATGTGCTAGCGACTGTTATCGGGGTCCATTGTTGTGTGTGCAAGTCACCCCCCGTCATTTTTCCGTATATAATTATATAACATTGGTCAGGTAGGGGACATAGTTCTTCCATAGTTCAAGTTACCTAATCCACTTTAGCCACCCAAACCCATAGCCCAATATGTTTTGTTTCTACGTTCCGAAATAGTCCTGCACCAACCAGGGGTTGTCCTTGGGAGCACTTGCATAGTGCATATCGGGATAATCGTCGGTTGGTGCCTCCTCATTATTTAAAATTGTATAAGGGGCCTCTGCAAGTTGGCTTCAGCCCCTCGCTCGCCTTCCAAAGGTCCGGGACCCCAGGGTCCCGAGAAATGTAAAAAATAATAATAATAATATCTTCAACATAGATAGCGATCGCATTACGACCAAATTCTGTCGCAAAGTCCCTAGACGGTCAAAATTGCATGACAAACACGAAAAAATCACATGCTTGTCAAGAAATTTTGACTGTCTGGGTACCCCACTATGACTTTGCGGCAGAATTCGGTAGTAAAGCGATCGCTATGTATGTCGAGACTGCAGCCCCTGATCACATTACAAGTTCCATATGTTATTAGATCCGTATGTTGTTGTGTACACAATGCACCTTAGTCGGTGCCAACACCGACTTCAGAAGCTGTTAACGTTTTTATGAAAGTTATTTTATTCGTTTAAGGTTTTTGATGTCGTTTTTTTTTAATAATTTTTTCTCAGATTTTTTCATTTGAGATGGGTTTGCTCTTGACTCTAGTCTAGATCGGAGGTGACAGAGACAAAGGCGACGATGGAGTGAGCTTACCCAGAAGAAGCCTGTTCACTCTCACTTTGAAGACACTTTTTTGCTTGTACGGTGAGGGCAAATCTAACGATTTAAATCTTTGGGCAGCGGGGTCTGACTTTACCGTGTCAAAAACGCTATCTAGAAAATCACGCCAACTTACTTCCTTATATAACGTTTCAGTGATGTCATTTGACGGTAAATTGCAGGCACTATTTGTCGGCCACCGCTCTTCTAGTAAACCGTAGCTTTAAGGCTCCTTCAAACAGATTTGCGCGTGACACAAACGCACCGCACGTCGCGCGACACGCGGTGCCTTTGTGTCGCGTGCGACTCGCGTCGCTTGACAATTTGTCACGTTGCGATAATTTTCATTTGAGAAACTGGCCCTAAAGTCAGGACACCGATTCGATACTGTGTAATGCATAAACAACCCTAACCATTAATTACATAAAATTCACAAAACAAATTTTAATTAATTTAAAAAAATTTAATTTTTAAAAATTAATTACCTGTGTCAATATTAACAGACATCGAGCGTGAATTAAAAAACCACAGACAAGTGTTAGTGTTTTAAACACTTGTCTGTGGTTTTTTAATTCACGTTAGTGTTAGTGTTAGTGTTTTAAACACTTGTCTGTGGTTTTTTAATTCACGTTCGATGTCTGTTAATATTGACACAGGTAATTAATTTTTTAAAATTAAAATTTTTAAAATTAATTAAAATTTGTTTTGTGAATTTTTTCAAGTGGATTTTCATTGTAAATTGAATTTGGAAATTTGTAATTTGATGTAAAAAGTATCATCGCAGTTTCCTGCCCGTCCATAGAGATTTACGTTTTGGAATAGGCAACTAGCTAAACATTTTTCCTAACTTACCGACTTCTTGACAATGAGGTTTTTCTGTAATGACGTTCACTAGGTGGCAGCACTGAGACGTCAGGTCCGGGCACCTGTCAAAAGTGTCAAAGCGCCTATATTTTCTTTAGTCGTGACTGAATGACGAACGATTGAATAAAACGAATGATGAACGTCATCATATATTTTATATTCGTTGTAGAAATGGAAGACCTCTTGTCAAAGTGGCGCCATCTGGTGGCATGAATTTTCGTCAAGAAAACCCTCATTTAAAAATGCTTTGAGTCTGAATGATGAAAAGGGAGTGGTTGCTTACGCACTAAGCGCTTCCAAACATCCTTTATAATGCGCACGGCAAAAGAGTGGAACTTACTCTCTGCGTCTGTGTTCCCGAACGCATACAACCCGAATCTCTTAGGTAAGTTCACTCCATCGTAGACTTTGTCTCTGTCATCTCTGACCTAGACTAGACCGCCTTCGTGAGATAAAACATTTAAAGCAGCCGGTCTATTAAGTAAAAATTTCACCGTGAAAACATAGGTGAAGTGAGGCCTGAAGTGAGCTGTCATTCCGTCTGAAGCTAGGGATTGACACTATTGACATCTTACTTCGCCTTACGGTAAGATTTACACAGAGTACACCGGCTGTTCCTAGCCTGTAAAGTTCACTTGGAACCTCACTCAAGTGAGCGCACACAGTTGGAAAACGAACTCACTTTGGCTTGTGTTTGAATAAAAGGAAAAAGTGCGTGTTTAAGCGCTTTGCGAAGATTAGAAGTCTGATTTGGATATTACTGTTTTTTTTTTCAGATCCATCTTCTGTAAAACCCTATATTGTAACTAGTGGTAAGTACCTGATACCTGAGTATTTACCTATTAAAAAACAATGTGATTTACTTAAATCAGCATGGTTTGACCCCCAAAATCTGCCTAGCCTTTTCCCAACAATGTTGTGGTCGGCTGCCAGTCTAGCCGGATGCAGCTGAATACCGTATTTTATATGGAGCGACTGCCTATCTGACCTCCACAACCCAGTTACTGGGTAACACGATACAATACGTTACATGGTGTCGACCCCCACGTCCTCAAGTCCCCCACTGGCTATAAGTGAATTCTCTTTCTTTAAATCACAGAGCTTAGTGCTCGTTATCTCACTTAAAATATGTAGTCAGCATATTATAAGTTGTTGATAGTTTTAGGTACACATTGTCTTGGCCTTGGTCATATTGTCACAGATATTAGATTTTGTTCCCACCGCGTCGCATCGCATCGCCCGTCCGCGCTATTTCTATGTTTTCGCTTAGCGTTGTCTTTTTGCTCGGCTCCTAAGGACGACCCCCTATAGCCTTCCTCAAGAATTGGGCTATCAAATGCACTTCCAGAGATTATCGCATTCAAACAAACAAACTCATCAGCTTTATTTATTAGTAAGTCGAGATCATTTCATCATTCTTCTGCCGTTGTCCCAATTTATTTGGGGTCGCAACATGTCCCTTTCTTCCATACATCTCTATTAGTCGTCATCTCGGTAGTCACCCCTTTTCTATCCATATCATCTTTCACACAGTCCATCCATCGTTTCTTTGGTCTTCTCCTACTCGTATAGTCATCGACATTGATACTCAAAACTTTCCTCACGACATTTTCCTTATTCCTCTTCATCACATGCCCATACCATGACAACCGAATTCCACACAATTTTTGAGTCACCCGTGCCACTTTCGGACTTCCTCTTATTTATTATTATATTTTGTTAATTTTGTATTTATTTATTTTAATGTTAATTTTGTTAGTTTTCTATGCTCCTTCTTTACTGTTTGTAATTCCTGTGCGTGTCCCAAATAAAATATTTTTCTTTCTTTCTTTTATTAGTAAGTAGGTATCCTATATTAATTTATGTTTTTTTTTACAGAACCCGTACCTAGTAATACTGAAAAAGGTAAGTTTCTAGACCAGCTTAAGTGTACTTGTGTGGAGACTTTTACCTATCAGTTATTATGCATGTGGCTGTCGTATCCACGGAACAGAAAAAACTGTGGAAGTGTCGTTAAACTTCCTTAATACGAAAGAACCAGTGTAGCAGTGGTCTCGAACGTCACAAGGCCAAATCGGTAGAGTTGCCCACAAATATTGTAGATATAGATTTGTACCCAAAACAGGTAGGTAAAAAATATCCCAAAAATTATCCCATATCGTTCTACCGATATGGTCTATTTTTTGGGATAATTTTTTGGTAGAACCTACCGAAAAATCGGTAGGTTCGAGACCATTGCCGCCAAACTCACACATTTGCAAATTTTGCAGTACCCAGAAAACGATGGTATAATTGGCTACAAACTGTGAATGCAACTTTGGCTATAAGCTTATTTATTGTTGTTCAAAATTGTCTTATTACAACTCGTGAAGGTTGTTTTTAGTTTACTTGTCAAAATCCATAAAGACCATTTTTTCATCTAACAATCAAAGAGCAATCAACAACGAGTTCAGCTACTCAACGCTAGAGGGCGCTATAACCAAATTACTCTATTTAGCACGCTAATATCTTTGAAACAGATGTCTTAATCGCATGCTCCTGTTATCTATATTTCTAATCAGTTAGTGATGAGGACAAAATATCGATAATTTAATGTCGATGTTTGTACAATGTAATAATTGAAATCTTTTAATTTATATAATGGAGCAAAATTCGATTAGTATAAAAGGTAAAATGAAACGATAATTATTAATTAAAAATATTTATTGTCCTTGAAATAAAATATATTTGATTAATAATTGTCTTTTGACTGTTTTTTAATTAATTTTAACATGATGCATGCTTATATTGACGTATTTTTCCACGATAGCTTTCATTATATCCGTAATTAATGTTTGGATGTAGGAAATTCTCCTAACTAGTGATAAATGATGCTTTGGAATAATGGCGTCCCAATGAATTGGCGCATTATTTTAGACATGAGAAATGCCTTAAAAAAAAAAAGAAATATTTATACAGAATTAATTTTTCAAGTGAAACTATGAGGAATTGCGGAAAGTACTCAAAGGAGTCTCGGGCTCGATTTTGATGAAAACTAAAACTGCATCATTGTATTTTTGTTAAAAAAAATCAGTATCAAGGTTTAATAGGTATGTAACATAACATTGAACAATAAAAAAAATGTATTTTGTTAAAAATGAGCTTTTTCCTTTAGTTTGTCATATGTCATTACTTCCCAGAATTCGATCCTTATTAGCGACACTGTCGAATGGTGTAATAATAGGTACAGTTGTGTGTTTTTTTTTCAAAATCAACGGCGTTCTACCGATATGGTCTATTTTTTGGGATAATTTTTTGGTAGAACCTACCGAAAAATCGGTAGGTTCGAGACCATTGCCGCCAAACTCACACATTTGCAAATTTTGCAGTACCCAGAAAACGATGATATAATTGGCTACAAACTGTGAATGCAACTTTGGCTATAAGCTTATTTATTGTTGTTCAAAATTGTCTTATTACAACTCGTGAAGGTTGTTTTTAGTTTACTTGTCAAAATCCATAAAGACCATTTTTTCATCTAACAATCAAAGAGCAATCAACAACGAGTTCAGCTACTCAACGCTAGAGGGCGCTATAACCAAATTACTCTATTTAGCACGCTAATATCTTTGAAACAGATGTCTTAATCGCATGCTCCTGTTATCTATATTTCTAATCAGTTAGTGATGAGGACAAAATATCGATAATTTAATGTCGATGTTTGTACAATGTAATAATTGAAATCTTTTAATTTATGTAATGGAGCAAAATTCGATTAGTATAAAAGGTAAAATGAAACGATAATTATTAATTAAAAATATTTATTGTCCTTGAAATAAAATATATTTGATTAATAATTGTCTTTTGACTGTTTTTTAATTAATTTTAACATGATGCATGCTTATATTGACGTATTTTTCCACGATGGCTTTCATTATATCCGTAATTAATGTTTGGATGTAGGAAATTCTCCTAACTAGTGATAAATGATGCTTTGGAATAATGGCGTCCCAATGAATTGGCGCATTATTTTAGACATGAGAAATGCCTTAAAAAAAAAAGAAATATTTATACAGAATTAATTTTTCAAGTGAAACTATGAGGAATTGCGGAAAGTACTCAAAGGAGTCTCGGGCTCGATTTTGATGAAAACTAAAACTGCATCATTGTATTTTTGTTAAAAAAAATCAGTATCAAGGTTTAATAGGTATGTAACATAACATTGAACAATAAAAAAAATGTATTTTGTTAAAAATGAGCTTTTTCCTTTAGTTTGTCATATGTCATTACTTCCCAGAATTCGATCCTTATTAGCGACACTGTCGAATGGTGTAATAATACCTACAGTTGTGTGTTTTTTTTTCAAAATCAACGGGTTTGATTCCTGGATAGAAATATTGATTTTTCGAAAATCCAATGCTGTTTTAGTTTTCATCAAAATTAAACCCGAGACTACATTGAGTACTTTTCGCTATTCCTCATAGTTTCGAATTTAGCCATCCACGCCCACTGGAAAAATTCAGCCTGTGTACTTATTATTATTACTTATTTTTGAGGCCTACGTCCAGTCACGCATGAATGAATGATTGATTTATTTGTCAGAATATTATGTACTCAAACTCCAAACATTTATTTCGATTAAACGAGAAGAACGACAATTACGAGTACAAGCCCGTAACACCGGAGAAGATGCGATTCTCAACGTGTTTTATATGGAATTTTTCACTTTTTGTATGGATAAGATATGAAAAATTTCAAAAGCCAATGCCTGAAATTGCCGTGTTTTTTTATTTTTCTCGCGGTCATCAACCAAATCTTGTTTTTCTTTTACAGAATATTGTAACAAACGAAACTTATTTGACATGCATATCACTAAACACAGTCCGAAATGAGATATAAGAGTTAGGCGCCGTCCTATTGTCATCGCTCGTGCGATGATACGATGCGATTTCATCGTGCAATGAAACCGCTCGCGCGATAAGAAATAGTGTGTCCTGTTTTGGAGCGATGCGATCACACTCGAAATCGCTCTTATCAGAGATGCACAGTTTTTGCATGATCGCGCGATCTTCAATAGGACATTTAGTAGATATCAGTATGTTTGAACGCCACGATCATTTTCGTCGGACGCACGCATCATTCATTGTACGAGCGATGGCAATAGGACGGCGCCTTAGAAGTGTGTATGTATTTATTAGGTTTGTAGGCAATTTTTTTACTCCTAACGCACGGGAGGAGGTGTACCGAATATTCAAAATATGTCCAAAAACATGCATGGCTTTTGTGTGGCAAATTAACACTAACCTTGCACTTAGGAGTCGAAAATTGCCAACAAACTTAGTAAATATATACAAACTTCTAACTCTTATATCTCATTTCGGACTGAGTTTAGAGATAAGCATGACAAATAAGTTTCGTTTGTTTACACTATTCTGTACTAGAAAAACAAGATTTGGTTGATGGCCGCGAGAAAAAAGAAAAAGACTCCACCTTCCATACTAAAATCGGCATAGCCTTTTCTAACTACATGTAGAGTTTTAGGGGGTTACGGGTAGTGATGGGCCGAATATGGATATTACCGAATACGAATAAACGGCCGAATGTTCGGTAAAGATTTTACCGAACCGTATATTCGGCAGGAGAACTAAAAAAGCCTATGGCTATTGAACTTGAAATCAACGTCAAGCCGGAACCGCCCTGGGCGTTGGGAATCAATAGCCGATTCCCGGCCATCGTAGGCGCGGGCTTGCGGATGGCGAGCAATGGGTAGCTCGCCGTCAGGTAAGGACCAGGCCCGGGTCGACGGCGCATTGTGTTCCACGCGCGCCTCAAAGAGATATCAGCACTAGCTGAAGGGGTCCGCTAGGGCCGATGCCCGCCAGGGTTGCGGGTTGTTCGAAAGAGTTACCGTGGCCCTGGCACAGGCAACTGAAGGAACACGGGTGGGTTTTAGTCAGTAGAAGTCTGACACGCCCTCGCCCGCCTCGCCACGCTCGGAGAAGTAATTTGATGAATGTGTAACAAATTTCAACGTAATTGGTCCATTAGATTCGGAGCAAATCGGCTGAGACAGACAGACAGACAGACAGAACCTATAAGGGTTCCGTTTTTTCGTTTTGAGGCACGGAACCCTAAAAATTTGTTTTCTTTTGTGTACACTTCACAGACGTGATTGGTATTTATCGATATATAGACATGATAAGAAAGTGATCAAGTAGTAAAGTATCAATTTTTTTTGTTGTAAAATATACTAGCTTTTGCCTGCGGCTTCGCCCGCGCGGAGGGCGGAAATTATCCCACGGGAATGCACTACTGGGATAAAACGTACCTATCCTATGTCCAAATCCACGTCGTAAGCCAAATTTCATCCAAACCCGCTGAGCCGTTTTTTTTCTATAGTAATATAATTCAATCATGATTCGAAAGACACGTGGCGCCATTTATTTTTATAAGAACGGTATTGTGGTTTTCCTCGGAAACAATACTTTTTTTTCGGGATGAAAGGTACCCTATGTCCGTTTCTGCACCTTTCCGTTTCTGTATGTGCTAAATTTCAGGATGATCAGCTCAGTGGTTTAGGCGTGAAAAGGTAACAAACAAACCAAACAAACTTACTTTCGCCTTATATTAAGCTAGGATAGATATCGATACCCATCACGTTTGTGGAATTTCGCTAGCTAATATAATTTGACCTTGTATGGGCAACTGACAGAGAAATGTATAACTTCTTCCAAATGCAGTCTAATCGATAAAAAACAAACTTCTTCTTCCCTTTACCTACAGTTTTCTTCCTTTTAGGTACAGACACCAGCAGGTCAACCTATCCGAAACTGTCAGATTTTCCCAATCAATCTTGAATCTAATAGCAATAAAGTCGAAAATCTATTAAAGAAATCTGACAGATTGTAGTAGCTCGATGTGCTGGCGTCGGTACTTACATAATAAATTCATCTTCGCCAACATCTTATATATTAGACAAAATATACATTTATACACTAAAAACAGTGACATTCACAACAATAAGGACTAATAAGGACAAATTGCGTGCTCCATTTCACCGGCTTCATAAGGTTCATAACTCATTTGTTGGGCTTGGTATATCTTTTTATAACTAGCTACCCTCTTCTTTGCTAGATTTGCCCTTCAATGCGTTCAAAGCTAAAGTAAAATCTAACCTTTGTTCAAAGGCATACTATTCTATCAACGATTACTTAAACGATAAGAATAGTTGGTCGCTGTGTTCAACTTAAGACAATGTTTATGTCCTTTCTCCAGAATTAGCATACCTACTGACAGGTTATATGAGTTCATATAATTATTTATTTTCTTTGACTGTCAAGGTCAATTTATTTTAATTTAATTTTCATTTATTATTGACATAATCTATTCATTTCAATGTTTATTTTTTTATGAGTGGTATTGCAATATGTGGTTAGCTAGTGACCTCGACAATTGATCATAGTTTTTCTTGCCTGAGCAACCGGCAGCAAGTTCGTCATGCTCCCTTAAATGTCACTGCTTGCGGTAGCGTCGGGGGTCGGGTTGTCTCCTTCCCTCAAATATGGCGAGGGGGGTAATGGCTGATCTTTTCGTTATGCTCGTGAACGGGTGCTGCTTGTGGTGACAGGTCGTCTTGCTGACCTTGGTTTTGTTTTGTTATTAGTAACTTAACTCGTTGTTTATTTTACTTCGATGGTCCTAGTTTATCATCTGTGACTTTGAGTTACGACTACATGTACGGCTATATGTAAGTGGGCACGCCCTTTATTAGTGGAAGCTTTTATATAAGTATAAAGTTCTGCTTACGTTTTTAGTTTTGTATTTTGTTTCTTGAGTATAGTTTTCGATTTTTTTTTGGTATATTGGCGTGTGCTAGCTTACTTATAGCAAATAATTTCATTTAATGTTTTGTGTTGCGTAATGTACCTAAATTATTATGCGCAGTGTTATATAGATTCATTTTTTTAACTGAACAGACAGCTGTGCTGCAGGGGAGTTTGTTGCGCCACTTCTTCTCTCCAGCTAAAGCACTAGGAAGTGGTGAAGGGCGGGCGTTTTGGGGGACTGTCTTATGTAATTTTGACGTTCAAAAAGTGCTGATTATCAGTCTAGTTTGAATAAATGACTTTTGATTTTGATTTTGACTGCTTTTTTTTCAGATAGCTACCCCGTGGAAACGAAATTGCTAATAACATTAGTACCATTGTTTGGGATACTTTTATTAGTTCAATCGACATATATCTTATACGGAAAATTTAAGTGTACGTATTACCAATTTTATTAATGAAAATGTGTCATTCTATAAACATTACTTTGAAATTGGAACGCTGTCTCGTTGTGAATCCGCGATGATTTACTTTAAAAACAAATGAGTTCGCGTTCGAATTGTGTGCGCTCACTTGAGTTGAGTGAGGTTCCATCCAAGTGATCTTTACAGAATAGCACTTACTTAATAATTATTATTTAAAGATTTTGTTAAATTGTGATTATTATATTGATGACGAAGACTTACTTAATATATTTGTATCCTTCAGGTTGGAAATCAAACCGAAATAATGACGAAGGTAATATTATTAAAAAAAAAAAACATAATTGAACATTCAGAACTGCATCCCACGGTCAAAAATAAATCAATCTGCCTAGCCTTTTCCCAACTATGCTGGGGTCGGCTTCCAGTCTAACCAGATGCAGCTGAATACCAGTATTTCACATGGAGCGACTGCCTATCTGACCTCCACAACCCAGTTACTGGGTAATACGATACCCCTTGGTAAGACGGGTTGTCAGACTTTCGGGCTTCTGACGTCTAACGACTGTCAAAGATCCTCGAATGACAGCCGGGACCAACGGCTTAACGTGCTTTCCGAGGCACGAGCCCATCCCACGGTCATGAGTTGAAAAAAAATTACGCTCCGAACTGCAATGTTAATAGAATTTTTTTGGGTACTTGTATGGTGGCAATGGGCATAATAAAAGTTACTACGAGCTACGACAGCCAACGTCTAAAGTCTCCTTAAGGGGGAAGCGTCAGGGTAGCCCGCGAAATTCAAATTTTCTTACGTGTTTTGCAATTTGCAAGTCAGTAATAAGTTGTATGTTAAATAAAGTACGATTTGCGGCCGTAACAAATATGTATTTACAGAATTATAATCATTAGAATCAGTAATACAACTCCTTAAGTTAGTATAATCCTGAAATGTCAAGATTTCATGAAATAGTTATTTATTAGGATTACCTGGTCTTAAAGAGTTGTATTGATCACTTTAATGATTCTAATTATATAAACAGATACTTGTTACGGCCGCAAATTATATTTGAATCCAAAAATAAATGAAAAATAATTCAAAAAATATTTGAACGCAAGAAAGTTTGAATTTTGCGGGCTACCATTGCAGATCCACATATAAAGTTGCTTTTCATTTGACAATATTGTGGTTAATTTTACAACCTACCTTAATTTACGTCGATGATTTTTTGTTGCAATTAAATAACGTTATTCAAACAATGATTGTTGGGTGTGATAAAATGTTGAAACTTTCTAAAACTAATTCCCTTTAGTGAGTGATTGGTTAAGAATTTAACCTGAACAGGATTTGTTTACATTTTACAGTCATCACTCAGACACTTTTTGTTCGGACCGTTGTCTTAGATTTGGAACGGATGCAGTCATTGAGATTCAATCATCAATGTAAACTAGAGCGTCACTATAATTCAATGTCTGCACAAACATTGCACTGAATTTTTTTGCGCCACATGTCGTTCTCCGGGAGAGCAAACGTTTCAGTCTAGTACTACTTGGATACGCATTCACCGCGGTTGTCACATTTGATATCCGCGAGACACGTATTAAAGCTTCGGCCACACCTGTGCCACCAAAGCGACTGCGAAGCGGGAGCGTCAGTCGCGCAGCTCACGCTGCCCGTGTGCGCCTTGCACACCTGCGCGACCGTGACGCGAGAAGACAGCGTTTGCAAAGGGGGACGCACGCGTCTTGTGCCCAGACGCGTGTAGAGCTTGTCTACTCTGATCAAAGTGAGAATTTTATTAATAGTGACTACCATTTGCACCATTTATGATGTTAATAGCGCTTTACAATGTCAACCCTCAAATATCACACAGTTTTCGCGATTAAAATACCCGACTTTGTATAAAAAAAACTATCCTGATTTAATATTTTTCCGAATACGGTATCTGTATTGAAGTATTTGGCGAAGTACGCTCTTAACGTACGTCTATCGTGTATCTTGTATCTACCTATTCCTGTCTATTAATATCATGTGAAAATGAACCTAATTAATTGCACGTAAAATGTAATTTTAAATGGAATAATGATTTTTGATGATTGATCTTGGACTTACTGAGCTTTTTGTTTACGAAATCAATCAAGAATTAATTCATAAAATGGTGTAATTAATTTAACACGATCAGAAATCAGAAATCATTTATTTGCCAATAATGTAGGTACCTAGGTATACATTATGATGTAGGTATACATATATTTTACCTTACGGCATGCAAAATTATTTAATATAATACATTAACTAGACCAAAAAAAAATAAACAAACATAAAAAAAAAGCATTTCATTCATTACTATCATTATTAAAATATTCAAAATCATTCGGACTTGGGCCCAGTGTCAATAAGTTACAACTAGAAATGCCAACAAATTCAATTAGATTGTCATAAATTAAATTACAAATGTCAACAAATTAAATTTCAAATTACAATAAATTTAATTACACATGTCATTCAATTCAATTACAAATGTCAACAAATTAAATTACAAATGACGATAAATTAAGAAAAAAATAAAATAAAATACAAATATTACATTACATCATACACACCATTAACAGAAAGTTCTGTCATTAACAAAATCTTTAATTGTGTAGTAACAGTTGTCCAGTAGCAGTTTTGTTAATTTTTGTTTAAAAACTTTAGTGGGTAATTCCTTTAAATGTATCGGTAATTTATTATGTATAAGAGGACCCATGGTTAACATATTTTTTTCAAGTAAAGACGGTAACCACCTGTGTAAAGTAGATCTTTATATTGTGACCTTATTGGTCCTGAGCGTTTTCTTTTATCCACTACTGACATAAACAGGTGCTTGTTCGTTCTAACGAATAGGGCAACTTCTAATATATACAACGATGGCAATTTAAGTATATCCTTAGAGATTTAAAAACAGGTTGACAGCTTTCTGTGGTTTTAAGACCTGTCATAGATCGAAGGCAACGTTTTTGGGCTCTAAATATTCTTTCTCTCTCACTGCAGTTTTCCCAAAATATGACCCCGAATCTTAGTGAGGAAGCAACTAAACCATGATATGCTGTCGCTATTGTATTTATGTTCACTTTTTTTGAAAGGCTATATAGAACATATGTCGTTTTACTTAATTTATTGCACACGTTTTCAGAATGATGTTTCCATGTCAGTTTATGGTCGATTTGAACTCCTAGGAATTTTGTTACTGTAGTTATATCTACGGTTTGGTCATTATATTTAATTATAATATTTTCTGGCTCTAACGGCTGGTAGAAATGCATGACTTGTGTTTTTTTTAGATTTATCACTAGATTATTTTTATTAAGCCAATCTATTATAGTTTTAAGGGTGTGGTTTATATCTTTTTTGTATTCCGTTTTATCTATGCATTCAATTATGGCTGTGCTGTCATCTGCAAATAATGTCATTGGATGACGAATGTGACGGGGTAGATCGTTAATGTAAAGCAGAAATAATAATGGCCCAAGTACACTACCTTGCGGAACCCCAAATTTAGGTATTCTTTTAGAAGATACATATTTTAATTCACGCTTAGTTTTAGTACATACTCTCGCTATTTCTGTGTACTATATTCGATCAGTGAGGTAAGATTTTATTAGGTTTAGTACGTTGCCTCTGATACCATAGTGTTCAAGCTTATTTAACAGAGTGTCATGTTTTACATAATCGAAAGCTTTCGTCATGTCTGTGAAAATTGCACATACAGGGTTTTTCTTACCCACATTATTCATGATCACTTTTAAAAGATCAAATATTGCCATGTTAATATTTTTATTTTTTCGAAAGCCCTTTTGCTCTTCGCATAATATATTATTTTTAATTACAAATGTGTAAATAGATTCATATATAATCTTTTCGAATATCTTAGAAAATACTGAGATTAAAGCTACTGGTCTGTAATTTGACATCTCTTCTGAAACGGGAAAGCAGTAATAGACTTCACACTTGACGAATAATCACAATTATTTATTGATATTCTTATACAGTTGAACAGAGTTTCGACTTATGTACGGCAGCAAAATGTTCCCGCCAAATGAGCGGCCCGACTAACTTATACACTTCGGCGGCCGGATGTGACGTCACTAACGGCCACTCGCTGGCTTGGCTGACAATTTCTGCTCCAAATTGTCGTAAAGTAGTATTGGCTTGGCGTTGGCTTGCCTTTGGCTTGGCGTTGGCTTGGCATTGGCTTGGCGTTGGCTTGGCGTTGGCCTGGCGTTGGCTTGGCGTTGGCTGAACACATGACGAGGCGTTACACTTCCTTATTGTTTTTTTTTATGTATTGGTTTTATAACAACAGTTTTCAATTGATCTGGAAATATACCTGAGCTTATGCATACATTTATTATATGACTCAACGGTTTAACTATGATATCCGTAACAAATTTTACTGCCGCTGTAGAGACTTCGTCGTATCCAAAACTTGTTTTATTTTTTAAATGTTATATTACACATAGAATATCTTGAGGTACTTCTGGAGGCATGAATAAAGAATTCCTGATATTAGTATTGCCACATGTCTTGCCCAGATGTTTTCTAGATACATTCTGTATCTGATAAGTTCTGAGTTGAGCTGCGCGATTACTGACAAATGCGTGCACTGACTGGACAGGTCCTCTCAATCTGTGTGGTTCTTTCCTCAAAAGACCATTTCAGACACCAATCTACATGGTCTTCACATGAAGTGACCAAGATTATGTCTGGACTTTATAAGAAACTGTGACCTCCGAGTTTGTTTCAGCCTTTCTTCTCAGAGTAGTCAGTTAGGAAACGCCGACCTCATCTAGTTTAAAAAAAATAAAAAAATATATTGACTTGTAAAAGTGTTTGTACAAACCTACTTACAGAAATAAAAATCATTTATCATTTATCATTATGATCAACGAAGAAATCGTTAAAAGGTTCAGCAATTACCTTAGGGTTTTTTACTAATTTATTATCTTTGTTTATTTGCAAAATAGGTTCTTTTAACCGATTGTTATCATTAATTATTTGCCATGACACCTTTGATTTATTTTGAGAACTGTTAATAAGGTAATTATTCTGCTTTTTGTGAGTGAGATTTATTATTTTTTTTAGTCTCCGTGAATAATTTTTAAATGTATTTTTACTTTCACTTGAAGGTGCTTTTCTATATTTCCAAAGTAGGCTTCTTTTTTTACTGCTAGAAACCCTTATTCCACGCGAAATCCATTTTACTTTTTTCTCAGGTTTTACATTAATTAATTATTTTGGAAAGCATAAATCATAAAATAAACGAAATAGATCTATAAACTTATCGTATGCCTCATTTGGGTTGTCTGTTTCGAGTACTTCTGAAAAGGACAGACACTGAAGGTGTTTTCTGAATAATGTTAAATTTTCTTTGGATAAGTTACGTTTGTGAATGTGCCAAGAATTTAGTATACATGTTTTGTTCACCTGTATTTTTAAAAACGATACAAGTCAACATGTCTCGAAATCGAAATGATTGAGAGACAAAATATGAAAGTGACATAATACTCGTACAAATAGAGGTGCGCCTTCAGTGACTATTCACTAATAAAAAACGTTTTACAAAGAAAAAAAAAAAACAACCGACTTCCAAAAAATAAACTACAAATTGAAAAATAACTTTAATTTCGGAAGTCGGTCTTTGGATCTGAATTTCAGTTTTTTGCCACCGGTGGCAAAAAACTGAATTGTGCATTATTTTTCAATTTGTAGTTTTTTTTTTGGAAGTCGGTTGTTTTTTTTTTGTAAAAAAGTTTTTTTTATTTTTCACTTTTTAGTGAGTCAGTTTATAATTTATTTAAGTTACAATAGCCTAATGTCAATTGCTCATGACCTTTTACAAAATATTGCTTTTCCCGATTCAGGGACGTTAATCGTTGAGGAGTTTTCCCAGTAAGAACAAGGAGAACTGGGGCTGATGGCGTAGTCATCATCAGCTCCACTTCACCATATGCATTGTGACCATCTCTGGTCTTCTTAATCAGTTTTACTTCACCAAATGGTGCTTTCCAAGAGCAAATGCACGTGTTACTATAAAAAATACCCAAATCTCCCTCGATTTCCATAGGATCCCTTCATCAGATTCTGACTTGGTGACAATGGGACCACCTCGAGAGCATACCTTTCCAAACAAAAAAAGAATTTTCAAAATCGGTCCACAGTTGACGGATTATCCGGTACATAAAAAAAAAAAAAACATAAAGTCGAACTATAACCTCCTTTTTCTAAAAATGAAGTTTGCGGTTCGCGCTGTAGTCGTGCAGGTGTGCGTAAAGTTTCGCGTTGTTGACACTTCGCGTCCCGCATACTTAACGCGCAGGTTTGGCCGCAGCCGTAGAAATATTTCTTATATCTATGGGCTGTTAGCATTAGTTTGGGACAACATTTTGCGCAATTTGTTCGCGATGTCTGCTCTAGTTTACATTGAACGTCATTGGACCTTTCTTTCAATAGGAAAGAAAGATCCCAACGTGTGATTATGGACTAACCTGTGCCCAGTGAACTTTCGTTCACTGCCTGTACCTTAATTGCTTAACACAGTCTCAATCGGAATCGGTTTAATTTTGACAGTTCAACAACATTCATTGCGTTATTTACGTTGTTGAGCAGACAAATTTTTCGAACATATGAAGCAATGTATTAGCAATTTGCTTCAAAATGATTCAGATTCTGATCGATAGTGTGTTACGCAATCAGGGTGCTAGTGTCAGAGTTTTTATGCCGCCCATGGGACTCTGACTTGGCACCTCAATGGATGCAGTGGCAAACGCTCTTAAAGTTGAGGTATTGTAGCTTATTTTTCGGTTATTAACATTAAACATTAATATATTTGCAGACCCAATATCACTAACGACGCCCAACCCAAAACATGGCTGTAGGTCCAGTAAGTAACCTTTTTTCATTTTCAAAAATCTATAAGTTGCCAGTTTTGACTATTTTGGCAATGCAAGAAGTTGTCTTTTGGTCTTAATAGCTTCATAAAGCAACAAAAATGCAGTGACCTGACATTCAGAATGGCCTAACTAATTTATTGTTAAATAACGTAACATCTCGCTTGTATTCATCGAAGGGTTGGGCAGAGGTGTACCTTTTAGTTCACCTACGTTTTTTTTTAGTTCTCAGGAAAATGATCAAATTTTTTGTTTCATTATAATTTTTATATATTTATGTACCTTAAAATGCTTAAATACAATATAACACAACTAACTATTTACACCAGCTAAAAAAATGCTAAATTAAATGACTAACTGACTATACTGGGTGACTTATTTACCGTCTTGAAAAAAAAATGGGTATAATAGGTGAATGGAGTAGAAAGAAGTCTATGGCATACCTAGTTTTTTTTTTTTTTTTTAAAGAAGAAATTTTCGATTATAAAGTTTTTTCAAAATTTCTGTTTTTATTGTTCTAGTTTACTTCTAATGTGTAGTGTTTATTGATAGAGCAATTTCTGTCTAAGCTATTGAAAAACGAAAAAAACTAGGTATACTCGTACCATAGGTTTCTACTCCGTTCACCTATTGTACCCTATTTTTTTTCAAGACGGTAAAAAAAATCATCCAGTATATACAGGGTTATTTGTAAAACACCAGCAATCTCTTAAGGGGTCATAGTACCATAATTATGAACAACTTTTATTATGGGACCAAACCTGAAATCGCGAAAAAAAATCAGCTGTTCAGTACATTTATGTTCGCATAATTCGTCAAAATGTACTGAACAGCTGATTTTTATTCGCGATTTCAGGTTTGGTCCCATAGTAAAAGTTGTTCATAATGATGAGTACAATGACCCCTCAAGAGGTTGCTGGTGTTTTACCAATAACCCTGTATAAGTACACAAATATAAACAAAAATAATTATAATTTGATATCTGTGAAGTTTCGCTACTTAATTTAATTTGAACCTGTATTTTCACAGAACCTTGGAGGAATATAGCTGATCGTCCACCTTTACCTTTGCCTCCTAACGAGGTAGTCAAGGAAGGTAAGTTTAAAATAGCTAGTTTCTTCATTCTTAGTACCTAGTTCTAATTAATTTTGTACCCTTAAATGTTTTTGTGTTATTTTCAAAAGCAGGCTTTTATTGGAATATTAGGTGCATTCGGCATTCGTTTAGGATTTGATTAAAACGTATTCCTCGAGATTTGGGGAGCCAGGACCGAGAGCCCTGGGCGGACCGCACCTGCCCCCCCCCTCTCCCTCAGTCCGCCAGTTCATGTACTAGTTTGCCCGCGTGTTTTAACATATCCTATGGCACTCGTCAGTAGTGTAGCTCTTTATAAGTGAAATATTTTTTGTAATCGGATCAATACTTCCGAAAGATTACCTTTTACAAACATAAAAAACAATTTTACCTCTATATAATATTAGTTTAAATTTGATTATGATAAGCGTAAAGTAGGGTGGGTAGTTTACTCTACAATGAGTATTCGATTTTCGAGTGTTTTCGATTTTTTTTTATGGTATATTGGCGTGTGCTAGCTTACTTATAGCAAATAATTTAATTTAATGTTTTGTGTTGCGTAATGTACCTAAATTATTATGCGCAGTGTTATATAGATTCATTTTTTTTAACTGAACAGACAGCTGTGCTGCTGGGGAGTTTGTTGCGCCACTTCTTCTCCCCAGCTAAAGCACTAGGAAGTGGTGAAGGGCGGGCGTTTTGGGGGACTGTCTTACGTAATTTTGGCGTTCAAAAAGTGCTGATTCTCAGCCTAGTTTGAATAAATTACTTTTGATTTTGATTTTACATATATGAGAAAAAATCTAAAAATAGAGAAAGCTTAGGCAAAAATCAGTCGGAAAATGTTAGTTTTAGTTCATAAAATAACAAAATAAATTTTAAAATTCAATTCAAAGTTTTCAGTTTTTTTTTATCTGTTTTTTAATACTATGAAATAGTAGCCGCCAATCAGCCATGTTAATTACGTCATAAGACTGTGTAAACTAAAAAGTGTCAACTGTCAACTGATTAGCGCGTAAAGCACACTTTGTACTTTTATTATTTTTACACTAGTATTCTTGCAACAGCACACCAACGATATGTAGAATAATAACTCATTTTTAAATTAGAAACAATTATCCAATTATCTAACATAAAAAATATCAGCGCATTTGTTTACACAGCCAACTGACATCATGACCATTGACCACAGAGCAATAATATGGCGCCCACTGCGTCCAGCGTTTTCGTCAAATTATGCGCGAAATTTGAAAATGTAAAATTGAAATGCATTTATAAGACACAAATTTTGTGTTTTTCTTTTAGTAGTTTATTAGCATTAGAGAATCTAATTGAGACACTTTACAAAAATGGGTGTAATACCCTATTGCACACTACCTACATTCACAAAAATATAGGGCCGAGGGAACCCCAGTCATGTTTACCATTTTAAATGTAGCCGCAACTGCTTTTTATGGTGTACTTAATAAAGAGTATTCTATTCTATTTTTTTCTCAATCGCGCGCGCGAAAATAATAAATATAAGAACCTCACATACATGACCACTTAAAGCCGGAAAACCATATGTAGGTCACTTAATTACTATATCCACCCATTTATTTTACAGTAGCTTTTACCCACGACTTTGTCCGCGTCGACTTTCTTGCTCCCGCGAGACACCCCGTCGCATGGCATTACAGGGACAGGGTAGTGTAAGAAAAAACAGGGATCCAGGGTTAGCGTTGACATAAAAACAGGGATAATTCCCGTTTCTTTCGAATTCCTTTGTTTTTTTTTTTCAATGTTTTATTCGAAAGTTTGAAGAGAATTTGCCAGTATTTATATTATTTCATGTATGAAAGAAACGGGAAATATTTCGTTGTTTTTTTTTTACTTATCCCCGCGCACCCCCCGGTGCGCGGGGATATGGGGGGTGCGCGGTTTTTTGTAAAGAGGTCGAAATTTGTTTATTTCGTGAAAAAAAACGGAAAACCACAATTTCTTTTTTTTCGGCATTTTCAACGATAGTCAGGGACCTTAAAAAGCGCGACCGAGGCAGGGCATACGATAGACAGGGCCCGAGAACTCGTGTAATGTAATAGGCCCTTTATTTTTTTAAATAGTTATATCTCCTAAGATTCATTGAAATGAAATGATGTAACTTCACTTTGGTCAAAATTTAATACTTGCGATGAATAACGTATTTATTTGGATAAGAATTAATACCATGTTTAGGAAAACACCTTCGCAAATAATGCATTATTTTATAACAAGCTAGCTGACCCGACCAACGTTGTCCTGTCAAAATTGTTCCCATAGAAAATGCACTTTCCAATCCACGACCTCATTCCACCGGCCCCCTTCTACCATCGGACATCTAGACGCACTGCCAGTTACCATCCCTACCTGGTTGCTATTCCACCAATTCGCACTAAGCGCTTCCAAATGTCTTTTATAATGCGCACAGCAAAGGAGTGGAACTCACTACCTGCGTCTGTGTTTCCGAACGCATACAACCCTAATCTTTTCAAAGTGAGAGTTAACAGGCTACTTCTGGGTAAGCTCACTCTATCGTGGACTTTGTCTCTGTCACCTCTGACCTGGACTAAAGTCAAGAATATACCCATAAAAAAAAACTTTCAGTTTTCCCGAATTTTAAATTTTTCCCGGCAAGTTTTAAAACATTTTCTTTCATACAAACCTTGTCCTGACAATTACAAACACAACTCAAGAAGAATTACCCAAATAGGTGTAACCGTTCTGAAGTTATCCGCGTAGGTACATACATTTTGGCGATTCATTTTTATATATATAGATAGTTTTGATTACCCTTAAAAAAGTTATAGTGAGTCAACCTTAAAAGATAGACATATGATATCGCGGGCTTTTTTTTAGAACGTTTTAAGAGGAACAATTCCGTGATACATAATGGTTGCATAACTTTAACCGTTTACGCACCGCACGCAAAGTAAGCTCTCAAAAGGAATAAATTTCCCCGTTTTTTCAACATTTTTCATTGATGACCCGCTCCTATTGGTCGTAGCGCTAGGCAGGCAAGTCGTAAGGCTAGGCAGGCAGGCAGTTGTATGACCCATCGTCCACCAGTATTTAGCGCCAAGTAACTGCTTATAGTTTTTAATTAAAATACATTTAGGTGTCACCTAGTCTTAGAGAAAACAGGCATTAATCTTTAAGGAAGCATCAAATTATGACTGCAAACATGTATTATTTATAAATGCCTTCCTTGATAAATGGGCTATCCAAGACTAAAAGAATTTTTCAATTCGAACCAGTAGTTCCTGAGATTAGCGCGTGCAACCAACCAAACAAACAAACAAACTTTTCAGCTTTATAATATTAGTGTAGATTTGACATAACGCCTACGAAGTTCCTTATTTATTGACATACAACAATAGATGAGAAAATGCAATACTTCATGGACGCTATGAAGTTCCTTTTGTATTGACAGGCATTTTTTATTTTTCTCTTTTTAGTTGTGGAGCATACCCCACAAAAATTCCAATACCACTACCTGCTATGTAAATAACAGTGATAGGAAGTTATTAAAACATCATCCGCATAGATTAAAACACCATCCACATAAACTAAGTGAGAAAAATACGTATTATTGAAGCTAAGCTAAGCTCTTGGGATATATCCTTTCCAACAAAAAAAGAATCATCAAAATCGGTTTATAAACGACGAAGTTATCCGCGAACTCACATAAAGAAAAATATCTATATATGGTCGAATTGAGAAAACTCCTCCTTTTTTGAAGTCGGTTAAAATACAATACTTCATGGTCGTTATGAACTTCCTTATTCATGTATTGACAGGCAAACATAGACGAAAAAATGCGATACATCATGGACGCTAAGTTAAAATAAACTTTATTTTATTTAAACACAAAATTATGCCTTCATAATAAGACCTCGAATTATGAAGGCACAATTTGCAAATGCATGTTCTATGTTTCATGTAAGGGTTTGGTTTCAACACTTAGGTACGTTGTGTTCCACGAAACCAACATTAGTAACGGAGACTTTAAATTCATGTCATCCCTTATATTTTGTATCAAAAAGAAGGTGACACTGACAGCATCAATTTAAAGTCTCCGTTAAACTAATGTTGATTTCGTGCAACTCACCGAAAGCTCTTCGACTGAACCATTATGCGTGAGCTATGGCGGCCGTCAGTGGTTATTCCAACAAGCCCACCTTTCTCCAGAACTTGATTATGTCTCCTAGTCTATTGAGACTACAAAAGAACTGGGTGATCCGAGGGTTTCTGTTCTAATGACGCTTGATTGACGCTTGTGCATTCGAACAGCACATGTGCTTCACTTTCCTCAGCCTCCATGCACGCTCTGCACAGAGGACTCTCCGTTATGCCTGTTGTGTGGAAGTGTTTATTTAGTGAACAGTGTTCTGTGATGGTCCCCGCCATCAGGCGCAGGCCATTTCTGTCCAGCGCCGAGTTACTTTATGTTATTTATTCGTAATATTAATCACCATCAGGATTCTTCCTCCTTTATTTATGTTCGGTGCATATACGTCTTTTTCTCATTTTCAACCTTCATCTCACTGTTTCCTACCTTGCTAGTCGAGTCGTCATTCGTCATCATAATTGAAGATAATCATAAATGTTCACTTAATCATTACAGAGCCCATGCCGTCACCAATATCACCAGTACCGAAACGTCACCAGCTAAGTGAGTATTAAATATATTATTATATTTTATTTCATTTGCCCAGCCTTCTTCTTTTCTTCTTCTTGTGATTTTCTTTTAATTTAATTTTATGTCTTATGTCTATCTTTTCAGTTCCTCTAGCTTCAGCCCCAGCCATGCCATTTGAGAATTCTTATAATTGCCATCCTACTGGTAAGTTAGTCACTGTCGTTTTAGATTCCCTTGTAAAAGAGCTCATCTTTGGAAGTACGGCTAGCAATAGAAAATGCTTAATACAGTATGCGCATGCGCCGTCTCCGTCATTCATATTTGTTGTCAGTCTGTTTTAGTAAATTTAAGCAATGCAATTTTTTTTAAGTGTCATTGCAGTGTCATTATTAAATTTAAGGAATGCAATTTTTTTTTTAAGTGTCATTAAACAAATTATGTTAATAGGTACTTATGTACAAAAGAAGAAACTGTCCAAGTAATAGTTATAAGTAGTTGGAAAGAATTCATTGTAGGTCAAAAACATTTTCTCCCGTACATTGGTACCATGCCGTCAATTTCTCCAACTGCAAATTTAAGTTTGTAATCCCAAAAAACGATGTTTTTTTTGTGTGATAAAATTACAAATGAACGATCTTCGGACTTTTCCTTTACATCTGCTGTAGGACCTTGCTTCTTGCTAAATTTCATGATTTTTGTCAATGGTAAGTACCATAGGTTTTGATTACTTTGCGAGTATTAAAACACGTCGCATAAATGGCCGCATTTTTTTATTGTCTTGGTTTAGAACCTTGATTTTTTTAGAGCTCCAAGGGACTATATACCTACGTATTTGGTATTAATTTCAACTTGATAATTCCACGGGTTCCCGAGAAAAAGGGTCTTGACAGACAGACTGACAGACAGACAGACGGACAAAGAAGTGATACTATAAGGGTCCGTAGGTTCCGTTTTTTTCCTTTTGAGGTATGGATCGTTAAAAAAGGAGCTAACAAATCGTCAATTGGTCCCCTTTTTGAGTTTTTACGATATTTTAAGGTCATTGGCGCTTAGCTCCGCCTGAAATCGAACCTCCAGTGCAATCAAATACGTAGATAATTTCCACACAAAAGAAATATCACAGCAAACATAAGCACAATTACATAATATCAAATTACATGATTAAAAATAAAATCATAATCATAATCATAAATCTTTATTTATCTCAACATCATATTATAGGCACAAGTTATTAGAATGCACAATCTTAAATAGAGAAAGGTGTCTGAGGTAGGAGGGTCCTGAGTTACAGATCACCCGGCTCTTTTAGATACTTAGGACAAGTTAAATTTACAAAACGGTTAGAGTCAAGATATTATAATATTATAAGTCTGAAATCGCAATTAGGTAGATGAAAAACCTAGAAAATTAAAAAAAGAAATTTAAAGAAAGCAGTAGGTACTTACAGTAACTACTAGTTAACAAAATTCAGAATATAAAAAAATAAAACATTAATTTAAAGAAAAGCACATCAAATATAAAATTCAAAGAAATGTACAAAACTTAGGGATATATATAACAAAAACAAAAAAAAAAAATTGAATGGAAATGAAAAATGGTGAGTGTATGAATGTTTGTATGTGTAGGAGTGTGAGGTAATGTGTGGGTCTTAAGACACTGGTTTTAATAAGTTTTCAGTGGCAATGTAGTCAAGGTTTAATAGCCATATGCGTAATTTTGTTTTACAAATAGCTTTTGTATGCGTGTATATAGATATTTTGTGATTAATTGAGTTATAAAGAAAAGTACCAAGAAAACAGAAAAACTTTTGGCAGAAAGCAGTGTTATAGCGGATAATTGAACAAACATTAGTTGATCGTCTATTTTGTGTTGGGAAATCGTGAGCTAAGGGAAGTTCAGAGTGTTTTTTTAGTACTGTCATGAGAATGAACTACTGCCGGACCGTTAGAACTTGGCAGTGTTAGTAAAGTTCAAAAGTTGGGTAGAGGATTGGTAAAAAGCAACTAACTTTTAATATAGCTCTTTGGGCTCTCTCTAAATTTATCATATAAGTTTTAGAGGTACCGCCCCATGTGGTAATACAATATACTAGCAAAGATTGGCATAGTGCAAAGTAAACTGTTCTATGTGATGTATCAGATATATATCTTAGATTTTTAAAGATGTAGATTAATTTTCGGATTCTTTTAACTCCAATGTGTTGTTGGAAGCTGAGACGGTAATCTATGATGATGCCAAGATATTTTATAGAATTCGTTTTAATTAACACAGGACAAGAACAATGGTTGATAAAATTACATAAGTGTGCTTTCAAGTTGAAATTTGGTTGGTCCTGGGGTCTAAGGGAATATGTCATGTATTTTGTCTTATCCACGTTGAGAGTAAGCAAATTGGAATTTAACCATTTACAAACAGTATCAAAACCTTGCTGAGCATACTTTTTTACCTCTTCCCACGTGTTACCATTGAATAACAAGGCAGTATCATCGGCGAAAGTGATGATTTTACCGTTTTGCAGCTTTATGTCACATAAATCATTTATATAAACTAAGAATAATGTTGGACCAAGGATACTGCCCTGTGGAACGCCATACTGATTAGGAAGTTCGTTGCTAATCCAACTATCTACTTTAGTAGTTTGTGTTCTGTCAGACAAATAGTCTATGAATAGTTGAAGTGGTAAACTTCTAACTCCCATATTCTCTAATTTTTTTTATCAAAATGGGAACAGATACTGTGTCAAATGTTTTAGCTGAATCTAAGTAAATGGCTAAGGTCTTTCTTTTATTATCTAGTTTGTTGACTATGTGATCTGTTAGTTCATGGACGGCATCAGCTGTTGACCTGCCAGATCGAAAGCCAAATTGTGATGGAGATAAAAGAGAATTCTGTTCAAGGTACTTAGTCAGTCTGGTGTTCATTAATCGTTCTAAAATTTTTGATAACGTTGGTAGTATTGAGATTGGTCTATAGTTATTGACACAGTATCTGTCTCCGGACTTGAATATAGGTACTATTTTGGATTTTTTAAAGGCAGTCGCTCCATGTAAAATACTGGTATTTAGCTGCATCCGATTAGACTGGCAGCCGACCCCAACATCGTTGGGAAAAGGCTAGGCAGATTGAATGATGAGTACAATGACCCCTTAAGAGGTTGTGCGTTATTTAAGTTTCACCTTGTGGATAACTCCGCCGATACTTCTTAATTTTATTACCACGAAGCGACGCGCGCTTTACTTGTGGTTACTACGCTGTGAATGTGTGTAAGCACGGGAGCTCTCGGTACCGTCCAAGACAATGGTGAAGTTAAAAGAATGTGAGGGTGTGTTCGTGTGTGTGTCTTCTCGCACATATTCACAGCGTGTTCCTACACTTGGTAAATACAAGTAAAGCACATGTCGCTTCGTGAGATAGAAATGGTATACTGCGATACTTAGCTAAGTAATAATACAATTAATATTGAGACTTATCGGCCAGTAAACAAGATATTTTCGTTTTAACACTTAAGATATCTTCCATTAAACATAAGTCAAGGGAACTATCAACTTCAAATTAAATTAATTATTGTCTATTCCAAAAATAAACATTGTAAGTGTAAACAAAATCTGTTCAGTTTAAATTCATACGCTGACTGCGTCACTAAAGGGAAGCACCATCATCTGCATAAACACCTTCATCTGTATTTAGAAGGTGCCAACTTTATATAATATCAGACTTTTTTATAAATAAGTATTAAATTGTAATTGTAAAGTCATCGACGAAAATTGAGGTTCAAGTTAGTCATAAGGTAGAACATAACAATTTTGTATTTTTCTGCACTGGGTGATTTGGTCGCTAAGCGACAAAGCCCTTTAAATAAAAAAATTGACGTAAATTGTCAAATGAAAAACTTATTTAAGGTGATTTAATATGATCATCATTCTCTTGCCCTTGTCCCAATTTATTTGAGGTTAGCGCAACATGTCCCTTTCTTCCATACTTCTCTATTAGTCGTCACCTCGGTAGTCACCCCCCTTTCTAGCCATATCATGGTTCACACAGTCCATCCATCGCTTCTTTGGTCTTCCCCACTCTTATAGCCGTCGACATTCATACTCAAAACTTTCCTCACGACATTTTCCACATTCCTCCGCATCACATGCTCATGCCATAACAACTGAATTCCGCACAACTTTTCAGCCATCGGGGCCACTTTCAGGACTTCCTTATAAGTACTCATTTCTTATTTTAGCCATTGGGGTAATACCACACATCTCTCTTAGCATGCAATTGCTTTTCATTCATCCCTTTTGTGGCCCAACATTCTGATCCATACAAGACAGCAGGTCTAACCATTGATTTATAAATCTTCCCCTTAAGTTTAAAAGGAATGTGGGAGTCGCAGATTGTTCCCGTGACCTGCTGCCAGTTCATCCACCCAGTGTTAATTCTGTGTTTAAACGGGTTATTAAAAAAAAAAAATAAAATAATCAAATCAAAACCCCAAATTTATAAGTAGCACAATGAATTGGCATCCACACATGTTCGTTTTCGGGTTCATTTGTTTACATCTTTATCAGATACGTTTGGAACAGACCAAAGTGAAACTTTGCAGTGATTATGTTATAAAAAAAAAACTTTTGTTTTCAGGTCCCTTGGTAGCAAAGCAGTCATACAGAAATAAGGCATTAGATAATTCAAACGAAGAACCCAGGAGTCCTGGTTTTCCTCGAATTCACGAAGGTTTGAATATTTTTACATTGGTCGCAAGCGCTACTGCTGAGCGTGAGGTTCAGGGTTCGATTCTCAGGTCCAGCAAAGTTTTATTGGATTTTCCATCAGGAATTTCTCAGTAGCAGCGCGGAGTCTGGATTTGGGCCCGATTGATGGCAATAGGTTCGGCCCCCTCTTACATGGGACTTACTTGCGAAATGTGGGAACTGTCAAATATCAGGTTGGCGGAAAAGTCTTGCACCAAGATACTCGTATAAGACTTAATAAATTTATGGATAACTTTGTTATTTACAATAATTAATCAGTAATGTAATCCCCAAATAACTTTATTACTCTGGCCCATCTAGTTGGTAGATTGTTGATGCCCTGCGTCCAGATTTTTTTTTCCGGAGGCTGTGCAGAAAAGAAATTGTCCACTGCCATTTTGACAAGTCGTAATAGAGTGGGCCCTTCGCATCCCACCAAACGGAGAGAAGATGCTTGCGTGAGTGACGGTTCGGCTTTGGCTGCGTTGTAAGGAAGCCAGACGGCGTGCCGTGTGTTGTTATCATAGAGAATCCAGCTCTCATCGCCGGTTTTCAGATCTTCAAAAAACTCCTTCCGATGTGGCTGAAAAAGAAGCGATTCACAAATACTAACTCTGACTTGACGATGATTGTCAGTTAGTTGATGTGGAATCCATCGTGCCATTACTTTACGATAGCCGAGTTTGTGTAAATGAGCCTCGACGGTCGAGTGATGACAGCCACGAGTCTCTGCCAAATCACGCGTATTTATTTTTGGATTAGCCTTTAAACAGCGGAGTAATTCCTCATCGTCGAAGTTGGATGGTCGCCCAGATCGCTCGTGATCTTCACGAGTGATGATATATACATATATATATATACATATATACTTCATCTCCCGATGCAAAGCGAACAAACCAGCGGCTTATCTTCCATCGCGATACAACACCTTCACCGAACGCTTTGCTGATGTTAGCGGTAGCCACACTCACGTTGTGTCCCTGACGCCACTCGTAAAAGATAATCGTTCGAAGTTGATGTTCACTAATCATTTTCACAAACTAACCAAATCCTCACTAGCGCGCCTTTATATACCCTTGATATTATAGCTTTGAGAACCTTTTACAATATTCTTACGTATCCCAGATCAATACTAAATATTCCGGAAAATTCTAGTAATTTACAATTTTTTGTGCAATATTTTTCCGCCAAGCTGATATTTCGCACATGTTCGTTTTCTGATTCATTTGTTTACATCTTCATCAGATACGTTTGGAACAGACCAAAGTGAAGCTTTGCAGAGATGTTATAAAAAAAAACTTTTATTTTCAGGTCCCTTGCTAGCAAAGCAGTCATACAGAAATAAGGCATTAGATAATTCAAACGAAGAACTCAGGAGTCCTGGTTTTCCTCGAAGACACGAAGGTTTGAATATTTTTACATTGGTCGCAAGCGCTACTGTTGAGCGTGATATTCAGGGTTCGATTCTCAGGTCCAGCAAAGTGTTATTGGATTTTCCATCAGGAATTTCTCAGCAGCGCGGAGTCTGGATTTGGGCCCGATTGATGGCAATAGGTTCGGCCTCCTCTTACATGGGACTTACTTGCGAAATGTAGGAACTGTCAAATATTTCGCTGTTTTGATTAATGTGTCAATATTACTGTGTGTTTGAAATATTGTTATAATAATGTTTTATTTACACCTAAAACTATTACAACTCTTAATTTAGTTTTAGGCTTATTATTACAAGCTTCTTACAATCTTCGTATTTAAGTTGTCCTCTTCAAAATTTGCAAGTTAAATTTGACCCACTTCCCGGTGTTCGATTGAGCTGAAATTCGGCATATGTATGTAAAGTTGGTGACAATGCAATATTTTGGTACCATCGAGTTGATCTGATGATGGAGCCGGAAGGTGGCCACAGGAACTCTGTAATAAAACCACGCAACCTCATCGATCTTGGGCTCGTTTGTTTTGTCTTGACAAGTACTCTATTAGTAGATGATGTCCAGGGTCTGATGATGAAGCCAGAAGGTAGCCAAAGGAACTTTCTAATAAAACAACGCAACCACATCGAGTTTGGGCTCGTTTGATTTGTCTGGACAAGTACTCTATTAGTAGATGATGTACCAGGGTCTGATGATGAAGCCAGAAGGTGGCCAAAGGAACTCTCTAATAAAACAACGCAACCACATCGAGTTTGGGCTCGTTTGATTTGTCTTGACATGTACTCTATTAGTAGATGATGTCCAGGGTCTGATGATGAAGCCAGAAGGTGGCCAAAGGAACTCTCTAATAAAACAACGCAACCACATCGAGTTTGGGCTCGTTTGATTTGTTTTAACATGTACTCTATTAGTAGATGATGTCCAGGGTCTGATGCTCAAGCCGAAAGGTGGCCACAGGAACACTGTAATAAAACAACTCAACCACATCGAGTTTGGGCTCGTTTGATTTGTTTTAACATGTACCATAGTCCAAAGTAGTATCCAGGGTCTGATGATGGAGACGGAAGGCGGCCTTAGGAACTCCTCAACCAAACAAGATAGAACCATCGTATTTGGATTAATTGGATATGATGTATTGACAAGCGCTTTTACTCTAGGTGCTGTCCAGGGTCTGGTGCTGGAGCTGGACTGTGGTCATAGGAACTCCTCAACTAAACAAGACAGCCCTGTTGTGTTTGCTGTCGTCGGTTTTGTCTTGCAAAGTACTATAGCCCAAGGTGTAGTCCAGGGCCTCATGATGGATCCGGATGGTCACCATAGGAACTCCTAAACTAGAAAAGATAGACCTGTTGTGTTTCGGCCATTTGGATTTGTTTTGACAAGTAGGTAAGTTATCCTAAGGTGTAGTCTAGGATCTGTTGATAGAGCCAGATGGTGGCTATAGGGACTTGTTCTCAACTAAAGAAGATAGCTACGTTGTCTTCTGGCTATTATGCCTTGAAATAAATTATGAATTATGAATTTGTTTTGAATTATGTCTTGAAAAGTAGGTACGTTAGCTCAAGGCGTAGTCCAGGACCTGATGATGGAGCTGGAAGCACGACATATGAACTCTTCACAGAAACCAGATAGCCTCTTTGTCTTTCGACTATTTTGGTGTGTCTTAACAAGTATTATAGACCTGGTTGAAGTCTAGAGTGACGGTGGAGCCAGATGGTGACCACAGGAACTCCTCAATTAAATTATATTATAGACCTGGTTGAAGTCTAGAGTGACGGTGGAGCCAGATGGTGACCACAGGGCACGCCACAATTGCGGCGATAAGTCCCCTCTTTGAGGAGTGGTTGCAGAGGCGTCATGGCACCCTCACCTTCCGCCTGACGCAGGTCCTCACCGGACACGGTTGCTTCGGGAGGTTCCTGTTCCGGATAAGGCGGGAGGAAACGCCCGGGTGTTACCACTGTGTGGATCGCCCGGAGGACACGGTGGAGCATATGGTGGAGGTCTGCCCAGCTTGGCCAGAGCACCGCCGCGTCCTCGCGGAGGCGATCGGCGGCGGCGATCTCTCTCGTCCGGCCCTGATACAGGCCATGGTACGGAGCGAGAGTGCATGGGAAGCCGTCACCTCCTTCTGCGAAGCTGTAATGCTCGCCAAGGAGGAGGCTGAACGCGTGAGGGAGAGGCAATCTTTGCGCCCTCACGCCCCTAGTCGCCGCAGGAGACGCCCTGGGCGTCGGGAATCGATAGCCGATTCCCGGCCACCGTAGGCGCGGGCTTGCGGATGGCGAGCAACGGGTAGCTCGCCGTCCGGTAAGGACTAGGCTCGGGTCGACGGCGCGTTGTGTTCCACGCGCGCCTCAAAGAGATGTCAGCACTAGCTGAAGGGGTCCGCTAGGGCCGATGGCCGCCGGGGTTGCGGGTTGTTCGAAAGAGTTACCGTGGCCCTGGCACAGGCAACTGAAGGAACACGGGTGGGTTTTAGTCAGTAGAAGTCTGACACGCCCTCCCGCTCCACCCAGAGCGGGAGAAGTTATTTGATGATTTCCCATCCACAAAAAAAAAAAAAAAAGATGGTGACCACAGGAACTCCTCAATTAAATTATATTATAGACCTGGTTGAAGTCTACAGTGACGGTGGAGCCAGATGGTGACCACAGGAACTCCTCAATTAAATTATATTATAGACCTGGTTGAAGTCTAGAGTGACGGTGGAGCCAGATGGTGACCACAGGAACTCCTCAATTAAATTATATTATAGACCTGGTTGAAGTCTAGAGTGACGGTGGAGCCTGATGGTGACCACAGGAACTCCTCAATTAAATTATATTATAGACCCGGTGGAAGTCTAGAGTGACGGTGGAGCCAGATGGTGGCCACAGGAACTCCTCAATTAAATTATATTATAGACCCGGTTGAAGTCTAGAGTGACGGTGGAGCCAGATGGTGACCACAGGAACTCCTCAATTAAATTATATTATAGACCTGGTTGAAGTCTAGAGTGACGGTGGAGCCAGATGGTGATCACAGGAACTCCTCAATTAAATTATATTATAGACCTGGTTGAAGTCTAGAGTGACGGTGGAGCCAGATGGTGACCACAGGAACTCCTCAATTAAATTATATTATAGACCTGGTTGAAGTCTAGAGTGACGGTGGAGCCAGATGGTGACCACAGGAACTCCTCAATTAAATTATATTATAGACCTGGTTGAAGTCTAGAGTGACGGTGGAGCCTGATGGTGACCACAGGAACTCCTCAATTAAATTATATTATAGACCCGGTTGAAGTCTAGAGTGACGGTGGAGCCAGATGGTGACCACAGGAACTCCTCAATTAAATTATATTATAGACCTGGTTGAAGTCTAGAGTGACGGTGGAGCCAGATGGTGATCACAGGAACTCCTCAATTAAATTATATTATAGACCTGGTTGAAGGCTAGAGTGACGGTGGAGCCAGATGGTGACCACAGGAACTCCTCAATTAAATTATATTATAGACCTGGTTGAAGTCTAGAGTGACGGTGGAGCCAGATGGTGACCACAGGAACTCCTCAATTAAATTATATTATAGACCCGGTTGAAGTCTAGAGTGACGGTGGAGCCAGATGGTGACCACAGGAACTCCTCAATTAAATTATATTATAGACCTGGTTGAAGTCTAGAGTGACGGTGGGGCCAGATGGTGACCACAGGAACTCCTCAATTAAATTATATTATAGACCTGGTTGAAGTCTAGAGTGACGGTGGAGCCAGATGGTGACCACAGGAACTCCTCAATTAAATTATATTATAGACCTGGCCGAAGTCTAGAGTGACGGTGGAGCCTGATGGTGACCACAGGAACTCCTCAATTAAATGATATTATAGACCCGGTTGAAGTCTAGAGTGACGGTGGAGCCAGATGGAGACCACAGGAACTCCTCAATTAAATTATATTATAGACCTGGTTGAAGTCTAGAGTGACGGTGGAGCCCGATGGTGACCACAGGAACTCCTCAATTAAATTATATTATAGACCCGGTTGATGTCTAGAGTGACGGTGGAGCCAGATGGTGACCACAGGAACTCCTCAATTAAATTATATTATAGACCTGGTTGAAGTCTAGAGTGACAGTGGAGCCAGATGGTGATCACAGGAACTCCTCAATTAAATTAGATAGCCCTGATGTGTTTTTTAATAATATAATATAATAATAATATTTATTGCATAATCAAATGACAGCCATACAAGAATTACAATTAAAATCTACAATCTCTGATATTAATAAGATCAGAGATTGTCAAAGCAAACATGTAGGTATGAGATGTATTGTAGGACTCAGCTATCATTAGACTAATTCGCCCTAACCTCTCGTACTAGTAAAAACTGTATCACGAGTGGTTAATGTGCTATTCTGAGGACGAGGAACGTCCTCAGAATAGCACAATACTTACAGGTGGAGGTGTGGAGGTGTGAATAGTGCGATGTACAAACATTTATTCAAAAGTTCCTGCAAATGGTTTAATTGAAATAAGTGCACTGCCTTTGATTTTTTTTTAAAGATTTAACGAATTGTAGTGGTTGTTGGTTTGGGCTCGTTTATTTTTATAGACGCGCATCTCTATGAAAATGCTGATCATTTCCATAGAGATGCGCGTCTATAGCGATTGTAGAAATAGAATCGCTCCGAAGCGAATGCCATTTGGCTAGGCCTACTGTTGTGTTTAACTCGTTGGATTTGTCTTGACAAGTTCCACAAGTGACGGTGATAGAACAGATATATTATCAAATTCTAATGCAAAAATAATATAAAATAAAATTTAAGTAAATACCTTTTTAAAAACAAGCTTTCAGTGAACTAAAAAGTACTAAATACAACTTATGTTAAGAGGACTACAGGACCTAAACGCAAGCTTTATAACGCCTAAAAGTATATGATAAACTGCAGTAAACTATAAAATCAGAAAAATATATGATCTTCTACAGGATATTATTATGTTAGACATTGTGTTGAAAACATAATTGAACTAATTTGATACAATAGCAAAAAATCACGAAGATAACTCTAAAAATGTATTTTAACGATTAAAAACCATACATGCAATAATTCAGATTTTTTCTCAGATTATTCTACAAGCAATATATTAACGTTATAGTATTTTAATTATTTAATCAATAGATTTTTTGTAAATATATAATTGCTTCATATTTTGCAATAAACTACCAGGGTTGTGTCATCGCGCTTCTCTTTCTTTTCTATGCAGTCAAACAGTGACCGCGCTTTAGGTCCTGTAGTCCCCCTTAAATATTTTCTTTAAAGCTTGAGGCGTGAACGTCCTTTTTACACTTTAACTATCATCGATACTTGTATTATAAAGAGGTATTTGTGAGTTTTTATGTAGGGGGTAATCAAAGGGGTAATCTTCGGAACTACTGATCCAATTTCAAAAAATATTTCACTAATAGGAAACTACAGTATCTATGCTGAATGTCATATGATATATTGTAAATTTCACGCTAGCGAAGTCGCGAGCAGAAGCTAATATATTATCAATAATTTAGTGCACTACAGAGCGAGTAATTTTGACAAATTAATCAAAACATCAAAATATTTGACAGCTATTTGTAACGTCGCCAGCTTTCAGAGTAAATCCTGTACATTGAAAGCTGGCAACGTCGCAAATAGCAGCATAAGTTTAAGAAAACTTAAATGCAGAAAAGATTGCTTTTATGTTTAAAAACTTTTATTTTTAGGTCCCTTAGTACCAAAGCAGTCATACAGAAATAAAGCATTAGATAATTCAGAAGAAGAACTGAGGACTCCTGCTGCTGCCCGGAGACAAATAGAGGGTAGGTAATTAAATCTTTCTAAAAATATATTTTTCTGACGGGTAAACGAGTGTATAAAGACTTATCAACCAATCGAAAGTCAGATGGTTCCCGCTGGCTTCCCGCCGCTGGCATGCTGGGAACCCACTGGTTATGGACATACCTAATTCTAACTGGTTTAGATCAAAGCTTAATTTTTCCTACCTTTTAGACCATTTCGACATTGGCTTGCGGTAGCGTCGGGGGTCGGGTTGTCTCCTTCCATCAAATATGGCGAGGGGGGTAATGGCTGATCTTTGCGTTATGCTCGTGAACGGGTGCTGCTTGTGGTGACAGGTCGTCTTGCTGACCTTGGTTTTGTTTTATTATTAGTAATTTAACTCGTTGTTTATTTTACTTCGATGGCCCTAGTTTATCATCTGTGACTTCGAGTTACGACTACATGTACGGCTATATGTAAGTGGGCACGCCCTTTATTACTGGAGGCTTTTATTTAGGTATAAAGTTCTGCCTACGTTTTTAGTTTTTTATTTTGTTTCTGCTTGAGTATAGTTTTCGATTTTTTTTTTTTGGTATATTGGCGTGTGCCAGCTTACTTATAGCAAATAATTTAATTTAATGTTTGTGTTGCGTAATGTACCTAAATTATTACGAGTATGCTCAGTGTTATATAGATTCATTTTTTTTAACTGAACAGACAGCTGTGCCGCTGGGGAGTTGGTTGCGCCACTTCTTCTCCCCAGCTAAAGCGCTAGGAAGTGGTGCAGGGCGGGCGTTTTGGTGGACTGTCTTATGTAACTTTTGACGTACGAAGTGCTGATTCTCAGCCTAGTTTGAATAAATGACTTTTGATTTTGATTTCATCCAAATCCAAAGTATTGCAGTTTGTATGGACTATCCATTACATATCGCGACCCTCCGTGACTCGGAAAGCACGTTAAGCCGTTGGTTTCGGAGTCATTCGTAGATCTTTGATAGTCTTTACGGGTAGTCAAAAGCCCAAAAGTCTGACAACCAGTCTACTATGGGGTATTGTTTTACCCACTAACTGGATGCTAGATAGGCAGTCACTCCATGTAAAATATTGGTATTCAGCTTCATCCGGTTAGACTGGAAGCCGACTCCAACATAGTTCGGCAAAGGATAGGCAGATTATTATAAATAACGGGAGTAAAAAGACTTATCACCCAGCCGAAAGCCACATAGACCACTTATGTGTCACTTTTGGCAAAATCACTTGTTTACGCCAGCCGATTCTACATTTTGAAGCTCTATCGAAAGCAAACACTCTCATGTGTATACGACGTTTCAATCGTAATTTGTTTACAAACTTCAAGATCTCCAATGTCCTTGCTAATTAAAACTGATAGACGGTTTTTATCGATTTTCTCACAAAATTGATTTTTACACATAAGAGGTCTTAAAGTTGCAACGCCAAAATGGTTTCCGCCGACTTCCCGCCATTAAATTATATTATTTTTCATACTTAAGAACCAACTGGTTATGGACGTAATTCGAACTGATTAAGGGGGAAGCGCTAAGGTAGCCCGCTAAATTCAAATTTTCTTACGATTTTTGCAATTTGGAGTTCATTGTCGTGTGTATGTTGATTAAAGTATGATTCGCGATCTTAACAAACATGTATTTACAGAATTATATAATCATTTGAATCAGTAATACACATTAGTAATACAACTCTAAGTTATTATAATCCACAAACGTTAAGATTTCATGAATTAGTAATTTATTAGAATTATATGAACTTAGAGAGATGTATTGATGATTTTAAAGATTATAATTCTATAAATACAAATTTGTTACGGTCGCGAATCATATTCAGATCAACAAAAATCAATCATTCTGCCTAGCCTTTTCCCAACTATGTTGGGCTCGGCTTCCAGTCTAACCGAATGCAGCTGAATACCAGTATTTTACATGGAGCGACTGCCTATCTGACCTCCATAACCCAGTTATTGGGTAATACGATACCCCTTGGTAAGACTGATTGTCAGACTTTCGGGCTTCTGACGATCCGTAACGACTGTCAAAGATCCACGAATGATAGCCGGGACTAACGGATTAACGTGCTTTCCGAGGCACGGAAGAGTCTCAGTATGTAAAGATGGTCACCCATCCACAGACCAACCTCGGCAAGCGTAGCTTAACCTGATGGATCGACCCGTGCGGCTGTTATTACTTAGCCGCAAGCTTCTCCTCATATTCAGATCAACATACAACCTATATTATTAGTATTTATTAGTGGGATGACATTATATACCTACTTTTTTTTTTCAGCCAAGCTGGCTCAGTTACCACCAAAAGGAGTGACTGCTTCTAAATCTTTTAAACTTCCAAGTAAGTGTAACAATTTTATTAATTGCTAGCAACCCGAGACTTTGTGCGCGTAAAATTTTCTTGTTTTAAGAGGCCATCACAAAATTGCATTTTGACAGATTAGTTATATTGAAGCTCGGCGACATATCGCATTATGTAGCAATTTGACAGTTGTAATTACGTTTATTTTGAGTCTTATAATTTATTTATTTTTGTTTAAAGTATGAAATTTTAATCTCTTATGAAATAGGTTTTTTATGTTAGCCTGGTTAAGAAGAAGAAGAAAGAACTGGTCCTGCAGCTCTAGACAGAGAGAAGTGGAAAGAGAGTAGGGCGGCCTTTGCCCTGCAGTAGGACATCACAGGCTTTTTATAATAATAATAATAACCTCACCGCTGTATCTCTACGTTGACGTCGTGGTGGGGCTTGCGTGCTCCAAACTTTAGGTCTGTGCCGGTAGAGTTTGCCGGAACGGGTCTAGGATGAGGAGCGAGACCAAGAGAGATACAGAAACCCGCAGGGCAGCATGTGGCGAGCTGTTGGGCAGTAGCGACCCCATGGACCCTATCTCCCGGGAGTAATCTTGTCCTCATCTCTGGCTTGCCTTTATTGGCCGGCTGGAGTGAACACTGACGAGGAACAGAGCTCCCACCTCTTTCTTGCCTTTATTGGCCGGCTTGAGTGGAGATTCGTAAGAGCGAATGAGCTCGGAGGAAGGAAGTATTCCAGTAAGGTACTGGTAGGGATCTTGACCGTACTTCCGGGATTGTCCTGATAGCCGTGGAATACCTCTCCACTCCTCAAGCACCTCAGGAAATCTTGCCCCCTTGTCGCTACGTCACTATGTGCTAGCGGCCGTTTCCGGGGGTCCATTATTGAGTGTGCAAGTCACCCCCTGCCATTTTACCCGTGTATAATATATAACATAGGTCAGGCAGGGGACATAGTTCTTCCGTAGTTCAAGTTATCCAATCCACTTTAGCCACCCTGGCTCATAGCCCAATATGTTTTGCTTCCACGTACAACAATAGTTCTGCACCAACCGGGGGTTGTCCTTGGGTGCACTTGCATAGTGCATATAGGGATAACCGTCGGTTGGTGCCTCCTTATCATTTAAAATTATCTAAGGGGCCTCTGCGAGTTGGCTTCGGATCCTCGTACGTCTTCCAAAAGTCCGGGACCCCAGGGTCCCGAGAAATATCAAAAAATAATAATAATAACGTTAGAATACATTGTCTCACTGCTGAGCAAAGGCCTGCCCCAACCCCAAATCCTTCCAAGCATCCCTTTCCAGGGCCAACTCGATCCATCCCTAATGTTTATCCTGGTATAAATTGTACGTACCTAATAATATCAATGTAGTAAGGAGAAATTTACCGTTAATTCTGAGCAGTTTTAGTAGTTTTATGGTTTTAAATAGGATTTCTTTTAATATATATTCCATACATATTCCAAAATTATGAGGCCATTATAATAATAATAATAAATCATTTATTATCAGGCTACAATGGCCCATAGATACATACCTTACAAACTAACATATATAAAGTATAAAACTAAAATTGTGTTAATAAATATAGCTTAAAACTATGTTAGTAGTATATTATGGACTAAACCACTATTTAAGAGTTATTATTATACATTTTTCATTTGTTTTTCTTATGTAAGTAGTTCAATCCACGAGCTCTAAAAAAATCCTGTCGCGCATTTTATGAAAAACTTGCTTCGGAGTTTTGGCTTTATACTGGATATTTTTTTAAGTAGTGCGCAAACTTTCACAGGTTATTCTACCCATGAATATGAACAACTTTCACTATGGGACCAAACCTGAAATCGCAAAAAAAAATCAGCTGTTCAGTACATTTTGACGAATTATGCCAACATAAATGTACTGAACCACTATTTAAGAGTTATTATTATACATTTTTCATTTGTTTTTCTTATGTAAGTAGTTCAATCCACGAGCTCTAAAAAAATCCTGTCGCGCATTTTATGAAAAACTTGCTTCGGAGTTTTGGCTTTATACTGGATAATTTTTTAAGTAGTGCGCAAACTTTCACAGGTTATTCTACCCATGAATATGAACAACTTTCACTATGGGATCAAACCTGAAATCGCAAAAAAAAATCAGCTGTTCAGTACATTTTGACGAATTATGCCAATATAAATGTACTGAACAGCTGATTTTTTTTTCGCGATTTCAGGTTTGGTCCCATAGTGAAAGTTGTTCATATTCATGGGTAGAATAACCTGTGAAAGTTTGCGCACTACTTAAAAAAATATTCAGTATAAAACCATAAAAGTATCTACTAAAAACGCCCAGAATTTTAAATTTCTCCTTACTACATTAATATTATTACGTAAAAATTTTACACACGTTAGTTCATAAGAAATGACCATAGTTTAAAAAAAAAAGTTATAAGACTCATAATAAACGTAATTACTACTGCCAAATTGCTAGATAATATGATGCGTCGCCGTGCTTCAATATACCTAGTCTGTTAAATCGCAATTTTGTGATAGGCCTCTTTAAGTACAAAATATTTTTCATTAATATATTTTTTATATAAAAAAAGTTATTATTGCAGAGCCTCTACCACGTTCACCGCAATCACCGCGACTGGAAAATGACCCGGCATTTCACCCCGCACACAGAAAAGGTACCTACACGGCTTATTGTTAGTTTCCAAACAATCAATCTGCCTAGCCTTTTCCCAACTATGTTGGGGTCGGCTTCCAGTCTAACCGGATGCAGCTGAATACCAGTATTTTACATGGAGCGACTGCCTATCTGACCTCCACAACCCAGTTATTGGGTAATACTATACCCCTTGGTAAAACTGGTTGTTAGACTTTCGGGCTTCTGACGACCCGTAACGACTGTCAAAGATCCACGAATGACAGCCGGGACCAACGGCTTAACGTGCTTTCCGAGGCACGGAGGAGTCTCGGTATGTAAAGATGGTCACCTATCTACGTAAGGACCAACCCTGGCAAGTGTAGCTTAACCTGATGGATCGACCCGTGCGGCTGTTATTACTCAGCCACAAGCTTCTCAGTTAGTTTCCAAACATAAACAAATATAGGTTTTTGGGAAAAGCAACTGTAATACCCAGTCATAAAGTTCAGTTTGCGCTACAACTTGAAACATTTTATGACTTTTCAATAGTATTTTAATACTAGTCAACTTAATTTACACTAGCACACTAAAAAAATAGGGTATAATAGGTGAATTGAGTAGAAGCCTATGGGCATACCTAGTTGTTTTTTTTTTTGGAAAAAAAAATCTAAATCCAAATTACACGCACACTGCGTAGTGCGTATGATTTGAATTTCGATATTTTTTAACGATCTATAATTTTTTTTTTAATATTTCTGTTTTTATTGTTCTAGTTTACTTCAAATGTGTAGTGTTTATTGATAGAGCAATTTTGTGTGTCTGAGCTATTGAAAAAACAAAAAAAAAACTAGTTTTTTTTTTTAACTATTGTACCCTATTTTTTTTCAAGACGGGTAAAAAAAATCATCTAAATTCTTTAGTATATAGATAGATAAGGAAAATTATTTTATATTTGCAGAACTTGCTCCACCTTTGCATGGCAAACAGTTGCCTATATTGCCGTCGCCGACGTCTGCAGCTATTCGACAATCAGGTTCGTTACACCTTCCACTTTTGCCTACTCACCACCTGGAACTGACAGGTGTCAGTCAGACAAGGATGGCCGCACTCTAATACTAACCAGTCAGCAAGGTAGAAGCTGCAGAGCACTACTAAAGACACCATTGCCATTTGCCAACACATTCCAAACAAACCAAGCGTGTCTAAGGTACTACTCACACTTCTTCAGCTCTATTCAGCTTATGCCCATAGAAAACAACGATTTTGCATGGAGACGCGTACGCATCCGTTCAGCTTTCCGCGTCTATTCAGCTTTCGCGGCGAACAAGTATAAAATGAGGACAAATGTGTTATTATCATGCGAGTGCTATAGATAGAGTTCAGCGCTGTTCCGCCGCATTCAGCGTCGAACGCGGCGGAACAGCGCTGTACACGGATGGTCCTCGACTCCTTATCGACAAGTTGCGACCTGCATAGTTCCTGTATAGATTTGACAGACAAACAGGCCAGTTGGCGTGGTTGGTCAAGATACCACCTGCCATGCCGCTGGTCGTGGGTCCGATTCCCATCCAGGACAAACATTTGTGTGCATGAACATGTCTGTTTGTCAAGACAAACAGATATGTTCATGCACACAAATGTTTACGCCCACCACACACATACACCCAGACAATACACATTACACCCAGTCTCAGGAGTCTGGGTGTAATTATCTATATAAGTATTTATTTACAACAAAAATAAGTAGTGTATGTAGTTTATCAGTTATCTGGTTTCCATAGTACACGCTCTGCTTAGTTGACTAGACCGTGTGTGAACAATGTCCTAAGATATTATATTATATTATATTTGATTTATTATTACGTAATCATTATGCACGCAAGGATTGAGAGAATACTTTTAAAGTAATTATAATTAAGATACCACCTATCACGTCGCAGGTCGTGGGTTCGATTCCCATCCAGGACAAACATTTGTGTGCATGAACATGTCTGTTTGTCCTGAGTCTGGGTGTAATTATCTATATAAGTATGTATTTACAAAAAAAAAGTAGTATATGTAGTATATCAGTTATCTGGTTTCCATAGTACAAGCTCTGCTTAGTTTGGGACCAGATGACCGTGTGTGAAAATGTCCCAGGAATTATATATATCGAGGGTTCACGGGCTATTTGTATTAAGCGACATCCTGGCCGATATTGAGTTATAATCATATCTACCTGCATTAAAAAGTGAAAAACGTAAAAAACGGAGCTAGACACTATTGATTATTAACCGTCGATAGGCCACTTTTTCGTAAAAAATATTGCTTTTTTACAATGTTATTTTTTCCGAATAATGAAACTTTGAAATGCTCACCTGTAAAGTTCCAAACATGTCGCTTAATACACCCGTTAATCCACGATTATATATTTTATCTATTTCTTCTGCAAGAAGCGAAACGATAAAAATATCGCACATAGAACTGTCCATGTGGAAGGCAAATGAGGAAATGAGTAGCTTACCGTCTTCGCAGCATATTCAGCGCCGTACGCAGTAGATAGAAGCGTTTCAGTGGAGATAAAACGCTATGACGGCTTTTCTCATTCTTACGACTCTGTACGCGGCTGATAAAAGCAGAGCTGTATAAGTGTGACCAAAATTGTTTAGCGAAACGCGAATGGAGCTGAATAAGTGTGAGTAGTCCCTAAACGCTTTTACTGACAGCTTTGACCAACCGCCCGTGGCAGAAGTGCTATGAATTTTATTAGTACATTACTACCGTCTATAGGCTTTGTGGCTTCTACCATGTTGACTCACTAGTACGTACCTAAAGGAGCACATTCACGATATATTTTTAAGGCGAAATCTCCAGGTAGCAGATAGCCCGCAAAATTAAAAGTGTATTACGTTTTTTGCAGGTCAGGTATCAGGTTGTATGTTGATCTGAATATGATTCGCGTCCGTAACAAAATCTTTATTTATATAATTATAATCATTAAAATCATCAATACAACTCTCTTAGTTCATATAATTCTAATGTATGACTATTTCATGAAATCTTGACATTTAGGATTATACTAACAGGAGTTATAGTACTGATTCTAATGATTATAACTTTGTAAATACATATATATTACCGTCGCGAGTTATACTTTAATTAACATACAACTTAATATCTACTGACTTGCGAATTTCAAAAAACGTAAGAAAAGAATTTTGCGGGCTACCTGGAGCTTCCCCCTTAAAGCAGCGCATTCGTAGACCTAAGACTTTTAGTACCGTAATTCATTACAATGTAGGTAACTATAATCTCGTTCTTATAAAGTAGAAATTAGAATGATTACCTTGAGTTTGATAAATCTCTCGGCGACTATCTAATTTAAACCTTACCTTACCCAGATAAGAGTTACATTGCAATAACTAAGTAATCGTTTTACGTCGATCGTAAATGGACATTTTTTTACTTACTATTATGTGAAGGTAGGACTACCTTCACATATACCTAGTAAGTAACAAAATATTATAATATTCTATTTACAGATCCACGGCTGTCCGATGCTGATTGGGAATATGAAAAATTGCAGCCAGCGAGTAAATACCTCAATAATTTTTCTGATACACCTTATGATAATATTAGATAATTACATGTATTAGGCTTTTGCCCGCGGCTTCACCCACGTGTTTGTCGGAAATTATCCCACGGGAACGCACTACCGGGACCAAAGTACCCTATGTCCTAATCCAGGTCATAGTCTACACATGTGCCAAACATCCAAATCCGTTCAGCGGTTTCTATAACAATACAATTCAATCATGATTCGAAAGACACGTGGCGCCATCTATGATCATAAATACGTTATTGTTGTTTTTCTCGGGAACAGTAATTTATTTCGGGATGAAAGGTACCCTATGTCCGTTTCTGTACACGTGACAATATTTAAGCAAAATTTCAGGATGATCGGTTCAGTGGTTTAGGCGTGAAAAGGTAACAAACAAACAAACAAACTTACTTTCGCAGTTATAATATTAATTAGATAGGATTCATTAATTAGGTAAGTTTCGTAACTTTTTGTAGCTCGTGGCTAGTAGTTAGTAGTACGGAAAAAAGTGGCCACCATTTCCTGTTTTAATGATTACAATAAAACCTAACAATATAAAACTACTGTTTATAATAATAATAACGTATAGTCTTGTGGAGTACAACTTAACGTGCTTATTTTCTGCATTTCCTTTTTAAATTAAAAGAAATAACAAAACAAACGATGAGGGCGCCACTGTGCGCTCGGTAGCGTCTAAATATTATAAATGCGAAAGTTAGTTTGTTTGTTACCTTTTCACGCCTAAACCACTGAACCGATCATCCTGAAATTTTGCATATACGTTGTCAGGTGTACAGACACGGACATAGGGTACCTTTCATCCCGAAAAAAGTACTGTTCCAGAAGAATACAACAATAACGTTCTTATGATAATAGATGGCGCCACGTGTCTTTCGAATCATGATTGAATTGTATTCAATATTATAGAAAGTTTAGTAGTGTGTTAAGATTAAAAAAAAATTAAGTACCTAATACATTTTGTGAGTCGTAGAGTGTCGAGACTGGTTTTCATCCGCCTAACTATAATACATATTATAGATGAGAAAGTAAGTTAGTTTGCTTGATACCTTTTCACACCTTAAACCGCTATTCTAAATTAATGGGAGCGAAGCCGCGGGCAAAAGATAGTATAAATATAATCTAAAATATTCATAAATTAAGTTATTAAGAAAATGCTCTAATTTAACATATATTTTTTCCAAATCATTAACACTGCTCGTTTAGACGTGATCTTCAGTTTAAAATCATTAAAAGTCGGTTACATACTACATGCCTTTTAGGTTAGGTACTATCGACAAAACGGACGGCTTTACATCTTAAAGATGATTTTTGTCACTGATTCATTGAAAAAACCCTGCCCCTATGGCCTTTTGTTTTACTTATCATCATAAGTACAGTTGCAGCTTGCAAGCAACATTGTCTCAAAATTGGAAAGGCGTAGCTTTTGTCGATCGTACATAATTATGTTCTGTGCTCCAACCCTCGGAAAGCACGTCAAGCAGTTGGTCCCAGCTGTCATTTGTAGATCTGTGACAGTCGTTACACTTTTGAGCTTCTGACTACCCAGAAGCTCAAAAGTGTAACATACAGTCATCCCAAGGGTATCGTGTTACCCAGTAACCGGTTGTAGAGCAGGTATGCAGTCGCTCCATGTAAAATACTGGTATTCATCTGGATCCGATTAGACTGGAAGCTGACCTCAAAGTAGTTGGGAAAAGGCTAGCCTGGATTGACTGACTTCATAACTGTTGATTTCTGCGGCCAAGGAGCGTTGCGTTGCTTTGTACACACGGCTACATATCAAGCTATACATTTCCGTATAAGCTGATATATCATTGTACGAAAATCCTATACAATGCGAGATCAGCTTATACTGGAAATGTATAGCTAGATATATAGCCGTGAGTACCAATTTGAGGGGTATGCATGGGTGCCGATATAATTACAGATCATTTCTTGATCAGTCTTGTATAAGGTAGCAAGCAATGCACCTGTGATGCCGCTGGTATCTATACTAAATAAATTAAAAAAATATAGAAAATAAAAATAAAAAGCATTATATTTCTTGCCAACTTCGGGTATTTCTTGGGAAAGCTCCAGGTAGCCCGAGAAATTGAAATTTTCTTACGTTTTTTGCTATTTGCAAGTCAGTATTAGGTTGTATGTTGATTAAAGTATGATTCGCGACTGTAACAAATATGTATTTACAAAATTATAATCATTAGAATCAGTAATACAACTCCTTAAGTTAGTATAATCCAAAATGCCAAGATTTAATTTTCATGAAGTAGTCATTCATTAGGATTATATGAACTTAGAGAGTTGTATTGATGATTTTAATGATTATCTATAATATAAAAATGAATCGCTGAATGTGTTGCGTAAATCTCGAGAGCAGCTGAACCGATTTAGCTAATTCTTTTTTTAGAATATTCCTTGAAGTACGAGGATGGTTCTTACGGAGAGAAAAATTAAAAAAACTGCCTGAAATGGTCTAAAAACAACATTTATCTATACTCCCATACAATCGATTCGTAAAAATACTTAAAAGTCAATTTGAACTTTAATACCATACCATAAAGTTTAAGTGTTAGTGGAGAGGTTCCGGGAAGGCAAAACAATTGAATGACGTTAGTATTCCTGAATAGTAGTAGTCATGAATATAGCAGAATAAGTATTAACAAAAAATAATTAAAGAATCGACTGTTAGGCGGTACGAAGTTCGCCGGGTCAGCTAGTAATTATATAAATTCAGATTTGGTACGGTAGCTAATTCTATTCAGATCAACATGCAACCTGATACTGACCTGCAAATAATCTTAAGAAAAAATGAATTTCCAGAGATTAGCGCGTTCAAACATACAAACAAACAAAAAAGCAAACTTTTCAGTTTTTTATTAGTATTGTAGATTTCTAAGTATAAAATACAATCTGCCTAGCCTTTTCCCAACTATATTGAGGTCGGTTTCCAGTCTGACCGGATGCAGCTGTATACCAGTATTTTACATGGAGCGACTGCCTATCTGACCTCCACAACCCAGTAACTGATACCCCTTGGTAAGACTGGTTGTCAGACTTTCGGGCTTCTGACGACTCATAACGACTATCAAAAATCCACGAATGACAGCCGGGACCAACGGCTTAACGTTCTTTCCGGGGAACGGAGAAGTCTCGGTATGTAAAGATGGTCACCCATCCACGGGCCGGCAAGCGTAGCTTAACCTGATGGATCGCCCGTGGGGCTGTTATTACTTAGCCACGAGCTCCTCTATTTAGATGATTTTTTTACCCCAAACATTTTGAGGATTTTCAGACACTGGCTGAATTCCAGTATTTTATATATGGAGCGACTATCATCAGCCGACCTATTCTGTAACAATCTCAACCCTGAAAACTTAGGTAAAGTGAGTTGTCAATAGTATCAATTCCAACCATCTCAGATATAATGTTATCTCACTTCATCTATGTTTTTACAGTGAGATTTTTGATGAATAGACTGGCTCGCCTTCTTAACACAATTGTGTAAATAAATTGTAAATAATTAATAATAAGCGTAAAAAAATAACTATTTATAAGTTGTTGTTTAAAAAATATTACTCGTATGAGTCGTATGTAGAAAAATATGTAACTACATGCAATGAATGTTGGGTGAAAGTGTAAAAAATAAAAACGGCCAAGTCCGTGGCGGGTCACGCAAAATGGGTTCCGTAGTTAAAAAGAATTTATCCCAAAAACGAACATTCTAGTTGAAAACCATTTTCTCCCATACATTCGTCACGGTCATTTCTCCAACTGCAACTTTGTAACCATAAATAAAACATCTATTTTTTATTTGATAAAATTAAAAATGATAATTTTCGGACTTTTTACTTTACTTGTGCTGTGCGACCTTGCGTCCTGTCAATTTTCATGATTCTAGGCCAACGGTAAGTACTCTACAGGTTTTGATTTACTTGCAAGTATCAAAATATGTCGCTCCAAGTAGCGTTGCTATCCGTCCGGATAAAGCCGGAAAGGGTTAGGCTTTTTGACCTCATGTCCGGCCAAATTTGACTGCGTCCGGCCCGTCTGGCTTTTGTTAGGCTTTTTATATTTCTATTGTTCAGTCCCTTCAGTCAGAAACAAGCGAGCGAGACGAGATTCGTTGACTCGCTAAGACGCGCAAGTTCACATACTACCTACATATTCTGTGTTACTTCCCGCGGCCGCACCACCCCCCATTGACACCGAGCCATAAACCTTTCGGACAAACTCATAGCGTTCTCCTCTGATAATGCTGCTACTAACTTTGGTGGGAAACAGAGAAAGTGGAGGCCAAAATAATGTTTATTTGAAACTGAAATCCCTCATAAACAACCAAAACAAACTTGGAATTTTCTCGAATTTTTCGTCAAACTCCCTTTTTTTAGCGTCCGGCCTTGTGACTCAAAAGTTCGACTTTTAAATATGAGTTTTATTTAATTTTTGTCAAAAATCCTTTTTTTTTTTTCTTAGCGTCCGGCTTTTTCAACGGGTAAGTCCGGCTTTTTGATTTTTAGAGATGGCAACGGTAGCTCTAGGGGACCATAGACGGGTCGTACTCGTATTTGATATTGATTTCAACTTTATACGCGTTCTTGGGAAAAAGGGTTTTGCAAACTGACCGACAGACAGACGGACAACGAAGTGATCCTATAAGGGTTCCGTTTTTTAGGGTTCCGTACCTCAAAAGAAAAAAACGGAACTCTTATAGGATCACTCGTGTGTCTGTCTGTCCGTCAGTCACAGCCAATTTGCTCCGAATCTATTGGGCCGATTATGTATGAATTTCTGTGACCCAAACACGGACGTGTAACGTAAATAAATGAATTTTGAATATGTGGGTCAATTTTGGGGGGCAAATAAAAAAATGTAAAAAAAAGTTGTATGAACTGTATACCGTGTGATATATCAAATTAAACGGCTTACTGTAAGGTTCTTAAATATATTATTATTATAATTTTACAATCAAAATCAAAAGTCATTTATTCAAACTAGGCTGCGAATCAGCAGTTTTCGAACCTCAAAAATTACATAAGACAGTCCCCCAAAACGCCCGCCCTTCATCACTTCTTAGTGCTGGGGAGAAGAAGTGGCGCAACAAACTCCCCAGCAGCACAGCTGTCTTTTCAGTTAAAAAAAATTGACTCTATACAACACTGCGCATAATAATTTAGGTTCATTACGCAATATAAAACATTAAATTAAATTATTTGCTATAAGTAAGCTAGCACACGTCAATATACCAAAAAAAAATCGAAATCTATACTCAAGCAAACCTAAACAGAACTTTATAACTAAATAAAAGCCTCCATGCATAAAGGGCGTGCCCACATACTCGTACATATAGCCATATATGTAGCAGTAACTCGAAGTCACAATTAATGATAAACTAGCACTATCGAAGTAAAAATAAGATAAGATAAAATAAAATAAGAATTAATTACTAATACCACCATAGCCACCCACAAGCAGCACCCGTTCACGACCATAACGCAAAGATCAGCCATTACCCCCCTTGCCATATTTGAGGGAAGGAGGCAACCCGACCCCCGACGCTACCGCAAGCAGTAACATCTAAGGGAGCATGACGAACTTGCTGCCGGTAGCTCAGGCATGAATAATATTTTCAATTGTCGAGGTCACTAGCTAACCACATATTGAAATACTCATAAAAAGCATTGTAATGAGTACATTTTGTCAATGATAAATAAAATAAATTTACTTTTACAGTCAAAGAAAATACATAATTATATGAACTCATATAACCTGTCAGAAGGTAAGCTATTTCTGGAGAGTTAATCACAGCGACCAACTATTCTTATCGTTTAAGTAGTCGTTGATAGAATAGTATGCCTTGTGAATAGTTGGCGAAGATGAATTGCCACCGTGAGAATACCAATAGGTTTTAAAAAATCGCTCAGAGAAACTCTGGTACATAGCTGGTAAATTGCTCGATTTGCTCGTTTTTGTAGAAAACATAAATTTTGAATGTCAGCGGCTTTGCCCCAGAGCAGAATACCGTAGGACATAAAAATAAATGCTATGAAAATAACTGAAACTAAAATAGACTAACCGAGCTGTATGAACGTCAGTGTATTGTCTTACTTTCCTGACGGCGCGGCGTAGGTGGCTGAACTGAGCCTTCCACTGAAGTTTGGCATCTACTGTTATGCCCAGAAAAACTGCCAAGTCTACAGTTTTAAGCACCTCTTTATATAAGACGATGTTGGATCCTAAGATTTCTAACATTCGCTAAGGCAAACTTTATACATTTCGTTTTCTTGGCATTGAAAAGTAAGTTATTTATCGTAAACCAATCTGTGTTGCGCTTGAATAACTTGACCGGGCTCGCTGGCGGGAGATGCTTGAGCAGCGTTGTGATAGACTCGAATAAAAACACTTTAAGTACTTCTTCTTATTTATTTTCAGACTTTCTTCTAGCGCTTCTGGATTCGGAATGCCCGACCACCGAAAATGGCCCCCTTTTATAGTTTGCTGTGACCAATCACAATCTTTGAAATTTGCACACGGCACTAATCTTTTTGGCCTCGACCAATCACAGCTCACGAAGTTTGCACACGGCACTAATCTCTTTGGCCTCGACCAATCACAGCTCACGAAGTTTGCATACGGTGCCAATATGCACTTTGTATGGGAAACTTTGTTTGGCGATTTTCAGTGGTTGGACATCTCTTTTAATATAAATTTTGGTCTTAAAACATAGGTGTTGACTTATTTTAACATTATACAAAAGATCTAAGCCATATTCATTACTTTAAACCTTAAAATAATTAAAAAACTAAAATGGCTCTCCTTAAGGTAAAGTTCTCCTTATACTTAAGCTTATGACCCTTTGGTACAAGTGGCGCCACCAAGCGGGGATAATAAAAACCTGTGAACCGCCCACTTATTTTCTATAACAATCTAGATCATAATTACTTATCTACCAGTATGAGCATAATCAATTTATAATAGGTTCCCTTATCTTAAACTTAACTACTTATTTTCGTGTAACTTATACTCTAGAGTTCTTCGTCGCTAACATTCTCCCCCACGGTGCGTAGCACAGCATCCTCTTGCAGCGACGAAGTGGCAGGTACTATCACGACGGCCCGTCGCGTTGGTCGTCGAAGCACTCCTCCCGACGTCCGCACGTCCAGCACTCTAGTTCTCCCATCCGGTCCGGAGTATGTCTTGATAACTTCCCCGCGAGGCCAAGAATTCCGAGGTAGCGTTGAGTCCACGATCAACACGATGTCTCCCTCTCTGGGGTCATTAGTTTCTCTCCCTTTTATCTTTCTCGGCATCAGGAGAGGTAGATATTCTTTAACCCATCTCTTCCAGAAATGGTCCGCCAACCTTTGTGTAGTTCTCCAACTCGTTCTCCCGACCAGATCTTTGTCGTCGAATTCCCCTGGCGCCATTGCCCCACACGATCTTCCCAGCAAAAAATGGTTCGGGGTCAGGCCCTCCTCATCTTCAGGATCCATACTGACGGGTGTTAGAGGTCTAGAATTTACTATGTGTTCAACCTCAGTTAACAACGTGTGAAGTACTTCCTCGGGCGGGCTTTTCTCATTCAAAACCACTGCCAGTGCCGTCTTGACTGACTTCACTAGCCTTTCCCAAGCGCCTCCCATGTTTGGGCTTCCTGGGGGAATAAACTTCCACTCGATACCTTTTTCTTGCGCGGCTTCTTCCAATTCTTTGTTCGCGCCAACGAAATTGGTCCCGTTGTCGCTGAATATGACTCTTGGGGTTCCTCTTCTTGCCGACATTCGTCGTAATGCCATGATCATCGAGCTGGTGCTGAGGGGGACACCAGCTCCAGATGAACGGCTCTCGTGGTGAGGCAAGTGAATAATGCTCCCCAGCGTTTTTCACTTCTTCTTCCGATATGGACTTGCATTGGTCCAAAGTAATCTACTGCCGAGCATGAGAATGGGAACTGATGATGCTGCAGCCTTTCGCTCGGAAGGTCTCCCATTGGGGGTATTTCTGGTAGACTTTTCTTCACCTTGCACCACTGAAAACCATGCGCGACTGCCTTTAAGGTGGTTCTTAACCCTAGGATCCAGTATTTCTGGCGGATCTCATTCATCACGGTAGCGATATTTCCGTGAAGGAACTTCTTGTGATAATGTTGAATGATGAGTCTCGTTATCTTTTGCTTGCCATCCAAGATGATAGGGTTCATCATCCTTCTCCCGTCATCGCGGAACTTCATGGTCCTGCTTCTTAATTTGATCAACCCGTCGCTTCCCATGTAGACGTCGATCTTCTTGAGTCGACTTGCATTTTCCAAGGGTTTTCCTGCCTTTAAACTTCTTATTTCTGCATTAAAACTGTCATTTTGACTTAGCTTCAATAACATCTCTTCGGCCTTACGTAGGTGTTCCTCTTCCAGGGGTAGGTACAACCTTTTCTTTTCTTCTTTGCTGGTTAATCGTTTAGTGATTGACCTTTTGAGATCTTCTCTGCGGTCTCCAGGATTCGTCCTTCTGGCGCACGGCGGCATTGATTTCTTTATGACTCTTCTTCAATAGGATGCATGTGAAGGCAATTACTCTGGCCGTAACGCGCAGCAATCGCTCCCAGCTCGAGAATCTTTCTAGGTCTATCAAGACTCTTTCTTCAGCCTTTATTGCCGTTACTCTATGCTTGCTCTTTTCTTCCAACATTATACCCTCTGGCTTGAAGTCCTGGAAAGGCCACTCTTCTTCTGGTTGGCGGAGAAACATCGGGCCCTGGAACCATCTGGCGCTGTAATCAAATTCCGCTGGAGTTCCTCTCGTGGCGTCATCTGCTGGGTTTTCTTTAGTTGGTACCCATCTCCAGTCTCCCGGCTTGGTCTTTTCTTCAATTTCTGCCAGTCGATTGGCCACGAAAGTTTTGAACTTCCTTGGTTCTGCCTTAATCCATTGTAGTACCGTGCTGGAGTCTGTCCAGTAGGTCTTGCTGGATATTTCTAGGTCCATCTCTTCTTCCACCGCGGCTGACAGTCTGCTGCCAAGTAAGGCTGCTTGCAGTTCTAACCTTGGAATTGACACTGGCTTCGTTGGCGTCACCCTTGCCTTGCCAGCGATCATTGAGACGTGGACGCTTCCGTCGGATGCAACTGTTCTCCAATAGACCACCGCTGCGTAGGCTTCTTCGCTTGCGTCGGTGAACGTGTGCAGCTGTCCTTTCTTCGTGTATGGTGAGACGCATCTTGGAATTTTCAGCTTTGTTAATGTCGATACTTCTTCTAAGTATTTTATCCAGGCTTCTCTCTGGTTTTCCTTAATTGTGTCGTCCCAGCCTATCTGTGTTCGCCAAATGTCTTGTATTAATTTCTTTCCTTGAATTAGAACTGGCGTTGCAAAACCCATGGGGTCAAATGTGGACATCACAGCACTCGTGACTTCTCTTTTTGTTGGTGCTCTTCCACCATCCAGTAGTTCCTTTGACGTTTTTCTTAGCCCTATGTTGAAGGCTAACATATCTTCTTTTATCAGCCATCGCAGGCCCAGAGTCTTTTCTTCCTTAGTTAGTTGTAGAGAATCTTCCCTTTTTATGTCTTCCACCTCTGATAGTACCTTTTCATTATTGCTGGCCCAACCCTTCAGATGAAAACTTGCAGTTTCGTGAATTTCTTTTACTTCCTTCGATATTTTCCTCGCTTCAGCGGCAGATGAGAAACTTTGTAAATAGTCGTCCATATAGTGGTTTCTTCTTATGGCTTCCACTACTCTTGGATGGGTTTTTTCGAAGTCTTCTGCATTTTTGTTCATCACATATATCGCTGTTGCTGGTGACGACGCTGCCCCGAAGATGATTGAAGACATCCTATATTCCTTTGGCTTGTCCGATCTTTCACTGCCACGCCACAGAAACCTGAGGCTGTCTCGATCTTCTTCTCTTACTTTTATTCGGAGAAACATGTCCTGGATGTCGGCCATCACAGCCACTGGCCCTTCCCTGAAGCGCAGCAGAACGCCGAATAATGATTGTAATAGGTCTGGACCTGGTAGTAAGGCGTCGTTGAGGCTTTTCCGATCACACTTAGCGGCTGCGTCAAAAACTATCCTGAGCTTTTTCTTGATTGGATGAACGACGGCGAAGTGCGGTAAGTAGAATGTTCTTCCTTTGTTCGCAGTTTCTGGGGCCAACTCTGCGTATCCCTTTTCAATTAGACTCTGAATCTGCTTCTCGTAGGATTCTTTGACTTCTTTATCTTGACCTAACTTCTTTTCAAGGTTGTATAGGCGTCGGAGAGCGTGCTTGTAGTTATTGGGCAGGCTCTCATCTTCTTTTTTCCACAGGAGCCCTGTTTCAAATTGACCACTTGCCAGTCTCGTTGTAGTCTTCTCGAGGGTTTCTAAGGCTCTTCTATCGCTGTCATTCGTTGGTGACCGATCTTGGATCCCAAGAGACTCTAACTGGAAGTGTTCTCGGACTATCGCTTCGATGTCTTCTTCGTTGCTTGTAGACTCGCCATGGTGAATGAAATTTACTATGGTGTTTGCTCCTGAATCGCATCCGTGTAGCACCCAACCTAGGTCTGTCAGGGAGGCCACAGGATCAGCTGGTTTTCAGTCTTCTAGTCACTATGAGTCCCCAATTGTCTTGTCCTATCAACAGTTTAGGTCTTTCCGCGACGTAGAGAAGTTGCTCTTCAATTGCTTTCAGGTGTTGACAGTTCTTTATACTGTTTTTGTTTATGCTTTGCTCGGACAGCTTCAGGTCGTCGATGGTTCTTACATCAATGGACCTCTTGTTCCTTTGGTGAGCTCCTTCTATCTTGAGCTTGATTTTCTGTGAGCTGTCTTTCTTTATGACCTTTCCGCCGACTGTTTCGATTGCAAGCGTCTCTCGTTCTCCTACAGCTCCGATCTTTTCGGCTATCGCTGCGTCTAAGAGTGTGACTGTCGACCCTTCATCCAGCAGTGCTAGTACGCGAACTTTACCCTTTGGTCCATAAAGGTTTACTGGAATAATTTTCAGATAAACCCTTTCTTATTTTCTAGTGTTGTGGATTGAGGCGACTTTCTCTTCCGTTGTGTCTTTCTTCTCTTCCTCATTTGTCTTCTTCTCTGACGATTTTGGTGGTCTGTCAGAGTGTAGGATAGTGTGATGCCATCTTTTACACTGCTTGCAGACCGGAGCTTTGCAATTTATTCTTGAATGCTTAAATCGGAGACACTTGAAACAAATTCTTGATTTCTTGATGATGTCCCATTTTTCATCAATGTTAGCTGCTTTGAACTTCTCGCATTCTATTGCGAAATGTTCTTCTTCACAAATTGGACACGACTTCTTGTACTTTTCTTTCGACACTTCTTGAACCGTATGTACGGGTTTTCGTGTTCCTTTCTTCTGCTCTGTTAACACTTCGGGTGGAGCAAAGTCCCCGCACATATCGGCTTCTATCTCTAGAAATGCTTCTACGAGTAACAGTTCCTGGATTTCTTCCTCTCTTCTACTTCTATGGTAGGCGAACCACCGAAATTTCATGGACGGTGGCATCTTGTCCACTATGGCCTTCAGGGTTTCCGGCGAACTGAGGTACTGTGGCTTCTTTAATGCCTTGATTGTTTCGACGGCATTTTTCACTCTACTCGCGAAAACGCATATGTCACTTGGGTTTTCACTCACTTTTGACAGGTTCTTCATTTTGTCCAGTTCCGCTAATGCCAATGCTCCAGGTCTTCCAAATCTTGCTTCCAACCCTTTCATCACTTCACGTAGGTCTTCTGCAGTAAACAGTAGGCTCTGAACTGCTTCCTTAGCTGTCCCTTGTATCGCTCTTCTGAGACGTGCTAAGTTCTGCGCGTTGGTGAAGGAGGTAGCCATATCTTCGTATGATCTTTTGAATGCAAGCCATTCTTCACAGGAACCACCGAAATATGGAAGATCGAGTTGCTTTGACGTGTCGCGTGACTTTTCAGATAGCTTCATAATGACTTGGGCTAACTCCTGGATATCACTCTTCTTGTCTTCTGTATTAACCGGCCTCTGATCCTTTCTTGGCTTGGGTCCGGTTTCGATGAACCACTGTTCAGTTCGCTCGAATATCTCTTCTCCCGCGCCATCTTCCTCTTCTGACTCAACTGTTGCGAGTTCTAGTTCAGCTTGAGCCACTCTCGATCGCGCTTCTGCCAGTTCCAGTTCCCTTAAAGCCACTGTTAACCTTGCTTGAGCTTCTGCCTTTCTTCTGTGAGACGAGCGGACAGACTGCGTATCTGTATCGCGGGTCGGTTTCTTGAAGTGAGGCTGTTGCAGACTCCCTTCTCGTGACGTCGGTGCACTTCCTTCATTCTGACGTAACTTCACCGCAATACTTCTTTCCAGGTTCTGCCGTGTGGAGTGGCTGTCTTCTTGGCGTGCGGGATTCAACTCTTCTGCTTGTTCTTCAATGGTGCGGGGGGCGGGGGCGGGGGCGGCGGCGGTAGCTTTCTCCGATGTTGATTCTTTTCCAGCAGCGTCTTCTGGCTGGCAAGCGGGTGGCGTTTGACCTTTTGTGCTGGGCGGTGGCGTCCTCATCGTGAGTGTTGATCGACTCGTAACTGACGTGCCCGTAGTCGACTCGCTTGCAGTTTCACTTGGCGTATTCATACTCCAGTCTGATGATGTACTATCTTCCGTAGTCTTAGCACGCCCTGCTCTTGCTCTCGTAGAAGGCATCTTTTTTGACCCGATCCGGCTGTCGAAGGACCACTGTTGCGCTTGAATAACTTGACCGGGCTCGCTGGCGGGAGATGCTTGAGCAGCGTTGTGATAGACTCGAATAAAAACACTTTAAGTACTTCTTCTTATTTATTTTCAGACTTTCTTCTAGCGCTTCTGGATTCGGAATGCCCGACCACCGAAAATGGCCCCCTTTTATAGTTTGCTGTGACCAATCACAATCTTTGAAATTTGCACACGGCACTAATCTTTTTGGCCTCGACCAATCACAGCTCACGAAGTTTGCACACGGCACTAATCTCTTTGGCCTCGACCAATCACAGCTCACGAAGTTTGCATACGGTGCCAATATGCACTTTGTATGGGAAACTTTGTTTGGCGATTTTCAGTGGTTGGACATCTCTTTTAATATAAATTTTGGTCTTAAAACATAGGTGTTGACTTATTTTAACATTATACAAAAGATCTAAGCCATATTCATTACTTTAAACCTTAAAATAATTAAAAAACTAAAATGGCTCTCCTTAAGGTAAAGTTCTCCTTATACTTAAGCTTATGACCCTTTGGTACAAGTGGCGCCACCAAGCTGGGATAATAAAAACCTGTGAACTGCCCACTTATTTTCTATAAAAATCTAGATCATAATTACTTATCTACCAGTATGAGCATAATCAATTTATAATAGGTTCCCTTATCTTAAACTTAACTACTTATTTTCGTGTAACTTATACTCTAGAGTTCTTCGTCGCTAACAATCTGTATTGAGAGTGCACTGTTTACGTCGTCAAAATTTTGTCTATTCCTGTCTACTTTAAAATTAAAGAGAGGTGTCATCTGTAAACAGTACAACATCATAGATACCCTTTAAATAGAATAGTAAGTCATTGATATACACTAATAATAAGAATGGGCCTAGTATTGAGCCTTGAGGTACACCTAACCGAACTGGTAACCTGGAAGATTTCCCACCATTAACATCTGCACATTGAAACATATTATGTAAATATGAATTTATTACTTTAAAAGCTTCGTTTTGGACACCGTAACGATGTAGTTTACGCAAAAGCGTGTGCACGCAATCAAAGGCTTTGGAGAGATCACAGAAAACACCAATAGCATTTTTCAAGTTTTCGCACGCGTTAAATATGTGTTTCAGCAGAGCAACAGAAAACTACTGATTACATTTTAACTATTGATTACATTTTTCAAAAAAAGTATCTTTTCATTTAACATTCTTAAAAATTAGGTCCCGTGTGAGCGAGAGAGGGGACAGAAGGCGACAGTCTTCTTAATCAAAATAGAATATGTATTTAATGACATTATTATAATTAAAAAGAGGTAGATAGGTTAGCTACCCAACATTCAATCTTCAAAACTTATGTTCTTCGTCTTTTTACTTTTAATATCATTGTAAAAAATGTAGTTATAAATTAGGTGCTCCAATTAAAAATAAGTCCACTTTTCGCTTTGAGGAGTAAAGCACAATTTTTTTTTTTTTAAGAACACAATATGTCGTGTAAAAATGAAAGTACCATCAAGTTATAGTAAATACGTATAATACTCTTTATTTAAGTATAAAAAACAAAACCCATAAAGTTATTTTAACACCTATAATTGAAAAAATAAAGTCTTGGACTTATCATATGTAAGTATGACTTAGGGATTTTTCGAATTGGGGCACCCCAATTCGAAAAATCCCTAAGCGCGTGAGTTAAAAACCCTCATTGACCTTCTGTTCTGGTATGAGTGAAATAGAACTATCAAATTTTCCCAATCAACCTTGAACCTAATCCTTTAGCGATAAATTTGAAAATCTATTAAAGAAAGACAGATTGTGTTATCGTATGTACGCACAATGTTTTTAAAATCTCGCTTTGGCCATTTTTACGGCCGAACTGTCGACTGTGTAAAAATTAAATGTTTATGTTAATAACAGTAAGTTATGCAAATAAATTATGCTAAGGATTATACTTCCTTCCTGTTTCTCGATTCCATTGCATCGTTCCTCGAATGATAAGTTGGTACAGTATTTTTATCACACGCGCTTTACTTGTGGTAAACAAGTGTACAAGCACGTGAATTTGTGTGTAAGTGGTATGGTATGCTATTGGTATGCTCCGAGACAAGGTCGAAGATGGCATTGTATGTGTGTATTATGTGCTGACGCTACTCGTCTTCACTCACACATTCACAGCGTGTCTGTATACTTCGCAAGCTTATAAACTGACCGATTATGGTTCAGGTCCAAAATGAGTTAAGCGTACAAAGAAATTCGTTTTAACTAAATATCTTCAAAATATAATTTCTGTATCCATAATCAGTGTATCAATCATTCTTACAATACATTGTTTCATTATTGTTATGCTTTTTGACTAAGTTATATGCCATTTTGTAAGACAAGTCAGTCAGTGATTGCGACTTTTTTTTTAGGGTAGTCTATTATCGTATTAAGCATGCGACTTGGTTACCGCAAGTAAAGCGCGCGTCGCTTCGTGAGATAAAAATACTATAGCGGGGTTTACGGTTTTGTGCTCCGTGACTGACATGTAGTTTATAAAAAAAAAGTAAAGAAGGGTTATTCTCTAAACATCACTTTGAATTTTAAACGGTGTCTAGTTGTGAATTGTTAAAAACAAATCAGTTCGCTTTCGAATAGTGGGCGCTCACTTGAGTGAGGTTCCAAGTGAACAACATTACGGAATAGCATTACATGGCTTGCCGGAGGTAACTCAGTACCTATAGGTAGATAACGGCAATAAAGAGAAATATGATTTTTATACTGTGACATTACTATGAGGTCTCACAGGGCGCGCGGACGCACAGGGTCACAAAAACCTATTCATAACGATACTTGAGGGACGAACGACACTATGCGTTTACTATAATGAACGCACAGCTAAAGTAGCTCGCTAGCTACTTTACGCTAGGCATAGTGCGACAGTCAACACAAATGTCAAACTGGCATCGGGTATTAGGTTATGTTTGTAGTGATTTGTGAATTGTGATACGCTGATTTGTTTTGTTTAATTGCGATGGATTACAGCAGCGAAGATGATTTGGATAAACTTTCCATTATGGGCCGTCGAGTTGGATGTTCATTTTTTTTTGTAGATAGCTCTCATAAACAGAAGGCTTTTTACAAATTTTTAAGTTGCAGATACTCACGGTTTTCGAGATATAATTTTTTAAATTTTCCATATAAATTGACAAATAACACGCAATTTAGACAGATATATTGTCATGGTAGATGTCAAATTGACGTTTTACGTTCCGTTGACGGTGGAGGTGTGTTTCATAAGTGATTAGGATAGTCAGTCCAAGAGCGAGCGAAGCGAGCTCGGAATTTTAGGGCACCCCGACTCGGATAGGTTAGGTTAGAAGGAGGTGGCGGGGTCTATGTTCGCTCGCTTCGCTCGCTCACTACGACCCCGCCACCTCCTTCGAGGTTATTTTTTTTTAAACCACCCAGAAGTAGGAGTCCCGCGAAGCGGGGCTCCGTCGAGCTATCTTGGCAGGTAGGGTAGTGTTTAGGGCACCCCGACACGGATAAGGTTAACCTTCGTGGTTATTTTTTTATAACTACCCAAAAGTAATTACAAATTTAAATTATTTTTTTATTTGTTTCAAATCTATGTGGAATTGGAGAAAGATTTTCTCCAAACTAGGAACAAATGACCAGTGTGTTCAGTTTGCGGAGGAGAGAGGACTCATTCCTAGAGCAGATTAGATTAGATAGATAGATTAATATAAGAATAATAATATTCATTGTGTTTTATTCTGTCTCAAAAATACCCTAACCTAACCTCAAAATTTTAACCACGGATATCTCCGTAAATATGAGGTTCTGCAGGGTGGGGTTGGTACAGGGGGCTAGGCACCTCCCACCCTCGCCCTCCCCGCCCCATAAATCTTTGGAAATTAGAGTTCAAATTGATGGAAATTAGTGTTTTAACCTAACCTAACCTCAAAACTTTAACCATGGATATCTCCATAACCATGGGGCTCCTCGGTGTGGGGATGGGACAGGGGGTAGCCCCTCCCCCTCCCTCACCCCCCACCCCTCTCCCCGACACATAAATCGACGGCCCATAATGGAAAGTTTAACCTTCAAAATCCTTTCGATTATTACAGTGCTGATGAATTTAAAAGATTTTCGAAAGATATCGTTTTATATATACTTATGCCTCTAATAAATGCAGATCTTTCGAAAGTTACCAGCAGAGGCCTTCCAGTGCCTGCTATTTACCAATTACTAGTGGCCTTAAGATTTTATTCATCTGGGAGTTTCCAGGTTTGTAACAATTCAGTTAATTTGCATAACAACAGTTTCAAACTCACATTATTTTAATAATATTTATGCAATATGTAATAACAATGGATAGGTATATACCTAGCTTCTTAAAGTTAACACTCAAAATTAAAATATTTACGGTACCTACCATGTAATTAAACTCCATCATGTATTTTTATGGTAATTAGGTTGTTATTATTATAATAATAAGGATGTAGGTACTAACACCATTTTTATTTTCAGATAATTACTGGAGACCTCATAAAAGTAAGCCAACCAACTGTCTCAAGGATAATGAGAAGAGTTTCATATCTATTTTGTTTAAATTTATAAATGGACAAATTGCATCCACAACATTATCTGAAGATAAACCGGGACCACCTTCTGGTGGGCCTCCACCTGTACGTCTCATATTTATGGACTCAAAAGAAAGCTCCTTCTTTCTACTATACTTTATATTCTCCCAACATCTTTTTAGCTGAATGTTATTCCTAGGCGTCACATAGGACTGTGCATTATAGGCCATTGTCAGCTCATCCCAGGCCTTCTTCTTCAACTCGATGTTTTGAGCGTGTGTACGCTTATCCTCAATAATGGGCCGGTCCCGTACTAAAGCCACAATTAGTTCTCTTTCCGAAGAAGTAAATGGTAACTTCTTGCTGAAAGAAAACAACACGTGTTATTATTTTCACAACTTTGACTACGAAACAAACAGAAACATACATTTTAATACTTACCATGTTTTGGGTGATTTCGTACTCAATAAAGGCAAGCAACTAGTATTCATTTTGAGTTTATTAAAGTTTATTAACAATTAGGTACGTAATAAAACTTTTTTTTTCTTCTTTCTTGGCAATTGAGCCGGTGTCGACTATTCTGCCAGCGTCACGTTGAGACGGCAGGAGTGGCGGGCCGTCGGACTTAACTTTCTGGTAGTAAAATGTTAGTAGCTGCAGGGACGAACACAAGGGTTAGTAAAAACATGTATTCTAATTTACAAGCATATAAAATAGGGTACTATAAATTAAAATATACATAGTATTTAAATATATAGTTATTTTACGCACCATCACCAGTTAAAATTTTAAATTATTTTCATTTAGGAATGTGGCTAAAATTTGGATGATTTTGGGGGAGAAGTGGGATAGAAGGGAATGGAAGTTAGTTGGGAGAGGAACGTCATATTTGGAAATCTTTCTATAGAGGTCGAAGGAATTGGTGTTCAAAGAACAGGAGAAAAAAATATGATCCAAAGTACCCTCCGCAAGACCACACTCGCATAATGAGTTGTCCCGAACATGGATCTTGTTCAGGAACACTGGGCTACAACAGTGTCCGAGTCTCAGTCTACAAAGTGACGAAACAGTTCTTTTGGACAATTTTGGGCATTTGAAAAACCAAGGTTTCCTTTGGATGTCGGGTTGTATCGCTGCGTAGTAGTTGCCCTTGGTTTTTGAGGTCTTCCTCCAAGTTTTTGTCCACGAGTTAAATAGCTTGGGCTTGGCACCATTTCGCAAATCGTAGTTATGAGCTACGAAGTGCTTTCGGTCAGCCGGATTTGATGTGGCATACTTTGCTAACGAATCAGCGCACTCATTGCCAACAATACCCGAGTGGCCAGGGATCCAAGCTATCTCGATGTCCAAGCCGTTTTGGGAGCAATCAAATAATAAATTCTTAATTTCTATAATGATTCGGCTATGAATTTGACTTCTAAGTTGATTTTGTTTTAAGGCCTGAATACTGCTACGGGAATCCGAAAAAATTACTACTTTTTTAATTTGGTGAAATTTAATAAAGTGTATGGCTTCTAAGATACCGATACATTCTCCTGTGAAAACTGATGTTATTGGCGGGCATTGGTAAAGTAAAGCTATTTTAGAATTTTGGAAATAAACTGCCACTCCTGTACATTCTGTTTGAGACAATTTAGATGCATCAGTGTAAAAGAGGTTCCATCCTTCCCAGAAACGCTTGAGAGCTAACTCGAAGTCGCCTCTTGCGTTTTGGGAATTCTTTGATATACCTAGTCCCAAAACGGCTTTTGGCTCAAAATGAATCGTCTCATATGCGGCGGAAAAGACGGGGAGAATTGGATATTGACAAACAGGCGAAGAGAGGTGTTTAAGTTCTCTATACCTATTTATCAGAAGAGGAAATGTTTTATTCTTCCAATAAGGGGAATCATTCAAAGAAAGGTCGATTAGCTCTAAAATTGGGAGTAAAGGATGGGATGAAAGGGAGAATACTCTGGATAGAAAGCAATCTGCCAAATACTGTCTTCGTAGGAAAAGAGGCGGTTCTGCACATTCGACTTGAAGCGCATTTATGGGAGTGGATTTCATTGCTCCAATAACTATTCTCAGGCATTTGGCCTGGATGCTGTCTAATTTTTTGAGCGCTTCTTTGTTGCAGGGCTCAATAAGAAAGCAACAGTAGTCTAAAGCGCTCCTGGTCAATGCATTATACACCAGTTTAAGGGTGTAGGGGTGAGCTCCCCACCACACCCCGGCCAAAGCCTTAAGGATAGACACAGAGCGTTCACACTTTTTGACCGTGTTGTTAATGTGGTCAACCCCAGACAATCTTGAATCCAAAGTTACTCCCAGGAACCTAGCCTTATCCTTGACCGGAATGATTTGTCCATCTATGTTTAAATCTATTTGGGGAACAGAACGCTTGCGGGTAAAAACGACCGCTGTACTCTTTGGCGCACTTAAAGACAACCCGTGATCAAGAAGCCATTGGTTAAGTGAAGACAGAGATACATTCATTGATAGAGCGGCATCCTGAATGGAACTGCCAGTGACCATTAATGCAATATCGTCAGCATACTGAAGAATTTTGCAGTCAAAATTTAGAGAAGAAGATAGGTTAGCTGTATATATATTATACAATGGGGGACTAAGAACAGACCCTTGAGGTAATCCTCTCCAGACTGTTCTTTGTTCAGAGTCAGCCCCAGGGATTCTCAGTTGAATGACGCGGCTGGCAAAGATGCTACCAATGATACGACATATCCTACCCGGGATTCTCAGCTCGTGCAGCTTTTGCCTGAGAAGAGGGAGGAGGACCGAATGATAAGCAGCCGATATGTCCAGGAAAACAGCAACCACAGACTCATCCCTGCTGAGGGCCAGTCGGACCGCTGACGTGAGGATTCCCACACTATCAGCAGTGCCCAGACCTTTCCTAAAGCCGAACTGAGTCGTCGGCAGCAGCCCCCTGCTCTCCACCAGCCACTCCAAACGATTTTTAATTAAATGTTCTAAAAGTTTTATTAGTATGGACGATAAAGCGATAGGTCTATATGAGCAATGATCATTAGGATCTTTGCCAGGTTTTAATATCGGAATGACAACTTGAACCTTCCAGTCTGTGGGAATGTAACCTGAATTAAAGCAAAAATTAGCCAAGTCCAGGTAGTATTGGTGAGTTTTTGGACTAGCTTTAGAAATAAAGGAGTAAGGGAATCCATCCACCCCTGGTGCGGAGTCTTTGACATGGGATAGTACAGCTTTTAATTCTTCCAGGCTAAATGGCATGTTCATAGGATCGTTAGAGTCGTCTACATCATCGATGCCAACACAACTATCCTCTACACTTGGAACATAAGCTGGAGCGATTTTTGAGAAGAACTGGTATCCCAGTTCTTCTGTGAGGTTGTTCGATGAGGCAGGTGCTATATTACTTCTAAAACGCCTCAACTTCCGCCACACTACCGAAACCGGAGTAGATGGATTCAGAGAGCTGCAGTATTTTGACCAACCTTCACGTTTCTTTTTTTTTAAACTTTCCTAGACTTAGCTAATATCCGCTTGAAGGCAATGAAATTATCCAGGTTCATATCGTTGTTAGCAGTATCTTCAGCTTCATTCCTGGCCCTAACCATGTCAGTGCATTCCCTGTCCCACCATGGCGGAGAAGGAATTCTATCAGATTGGGGTTTTTTGGAAGGCAAGCAATCATCTGCTGTAGAAGAGACAGTGGAAGAAAAGGACAAAAAACATTCCTGGGCATTATCACTGTTAACTTTTGGAAGGGAAGTTATTCTTAAATCTAAGATTTTTGAATATAAATCCCAATCTGCTGAGTTGAGTTGGTGTTTTAAAAGGGGAGGAGAAACTTTAGTGGGAACATTTTTAGAAGGGAATTCGATCATGATGGGACAGTGATCACTTCCATAAGTCATATTCAAGCGACGCCAGATGAGTAGACTAGATATATTGGATGAGCAGAACGTCAAGTCAACACAGCTATTACTCTGCCCTGGAGCAGACATGCGTGTGGCACTGCCATCGTTAATGACACAAAGATCAAGATCATCCAATATATCCAGTAAGCCTATGCCAAAGTTATCGCAAGTATCTGATCCCCAACGATAATGGTGACAATTAAAATCACCCATAACAAGTATTGGACCAATAACACTGCATAACAAATTTTTAATTACCAAAAGATACTCAAGTTGTGGATGCGCAATATAAAAAGAAAATATATTTATATCCTCAGCCTTAACAGCAACAACATTTATGCTATTGCCAACAGAGGGTAGAGGAATCGGGGAAAATGATACTTTGCTATTGATGAGCAAAGCACATCCCCCGTAGCCATCAGGTCTATCATTACGAACACTGCTGAAAGAGGGCATCCTGAAATTACTTTCAGGTAAAAGCCATGTCTCAGCAATGCTGCAAATTGATGGTTTGTATTTATTAATTAAAAAGGAGAGATCAGGTTTCCTGGGAGTAATACTCCTCACGTTCCATTGAAGGAATGTCAGGGGATGGTACATTATTTAAATAATTTAAAATTGAGGTTTGTTTTAGGGCAACGTGGTCAGGTATTGATTGGGTTGGATTCACAAGAACAGCCATTAACATGTTGGTAATGAGGTCTAGTATGTTTTTCGATTTATCCTCTTGTTTAAACATAGTTGGCTCAGTGTTTTCCTTTGGAAAGGCAGAGCCATTTTTGGAGGGGGAAAAGGAGTAATTTTGAGTTAGGGCTTGATGGGCCTGTTTATTATAGCCAGGCGAGAAGGGGGCACGGGGTTTAGGGTTTAAGAAGACTGTTTTACGGTATGATTTTTGGGTTACAGGAACTGGGGATGATGACTGGGATAGTGGTTTATTAAATATGACCCTGTTACGTGGAGAGGATTTAGAGATGTCGGCATATGATCTAGAAACAGGAGGGAAAACCCGACTTGCCTCCGCATACGAGATCGATTTCTCTGCCATCAGAGCTTTGATACTCTTCTGGCGGCCTAACTCAGGACAAGCACTGTCGTTGGCGAAATGGTTCCCAGAACAAGATATACAAAATCCTAACTCAGCAGTGACCTCACATCCATCAGCTGGATGATCTTCACCACATTTAAAGCACCTTGGTTTCGAACGGCAAAGAGTGCGGGTGTGGCCAAAGCAACAACAGTGGTAGCATTGAATTGTGGGTATGTATATCTCTCAACTGGAAGAGCCGAGTAGAAACAGAATACACGTTTAGGTAAAATCTGTCCATCAAAAGTTAGTACTACTGTCTGTGTAGGCTTCCACTCAGCTACTCCAGAAGAGGTCACCTTACGGCTCATCCTTCTGGCCTTAACAACAGGACCACATCCTTCCGGAACCTTAATATGTTTTATTATTTCTTCCTCTGTCCATTCAGTAGGTATATCCCTAACAATCCCCATTCTTGTAATATTAAATTGGGGGATGGAGGCAGAATAATTATTTTGTGTTAGTAGGGTATTCGTTAAAAAACTGTTTGCGTCCTGATGCGACTGAAACTCGACTGACACGCGATTTCTACCTAAACGTTTGATCCCATCGAGGTGAATGTTGCTTATGTTATTCATCGTTAAAAACATGCCAAATTTAACAGGCTGTAGCACAGTACCTGAAGTCTGATCATCCTTGAGGGAAACATGGACAATATACGGCGGATTATCTTTCGCAGTATATGTAAATCTGCCTATTACGTTCTTCGCTAACTTAGGTGGAATATTTGAAGTTACAGGGGGTGAGCCTGCAACTCTTTTGCGATTTGGTGTCTCGGTATCCATAATGGGGTCCTGCGTGAGTATTTGGGTGTCATGGGGGAGAGTAACAGTTAATACGGGGGAAAGTTCAAAAGGTTCATCAGGGTCAGGGGGCTTTTTGGAGTTCATTTTGTACAATAATGGCTAAAAAAGGGACAATAACAAGTAAAACTAACCGTATATCAACAACACAAACACAAAGAATAATTTCGATCAAGATCCAGACAAAATTCACTTAAAAGATCGAAAAAATTCGTAACACTGACAGAAGCACGTGTTTAGCCGTCACCACTACCAACGAAAGTCCGTAATAAAACTTGTAGGTAAATAAAACAGTGGTCTTGATTGACGTTGACGTTTATTCTGTCAGTCAGCTAACCCGAGTGAAGTCGCGTCACAACGTTAACCAATCACAGCGCCCCATTCAATGCTAAGTGTCCGCACAGCAAAGAGATCATTAAGTATTGTTTATGAAATGAATGGCCTGCCAAGACGAACGCAGTGAGAAATGCCTTACTTAGCATAGTGTTGCTGCCATACTTATCTAAGTAGCGTTCTTGAATACCAGTGTAAGTCGTGTGGGCGACGCGCCTAAGGGCGTTCGCTACATTAAGCGTGCGCACGCGGTGGGTGCCCGCCCCCTTCTGTAGGAACGTCGAGTCCGTAAATCTGTCGCTGGATGCCATCTGCTGGGATTCCCCCATGTAGGTGGGGGTCTCACTCGGTAGTGGTTGTCCGCCGATTTACGGTGAAGCAAGCGGCGTTGGGCATCAACGTCGTGGCGTGCCTACAGACACAAATTTCAGACACCTCTTAACATGGGCGTGTATGCCGCACGCCCAAACATCCACTCGCCAGCGGCGAACAAAATGAGGGGCCCGTGGTTACGGGCCACCGTATAGCCTCCGCGGTCGGGGGGCTACGCCCCGACACCGCACGCCGCGCCCCCTTACGGGGGCGTAGCGACATCCCGCAGGGTGCCCGCCTCGCGGGTTTGTATTGAAACTATTGAAAGATAATATGCGACGGGTTCGTACACGCGCAGCGGATGGCTCATGGCGGGCGAGCGGCGCGGGCGCATGCTGTGGTTTCTCGCTCGTGGCAAGTCCACGAGCGAGAAACCACAGCATTCATTTTTCGAAATCAGTTAAGTGTCGCTACGTGCTGGTAGCCCATCCGATACAACTGTACCCGCTGGAGACCAAAGTTGTTCTAGCGCCGCTGCATGCAGGGTCGGGCTCGGGCACCCGCCGCGAATCCTAGTCGCCGCTGATCCTAGCGGGCGCCCGCTCCGTGCACTCCGTGCAGTCTAAAATAATAGAAAGGTCACAATCTAAAGCAAGTTTTCAATTGTTTTATTTAATATTTCGTCTTAACAATAATACGATTTTGACTTATTCACAAAAATACCAACTTATTGATTTAACACGTTCGCGTGAGCAACGTCTTACAACGTCGTGTTGATATAATTATGAAATGGCGCAACGTCATATGACGGCCTCTAGATTGTCATATTTATTTTGACGCAACGTCTTTAGACGTCTATTTTATGGGCAAATTCCTATGGCGCATCTACTTAGCGCCGCAACACATTCGATTTTCATAGCCTACACCGCGGCTATCAACACGACGTTGTAAGACGTTGCTCACGCGAACGTGTTAAGCATTAATATTTTTACTTACAAAGTAAGAATAGTATAATTTACATTAAATTAAAATATAATTACGTATATTTACATAAAATATCTTATATTTTTATTTGCTTAATACTGAACGATGATGTCGAAATAAAATCTTATTATATAACCTAAATTACTATGATACAATTATTTTTAAATGCTTCAGTAATACTTCGTAATATTAGTTGGGGAAAAAGTCTTTTCGCATTATAGTATGTCCAACCGTTCTTGAGATGGCTATTACAAAGAAGATTTGTTTCAAAATTGAGTCTTCTACCAAGAAATAAGCTAAAAGTTTATTAGACACTTCAAGCAGAAGTTTTGCCCTAAGTCGACATGCGACCCTACGTTCCAGCCGTCGCGTCGTGAGAACGCGTTCTTGACACCTGTCACTTTCATACTTACGACTATGTGTTTTGCGAATTTGATTCTTATTAGTTACTAGAAATTGTGCAACTGACAGGTGTTAGGAACGCATTCTATCGACGGACTGTGTTGTACCGGAGTTATAACACTTATGGCCATTTTTGGCGCTTTTTTTAAAAAAAAGCGTTGTTATATCTCCGGTCTATCTCGTGTGTAAATCTTTACTATAGATAGTGTAATCCACGAAGACGCGCCCCACTTTAGTTCCTAAACGCTTACAGTGAAAGGACGAGTGGAAGGGAGTGCGAGTGCGAGCGAGATAGGAAGAAGAGTGGGGCGCGTCTTTGTGGATTGCACTCTCTATAGTAAGGCAGTGTATGATAGCAAACTGTACGTACATTTTGTGAGTAAATCATCATCATTCACCATCATTATTACACTGCTACAAAGTTCTATTGGCGCTTGAATGACGTTGACACGCGCTGTTGGTAAACATCTGTGCAACTGTTTTGTGAAATGTACAGACGCCAGCAGGTCAACCTACCCGAAACTGTCAGATTTTCCCAATCAACCTTGAACCTAATGCCTTAGCAATAAAGTCGAAATTCTATTAAAGGAATCTGACAGATTGTAGTAGCTTGATGTGCTGGCGTCTGTACGAGTATTCTGCCGCCGTAAGGAAAAAAGACATTTCTACAGAAAGTCCTGTTTAAAACACAAAATACAAAGGCAGATGCGTCTTTTAATAGTAAGAATTATTAGGTTTTCGTTAAGACGCCCTCGGAGCATGCGTAGTTCATACAAACGAAATACCAAAATAATTTGTAAATCAAACATATTCTAAAGGTAGTGTGTATTTATTCTGATTTAATTACGGAATATCTAGGTTTCTATATATATATATATATATTAAATAAGAACTTTGATTTAAACAGGAAATATGAGAAAAATAAGTTTTCTATAGAAATTTTAAATTCCTCATATCTCGTCTTCAAATCGGTGTCTTTTCAAAATATATGTTTGGGAACCTAGATATTCTGTAATCCAATCGGAATAAATGCACACTACCTTAAGAATATGCTTGATTTACAAATTATTTTGGTATTTCGTTGTTATGAACTACGCATGCTTCGTGGGGCTCTTAAGTTTACGCCAATATAAAAATACTGGTAGATGCGTCTTTTTTGCTGATTCCGAATATAAACATGTCAAATACGTCTTTTTTCCATTTCTCTTTAAGACGGCAGTACTGAAAAACAAGACTGCGATATTAGTTCCGATTTCGGCCGCGCGCCAAAAGAACCTTGTGTCGCTATATGTCGGATATGTCATGTACACAAGCCTGGCCCATTTTGAAACATCTCCTTTGCAAAATACATATTCGTTAGTATGAAAATGACAGGTGTCAAAACCGCATTCTCTCGACGGGACTGCAATTAATGAAGGAAGCTTCAGAGTAGCCCGCGAAATTTAAATTTTCTTACGTTTTTTGCAATTTCCAAGTCAGTATTAAGTTGTATGTTAAATAAAGTATGATTGCGGCCGTAACAAATATGTTTTTACAGAATTATATACATTAGAATCAGTAATATAACTCCTTAAGTTAGTATAATCCTGAAATGTCAAGATTTCATGAAATAGTCATTCATTAGGATTACCTAGTCTTAAAGAGTTGTATTGATCACTTTAATGATTCTAATTATGTAAATAGATACTTGTTACGGCCGCAAATTATATGTTGATCAACATAAAATATAATACCGACTTGTAAATTGCAAAAAACGTAAGAAAAACTGAATTTCGCGGGCTATCATGACGCTTCCCCCTTAAATCTTCGCTTAATTATATTTATTTATTAGCACAAGTTTTGTTTTATACTTTATATATGTAAGTTTGTAAGGTATGTATCTATGGGCCATTATAGCCTGATAATAAATGTTTCATTATTATTATTATTATTTAGCTACAGGAAACATATTCACAAACTTGGGCCGGACTTGTAAACTGTACTCTGAATCACCAACACACATTGAGTACAGTGGGACAGCTACAGGCTAGTATTTATTTTACAAGCCTCCCTTTATATTCAAATTTAAACCCTATGTTCCCTAAAATAAGATAAGTTATACATTGTATATGTTTGGGTCATAACTGTTCAGAGGTTTCAGAGGCTCGTACGTCCATTCTTCATCTGAAGACGCTTGATTTTCATTGTAATAGATATCTGAAAATGAAAACAGTAATATTTATATTATTTACAAGAAAAAATTACAAACTGTCATCTCTTATTAACTTTTTAACCCCTTTAGGGGATTTTTTTAAAATAAACCCTAATTACACTTCTGGACACATCTATTGGCCCACCTTAGAGTTTAGGTTTCGATGGCCCCTACCGAAATATGATTGCTAGATTGAACAAAAACTGTTGATGCAGTTTTAAACCTGATACATTTTACCATCTTTTTCGATCGTATTGTTTTAAATTTGAATTCAGAATACCATACGACATGGAGCTACGCCTAACAAGTCGGATATGCGCCTTGTTAAAGGCAATTGATTTTTGAATAAAAAACATGTTTTATTAGGTCCTTACCTAAGAAATAACCGATTTTTGATACTGGCTAGTGTGAAGGCCAAACTCAAATTAATTTTATAATATAGCACGACTTTTTGTTTTTATATCAGTTGTTCATTTTTTTCCCGCCGTTGGATTTTTCAATATCGATGTTCCTGTAACCATGGAAAATAGAAATCGTGCGATATTTTCGAATAAGAGTTCCTTCGTGGCACCACCTCAACACAGACAGCACGCAATATTAACGACGTGTATGGACAAGGTATAGCAAGTAAACGCACGGTGCGTTTTTGGTTTGATCGCTTCCGTTCTGGAAATTTTAATCTCAACAATGAGCCTCGAGAAAAAATTTCAAATCCAACGAGGCGGTGAAAAATGCCTTTAAAGAATTCATCGATTCCCGTTCCCAGGATTTCTATAGCAGAGGCATCAACGAACTTTCGACAATTTTTCTTAAAAAAAAAAAACTATTTTTTATTTTTTCTATGTAAAACGCCAATAATAAGGTACGTTTGTGCAAAATATTATGATTTCTAGATTGCCTGCTCGTTATGGTTTAGCCTATGCGTGTCCTGTCAGTGAATTAGCTTAAGACTGTTATAAGTAGAAGATGATGAGCATCAACACTTCCTTGTTAGTCTATTGGTCGCAGGAGCTACTGCTGATCTTATGGGATCCTGGGTTCGATACCCATGTCGTGTTTTCGTGTTTTTCCATAAAATAAATCCACAGCAGTAGCCCGGGGTCTGGAGTTCTACCCAGTTGATAGAAATAGGCTCGCCCATGGGACTTAGCTACTTATATCACATAACTGAATCAGGCTGCCTACTGCCTGTGTCTAATCTGTGTTCTTTGGGGAATTCGAACGTGATATTATTACCCGACTGCGGCCAAGCCCAAAAGGAGGGTTATGTGTTTGACCTGTATGTATGTATGTCCGTTTCTTTGTTCCATCTTAACTCCTAAACGAATGAACGGATTTGGATAAATGGTCTTTAGATTTGTCTTGGTAGCGCGAGTATCAATGGCTACTTTAAAATAAAAAAAAACAAAGTAAAACGGCGGATTTAGGGTGTTATTTTGTGGAGTTAAATTTTTTTTCTTCTAATAACATCGAATGGCTATCAAAATGAAGGGTTTTAAAAGGTGTTTACAAAAATATATACAACTTATATGGTTAAAAGTAATTCGAAGTGACAAATCGTAAAAAGCTTTTAAATAACCCTCACGACCAAAACTCCTTGCAAGAATTAAATCATCTGCGAAATCTTTCATATTTGTAAACTAAAAAGCTGGAAATAAAAAAAGTAATTGAAAAAAGAAACTAAAAAACCGGGCTGCGGTAAAACTGAAAAGCTAAAAATTACTTTTTTTATTTTATAAATATGGAGCTAGTCTCAATAAGGTGTAATATTCTACCTTCTTGCACTGGCTGATGGACTGGTGGTCCCCTCGACTTTGATTTAAGTGCAGGCGGTGCTCCTGTTAATGAAAGAAATATAATTAGAGAAGTTATTAACATAAAAATAAACTGTAAAGTTGACTTGGAACGTCAATCAAGTGAGCGCACACAATTCGAAATCGAACTCATTTGTTTTTAAAGTAAATCATCGCGGATTCACAACGACCGTTCGAATTTCGAAGTGACGTTTAGAGAACAGCACTATTTTTTATTATATTGATTACCTATAAACTAAAGAAGATACATGAATACTCACTAGGCTTTGGTGATCCCCTTGAAGAGGGATCAGGAATTGATACAATCGGTAGTTGCATAACTGTAAAAAAAAGAAAAATAATATTTTAGCCTTTAGGTTTAATGGATTGATAATTCGGCCGCCCCGTAAAGAAAAAGGACGCAACTACAGAAATATTGAAATGGAGAAAAAAATATTTTGTCCTGTTTAAAGTACAAAGGTAGATGCGTCTTTTTAACCGACTTCCAAAAGGAGGAGGTTCTCAATTCGTCTGTATTTTTTTTTGTTTTTTTTTTTTTGTATGTTTCTTACGCGATTACTCAAAGACGGATGGACCGATTTGGAAAATTCTTTTTTTGTTTGAAAGGGTATACCTCCGAGATGGTCCCATATAAATTTTATTAATTTTGCTTGGGGAGTTTTTGCGTTAGCTTCAATAATGCGTATATTTCCCACTTATTTTATATGGATGATGTGATGATGTTTTAATAACTTCCTATCACTGTTATTTACATGACTATATCTACAATTATTGTGCTCAATTATGTATTCGAATCTGTGTGGGGTAGGTTCCACAACTAAAAAGTGAAAAATAAAAACTTTTTAGCAAAAAATAAAACCGACTTCTAAAACAAAACACTACAAAGTGAAAAATAACTTTAATTTCGGAAGTCGGTGGCAAAAAACGAAAATACAAAACGAAAGACACCGACTTCCGAAATTAAAGTTATTTTTCACTTTTTAGTGTTTTGTTTTAGAAGTCGGTTTTATTTTTTGCTAAAAAGTTTTTAATAGTAAGAATTATTAGATTTTCGTTAAGTTTATGCCAATATAAACATACTGGTAGATGCGTCTTTTTTTGCTTATTCCGAATATGTAAATAACTCTATTTCGAAAAAGTATCAGATACATCTTTTTGCCTTATGACGGCATTGATGTCACTTGGAAAGCTGCCACGCTAAAATGGAATTGGGCTGGACACATCCGCTGCATGTAAGATGACCAATGGGCCAAACTTACGACCCAATGGGTCCCTCTTAATGGCAAGCGACATCGTGGCAGGCCCAGACGGAGATGGCGGGATGAGCAGGACTCTTTCAACAAGAACTGGTCCTTAGTAGCTCTAGACAGAGAGAAGTGGAAAGAGAGTAGGAAGGCTTTGCCCAACAGTGGGACATCACATGCTTTTAATAATAAAAATAATAATTTAGGTGCTGTATGCTAGAAGTTTTTTATGAAGGATCTGGAAATAACTTAAAGAAACCGACATATGTAGCTTGCAGAGTTAGCAAGCGGAAGAGGAAGTGGACTGGCCGTGTCTGCCTAATTACCGATATTTATTGGTGTAGGGGATTCCTACACTATGATAACGCGGGGCGATTCTAATGATGGGATGATGAAATAAAACCGACCGCTTTGAATGTTGTTTGAACACACACTGATTTAATTAAATAAATTTTTACATGTATATATATTTGCAATATTATGTACAAATGCTGTGTGTGCAGAATGCACAGCGCGTAAGTCGCTAAAGTAACGTACGGTTCCGTACAGTTGGAGTTGAGGTCTTACTCAACTCCCTCACAGTTTTCTGAACCATTATCAGGTGGATGATAATCTATATCTATACAAATAACTAAAATTGAAATGTCTGTATGTAATGTCAAAATAACTGCTTTTTACTAAATGTATATGAAAGCATATACGGTACTTATAACAAAAGAACATTTTTTTTTGAAATTTTTGTCTGTCTGTCTGTCTGTTTGGTCCGGCTAATCTCAGAAACTGTTAAACCGATTTTGACGGGACTTTGACTGGAAAATAGCTGATGTTATAAGGAGTAACTTAGGCTTTTATTATGGAAAAATAATTAGGGTTCCGCTCAAAAAAATTAAACATCCGATTTAAATAGGGAAGTATTGACATCCATGCGGGCGAAGCCGGGGGCAACAGCTTTAGTTATGGTCGGCTTCCAGGCAAACCGCATGCAGCTGAATAGGTACGGTACTTTACATGGAGTGACTTACTATTTGACCTCCTCAACCCAGTTACTGGGTAACGATACTCCTTGGTAAGACTGGTTGTCAGACTTTCGGTCTTCTGATCATACCCACAACACTTTCATGGACAGGAGGCGGTAGGGTAAATTGGTTGTGAAATGCGGAGAATTTATCACTTCTGCGTTGTAAAACTATTAAAGATACTTACCATTATTTCTCCTTCTTAAAGCTTCCTCAAGTTCATTGGTCTGGGCATCACCTGTGAAAAACGTTTTATTTCATTGCGGGTTTTCTGAAATGACGTTCACTATACTCTGTCCACTAGGTTATTCACTTTTTGACATCTGTTAGTTGCACATTTCTAGTTGTAATAAGGAACATATTCGTTAGTATAAAACTGGCCGGTGTCAAAAAGTGACTAACCTAGTGGACAGAGTATAGGTGGCAGGACTGAGACGTCAGGTCCGGGCAACTGTCAAAAGTGTCAAAGCACCTATATTTTCTTTAGTTATGACTGCATGATGAACGTCATCATTTTATATTCATTGTCGAAATGGAAGACCTTTTTGGCGCCTCGTGGCGCCAACTGGTAGCTTTAATTTACATGACAACCCTCACTAAGCATTCTTCAGCAAAGTCGTATCATTGTCATAAAATCCTCTTTTCGTGGCTGTCCCACTGCAAGGCAAACGCGTACGTCACAACGATGACGCACGGATGAATTGTCTGATGACGTCATTGACAGACGTATGACTTAGCCTTGATTTTTTTTGAAAAAGTATATTGTAGATATGTGTGATTTGATATGTGATAAGTAAAAACATGTATGTAATCTAAGATTATTTTTACGATTATTTAAAAATATTTTTTATATAATAAGATACTATTTTGTAATTTTATATGCACTCGTTGCAAGAGATCGAGAGAGAAGTTCTATCTCAATTTGTAAGTCCTGTGTCGTTTATTCATTTACGCATAGTTTTATATTCACTGTTAGTATTGATAATAGAAATAGTTTCTAAAACATGTGTCAATCTTCACAGCTTGGCTTATCGCCGCGAGGTTGTCTGTTCATCGGTTTTCTATAGACTGTACCTACTTCGGTGAGTGTGCTCAGGAACTCCACAACCTCATTTCACCGGCCCCCTTCTACCATCGAACATCTAGACGCACTGCAAGTTACCATCCCTACCTAGTTGCCATTCCACCAATTCGCCCTAAACGCTTTCAAACATCCTTCATAATGCGCACGGCAAAAGAGTGGAACTCACTACCTGCGTCTGTGTTCCCGAACGCATACAACCCGAATCTCTTCAAAGTTAGAGTGAATAGGCTTCTTCTGGGTAAGCTCACTTCATCGTAGACTTTGTCTCTGTCACCTCTGACCTAGACTAGAGTCAAGAGCAAACCCATTTCAAATAATAAAAAAAAAAAAGATTAATTAAAAGATTGATTTCAAAAACAAAAATTTAATAATGATACAACCCTCAACAAAGCTACTGTAAAAGACTAACATCTTGTTGACTTTATTAAAATGATTGAATATCAATGTCGTTTTATTAATTCCGGTAACAAATTTAAGTTACAACACCGTTCAGAGGGCCGATTCTACTAATTTGCAACGTTACACGTTCAATTGTGTTTCAACAACAGTTCAGTTTCGATCGCCGTTCGATAGTTACCAAAAAAGTCATTCTACTATTCTATAAGCAAAATGGAAACTAAACTTAAACCGAATCGTAACGGGAACGTAACAGCGGGTAACCTGTGTGACCAACATTCCAAATAGTATGTTTTAATAATAACACAGAAAAAAAATGTTGAATCTAATAATATTACTAAATACGAAAAGTGCTACTAAAAGTATTTTTAATACAAAAACATATCTAGACCATACTTATACTTTTAGCCTGTATATTTTTTTGGAACATTTCAACTTTATAAATAATAAAAACTCAGAAGAACGTTTCGTTTTCGGCCCCAGCTTGCGAAATCTGTGAAACGAAACGTTTAAATTATGTCAAAAAGATAATCATGCCACTAAACGTCACGCTCATGTTCGGTTTTGTTAGCAGAATAGCTTTTGAGATTGTTTCGATCGATCGGTGACTGAACTGACCGCCGCAGGTGGATCGTTGTTACATTAGTGGAATGCGAAAACACTCAAAAGCCGTGGTTCAGCTGCCATTCAATTGCGATTTTTTAACAATTTTATTAGTAGAATCGGCCCCCTGTATCTCGCTCGCCTACTACATTATTCCTATTGATAATAATCTGTACATGTTACAGTTGAGCGCAATATTCAGTATTCAGAATAAAATTTTAATAAAAAAATATTTCGGGGACAGATAAAACTTTTAATTCCCATCTGTCCCCATTTGTAAGTTTGGGGACAGATGACACGCAAAATTCCCATTTGTCCCTATTTGGGGCCAAACATTCGGGGACAGATGGAAATACTCCAAAAAATCCACGGAGCCACGTTTCATAGCCTCTGCGTTAAAATTCTGCGCAAGAGACCAACATAGCCTTAACACTACGAAGTTGTTCTAGTGTTATTTAATACAGGGTGTAAGGGACAGCCCTCCACAAACTAACAGGGTGCATTCAGCTCCTTATTTTGAATCATATTCTACTGGAAAATCTCTCAGGAAAATTTTAGTTTTTTAATTTTGTTTTTCAGTTACTATTCCTTTATTTCAATGTAAAATTACATTATCTGTACGCAGTACTCCATTTATGTAAATAAAACAGCTACAATAAAAAAAAAACAGCAATGGATGTTGAACTACTCTAACGAACGACGCGTGAAATCAGCTGTTCACTTTCTGCGTAGCTACAGAGTTCACCGAACTCACCGCATACCTATTACCTACCCCTCCCAACCAGTAACTGATGCTCCGATTTGTGCATAAAAACACAAACAAATCAGGTTTATTGGATTCTCATAACGTTCCTGAAATAATTTCATGTGCCGGGCATCTTAGTATGATATACTGAATTCACCCCATCAGTCTGCCCCTTACACCCTGTATATCCTTACCATTATTTAACATTCTTCTATTGGCCTGCTTATGCTGCATTGGCGACTTATGTCCTGGATTGGGTTTTGGCATGGTATCTGTGAAGAACGAATATATTTGAAAATAGGTTGGTTTTAGCAAATCTAGGCATGTCAACATGATCAGAATGGTCAGCTTATTAATAGTTGAAGAACCTACATACATGTTGAGATTATCCAAAACTGTTAAGGCTCTCCCCCACAGGCGCGTTATTTTCGGTCGATAACAACGGATGCGTTATTGCAATATTTGTTTTGATACATTTTGTATTAGGACAGCCACGAAGTTACACACTGAATCAAGAATCATTTATTTGCAGAAAATACAGGTGTTACCAGTTGTAAAAAATGGTGGTTTATGTACAGTTCATATTTTGCTTGCTTAGGGGCATGCAAATTAATTTCATATTTGTACCTACTACTAACAGGTACTTTTTTTTAAAATAAAATATACAGACTATACAAATACCTATGTTATAAGTTTTCAAAGATGAATTTTATGAATTTTACCCTACAATCTAGACTGTGTGCACTCCTAGAAATGATGACCCTGTTCAGTATATGCCGCAACAAGTTTGATTGTTCTGATCTTGTGAGAAGTTTGTGCTACCTGGTCCCTCGCACAGTACAGAGTAGAGAAGTACGCTCACGGTGTTTGTTTGCCACTAATTTCTGTCGTACCAACTCAGGCGCACGCTCTCCGCTGCACCGATTGGTCGACACTTATAATAAAAAGTTTGCGTCAGAGGATATTATATTTCTGAACAAGAATAGGTTCAAAAATCAAGTTATTGCCACTCTAAAGGAACGGCCATAAGTTTTGATGTTACTTGATTTTGATTCCTATACCTCGTGTATTTATGTAGCTTTAAGTTCTTCTTAAGCTTAAGTACTTCTTTTTATTTTATTGTTTTTTGTTACTCTCTTTTTGTCTCTTGTTTTTGCATGCCAATTTTATCTGATTCCATACCTTTAACCTTTTGTTCCTAGTGTTAAGACGCAGATACTATTAGATTAGATTTTTTCACTTTATTTTATGCTCTCCGAGATACATTTTAATAACAAACCGAGTAATAATTTTAACTTTGTATTGAGTATCTTCTAGTTTGCCCTTATTGTTATTATTAACAGTACCTATGCTAATTATTTTATATGGTAATCTGTGGATAACGTCGTGAGTAGTGTATTTGTTAATTCTATTAGTTTAGTACTCCAATCATGTGTAATATTGAATATACTGCTGTTTGTTGTCCCTAATAAATAAAATAAAATAAGTTACCTACAATACATTTACACACATAACAAAACTTGAAGCATTTAAAATAACATTTTTTCTATAAGTAACATAAATTCTTAATTATAATAAAACAAACACTACAAAACTATACGAAACTTAAAATAACATTTTTTCTTTATGTTGCATACATTCTTGCAAAGAATAAAAACAATTTTCTATCAACCATCTACGCAGTTTAATTTTAAAATATTTAAATGGAAGCTCCCTTAGGTTCTTAGGTAATAATAATATTTATTTATTGCAGTCAAATACACACATAAAAACACAAACATTACACAGAAGACTATTTAAATGCTAGTTTTGTTGAACTCTGGTACCCAAATTAAGATTTAACTTGTGTTAAGGGTACCAGGGCCCTCGCAGTTATTAATCTATTACAATTTCATACATAGCTACTGAGCGGAACGTGTTCACGTGATTGATGTTGTACCAATACGTATAATTGTAATTATCTGTTTTTAGCGTGAAAAGAGAAGAAAATAAAAATAAACACAAAATGTTACATTTCATTAAAAAGATAAGTGTATAAGTATGTGTGTGTGTGTGTGTGTGTGTAATTATGTGAGTAGACTATGCGTGTACGTGATTGAGTTGTACGGTAATCTAGGGTATAGGTTCCCATTATAGTGTTGATAATTTAAAGGAGGTTTTCAGTTTCATATTATGCACATATGATTAACATTCTTTTTAATTAAAGTTGTGTTACAAAATGGAATCAACATTTTTGTTGCATCTCTTGGTATCTGTTCAATGTAATTGTCACCTTTTAATCTAAAGAATTCACTATGCTTCCTTACAAAAACTGATACTTCATACAAATACATGTCGGTCAAAGTTAATAGCTTCAGTTTCTTGAACAAAGGCCTACAGGACTCAAATGGACCGCCACCGCATAAAGCTCTTACACATTTCTTTTGGATAATAATATGTCTTATCTGTTGAATTGCCCCATATTATAAGTTCGTATCTTAAGGGCCCCTTATTCCGAAAGTTTAGGCATTTTACGCACCGAGACGGCTTGCGTCCGCGTTGCACAGGAGCCGTCGCGATATGAACTCCGGTGACCTATGGCGGCGGGCGAGCACGCCACAGTATAAATAAATCAGTAATTCAAATATTATTGGCGTGCTGGTGATAAGAGCTAGTTTGCAACAAAAACGTATAGCTTGATGTACTGTCCACTGCACTATTGACTGTAAACACTAATACACTTATATTGTTATGAATGCATGACTGGCAGGCGATGATCATTCTATAGAATTTAAAGAATGGTTTTAGAAGATTTGGTGAGTACTATAATGAAAAACAAATATGATTTATTATAATATAATAAAATAATATTTTTTTTTAGCAAAATTAAAACCGACTTCCAAAACAAAACACTACAAAGTGAAAAATAACTTTAATTTCGGAACTCGGTGTCTTTGGTTTTGTATTTTCGTGTTATGCCACCGACTTCCGAAATTAAAGTTATTTTTAACGACATCAAAAAAAGGAGTTATCAATTCGATACGTATGTATGTAATATTATTGGATTTGCGAGATATTCACATATGATGATATATAGGGCTTCCAAGCAAATATACAAAATTTTATAGATGTATGTTTGTATGTATGTATGTTTGTCCACGCATATCTCCGAAACTATTAATCGGATCGTGACCATTCTTTTTTTGTTGGCTTACATTTACTCCAACTTAGGGCACAGTGTAAGTTTCATAGTATTCAAGATAATGGAAGATGACCAGGTAAGTGCTTATTAGTCCTCAGTAATGGAAATAGTTTGGGGGTGAATATTCGACCTTTTAACCGCCGTCATTACCTTCCGCCAAAAGTTGATGAAAGAGAATATATTTAACGAAATATTTCAGCAATTCCTGATTCTGGTCCTTAAGCAGATTCTGGGAATTGATGAAATATTTCATTAACGATATTCTCCTTCATCAACTTTTGGCGGAAGGTAATGACGGCGGTTAAAAGGTCGAATATTCACCCTTGGATGACCTAGCTTTCAAAATGTGTCTAATTGAGCATGGGTGCTACTACATGATACTTTCTGAAGGTCTGATGATGACCAGGTAGATATTAGATAAATGTTGAAAGCTGGGTCATCCTAACTACTTTCGTTATGGAGAACCGATAAGTACTTACCTGGTCATCATCAGACCTTCAGAAAGTATCATGTAGTAGCACCCGTGTTCAATTAGACAAATGTTGAAAGCTAGGCTATCCTAACTATTTCCATTACTGAGGATCAATAAGCACTGACCTGGTCATCATCAGACCTTTAGAAAATATCTTGTAGTAGCACCTGTGCTCAATCAGACAAATGTTGAAAGCTAGGCCATCCTAACTATTTCCATTACTGAGGACCAATAAGCACTTACCTGGTCATCATCTGACCTTTAGAAAATATCTTGTAGTAGCACCTGTGCTCAATCAGACAAATGTTGAAAGCTAGGCCATCCTAACTATTTCCATTACTGAGGACCAATAAGCACTTACCTGGTTATTATAAGACCTTCAGAAAGTATCATGTAGTAGCATCCGTCCTCAATGAGATAAACGTTGAAAGCTGGGTCATCCTAACTATTTCCGTTATTGAGTACCGATAAGCACTTAAATACCTGTTCATCATCAGACCTTCATAAAGTATCATGTAGTAGCGTCCGTACTCAATTAGATAAATGTTGAAAGCTAGGCCATCATAACTATTTCCATTAACGAGGACCAAAAAGCACTCACCTGGTCATCATCAGACCTTCAGAAAGTATCATGTAGTAGCACCCGTGCTCAATTAGATAAATGTTGAAAGCTCGGTCATCCTAACTATTTCCGTTCCTGAGAAACGATAAGTACTTACCTGGTCATCATCAGACCTTCAGAAAGTATCATGTAGTAGCACCCGTGTTCAATTAGACAAATGTTGAAAGCTAGGCTATCCTAACTATTTCCATTACTGAGGACCAATAAGCACTTACCTGGTCATCATCAGACCTTCAGAAAGTATCATGTAGTAGCACCCGTGTTCAATTAGACAAATGTTGAAAGCTAGGCTATCCTAACTATTTCCATTACTGAGGACCAATAAGCACTTACCTGGTCATCATCAGACCTTCAGAAAGTATCATGTAGTAGCACCCGTGCTCAATTAGATAAATGTTGAAAGCTAGGCTATCCTAACTATTTCCATTACTGAGGACCAATAAGCACTTACCTGGTCATCATCAGACCTTCAGAAAGTATCATGTAGTAGCACCCGTGCTCAATTAGATAAATTTTGAAAGCTAGGCCATTCTAACTATTTCCATTACTTAGGACCAATAAGCACTTACCAGACTTATCAGACCTTCAGAAAGTATCATGTAGGCACCCGAGCTCAATTAGATAAATTTTGAAAGCCAGGTCATCTTAACTATTTCCATTATTGAGGACCAATAAGCACTTACCTGGTTATCATCAGACCTTTAGAATGAATCATGTAGTAGAATCATGTAGTACATACATACAAACATACATCTATAAAATTTTGTATATTTGCTTGGAAGCCCTAATAGATCATCATATGTGATCGCAGATCCAGTAATATTACATACGTACGTATCGAATTGATACGAGTAACTCCTTTTTTTGAAGTCGTTAAAAAATACAGACGAATTGAGAACCTCCACCTTTTTGGAGTCGGTTAAAAAATAAAATATACTAGCACTAGCATAAAAATTTAAATTCAATAAAAAGTGGTCGTGTGCTAGATGCAGGTTCATTTTCATCGACCGATATATTCCTCAATCCTGGGCGCGAGTCTCCTCTAAAATATTATATAATAAAATGTAATAATAAAAACAAAACACAAATTTTAATAGGTACACCTCCTTGAATGCACCTTGTAAAGGTGAATGTTTCCATTAAAGTCAGTATGACTATGTAGAATTTCAGTCATACTGACTTGGCTAGTCTGTGTAGATTAGTCATTACAGACACTTTTTTTCTTGCGGCGACGATAATGTGGTCGCGAGCAAAAATTGCATAGGTCCTCCTTCGATGACGTCCGGCAGGACACTGGCGCGGTGCGCGCGAGCCGTTTTTTACGTATTTATTTAATTAAAAAAAAAAGTGCCGTATTTTAAATTTATCCAAAAATATCCCTGTCAAACCCGATTAGTAAATGAAATGTTAAATTTTCATAAAAGTTGCGTTCTCCCAAGTCTCATAAAACTTAAAATACTTTCAAAATCGACTTTACTTCAGATTTTTTTTTTATCAAGCGAAATGTTAAATAATGTGTTTTTAACCAAAAAAGTCACTAGATCAAAGATGCATCTGTACTATATATTTTTTTACGGATTTAAATATGATGATTTCTCTGAAAACAACTCGATCTAGAAACGTAAATTTCGAAAAAGGGGCCCTTAAAATGATTTCGACATATCCACTATATGCTATGCGGGCTGGTTTTTCGTCTGACACAATACCAAGTTTTCTTAATGCAAACACAAATCTATTTAGTTTACTGCGTACGTTATTAATGTGTAATTTCCAATTAAAAAAATTATCTAAAAAAAAATATTACGTTCTGTTTCTTTTATTTTTTTGTGTCTCTTATTTTAATGTTAATACTATCGGAGTGTTTGCTTTTGTATGTACGAAATTGAATGACTTTTGTTTTATAGTTTGACCATAACCGCTGTACCGCGCCGTAGGTATGTGCGCGACGAGACGGGTGTCAGTGCAGCCCGCTCATTCGTCAACGCTCACGGCGTCCCACCGCTCATTTGCCAGTGCTGCACCCCGCCTCACCGCGCATTCCTAAGACGCGGTACAGCGGTCTTGGTTAAACTATAGTTATATTTATACATAGGTTATTAGATTCAAGCCATTTTTTTACAGACTGTACAGCTTCATTTATTTTATTTTCATGAGTTAAACCTTTATTGTTATTGGGCACTATAACAGAAATATCATCAGCGAAGAGGAAACTATCGTAGTTTATTAAATCGGGTAGAGCATTAACATAAAGTAAGAATAATAATGGACCTAAAACTGCTGCGATAATAACGGCGCAATAGAAGTGAGACGCTTGCGTTCCTCCGTCCTCTGATATTCCGATGCTAGTTCTTAGAATATTTTGTATTAGTACGCATACATATTATCTTACACACTGCGTTAATTTCGTTTACACACACACGTTAGAAACAGCGGATGATAAAAACGCAGCTGTGTAGCAAGGAATCGGGGCGCATTATCGCAATAACGCATCCGATATTATCGACCGATAATAACGCGCCTGTGAGAGAGAGCCTTTACCGTTGATAACGCATAGGATATAACGCTAAATATGCAGGTCAAATGAGGGACTGAATGTGAACGAAATTGTGACCAAAAACTAATATTAAGCAACTTTATATTGAAAAATAATCCTTACCGATGTTCCTCCTCCGAGCCTGAAGAGCCTGTTCGAATTCATTGGCCATGACATCTGCGAAAGAAAATATTTTTATAAATATATACTTATTACTAGTACTGCTATTCTGTACAGTTCATTTGGAACCTCACTCAAGTGAGCGCACACAATTCGAAAGCGAACTCATTTGTTTTTAAAGTAAATCATCGCGGATTCACAATGATATCTCGTTGTGAATCCACGATGATTTATCAGGTTGGCGGAAAAATATTGCACAAGAAATTGTAAATTACTAGAATTTTCCGGAATATTTAGTATTGAGCTTCGAGAACCTTCTACATTATTCTTACGTATCCCAATACGTAAGAATATTGTAGAAGGTTCTCGAAGCTATCACATCAAGGGTATATAAAGGCGCGCTAGTGAGGATTTGGTTAGTTTGTGAAAATGATTAGTGAACATCAACTTCGAACGATCATCTTTTACGAGTGGCGTCAGGGACACAACGTGAGTGTGGCTACCGCTAACATTAGCAAAGCGTTCGGTGAAGGTGTTGTATCGCGATGGAAGATAAGCCGCTGGTTTGCTCGCTTTGCATCGGGAGATATAACTCTTGAAGATCACGAGCGATCTGGGCGACTATCCACCTTCTACGATGAGGAATCACTCCGCTGTTTAAAGGCTAATCCAGAAATAAATACGCGTGATTTGGCAGAGACTCTTGGCTGTCATCATTCGACCGTCGAGGCTCATTTACACAAACTCGGCTATCGTAAAGTAATGGCACGATGGATTTCACATCAACTAACTGACAGTCATTGTCAAGTCAGAGTTAGCATTTGTGAATCGCTTCTTTTTCAGCCATATCGGAAAGAGTTTCTTGAAGATCTGGTAACCAGCGATGAAAGCTGGATTCTCTATGATAACAACACACTGCACGCTGTCTGGCTTCCTTACGACGCAGAGCCACCAACGCAGCCAAAGCCGAACCGTCACTCACGCAAGCATCTTCTCTCCATTTGGTGGGATGCGAAGGGCCCACTCTATTACGAGCTTCTCCCTGCGAGAAGGACGATTACGACTTCCATTTATACTGAACAGCTTCAGAAACTGGCTGACGCAATAAGAGAAAAACGACCGAGACGAGTAAATGTTCACTTACTCCATGATAATGCGCGACATCACGTCGCTTCGGAGACTCGACAAAAAATCGTAGAGCTTGGATGGCACCCGGTTGCCCACCCATCGTACTCACCAGATCTCGTGCCATCCGACTATCACTTGTTCCGACCACTAAAGCTTTATTTGCGCGAGAAAAAATTTCAAAATTACGTAGACCTCAAAATGGCAGTGGACAATTTCTTTTCTGCACAGCCCCCGGAATTCTGAGCGCAGGGCATCAACAATCTACCAACTAAATGGGCCAGAGTAATAGAGTTATTTGGGGATTACATTACTGATTAATTATTGTAAATAACAAATTTATCAATAAATTCTAATATCTTGGTGCAAGACTTTTCCGCCAACCTGATATTTTAAAACATCACTTCGATTAAACAAAACTCGATTAATGCCCGGTGTCTGTAGTCCGCGATAAACTCTCAATAGCTAGCTAAAGTTGATCAGAAAAGCAATGTGCTTAGAATATCAAACCAACAGGGCTGCAAGTAATCTGCAACTGTGAATTTCCTGATGCATGTCCGCCTTACGAATGATATTCATGTCCGAATTCGGCGCAACTGAGCGCAAGCTACTGAGCTGTCAGAGCATATTGTTACAATTTGTCAAGAGCCGTAATTTTCTCTGAGTAAACCAAATTATAAATATTATAATACAAAATATTGTAAGTAAAAAACTTTTTTACAAAAATAAAACAACCGACTTTCAAAAAAAGAAAACATTACAAATTGCAAAATAACTTTAATTTATAAAGTCGGTGTCTTTGGATCTGTATTTTAGTTTTTTTGCCACCGAATTCCGAAATTAAAGTTATTTATTTTTTTTTTTTTTTGTTTTGGAAGTTGGTTATTTTTTTTTGTAGGTAATTTTTTTTTTCACTTTTTAGTGGGTCAGTTTGTAATTTATCTAACTTACCTAATGCCTAATGTCAAATGCTCGTCACCTTTTACAAAATATTGCTTTTCCCGATCCAGGGACGTTAATTGTTCGTTCCCTGAGGCTGCGGCCAGTCCGCCGGTTGAACGCGTCCCAGAGGGTCATGGCCATTCGGCTAGTCCGGGGTTACCGCACGGTCTCCGGTGAGGCGGCGAGCCTCCTTGCCGGATTGCCGCCGTGGGATCTGGAGGCGAAAGTCCTCGCGCACGTGTGGGAGTGGCGCGAGGAGGCGAAACGCCGGGGCGTAACTCCGCTGCCGCGAGAAATCACGGTACAGCGGACAGAGCTCCGGCGGGATCTCATGGCGACATGGAGAGTGCGACTGTCGCAGCCCAGCGCTGGGCACGCCACAATTGCGGCGATAAGTCCCCTCTTTGAGGAGTGGTTAGAGAGGCGCCACGGCGTCCTCACCTTCCGCCTGACGCAGATCCTCACCGGACACGGTTGTTTCGGGAGGTTCCTGTTTCGCATAAGGCGGGAGGAAACGCCCGGGTGTCACCATTGTGTGGATCGCCCAGAGGACACGGTGGAGTATACAGTGGAGGTCTGCCCGGCTTGGGCAGAGCACCGCCGTGTTGTCACGGAGGCGATCGGCGGCGGCGATCTCTCGCGTCCGAGCTTGGTCCAGGCCATGGTGCGGAGCGAGAGTGCATGGGAGGCCGTCACCTCCTTCTGCGAAGCGGTTATGCTCGCGAAGGAGGAGGCGGAACGCGTGAGGGAGAGGAAACCTCACGCCCTCAGTCGCCGCAGGAGACGCCCTGGGCGGCGGGAATCGATAGCCGATTCCCGGCCACCGTAGGCGCGGGCTTGCGGACGGTGAGTAGTGGGTAGCTCGCCGTCCGGTGAGGACCAGGCCCGGGTCGACGGCGCGTTGTGTTCCACGCGCGCCTCAAAGAGATGTCAGCAAGAGATGGGGTCCAATAGGGCCGATGCCGCTGGGGTCGCGGGTTGTTTGAAAAAGATACCGTGGCCCTGGCATAGGCAACTGAAGGAACACGGGTGGGTTTTAGTCAGTAAAAGTCTGACACGCCCTTCCGCTCCACCCAGAGCGGGAGAAGTTATTTGATGATTTCCCATCCACAAAAAAAAAGGGACGTTAATTGTTCAGGAGTTCTCCTAGTAAGAACTAGAAGAACTGCAGCTGATGGTGACTTTTTGCATTGTGACGAGCAAAACAATTGCTTAGCAACCATATCAAAGTAATTGAATCGCAACCCGTGAAATACTGTGATTATTGAGTAGTTCCGATGGCTATCTGTGGTCTTCATCATCAGTTTCACTTCACCAAATGGTGATTTCCGAGAGCAAATGCACGATTTACTATGAAAAATACCCAATCGCCAAAGGTGGGCCTATAGAATTTGAGGGTTTCCCTCGACTTCCATGGGATCCCCACATCAGATTCTGAAGGAAGTCGGTTAAAAAGAGGTAAGAATGCCAAAGTCATTATTATAAAAAATAATCAATTATGAAAATAAAAAAATAAAAAAAATCCAAAATGTTTATTTGTTAGGATATGGTACTAATAGGTGTTACAAAATTAGTTCCAACATACCCTGCCATAGTAAGGCGTACAAATAATTCACCCCCACAAAACACAAAGATTATATTACTAACCTATTACTAATATCATGAATTAGAGTATCAGTGCATAAAATAATAAAATAAGAATCATTAATAGTCAATTAATACAGATTGCGATTGTGTTATAGTAATATTAATGATTAATAATGAATAATGTTATTGCATTTCGTGGATTACAGGCTATTTTTACTTCCCTACCATAATAACGACTTATCCTCTAAGTATTCTTGAACACTGTAATTTTTTTTTTCTAATAATATACTGAACAATATCCTTTTGAACAATGGCAATGGTAAATCTTGAATACATTCAATAACAACATAATTTCAGGGCATGGTTTGAAGGCAATACTTGTACCTGTCATCGTCCAGTGTCTGAGCAGCAGACGTTCCACCCTATCGGCCACAGTGACCAAGTGACCTAATATCACTAACCATCTGAGGAACAAATTGCTTGTTACAAAAATACCAACGAGTGATAGTCTAGGTTGAATCAATCTGCCTAGCCTTTTCCCAGCTATGTAGGGGGCAGCTTCCAGACTAACCGAATGCAGCTGAATACCAGTATTTTATATGGAGCGACTGCTTATCTGATCTCCACAGCCCAGATACTCGGTAATAAGATACCCTTTGGTAAGACTGGTTGTCAGACTTTCGGGCTTCTGACGACCTGTAACGACTGTCAAAGATCCACGAATGACAGCCGGGACCAACGTTTTAACGTACTTTCCGAGGCACGGAGGACTCTTGGTATGTAAAGATGGTCACCCACCCACGGACCAACCCCGGCAAGCGTAGCTTAACCTGATGGATCGACCCGTGCGGTTGTTATTACTTAGCCACGAGCTCCTTGTCCATATAGTCTAGGTTGAAATATTGATATAAAGTATATACTTACTGGATCGAGGCCGCGGCGGCTTTGGTGTGACTAAGGGCTTGTTCCCTTGCCTCATCTTCAGTGTATTTTCTTTTACGTCCAAAAGATTGCCTGTGGGAACTTTCTTTGGAGGCATAGGGAGTCGAGCTGCAATACAAAAGGGTATATCAATATCAGTAAACAAACATACTCTAGAATTATACGTATACATTTCATTCACAGGCCAGTTGGTGTGGTTGGTTAAGATACCACCTATCATGCCGCAGGTCGTGGGTTCGATTCCCATCCAGGACAAACATTTGTGTGCATGAACATGTCTGTTTGTTCTGAGTCTGGGTGTAATTATCTATATAAGTATGTATTTACAAAAAAAAAGTAGTATAAAATATGTAGTATATCAGTTATCTGGTTTCCATAGTACGAACTCTGCTTAGTTTGGGATCAGATGACCGTGTGTGAATAATGTCCCAGGTTATTATTATTATTATTATTCATTCTCCTGTCCTTGTACCAATTTATTTGGGGTCGGCGCAACATGTCTTTTTCTTCCATACTTCTCTATTAGTCGTCATCTCGGTAGTCACTCCCTTTCTAGCCATATCATCTTTCACACAGTCCATCCATCGTTACTTTGGTTTTCCTCTACTTGTATAGCCATCCACATTCATACTCAAAACTTTCCTCACGACATTTTCCTTTGTCCTCCGCATCACATGCCAGTATCACGGCAACGGATTTCCACAGATCTTTTCAGTCACCGGTGTCTTTCAGACTTCCTCTTTTATCCGCTAATTGTACAGGGGATGAAATTCTTCCCATTTTTTTATTTAAGTAGTGGTTCGTGGGAGTAAAGTCATCCCACGCAAATCTTCTTTTGGTTTGAACCTTGTTCCACCACTATTAAGGAGTCCTTTCTAATTCCATACTTTTAGTTTGATGCACTCTCTATTTCCGAGGAATTTGAGGTACACCAACCCTCTTTGCGACTAGTCAATCGTCTATGGAAAGATTATAGTTGCAAATCTTTTTGTAAACAAAAGGTTTTTGTTCAAATTGGAATGCTTGTAATTAATGAAAATTGTATTAAGGTAAGTGGTTTTATTTATGTTTCGTGCTAAGAATAAACACACCATGCATTTTAAACCATAAAACATATAGATCATCGCTTGTTTTTTTTTTAATAGTCATTTCTTTGAAAGTGTAACTAAAAATTGTTTTGTTATTTTTAAAAGCCAATTTTGAAAATGAAAACAAGTCATACTTTCAAACGAAACATATATATTACTAAAGCCCTATTCACTAGTATTCTAAGAAACATTCAACGGTCACAAAATTACAAGAAGCTATGATGCAAATCGGTTTTGTTTACAAGATTACCGCGGGGCTGAATTACGTCATAATCGGGTGGGGCGGTTATCTGTTTTCCCAGCGCGCGGGTGTACAATGCGGTTCAGCACAGCGGATATGCTAATTTCTAATTTCTTAATCTATCTACATGCGTAACACCACACATCCCTCTTAGCATTCTCATCTCAGCTGCATGCAGTTGCCTTTCATTCATTCTTTTTGTGGCCCAACATTCTGATCCATACAAGACAGTGTTATTCTCTAAACATCACTTCGAAATTCGAACGGTGTCTCGTGAATCCGCGATGATTTACTTTTAAAACAAATGAGTTTCACTCACTTGAGTGACATGAACTTTACGTATTAGCACTGAAGATGAATCAGTATTTTTTATTTAAAAATTATTAATGAATTTAGTAACGTACGTGGCATTGTGTTGATGATAGGTGGTGGTTCATAAGTGTTCTCTTCAGTTTCCATTTCTGTGGTCAAGCATAAATAAGAATTTAATTAAAATATAAATAAGGTTTAGTTCAACATTCATAATACTTGTTTCATTGGTCTACTGGTCGCAAGCTCTTGACAGACGGACTGCATTTCAACTGCTTCAAATTTGCAGTTTGAATGCAGTTAGAACTGCAATAAAACTGCAAACCAACCGTACAGCTCGATTGCAGTCGGTGTGCAGTTGGCGTGCAGTTCCAACGCACGCTAGCTGCACGGTCGACGTGCAGTAACTGGAGCAAATGCATTTGAACTGCTATAAAACTGCATCACTACGCAGACCGCGTGCTAGAATATACCTACCCCACCCGCCCGCACCTGTCCCGCTCCAAATTAAGTTATGTAGCAGTCCTAATGAATGTATGGCATGATCCGTGGAAAGCTCGGCACGGGCCGCGACAGGCCTCTTCAGACACGGGTCGCGACGGGCCTCGACAGACATGGGTTGCGACGGGCCTCGACAGACACGGGTCGCGACGGGCCTCGACAGACACGGGTCGCGACGGGCCTCGACAGACACGGGTCGCGACGGGCCTCGACAGACACGGGTTGCGACGGGCCTCGACAGACACGGGTCGCGACGGGCCTCGACAGACACGGGTCGCGACGGGCCTCGACAGACACGGGTCGCGACGGGCCTCGACAGACATGGGTCGCGACGGGCCTCGACAGACACGGGTCGCGACGGGCCTCGACAGACACGGGTCGCGACGGGCCTCGACGGGCCTTGAGAACGCGGCATTACGTCGCTTTGTGAATTAATTGGGATACCTACCAACATTTTCTTTATAGTGATTTTTCTAGACTTACCTTCGTAATCTTCTTGAAACATATTATTAAGAGGATGATCTGGATGAGGATGTCCTTGATGAGGATGACCCTGAGAAGGCAACGGCAGCGGAGGTCGGTTCGCCAGACTAATTTCTCGTTCTGAAAGAAAACGATTTAAGAAATTAATTAATAAACTATTAAGTATACTAATTAGTTAGTTAGTTTCAATAAATTAATCGTAAATTAAAGTGTGTTTGTTTGTTTGTTATTTATTTTTGTTTTGTTTTTTTTTTTATGAATTTATTTATTAATTGCATTTTGTTATGATTTTTTAGTAAATTTATGTATAATTAATTAATTATTTTTTACATGAAAGTAACATTCAAGACAATCATGTCAAAAAAATATCTGAAAAATTCACACTAAAAAAAGATATGATTTTTTTTAAGCTACACCGGCAGAAAACTCTAAATAAATAACTACAAAAAATCGCGGAACACACACGGTGTATTTTCGAATACCCCTGGGTATGAGGAATTCAGTTTTTTCTTTTGGACGTCATTATTTTTCACCTTGTTTATTGAACATCGACGCACATAGAGTTTAGTACAGTTACCATGAAATTGAAATTTTACGTGAGTAATTTAAAAAAATCAGGTGATAAGTAATAAGTGCTGGTGAAGTCTCTTTATATCTCATATCTATCTCATATTTAATTTTGCGAAAATGGCACATTCGTAAATAAACATACAGGGAAGTGGTAGTATTTTTAGTTTCTTAAAATGTGGAACACAGGAGTCCGTTGAATCAATGTTTATGATTGATCGGATACACCGCTTTTGCGCCTTAATTATTATTATTATTATTATTACCTTTACACAACCCATAACGACTGTCAAAGCTCTAAAAATGACTGCCGAGACCAACGACTGCAACGTGCTTGCCGAGGCACGGAGGTATCTTATTATGTAAAGAAGGTTCACCGCGGACCAACCGCGGTAAGCGACACTGTGGGTGGTTTAATAAATAGACAAAATGAAGACTACTCACGAGGCATAGTGGTTATAGCTGGTGGCGGTGGTGGATGCATTGGCATTCGTGCTGTGAATAAAATAATAGATTAGTAAGATCTGTGTTGCCTTGCATTTTTCCAACTATGCTGGGGTCGGCTTCCATTCTAACTGTATGCAGCTGAATACCAGTATTTTACAAGAAACGACTGCCTATTTGACCACCACAACCCAGTTACTGGGTAATACGATACCACTTCGTAAGATTGGTTGTCAGACTATCGGGCTTCTGACGACCCGTAACGACTGTCAAAGATCCACGAAAGACAGCCGGTACCAACGGCTTAACGTGTTTCCGAGTCACGGAGAAGTCTTGGTATGTAAAGATGGTCACCCATCCACGGACTAACCGCGGCATGCAGAGGTTAAACACAAACAATTTATTTTACAGGCACTTGACTTGTCAAGGGGCGGTCTGTCATAAAGATCCCTACGAAGAACAAGAAACGGAGAACGGGCAAGAAACTCCACGGACACTCTTTTAAATCAAAATATTGGTTAATACATTATTATTGTTGAAAATATACATGTGAGATGCAGAACGTTAAAAGCGTCCGTAATAAAAAGATAAAAGAAATGAATTTAAAAATTAAATTAAATTAAAATAAGCCGTAGCAGCTAAGAGATGAGCAGTCTTTGAGAACGTTTATCATGACGCACAGATCAGCACTATATAGCTCAACAATTTTGATCTACTCGTACCTATGACGTGCGCTGTGTTGTTTTAATAGCCACGTGCGCTTGCCTTATGGCAGCTATCTATGACGTGTGCTGTGTTGTTTTAATAGCAACGTGCGCTTGCCTTATGGCAGCTACCTATGACGTGTGCTGTGTTGTTTTAATAGCAACGTGCGCTTGCCTTATGGCAGCTACCTATGACGTGAGCTGTGTTGTTTTAATAGCAACGTGCGCTTGCCTTATGGCAGCTACCTATGACGTGTGCTGTGTTGTTTTAATAGCAACGTGCGCTTGCCTTATGGCAGCTATCTATGACGTGTGCTGTGTTGTTTTAATAGCAACGTGCGCTTGCCTTATGGCAGCTACCTATGACGTGTGCTGTGTTGTTTTAATAGCAACGTGCGCTTGCCTTATGGCAGCTACCTATGACGTGTGCTGTGTTGTTTTAATAGCAACGTGCGCTTGCCTTATGGCAGCTACCTATGACGTGTGCTGTGTTGTTTTAATAGCCACGTGCGCTTGCCTTAAGGCAGCTACCTATGACGTGTGCTGTGTTGTTTTAATAGCAACGTGCGCTTGCTTTATGGCAGCTACCTATGACGTGTGCTGTGTTGTTTTAATAGCAACGTGCGCTTGCCTTATGGCAGCTACCTATGACGTGTGCTGTGTTGTTTTAATAGCAACGTGCGCTTGCCTTATGGCAGCTATCTATGACGTGTGCTGTGTTGTTTTAATAGCAACGTGCGCTTGCCTTATGGCAGCTACCTATGACGTGTGCTGTGTTGTTTTAATAGCAACGTGCGCTTGCCTTATGGCAGCTACCTATGACGTGTGCTGTGTTGTTTTAATAGCAACGTGCGCTTGCCTTATGGCAGCTACCTATGACGTGTGCTGTGTTGTTTTAATAGAAACGTGCGCTTGCCTTATGGCAGCTACTTATGACGTGTGCTGTGTTGTTTTAATAGCCACGTGCGCTTGCCTTATGGCAGCTACCTATGACGTGTGCTGTGTTGTTTTAATAGCAACGTGCGCTTGCTTTATGGCAGCTACCTATGACGTGTGCTGTGTTGTTTTAATAGCAACGTGCGCTTGCTTTATGGCAGCTACCTATGACGTGTGCTGTGTTGTTTTAATAGCAACGTGCGCTTGCTTTATGGCAGCTACCTATGACGTGTGCTGTGTTGTTTTAATAGCAACGTGCGCTTGCTTTATGGCAGCTACCTATGACGTGTGCTGTGTTGTTTTAATAGCAACGTGCGCTTGCCTTATGGCAGCTATCTATGACGTGTGCTGTGTTGTTTTAATAGCAACGTGCGCTTGCCTTATGGCAGCTGCCTATGACGTGTGCTATGTTGTTTTAATAGCAACGTGCGCTTGCCTTATGGCAGCTACCTATGACGTGTGCTGTGTTGTTTTAATAGCAACGTGCGCTTGCCTTATGGCAGCTACCTATGACGTGTGCTGTGTTGTTTTAATAGCAACGTGCGCTTGCCTTATGGCAGCTACCTATGACGTGTGCTGTGTTGTTTTAATAGCAACGTGCGCTTGCTTTATGGCAGCTACCTATGACGTGTGCTGTGTTGTTTTAATAGCAACGTGCGCTTGCTTTATGGCAGCTACCTATGACGTGTGCTGTGTTGTTTTAATAGCAACGTGCGCTTGCCTTATGGAGAGAGAGATGCAGAGATTGACACTATTACTGACAGCTCATTTGAACCTCACTTCACCTAAGTTTTCACGATGAGATTTTACAGACAAGATCGGCCGGAGTCGACATTTCTTATACCTGAGAAGATGTGTCGAAAAAAAACTTCTACGGGCGATTTAAATTCACTTACCATTCCCGGATATTTCGATATTCGGTGCTTCATAGATGACACTATCACGATTGTCATCGTCCACGGGGACAGTTACTTTCATCATCTTCTGGCCAGGATTGGAACAGTAGCGAGCTGAAGACGTACATAATAAATAGTTAAGTGAAGAATTGTTATGAGAAGACCACTTTTTGAGTCCACCTTCTGTGTTGTAGACTAGGCAAGCGTCCTAACCATAAGACGTGGTCGCCGCGCGAGTACGTGGTTGTCGTGCGAATGAGATTGCCTAATCGCTCGTTGTCAAAATTTTTATCCTAATCCTAATATAAGCAATCGTCGAGGATGGATATTCGCATCGCGTATTCGCGTATCCAATAAGTGAAATTTCACTATGGACCTCAGAACCGCGCAGTTTTTGTTTTTCGGGCAATATAATTTACCTTGCTGAACCTTTAGCGAAACACTTTAATAAAGATTAAAGCCTTACTAATAAAGATTTACACACGAGTTATAACACTTTTGGCCCTTTTAAAAAGCGTTATAACTCCGGTATAAGTCGTGTGTAAATCTTTATTAGTAAGGCTGTAAGAACTAACTCCACTTATACAGCTCAATTCAGATTTGTCTATAGAAAAAAAAAAAAGAGTTTTGTGTGGAGATGCGTGTGGAGTGTTCCGCGTCGTTCCATATAAAACTGTTTTGTAAATATATATATATATATATAAGGCTCAAAATAAACGTAATTACAACTGCCAAATAGCTTGTGATGCGTCGCCGTGCTTCAATATAAACGCAATGTCGTGATAGGCCTCTTCATGAAAGTTTGAGCTTTCGACTAATGCTAGGACTCGTTTTGTGATGAGACAGATCATGACGTGAAAAGGCGACTCTAAGGTGATAAGAAAAAGGACAGGATTTTTCTTCCTGTCAGGTAAAGAATATCCAATTTTTAAAACGAATTTTTAGTAAATAAATATATTATTATTATCGCAAGTAGTAGTTATTAGTCTGCACACTGCAACTTGGCGAATGAGAGTTAAACCGAAAAAAGTGTAACATTTTGATCGTCACTACACTTTTGTTCTCTCCTTCCTCTCCTTCCCTCAAATATGGCGAGGGGGGTAATGGCTGATCTTTGCGTTATACTCGTGAACGGGTGCTGCTTGTGGTGACAGGTCGTCTTGCTGACCTTGGTTTTGTTTTGTTATTAGTAACTTAACTCGTTATTGATTTTACTTCGATGGTCCTAGTTTATCATCTGTGACTTTGAGTTACGACTACATGTACGGCTATATGTAAGTGGGCACGTCCTTTATTACTGGAGGCTTTTATTTGGGTATAAAGTTCTGCTTACGTTTTTAGTTTTGTATTTTGTTTCTGCTTGAGTATAGTTTTCGATTTTTTTTTTTTTGGTATATTGGCGTGTGCTAACTTACTTATAGCAAATAATTTAATTTAATGTTTTGTATTGCGTAATGTACCTAAATTATTATGCGCAGTGTTATATAGAATCATTTTTTTTTTAACTGAACAGACAGCTGTGCTGCTGGGGAGTTTGTTGCGCCACTTCTTCTCCCCAGCTAAAGCACTAGGAAGTGGTGAAGGGCGGGCGTTTTGGGGGACTGTCTTATGTAATTTTGACGTTCAAAAAGTGCTGATTCTCAGCCTAGTTTGAATAAATGACTCTTGATTTTTGATTTTTTTTTTTTGTTACGTAACAAAAGTGTCGCCAGTGGCGTGACGGTCAAAATGTTACACTTTTTTCGGAAAAAGTGTAACTTTTGACCGTCACACTTTTGTTACGTAACAAAAGTGTCGCCAGTGGCGTGACGGTCAAAATGTTAATTTTTTTTCGGTCCAGCTCTCATTCGCCATGTGTGCAAAAGCGAAAGTAACTTCGTTCCTCCGGGGTCCCAGAACATTTCCTTACACTAAAAGGCACTGCTCCGTTGCGTTTCGTTGCGTCGTCGCAATGATAATCGTAATTTATTTAAATCCTGTGACGTATAAGTGAGACAGTCCTGCAGGCGATTGTTAGCTAAATAGAGGCAGGCAAATCAATTCAGTTGTTATCTTATCAATAGCTCTCTTTCGCGTGTGGCTTCACTCAAAGGTATTATTGATGTGAAACATCTAATGCGGTGATCAGACCGGCTGTTAGCGTGGCGACGCGTCGCCATGCCAACAGCGTCGCCACGCGCTCGTAACTGTACGACTCTCTCGCAGCTGCGAAATTATTTTGGAATTAAATTAACATGTTTTTTTTTTAATAAAGAATACTTGATATTTTTTCTTTAAAAAAGTCTTAATATTTTGTTTTTGATATTTTCCTTTACTAAAGTATCCATTCATGCATATTTTCTATATAAAATAGTTTCGATATTGGACAGATCTGCCAGGCAGAAAAAAAATTGAGCCGTCGCGGGATGCGATGGCTCATTTTTTTTTAGATAACCTTTGCTTACCAGTATCATTTGGCACCGGCTCTGTCTTTTTCGATAGGTTGTTATGTGTGTTGAATGTGATCAGTTTTCCAGCTGAAAAATAGAAAAAAAATGTTTAAGGTGTTGCCCTCATTTTTGTGACAGTTCTTAATAAGTCTCTTCTAAAAATTGTGAGGCGAGAGTTCAGGCGTCATATATAGGGTTATTGATAAAACACCAGCAACCTATTAAGGGGTCATTGTACTCATCATTATGAACAACTTTTACTATGGGACCAAACCTGAAATCGCAAAAAAAATATCAGCTGTTCAGTACATTTATGTTCGCATAATTCGTCAAAATGTACTGAACAATGAGCTGCTTTTTTCTTGCGATTTCAGGTTTGGTCTCATAGTAAAAGTTGTTCATAATCATGAGTACAATGACCCCTTAAGAGGTTGTTGGTGTTTTACCAATAACCCTGTAGTTCTACATAAATAAGGCATGTAACCAAACCTCTAATAATTCAGTGGAACCACTTGCCACTTTTCACTGCTCTTCTCCGTTCCGCTCCGCCCAGCTTCGCGTCATAATTTTAGGCGTGAATAACTAATGTCATGAAAATTAGTTTTTAGTTCCATGACTAAGCGTATTTTCAAAATAAAAGGCTTGATCATTGAGATAGGAAAACTGGTATAGAATTATAAAGATATAACGCACCTTTTTGTGCGTTATGAGCAATTTGAGAATGTCTGGAGACCTTTCAGAGAGAGAGAGAGATTGGAGGAGGAGATGGAGGATTTCACAAGGGGTTCTCCTTTGCAACTCTGCGTACCTACCCTCTGAAGGAATGGCTCATTACTACGATGGCAATGATCAATTTAAAAAAAAACCGGCCAAGCGCATGTCGGACCACGCACAATAAAGGGTTCCGTAGTTAGGATGATTTTATCCCAAGAACAAATTTAACATTGTACCTAGTTGAAAAACATGTTCTTCCATACATTCCAACTGCAAATGTAAGTTTGTAGGCATAATATTCAGAGATTTACCATGTTATTTTAAGACTAAGGTCTTAAGAAGTCTAAGGACTTCTTATAGGTTTTCCTGTAATCTATATCTTAGGTATAGAACTATTTTCTGTATTTTTTCAAAATTTTAGGTTTGTTTTGGGGGGAATGGTAAATTTTCGTCTATTTCCTTAAATAACTTTAAAAAAATATATATATAAAATATAAAAAACTTAAAAAATATATATATAATATATTTGACACTTTCACGGTAAGACTTTGATATGTCTCACATATACAGTTTGCAAAACTTTTATTTTCTTATTTGCCCCCCAAAATTGACCCCCATATTGGTGAAAAGTGGTGCGGAAATATCAAGAATTTTATTCAAAATGTGAAGACACCCACATACGCTATCTACTCAGACACCAATCTAGGCTAAACTTACCAAGTTCTCGATTAAAAATGTACTCTACGTATACAAGTCCCTATGCAATGTCCATTAAATTACATAATAAACTACCCGCACCAAAAAAAATACAAAATAATTAACATAGGTATTTTTTAAAAACTTAGACAAATTTGCTAAAGTTTTAAGTAATATTCGATAATTAATAAATGCTTCCTTACTCATAACTCAGTTATTTTGCTGTGCCCGACAGTGATGATCTAATTATAAGTTTACCACCTAAGAATACCAACACGTGGAATGCAATAAAAGTATTGAGTAAAATTTATTTACGTTACACGTTCGTGTTTGGGTAACAGAAATTCATACTTGTACCAAATTTCAACTAAATCGGTCCATTACAAATTGGCTGTGACAGACGGACAGACAGACACATGAGTGATCCTATAAGGGTCGTGTTTTTCCATTTGAGATACGGAATCCAAAAGCATACAATAAAAAATGGCAGATAAAAAATATGGCGGCATACCTTTTTGAATTTAGAACTTACAAGTAGAATCTACAAGCGTTCAATTTTACATACCTACCCCATAGTTTTTTTTTTTTTTTGAAAAACGTAGTTTTCACGAACTTTTAAGAACTTCCTTGTAAATGTAAAATTTGTAGGTGTAAACTTGTAAGTTTTGATAAACAAGGCACTGGTGGTATTAAATCTGAGATTGAACTAAAATAACTGCCAAGAACTGCATCACACCTTTTACTAGTCAGGTTTTTTTGCATGTATTGATTTTGAGGAACTTACCTTTAGCTTTCAACCATATGATGTAAGCAGCTTGAGCGATTATGATGGATGCGAGGATTGCTCCAACGACACTAGCAATGATGATGAACTTATCTGGAAATGAAAATATCATTCATTAATACAGGGTGCCAGGTAGGGAATCTAATCCCGCATACACGGGATCCCGCATTTTGCGCGATCTCGCACCGTTTTTGCGGGATCAGTAATGCCAGACTATACATGCGGGATTTGCGGAACTGAAAAATATATGGAATTCGAAGAAAAATGGGCGACAATATGCAGTCTCACTGTGCGACTGTACTTTTGAGCGAGACAACTAGAGATACATAACGACGGAGTAGTTTTGAGTAGGTAGGGTTGAGTACTCGATACTTTTGTTACGATCGCGATGCCGAGAATTTTAGTTTTACATATTTTTGTTTCGATACTTTACTAACGTCAACTTACTGATTGCAGGAACATCTGCATCTGCTGTTGGCTTCGGCACTGAAAAACAAAGTAAATTATTGGCTTGGACATCACAAACATAATTATCTATAGACTTACGAATGAAACCAAAACTATGTTCAATTTACAAAAGATACAGTCACATTACAAAAGGATATTATTAATTGCACATCATTATGATAGACGCAAAGCTAGACTGGAAGGCTCACATCGAATACCTTAGTAAAAGGCTGAGTTCTTCTGCGTATGCATTATAATTATAAACTTGCCCCAGAACTAAGCATAGACGCACTGGTAACTGCATACCATGGACTAGCTGCATCGTTGCTACGCTATGGTATCATATTTTGACAATGAAATAGCGTATAAGGCCCAAAAGTATGCGGGCTATGTTTAATTTGAAAACCTTTAAAGTATATTTAAAAAGTATGCGGGCTATGTTTAATTTGAAAATTTATTTAAAAAAAAAAAAACATAAATTATTAACCCTGCCATCATTGTACATTTTTGAGACTGTCGATCAAAGCCTGAGCTTTGATCGATCTATTACCACTATATCAGGCTTTTATTATTATTATTAATGCGACGATCGTGTATTCGCGCGACCGATCGCTTTGGTTATGCCACGGGGTCAGTGTGGCCAGCTTCTAATAGAAAGTGATCGTCGCGCGAATACACGTTCATTTGTTTGGGGAACCTGCACCATTGCGTAACACACTATCAATTGGAATCGGTTTCATTTTGACAGTTCAACAACATTCATTGCGTTATTTACATTGTTGAGCAGACAACTTATGAAGCAGTATGCTTCAAAATGATTCAGATTTCGAATGACAGTGTGTTATGCCATTAAGGGTGCGGAACTTCATGATCGCTACGATCGCTTTCTATTAGGACACGCACCCTAATTGCGTTGCACTTTCCATCTCAATTCGAAGAAGTTTGAAGGAAATTCATAATCCATTGCGTCCTTTGTTTGAAAAATTTGTCTACTCGACCACGTAAATACTACCTAAGGGCCAAGCCACACGGGCGGCGCCGCTGCGGTTTTCTACATACAAAAATGCATTGTAGCCACATGGCGCCGTGCGGTGTGCTCCGGCGCCGCGCCGCGCGCGCATCGGAATCGAGACGAGGCGGGGAGGGGTGTAAGCAGAGCGGAGCCGGAGCGGCGCCGCTGCGGTTTTCTACATACAAAAATGCATTGTAGCCACATGGCGCCGTGCGGTGTGCTCCGGCGCCGCGCCGCGCGCGCATCGGAATCGAGACGAGGCGGGGAGGGGTGTAAGCAGAGCGGAGCCGGAGCGGCGCCGCTCGCAGTTGTTTGATCCATTGTTATTACAGACTGTCGTACGTAGCGATGGGCAACCCCTCATTTTGCCGCCGCGGCGCCGCCGCGGCTCCGTAGAACGTTGCGACGCCGCTCTGCCCGTGTGGTCGCCAGCGCGGCGAAATGGCTTGCGGTGCGGCGCCGCGCCGCCTGTGTGGTTTGGCTCTAACCAAAACAATTAGGCGCATGACAGGAATTCGGTTTCGGCGCTCGTACCCCGCACCTATCCCCGCGCTTCCCGTAGTGACATGCAGTCGTACGCTCGCTATCGGCAGTGATGATAATACGTATAATATCAATCACCGTTCCAGTGATCCCTCCCTAATTCTAATAACTTCATAGCTGTCATGCGCCTAATTGTTTTGGTCACGTAGTAAGGCAATGTATTTAGTTATTTAGTCAAGATGAATGGCATAGATTGTGAATATGTTACGCAATTAGGAACCCCGCGGGATAGTAATGAATGTGATGATTTTTTCAAATATATAATAAGTAATATGTAATATGATTCTTTACCTATTGTGACATTCGTTTCGCACACTGACTGAATGAATTTAGCACCATCGTAAGTTATTCTCGGTAAATTTATATTTTGTACAAAATCGTAATTATTTCTTAAATAATAAAATGTAAACTCCCATGTCCCTTCCATAGATTTGTTGACTAAAGATGTCTGAAAATAAAATATTTATGATTAAAATAAATACATTTTTTTTTAAAGGGCGGGTAGCGTTTTTTTGTAATTTGTAGCCTTTTCAGGTTAGCTTTATCAGATTGTGATTGACGATTAAAACATAAATGTATACAACAGAATCATTAAAATCATCAAAACAATTCTCTACGTGTGAGCGACAGAGACGACGCTATAAAAAGTCGTTTTTTTCATGAATGTGCTGTTTTTCTGTTGAATACCTACCGTACTTTGTCTCAGAACTATAATTTCGACACCAGCAATGAACACTACGCTAACTTGAAAAAGTCGATTTTACACCACAAGCGTTTCAAAGAAAAAATGTAATAACTTTTTTATTAATAAAAATAATTCATTGAAATTTTCACTGTTGTCATTTCTCTTGATAATACAACGAATGTTTTCATTTATTTTTCTTTATTAATTGTTAGTTTTGAATTTTACCCGAGTTAGCCCTGTGTAAACTAAATAGCAACGGCTTTTTAGTTTACACACGGTTAACGATAGCCGATTCCCGGCCACCGTAGGCGCGGGCTTGCGGCCGGCGAGTAATGGGTAGCTCGCCGTCTGGTGGCCCGGGTCGACGGCGGCGCGTTGTGTTCCACGCGCGCCTCAAAGAGATGTCAGCACTAACTGATGGGATCCGCTAGGGCCGATGCCCGCCAGGATTGAGGGTTGTTTGAAAGAGTTACCGTGGCCCTGGCACACGCAACTGAAGGAACACGGGTGGGTTTTAGTCAGTAGAAGTCTGAAACGCCCTTCCGCTCCACCCAGAGCGGGAGAAGTTATTTGATAATTTCCCACCCAAAAAAAAAAGGTTTTTAATGTGTCACTAACTCATAGTTAGCGTTATATTATGGAAAGACGAATGGTGAGAATGCTAAAACAATTTATACATTAAATTCATATTAATTGCCAAACTATAACTAAAATAACCTGAAATAAAAAACAAATTCTTTACAATATTAACAACCACAGATGTTAAAAACACAGGAGATATGGCAAGGAGGCGTGGCGCTTGCGAACGCATCTGGCCGCAAAGTGACTTGATGACAACTTGTGACGGCTGCGCTGCTTATGATTTTTGACTTGCTTGCTTGCTTAGTACAAATCGATCAATGAATCGGCTGGTCTAATAGCGCAATGGATAAGTGTTTTACTGATACTCTCACTCACACGATAGTTTCGTGAAGCGGCCGGCTTTTGTCAGTTAGAGATGTGATGTGAGGTTTGTGGTAGTCGATATTTTATACGATTCTATTGTACTTAGTACGAATCATTATATGTGTGATACAATTAATTATTGAAAATACAATTTTTACTATTTCTTTATTACTCGACTTATCTTTTATTGAATCAATAGCTAATGGGAATATAGCTAACTAGGACTTTTAGAAATCCTTTATTCCATCCAATGACGTAATAACCACATGTAAACGGATGGAAGTAATAATAAAATTGTTTATTATTTCACCTGGTAACACGAAAATTGCATTAAAAATATTAGACAGGAGCTCATGTCAAAATCCTTATCGCATTTTATAAATAAAGAAAAAAACATAAATTTTCACCAATACAATCAATTGTCAATGAATACTAATACTTATGAAATAATACTTATAAAAGCCGTAATGAAAAAATATATATACTTAAAACTACTAACTAAACTGTTTTAACGGCAAGTTTTAAAAAATTATTTACATTTTACTGGCCAATAAAATCTGTCAATAAAAATCTTGAAATTTTACTTGTGTTCTCCTAGTCTAGATTCGAGTTGTATTAAATTTCTCTAACTTTAGTTAGTTATTATTCCAATTCTGATCAAACTTCACTTGTATAGAGTAGGTATATTGAGGGAAACTCCCGTATCATTTTATTTTCCTAGTCAATAAAATCTTTAGGAAAAGAGCAGATATTATAGGTAACTGAATTTCATCGACATTTTTCTATGATTACACCACTTAACATCACTAGTTGCGTAATTTACGCATGTGTTTATTCTGAGTCCGTAGCTACAGGTAGATGCGCCGCCCCCTTTTTGCATGTGTTTTGTTAGTGAGTTTATTAGTGTTGCTGTAAGTTTCTTTGTGTTGCTGTAAGTTTCTTTGTGTGCGGGAGAAATATGAGCTCGTGTGTCGTTGTTATAGTTTTTGCTTTTGTGTTAGTAAATTAAGTGGGGGCAACGTGGAGGCATCTGGACAGGAACGGAATAATTTTGTGTACATAGCATATCTTCTGTGTTTTTAAGATCTGTGTTCACAACAATAAAAAGCAATACTAATACCTTAAACTACTATGTAATAAGTTCTCGCAAGAGTGTACCTACTCTCAGCTAAGTCGTGCCTTTTTTAACCGACTTCAAAGAAGGAGGTTCTCTATTCGACCCTTATGTATGTTTGTATGTATGTAAGTTTGTATGTCCGCGATTTTCTCAAAAAAAACGAATGAACCAATTTTGATGATTCTCTACATACTTTCAGGAAGGTTTTAGTATATAATACATTAGGTAATTTATCTTTCCATTTTTATTACAAATAAAAATGTAAAATAAATTTACTTTAAAAAAGTAAAAACTGACTTCAAAAACCTAAAACGAATAAAATAACTTTCATAAAAAACTTAACAGCTTCTGAAGTCGGTATCTTCAATTCTTCAGTGTCAATGCACCTTACTTTGACACCAACTTCAGAAGCTGTTAAGTTGTTTATGAAAGTTATTTTATTCGTTTTAGGTTTTTGAAGTCAGTTTTTATTTTTTATAGATTTTTTGTTACGATCGTTCACGAACGGACTACACTAGGCTAACTAAGAAATAGCGTAATGTATATCGCGCGATTGCAAAAATTAAATTCCGTTAAAGGAACTTCGTTCTTTTTGCAATTTCTTTATAACTGTTTTTGTAATAATAATAATAGGTAATAATATTTATTTGCAAGAAATACATTTTTACAAAGGAAGATCTTATTGCCTAAAAGTCACTGTATTCGGCCTGCAAGCAAGCGTGCAAATTATAGAACTTTATGTCATTGTTACATTACTACAGAATAATATTCTATGTCATTGATACAATATTACAAATTATGTCATTATTACATTAAATTATTGCTAAATTTATATAATTATATTAATAGAGATTTACAATAGTCATTACAATCTATAAATATTAAAATAATTAGGGAAACATTAAATATTATTATTATTGTGTATCTTTGTGTTCCATAAATTCATTGATGCTATAAAAACCGTAGCCTTGGAGCCACTCTGTTAATTTCTTTTTGAATAAATTGCCTTGTAACAATTTTAAGTGGTTCGGTATCTTATTATAAATTAACAGGCACATATTAAATACGTTTTTCTTATAAATTTCTTTGCGACAGGGTGGTTGGTAAAGTAGGTTGAGAAACTTAGCCCTTTTTTGTCTCGGCATAACCTCACTACGCTGCATGAAGTAATGCATGTGCCTTCTCGTAAAAAGACAGATTTCTTTTATGTACATACACGGTAGTGGAAGAATTTTGTATTTTTGAAATAAATGTTTACAGCTGTCTAAGTACCATGACTTGTTGATGACTCGGATACAACGTTTTTGAGTTTTGAATACTCTGTCGGTATCGGTCGAGTTACCCCACATTATTAGCCCATAGTTTAGTATAGATGACACATAACCATGGTAAGCCGAAAGGGCAGCCTCTGCAGAAACATTCTGTCTTACCTTTTTTAACGCAAATACAAACCTATCAAGCTTCTGACAGATATATTCTATATGGCTTATCCAATTCAGATGTTTGTCTACGTTAAGTCCCAAAAATTTCAGCTCATCTACTTGTTTTACTGCTTCGTCTTTATAAACTATATCTAAAGACAACTGTGTGGTTTTGTAAGAGTTAAACTCAATAAGATTTGTTTTACTAATGTTTATATTTAAGTTATTGTCATCCATACAACTTACTAAATCTGATAGGGTCTTTTCTATAATAGATTTGTAAGTGTCCTTATCCTGACGGTTTATGAGAACTGTTGTATCATCTGCGAAAAGGATACATTTCTGTGAAGTAGCTTCAGGAAGATCGTTTATATAAAGCAAGAAGAGTACAGGGCCGAGAATGCTTCCCTGAGGCACACCACACTTGTTTATTCTTGCCGTAGACCTGAATTTCACTTTTGAATACATTTTGTCCCCTTTTTTTACTACTTTTGTTATCTCTGTACACTGTTTTCTGTTACTAAGATAGCTAGATATCCAATTATATGCTTTTCCCCTTATGCCATAGAACTCTAAATTGTGCAGAAGCTTAGAATGGTTCACAAAATCAAAGGCCTTACTCATATCTAAAAATAAAGACACCATTGGGTTGCCATTATTAATGCTTTCTGTTACAAATTTGACTAAGTCAAAGATTGCAAGAGCAGTTGAACTTCCCTTACGAAAACCAAATTGCTCTTTGCATAAAATTGCGTGAGTAAATAGAAAATTATTTAATCTAATAAGCATTGCCTTCTCAAACACTTTGGATATAATGGGAACTAACGTGATAGGCCGATAGTTATTTGGGTCTGACTTATTTCCCTTTTTAAAAAATGGTTTCACCACAGACATTTTTAACTGTTCAGGAAACACACCTTCCAGAAAAGATAAGTTTATAACGTGTGCTAGTGGATGACATATCCAACTAGCACAATCCTTCAAAACTTGTGTGACAATGTCATCGTAACCACTAGTTTTGCTATTTTTTAGAGACATTATGATTTTGTATACTTCCTTTGCATCAACAGGATTCAGGAAAATAGTATTTAAATTTTTGTTTTTTTGATTAAGTTTAATTTTATTCGAATTTTCTGGCTGATTGGATGTCAAATTAATAAAATAGTCATTAAATATGTTGCAAATGTCTGATGGATTGTTATATGTCACATTATTAAAAATTATTTCGTCAAAGTCATTATTTGATATATTATTATTAGATGTAGTCGAGGAAATTGCATTCCATGTAGCTTTACATTTATTTTTTCCCTTTTGTATACGCCTTGTATTCATTAATTTCTGTGCTCTCCGCGTACATCGTTTAAACAATTGATTATAAAGTTTATATCTTTTTTCATTTATTTTAATAATACTTATTTTAATTTTAATAAAACCTTTTTTTTGTAATAGTCCATACTGTAAATAATTTGGAATTAAAAACGGAAATTGCCTAAAATTCAAGTTAGCGTAGTGTAAATTGCTTGTGTCGATTATACTTACATATAAAATTGGTTCAGGTTCTTTACTTGTCTTTAAGTCGGAAGACAAGTTTCTAGAGTCAATCGGACTTATAAGTTTCCACCTGTAAAGAAAGTTTATTCTTATTTCGTGAAGTTGAAACGCTGAGGCGAAACCACAGGTATGTACCTACAGGCTGTGGTTTCGATTCAGTGTGGACATCATCAAACCTCACTCAAGTGACCGTTCGAAATTCGAAATCAACACATCACTTCGAAATTCGAACAGGGTGTCTCGTGAATCCGCGATAATTTACTTTAAAAACAAATGAACAATGAGGAAAGATTTGCTTACGAATTTCGAAGCCTAGAAAAAAAAATGACAAGTGACAGAAGCGGCATAGTAACTTCGCATCGCGCCATTCAGAACAATGGTCGATTTGCGTGACAAGCATAGAAGAATAGCTTCAAAAGCGTGTAACTTTTCTTAACTTTTCTATTTGACCACTGTTTTTTTTTATCATTGGAAATGTTTGTTCGATCGCTCTGGTAGACCTCTGGTACATGCCGATATTTCCGTTATTTTAATAATATTAATTGAGGTGTCAAAATGTTTGTATTGACGATTTACAATTCATAAAATAGTAAAATTGAATTAAATGCCGAAGTTAATATCCAATGCTATTTGAAGATCATGTGGTGCATGAGATTCGTGTTTTTTTATATTCGTTGTTTTCTCGTAACAACTTTAAAATAAGTATTGATTCATGTATTTTTGGGTTCCGTACCTCAAAAGGAAAAAAAGGAACCCTTATAGGATCACTCGTGTGTCACAGCCAATTTGCTCCGAATCTAATAGACCGATTATGTTGAAATTTGAAACCTACACTTATGAATTTCTGTGACCCAAACACGATCATGTAATGTACCTAAATAAATGAATTTTGATTAAATAAATTAAAAAAAAAAAAGTTTTGCAAACTGTACCGTGTGATATATCAAATGAAAGGGCTTACTGTAAGGATCCGAAATATATATTTTATAATTTTAAAATAAACAGTATTACACCTAGTTATTTATGACGAAAATTGTCCATTGCCCCCTTATCTCCGAAACTACTGAGCCTTAAATTTTGAAAAACAAAAATACAGAAAATAGTTCTATACGTATAAGATTACAGGAAAACCTATAAGAAGTCTATGGTCTTAAAATAACATGGTAAATCTGTCAATATTGTGCGAACAAACTAACATTTGCAAAATCAAAAGTCATTTATTCAAACTAGGCTGAGAATCAGCACTTTTTGAACGTCAAAATTACATAAGACAGTCCCCCAAAACGCTCGCCCTTCACCACTTCCTAGGGCTTTAGCTGGGGAGAAGAATTGGCGCAACAAACTCCCCAGCAGCACAGCTGTCTGTTCAGTTAAAAAAAATGAATCTATATAACACTGCGCATAATAATTTAGGTACATTACGCAACACAAAACATTAAATTAAATTATTTGCTATAAGTAAGCTAGCACACGCCAATATACCAAAAAAAAAATAATCGAAAACTATACTCAAACAAAATACAAAACTAAAAACGTAAGCAGAACTTTATACCTAAATTTTGGAAGCTTAGGAATTTTTGCAGTTGGAGTATACGGCAGAACATGTTTTACAACTACAATGTTTAGATTGTTCTTGGGATAAATTCATCCAAACTACGGAACCGTTCATTGTGCGTGGTCCGACACGCACTGGGTCGGTTTATTTTTTATAATAATCAGATACCCTATTGTGTGCGCTTACTTGAGTGAGGATTTTTTCCGGAGATTTTTTCGGCTGCCGTTAAAACTTACCAACCGTAGTTAATATACTTGGTATATGTGATAACCAGAGTAACACTTTGTCCTTCAGTGAATGTGTAGTTATTCCTGTTGGTAGTACAGCCGTCATCGGGTTGTACATCTACCAGTAAAATACCAATATCTGTGAAATAAAGTTTATTATTATAGCATCACATTTGTTTTCCTTGACGTAGGTATACTTGAGGTTATCCAGGTTATCCCATGTCTAGAATCCTGTTGATCACAACCTCTTAAGGCGTCATTGTACTCATAATTATGAACAACGTTTACTATTGAACCAAACATAAAATCACGAAAAAAAAAAATATTTTGTCGAGTTATAGTGTGAATTATATCGACAGGCCAACTGGCGTGGTTGGTTAAGATACCGCCTATCATGTCGCAGGTCGTGGGTTCGATTCCCACCCAGGACAAACATTTGTGTGCATGAACATGTCTGTTTTCCTGAGTCTGGGTGTAATTATCTATATAAGTATGTATTTATAAAAAAAAAAAAAATTGTATATGTAGTATATCAGTTATCTGGTCTCCATAGTACAAGCTCTGCTTAGTTTGGGATTAGATGACCATGTGTGAAATTTCCCAGGATATTATTATTTTTATTATTTACACCTGATTTTTTTTTTGCGATTTTAGGTTTGGTTCAACATCATGAACAACTTTTACAATGTAAAAGTTGTTCATAATTATGAGTACAATGACGCCTTAAGACGCAGATATATGCCAATGGCCTTGAGCTGGCTTGGCTAACCAAGCCAATAGGACTCGCGCCCATCAAGGAGCATTATCCCAAATTGGACGCATTATTAATTTTTAGACATAAAAGATATTTTAATAAAATCCGTATACTAAAAGATAAATAATTAAATTATCTTTAAAATGGTGAAGATTTCATAAAAATGCGCTCGATAGTTTTTGCGAGATTCTCAGTTTTTATCAGCGTTGGACATAACTTTACAAATTAATTACACTATGTAATATAAACATAATCTAAAATATTCATAGATTAAGTTATTAAGAAAATGCTCTAATTGAACATATATTTTTTTCCAAATCATTAACACGACTCGTTTAGAAGTGGTCTTCAGTTTAAAATCATTAAGGCGAAAGTGTCAGGGTAGCCCGTGAAATTAAAATGTTCTTTTTTGCAATTTACAAGTCACAAGTTACGTTGAAGAAATTGTAAGGCGCGGTCGCAACAAGTATGTATTTACATAATTATAATCATTAAAGTGATCAATACAACTCTTTAAGACCAGGTAATCCTAATAAATGACTATTTCATGAAATCTTGACATTTGAGGATTATACTATCTTAAAGAGGCCCAAGAAGCATGCGTAGTTCATACAAACGAAATACCAAAATAATTTGTAAATCAAACATATTCTAAAGGTAGTGTGTATTTATTCCGATTGGATTACAGAATATCTAGGTTCCCAAACACTGATTTGAAAGGACACTGATTTGAAGACGAGATATATGAGAAATTTAAATTTTCTATAGAAAACTTATTTTTCTCATATTTCTTGTTTAAATCAATGTTCTTATTTAATATATGTTTGGGAACCTAAATATTCTGTAATCCAATAGGAATAAATACACACTACCTTTAGAATATGTTTGATTTACAAATTATTTTGGTATTTCGTTTGTATGATCTACGCATGCTCCAGGGGCGTTTAAGGAGTTGTATTACTGATTCTAATGATTATAATTCCGTAAATACATATTTGTTACGGCCGCAAATCATACTTTATTTAACATACAACTTAATACTGACTTGCAAATTGCAAAAAAAAAACGTAAGAAAATTTGAATTTCACGGGCTACCCTGACGCTTGCCCCTTAAAGTCGGTCATCATCAGCCCCGCCTGCTGACTAACCACAGGTAATCATACACTTGTGTGCTGGGAAGATCCTCTCTTATCTATGATGAATGACGGACTTTACACCCTTTTCCTCTCGAATAAGCAAATAGGTATTTCAGTGCAGTAACGCGAATCATACAAAACAAGTCTTTGTATGAATCACTTCAGTTATTAATACATACATTGTTGTGGTATTAAATAGTTGAATAATTTAAATAAAACAGTGATTTTTAACCGACTTTCAAAAGGAGGTGGGTCTAAATTCGGATGATTATAATTAGGTCATCATTTGCCTAGCCTTTACCCAACTACGTTGGGGTCGGCTTCCAGTCTAACCGGATGCAGCTGAATACCAGTATTTTACATGGAGTGACTGCCGATTTGACCTCCACAACCCAGTAACTGGGTAATACAATACCCCTTGGTAAGACTGGTTGCTTAACCTGATCGATCGACCCGTGCCTCGATCCTCGACCTGATCGATCGGTTATTACTTAGCCACAGATTTTCTTTATGTATGTTCGAGCGTAACGCCGTCGTCTATAGACGGATTTGTAAAGTTCTTTTTTTTTTTTTGAAAATGTATACTCTCGAGGTAGTCCCATCGCCACCAAGCCAGAGTATGATGAAGGGATCCCATGAAAATCTCAAATTTAATAGGTACACATGTAGCGATTTGGGTATTTTTTATAGTAACTCGTGTATTTGCTCCATTTGGTGAACTGGAACTGATGATGAAGACTACAGATGGTCATCGGAACTACTCAATTATACCTGAGTATTTCACGGAGTTCGATTACTTTAATATGGTTACTAAGCAATTTATGCAATTTATGGTGATGGTGACTTCACCATCAGCTCCAGTTGTTCTGGTTCTTACTAGGAGAACTTCTCAACAATAGTTGACATTAGGCTATTGTAACTTAGATAAATTACAAACTGACCCACTAAAAAGTGAAAAATAATAACTTTTTTACAAACACAAAAACAACCGACATCCAAAAAAAAAAAGAACTACAAAGAGAAAAATAACTTTAATTTCGGATGTCGGTGGAAGAAAAACTAAAATACAGATCCAAAGACACCGACTACCGAAAGTTATTTTTCACTTTGTAGTGTTTTTTTCGAAAGTCGGTTGTTTTTTTTTTTTGTGAAAAAGTTTTTTTTTTAACCTAATTCAGTTTTCCTATTATTGTATGCGAGAATACCGAACTCCCAGTTGCGGACTTACGAGTATTTGCGCTCAGCATTGGATCCGAACGAATCCGAGAAATGGCTAGCCGGAATGCCCGTAGTACTATGAAGCTAGAGGTGGCCACACACGTAAAAGCATGACAAGTCTCCATGAACAAACAGTTTGTGCAAGCGTGCTTGAGCGACGGTAGGATGATTTTGTGCAAGCATCTTGATTGTGCAAGCTGCATGAAGATTGATAGAAATTTCACTGTGCGGCTTTAATAAGCCACACTTGTGCAAGCATGATTGAACGTGCGTATGCAGGCTAAACTTGCGCAATCATGCAAGCCAGTTGCACATAAATAATGCAGCTAAAACTTAAAACTGCATATTTAAGTTCTAATAATAGTGTCAGTAACCATGTCGGTTTAAAAACTTATAATGCAGCTAAAGCAAGCGCGTCGTCGTCATCCATCGCTCAAGCAAAATCTGATGCTGCTCCAGCTTGTTTATACAGTGTGTAGATTATAGGGAAGTTGTGCACGCTTGCACAAAATGATTGTTCATGCCAGCTTGTCATGCTAGAGGCAGCGCGCCGCTTTGCAAAAATAAGCCAATGAAGCACATTAGGTGGGAGCCACGGCGGGCCGCACCGCAACTCATTGCAAAAATCCTTCAGCATCACTTTAGTAACCATAGCACACCGTAGCGGGCCGCAGAGCAATGCACTGCTGGATCGCTGGCCAGGCGTATTTTTGCGGCCATTGTTTTGCGTTACCTTTAGGGCCGCCATACACGGACGGCTCTTGCAGTCATAGGCAATAGCTGGAAGCTGCCATTGATAATTGCTGGAGTAGTTGATACCAAACTGCTCGTCGTTCAAATCAGTAGCAACTGCGCGAGAGCAATCGACAGCTCGAGGGTTTGCCTGGCGACTGCTTGACCGCACGACCGCTCGAAGCAGTTGCAACTGCTCGAGCGGTTTTGTGTATGTGTGTACGTAGAAGACTGTAGTTCACTATACAGTCGTAGCTTGAAGCAGTCCGTGTTCGGCGGCCCTTAGTATGACAGGTTGCGCAATAGATCCAAATTCCGTCCATCTTGTGGCGGCATCTACAACGCCACATGAGAACTACGCATCAAATACCTGACGTCACACAAATCCTGCATCGCGCAAGCAGAGTTTACCACGTGACTGGTATATCTATACTAATATTATAAAGAGGAAAGCTTTGTGTTTTTGTATGTTTGTAACAAATAATCTCAAAAACTCAATCAATCTGCCTAGCCTTTTCCCAACAATGTTGGGGTCGGCTTCCAGTCTAACCGGATGCAGCTGAATACCAGTATTTTACATGGAGCGACTGCCTATCTGACTTCCACAACCCAGTTACTGGGTAATACGATACCCCTTGGTAAGATTGGTTATCAGACTTTCGGGTTTCTGACGGCCCGTAATGACTGTGAAAGATCCCCGAATAACAGCCGGGACTAACGACTTAACGTGCTTTCCGAGGGACGAAGAAGTCTCGGTATGAAAAGATGGTCACCCATCCACAGACCAACCCCGGCAAGCGTAGCTTAACTTGATGGATCGACCCGTGCGGCTGTTATTACTTAGCCACAAGCTCCAAAAATAAACTCCAAAACTATAAAACGATTTTAAAAATTCTTTCACAATTAGAAAGCTTCATTATTCCTGAGTGACATAGGCTACTTTTTACCGCAGAAAAATACCTTTTCCTACCAAGGGGTATCGTATTATCCAGTAACTGGGATGTGGAGGTCAGATAGGCAGTTGTTCCATGTAAAATACTTGTATTTCATTTCATTTATTTCACTAACAATTTTTACATTCGAAATTTCACACTATATTAAAAATTAGAAATTAAAAGAATTACAATATGAATCATTAATAAAACAGGTAGACAAATTAATTAATTTAAAAAAGTAAAACATCAGGTACGAGTATATACAGGACAATTTTTTAAGTAGTGCGCAAATTTTCACAGGGTGTACTACTCATGAATATGAACAACTTTCACTATGGGACAAACGCTGGAATCACGAAAAAAAATCAGCTGTTCTCTACATTTTGACGAGTTATGAAGACATAAATGTAGGAAACAGCTGATTTCTTTTTCGCGATTTCTGGTTTGGTCCTATATAGTGAAAGTTGTTTGTGAGTAGAATAACCTGTGAAAATTTGCGTACTGCTTAAAAAAATGTCTTGTACACATATATAAACAAATAAATTACGATTCCACTATTGAAATGTCAAAGTATTATAACAATAATAATACAATTCCTGGGCCATTTTCACACACGGTGATCTGGTCCCAAACTAAGCAGAGCTTGTACTATGGAAACCAGATAACTGATATACTACATACACTATTTTTTTTTGTAAATATATACTTATATAGATAATTACACCCAGACTCAGGACAAACTGACATGTTCATGCACACAAATATTTGTCCTGGATGGGAATCGAACCCACGACCTGCGGCATGATAGGTGGTATCTTAACCAACCACGCCAACTGGCCTGTCAAACTAATATAATGTCAATAAAAATAGTGATGTTATAGCATGACAGAGGTATGTCAAACAAAGAATGTAAAAACAAACTAAATTAGATTAATCCGTTAAACAGGTTAGACTGGAAGCCAACCCCAACATAGTTGGGTAAAGGCTAAGCAGATAATGATGTTAATGTGGGGGAAAATAGATGTTCAAGTGATAACGTATGCTGACTAAGAAACTGTTCTGAGAGAGACTCAATGACAAACCCAACCACTATGAAGACAGAAACATGAAATTCGGAATACAATTTTGTACCTATAATGCATACCATCACGCCTGTAAGCCACGAAGGGTTAGGCAGTAGGGTAGCTATAGTAGGTACATTATGCCGGCCATGTTCTATGCTGTTGGGTTTGGTTTCCGCACTTAATCCTTCAAGTGGACCATTGTACAGACGCCAGCAGGTCAACCTAACCGAAACTGTCAGATTTTCCTAATCAACCTTGAACCTAATGCCTTAGCAATAAAGTCGAAAATCTATTAAAGAAATCTGACAGATTGTAGTAGCTTGATGTGCTGGCGTCTGTACGTGAGCCATGGCGGCCGTCAGTGGTTATTCCAACAGCCCACCTCCCTCCAGAAGTTGATCATGGCTTCTGTTCAGAACATCTGTGAAAAATCTGAGTGCCCCGAGGGTTTCTGTTCTAATCTGGGTAACACCTGTGCATTCAAAGAACACATGCGCAACGGTTTCCTCAGCCTTCATGCAAGCTCTGCACAGAGGGCTGTCCGTTATGCACATTGTGTGGAAGTGTTTGTTTAACGAGCAGTGTCCTGTGATGGTCGACGTCACCAGGCGCAGGCCGTTCCTATCCAGGCGTAATAATCGCCTGGTTAGCCTGTCATCTAAAAATGGCATAGCCTCCCTGGACTGCCTGCAGTCCGGTTTCGAGGACCACCAATTTGTCGGCTATGTTTAAGTCCCATGTAATAGGGGGTGAGCCTATTGCCATCAACTGGGGACAAATCCAGACTCCGTGCTATTATAATATGGATTAATTATGACAAATAACTCCCATCCCGTTGAGGAAAAGATGCAAACTCATTATAACACAGATAGATATATGACTATTGGAACAATAAAGCTACAACATAACCATAATTGGATGGTTTTCCCATTACCAATAAAATAGGTACGTCACAATTTATTATGTAGGCAATAATTATTATAATTATTGTAAGTGATTGGTCACATGTAGGGGTTCTCCTCTATTTTTTTCACTCATATAAGCACGAACATAGTCCGGCCGTCGTCGAGGGAATGCGTTTCTGACACCGGTAAATTGGACACCCCCGGTGGGTTCCCGCATAGTCGATGCGGGGGGGGCAGTAGCCGTGGCTTGCTCACCCACGGTGAAGAGAAGAGGCTTTTCCCAAGAAGTCGACGACGTAGCGGCCAACAGATAGGTTGCGCGTAGGCATCGCGGCTGCGGATTGAGGGCAGTGGCGGAAGAGGAGTGCCAGTATTGCGGTGCGCCTTTTCCCTGCCTTCCGTGGCATTGACGGGGTCGCCACCGTCTGATGGCGGACGTGGTGGGGCTGCAGAGGAGGAGGAGTGTCGGTATTTCGTTGGCCGCTCTCCCTATCTTCTACGGTCGCAGGGGGACCTAGGGTGCCTAGACACGGGGTCATCTAGCGCCGTCGGTTTGGTACATGGGGTGGTCACGCATGCAATGTTTCTTGTGCGCCGGTGATGGGGGTGCTCCCCAGAGGAGGGTCCGGTGACAGCCTCGGCGGGTTCGCGGTGAGTGCTAACGCGTGCCCGTATTCCCGCCACAAGCGGCAGAGGAGGACACCGTGGAGTTTTAGTGGGTTGGAGTCCCACATAACTGCTCTATCTCCCCGTGGTAGAGCAGTATGCATGAGCATTTCTCCACGGAAAAAAAGACCGGTAAATTGGACACTTTCTAGTAACAAATAAGAATCAAATTCGCTTATTGTTAGTATGAAACTGACAGACTGGTGTCAAAAACGCATTTACTCGACGGCCGGACGGTAATAATAATTATACACTCATTTGCAAAAAAAAAACGGGCACCTAAGGAAATTTAAGGTCGATTTGAGTTAATTAAATGAAATTTAATTGTTTGACGTAGTCTGCATACTTATAATCGTGTAAATTAATACGCGTGAAGTGAATTCAATGGCAATTTAAAAAAAAAATCGATGAAGTCTTTAAAACCGATGTAGTACACGGCCAAACAATAAAAAGTGGTCGGCAATAAAGACCAGAAGATTTTTTTACTTTTTTTAAATTAAATAAATTTACAAAATGCAAAAACCTAATAACGAGTGTGACCTCCTTTTGCCTGAATCTTTCTGGGCATGCTTTCCACGATATTTTTAATAACGTTTTGAGGAATATGTTCCCACTCTTCTGCAATGACTCTTTTTAGCTCCCTGATGTTTTGTGGAGCAGGTTGCACTGATCTTACCCATCTCTTTAGAACATCACAGACATGCTAAATTGGATTGAGGTCAGAACTTCGAGCTGGCCAATCTAAACGACGGATCCCAACTTCTTGCATGTACGCTTCCACGTCGCCAGAACGGTGCTGGCGAGCATTGCCGTCCATAAAAATGGAATCTTCCCCAAGTGCAGTCAATGCGGGTTGTGCATATGGAATTAGGACTTCCATTATGCACCGGTGTGCATTTAATGTTCCATGTTCTATGAAAACTAACTCCGTACGCTCCGTCGAATTAATTGCTGCCCAAAACATAACGGAGCCTCCGCTATAAGAAGTGATTTCTTCGAAACCCACTTCCCCATAGCGTTCCCGTGGTCATCGCAACACTCGCCGGCGTCGGCCCTCTCCACACAAAGAGATTCTAACTTCATCAGAAAACAATACTTTATTCCAGTCCTCCAGAGTCTATGAAGCACAGTTTCGAGCAAACTGAAGTCGAGCAACACGGTGCTCACGGAGTAATTTAGGGTCCGGAGCCGGGCGGTAACTCCTGATATTGGCAGCCATAAGCCTCCTCTTAAAATTTGGTCCCAAATTTTTAAGATTATAAAATAAAAGGATGCCTTTTTGAAAAATGTAACTTATTAAAAACACAAATTTCTTTTGTGTTATGTAATGAAATCAGCTCAAAAAGTATTATGGTCTGTTTTTGATGTTTTTGAAATAAATGACACAATAAAAACCGGCCAAGAGCGTGTCGGGCCACGCTCAGTGTAGGGTTCCGTAGTTTCCCGTCCGTCACAATAAGTGTTCCCACTTATGAGTTTAAAGGTGGGTATCCATTATGTTCGCGCTCCAGCACCGCTCCGCGCTCCTGCAACTGCTCCCGGTAGTGGGTACGTGCGCAAACACGGAGCGTGCAACATTGCACGCTCCGCGGCAGGCGCTCCGACTCGTGACGGTTTTTAGCGCGAACACAAAGGGGAGTGCAGTGTGTCAAAGGGGAGCGCATGTAGAAGTGCGCGCGACGTATCCATTGGAGCAGTTGTAGGAGCGCGGAGCGCTGCTGGAGCGCGAACATAGTGGTAACCCAACTTAAAAAAGGCTATTTGTTACGGAACTCTAATAATTACGGAACACTAAAAACGGGCCCACAAAGGACGGTGATAACTAAAAAAAGAGTTATAGATTCCCGATAGAAGAAGAAGAGTTCCCGACCCAATGTAATAAGTACCTACAGCGCCATCTCTCGGGGAATTGGGTTACTAATTAATACATAGACGTGCCAGAAGTTTTCGGTGGTAATTTTGTATTGCGAGAACCGATTTTACTAATTCTTTTTTTGTTTGAAAAAAGATACGTTCAGGATAATAAAATATGTAAACGAAGTTAAAAAAAATGCTTGCATATACGATTATACTACAAACTTAGTCCAGAAATAATTTTGTACAACTTTTTGTCTTTTTTGTACAAAAACTGTTGTTTCCATCAAGTTCAAAATGGTTTTCCTAGAAAGTCCTTATAAAGTTCTACTTTTCAGATTTTTTTCATATTCTCTAAACTTATGGTTCAAAAGTTAGAGGGGGGGAGACACATTGTTTTTTACTTTTGGAGCGATTATTTCCGAAATTATTGTCATTATCAAAAAATGATTGTAGTAAACCCCTATTCATTTTTAAATACCTTTCCAACAATATATCACACGTTAGGGTTGAAATTAAAAAAAAAATCACTTCCCACTTTACTTAGGGGGGCTACCCTAATAAAACATTTTTTTTCCAATTAAAGCATATTTACATTTTTATAAATAATATAATATTTACATTATTATAAATTAGGTCCCGTGTGAGCGAGAGAGGTGACAAAACGAAACAGCCCTCTTAACGTAGGAAGGTACGTAGCTATCGGGTAAAATGGGGTAAATGAGACCCACAGGTGAATAGATACAAAACTTTAAACGGGTTTCCAAGGGCAACAAACAACGTTTATTTAGGTATAAAATTTGATTCAATACTCCTAGTCAAACTGGCTTCCAGTCCAACCAGATGCAGCTGACTACCAGTATTTTACGTGGAGTGACTGCCTATCTGACCTCCACAGCCCAGTTACTGGGTATGCGATACCCTTTGGTAAGACTGGTTGTCAGACATTCGGGCTTCTGACGACCCGTAACGACTGTCATCATCCACGAATGACAGCCGGGACCAACGGCTTAACGTGCTTTCCGAGGCACGTTTCAATTACGTGTTTCAAAAATGATGAAAAATAAAGGATTTCCCAATTTTCATATGTAAATTGCAGCGGGTGGGTTCTTCGTTCCCGCTTGAGAAATGTCGTATTATTATTACTTATTTGTATATTACAATAAATCATTCTATTATATAAACTTATCATGTTCAAACAAATCAGAAAATACAAACATTTGAAAATTAAGTTATGTTAACCTATGTTATATGTTTTGGGTTTTGTTTCCGCACTTAGTCCTTCAAGTGGACCATTGCACGTACGTGACGAAAAAAAAAAATAAGTCCTATAAAAAAGTAAAAAAAAAAAAGAAAATTAAATTAAAATTCAAATAATTATTGGGTCAAAATCGTCTTGTTCACAGGGAGAGGCAGGGAGGGAGGGGCTTGTAGCTAAGTAATCGATCGGTTGATCCGTGGATGGGTTATCATCTTTGCGTACCAAGAAACGTACAGCGTAGTAGAAAACGACGGTGAATATATTATTAATGATTAACAATTATTCATTTAATAAATACATACAAATAAAATAGTTGTATGTCGCTCATTAACAGTGGTCGGAGTAGGTAGAGCTGTTTTTGCTACTTGCGACATGCGGACATAACATGGATATGCCAAATATTATAAAAAATAATATAGAAATATATAATATTTCCTTGTGCAGTAAAGTACTCGGTATATTTAGTATTGTTTCTAACAGTTTTACTTAATTAATTCATATTTCACGAAGCTACCTCTAACAACATTCCAGGATCCCTGTGTGTGTATATAAGTAAGTATATACTGTTTGGGTGCTCACCTACTACCTGCTCATAACTGCCCACTTACCCATATTAACTCACTTAAATAAATCGTCAATTTCAAAATCCCGGGACTTCAGAGGCATATCCATGTTAACATCAATGTTTGCGGTCATTCACCCCAAACAGCTCTACCTACTCCGACCACTGCTCATTACTTATGAGCCAACCCGTATTGGGTTGGCTCATAAGTAATGAGCTAAGCCGTTGGTCCCGACTGTCATTGGTGGATCTTTGACAGTCGTTACGGGTAGGCAGAAGCCCGAAAGTCTGACAACCAGTCTTACCAAGGGGTATCGTATTATCCAGTAACTACCATGTACAATACTGATATTCAGCTACATCCGGTTAGACTGAAAACCGACCCCAACATAGTTGGGAAAAGGCTGGGCAGATGCAGATGACGATGGTCTTTTTCACAGATAGAATACCGTATTCAAGTAGGTAATATAATTGTTTTGTTTTGAAGACCCGTAGCACAGAGTTCAGTCCTGCCTACTTTATTAACACTTCTAAAGAAAAATAGGAAGCTTTTATAAGTCTGGCCACAAAATTAGTCAACAGAACATAATTTAGTTGCTTTTGGTTTTAACCGACTTTCAAAAAAGGAGGAGGTTCTCAATTCGTCGCGTATATATCTAAAATATATATAAAACAAAGTGGAGTTTGTTCGAACACTTATAACTCGAGAACAGCTGGACCGATTTTCATGGTTTTTGATTTTTTGTATTTGTCTCCGTCCCGAATAGCAGAATAACTAGTACCAGAGTCCTTGTCAAGACGAATCAAACGAACCCAAACTCTATAGAGTTGCATCGTTTTATTACTGAGTTCCCATGGCCACATTTAGGCTTCATCATCAGATCAGCTCCATGTCATAATAATATTGCATTGTCAGAAAATAAAACCTCTGGAATGACAAACTTTATTGTCTTTGGTTGGAGATGCGTCGAAATGTTGCCACATATTTTATTATTTATGTCTGTACATATTATATATTTTTATTGTTTTTTTAGGTTTATTTAGTTGATTGTGGCTATCTTAGCGTATGTTACTTGTTTTAATGGTCTCTGACAGCGATACACACCGCCGGCTTACGCTGAAAACCAGCGCCGTGGATTCGTGCCTTCGTGCACGGGCCGCGGCATTAGGCTGAGCGTGTAGCCATTTCGCGGGTTAGTGACGCACATTTCCAAAAACTCTTGTGTGTACTTATGTTTTTTTTTTGTTTTGTGTGGTTTGTTATGTTTTATTATTTTGTGTTTCGCTTTTCTTGTGTAGTTTGTGTGCGTCATTTTCACGTGAATAAACTGTTTTTCTTTCTTTCTTCTTTCTTTTCGTTCATCCGATTTACAAATGCATGTAAAATTTTAGCTCAATCGGAAACCGGGAAGTGAGTCAAATTTAACTTGCAAGATTCGATTACAGACTTTATTACACCGGGACAGATGAAACTAATTAAAATCTTGTAATAGACAAAGAAAACTAAACAAACTCACCTTGCCGTTTTGTTAAACCAAAAAAAAAAAAACACTCACAAACAATATAAGAGAAACCAAGAAACATTTTTACTATTAGTACGTCTTTCTAGACATTTTTAACCAACACGAAACAACAAACTCACCTTCAGATTTAATAAATAAAAAGTTTGAACACAATATCACTAAATAAAGTAGGATTACCATTTTTATTTTTAAACTTTTTCACATTAAAAAAATATCACAACTGCCCTGTATATAGGCGATACTGCAAATGGCGGCCGATTATGGTGACAATAAATTCCTATACTGTTCCCGGATTGAATTGGAATACGTCATGCGTCATATAAAGGTATGGTTCGCAAACAATAGTAACGTCACAAAATTAGTCAACAGAACATCATTTAGTTGCTTTTGGTTTTAACTGACTTTCAAAAAAGGAGGAGGTTCTCAATTCAAATTTATATAAAACAACGTCGGGTTTGTTCGAACACTTATAACTCAAGAACAGCTGGCCCGATTTTCATGGTTTTTGATTTGTTGTATTTGTCTCCGTCCCGAATAGCAGAATAACTATTAAAACATCGGAAAAATACACGAAAAAAAAATTATGTACAAAATTAATTTTCTCATACATCGGACAGGACAACGTCTGTCGGGTCAGCTAGTATATACAGTGTGATTCAAAATACCCCTGTTATACCGAAAACAGTGTATTGTTTAATACACTATTAGTTATTCTGGAAGGTCGCCATGGTCATATCTCAACTTTAAATAATTTCGGTTTTCTCTTACAAAATACAAATAATATTTTAATTTTGCTATGTCGTAGCAACCCTAGATAGGCGGAGCCAAATAAATCAATGACCGCAGGCCGTAGGTATGTAGGTATTGTCGCGTCCTTTGACCTGGCAAGCTGTTGCCTCATCGCGCGAGTGAAATGATCAGTACGGTAATTATTAAGTTTGTACATACCATTTTCCTTTTCAAATCCTGCGCAGCTTTACACACGTAGGTACACGTAAGTACACTCATAGTTTTAGCACATGAACTTATTCACAATAAGGACAACAAACACAAAAGGTACACAGAACTTAGACAGTTGTCTTGCTGCTGCAAGATTACCATCAGTCGCACCTACACACATTATCATGTCATAATATTCATTGTTCGCATATTCGGTCATGATTCCTCGCAAAATTCACTGCAATCCAACGCGAAACTAGACGACATGCATCCAACTCGAAAGAATGAAGTGAACTAGCGAAATAAATGCCTAATTACTTAACTAGCCTACAATAATAAAAATGTACACAATTTTAGGGATCAATAAGATATTAAGTGAATTCCGATAATAAATAGGTACTATTTTTAAAATAAAATATTGTACCTAGTGATAGCAGTGCACCTACATTTTGCTTACGGTATTTCTGTCCCATGATGTGATAAGCGGCCAGTTAAAATTGTATTATCGAGGTTGACTAGTATTTGTAGCATTAATTACAAATCTTAGTGGTTTACCTATTTTCTGTATTTTTTAAATGATAAAGAAATAAAATACATTGCCATAATTATGAAACAAATCTAATTCCAAAATAATCGAATACAGTATCCAAAAACCCCAACAAGATTGCCCGGTCTTAGAATAGAATCGCGTTATTATTACACATGTACGGAATCTTTTAGTGATTTTCTTTCCAAGGTGGCGGCGAGCTCAAAGGCCGCGCGCGGCGGCACGGCGGCACGCCAAAAGATTTTTGTAAGCTGAAATGATTTTGAATCTTATTTTTATGATTAAATAACATTCAAAATCATTTCAGTTTAAAAAATCTTTCGGATTTGAAGCATTCTTCAACCGATGCCGATATCCAATAAGAAAGCCGGAAGCAATGGGCGTGCAGTATAGTGTAGGAAATTGCAAGATATTGGTGGCATTTCTACCAATCGGAGGATTAAAACTCCAATTAATTCTTATAAAAATGTATTTCACCAAAGAGTAACGAAAACAGTTAGGTCGTTCGATATCTTACTTTTGAGGATAGATACCTGTTAAACAAATGGAATTAATTTTCATAGGGAGCTAATATTTATTTTATTAAACTTTTTACTAGGTATTTGTATTTTATAAAAACCTTGTAGTTGGGTTTAAACTGCAGTTTTATGCAGATGTATGTAGCTACGTCTACTTCTACTCTGCGTAGGTATTTCGCATATCACACTGGTATTCAAGACTTAATTCAATCTTGAAAAATAAAAATCAACTTGCCTCTCTGATGCAAGAAAATTATAGGCTTTTTACTATTATGTGTTAAGTGTCTTATCTGACGCATTCATCCCTATATCAAAGAAGAGAGAATAGAGGTCAACCAAATTTAGGGTTGACTCCATCAAAAATATGAAGAAAACTTTGACATGTCGAAAGCATTCAAAAACTTTAATGAACATTGTTGGGGACTTCATCTAATGATTAATAATGCACAACAGAATATGGGGCCGCTGGATCAAAAGAGGTCTTCTGAGTCACCCTGTATATATACATTATTTTATGTATGTGCACCGATTTCTCCATTTCTCCGTCAATTGTGGACCGATTTCGAAAATTATTATTTTTTTCTTTGAAAGGGTATACTCTCGAGGTGGTCCCATTGTCACCCAGTCAGAATCTAATATGGGGATCTCATGGAAATCGAGGGCAACCCCCAAATTTTAGTCACACCTATAGCAATTTGGATATTTTTTATAGTAACTCGTGCATTTACTCTTGGAAAGCACCATTTGGTAAAATGGAACTGATGATGAAGACCATACATGGCCACCGGAACTACTCAATAATAAGTATTCCACGGGTTGCGATTCGATTACGTTAATACACTACAACTAGCCGCGCTTGACTCGGTGGAACGCAGAGCTCATTGGCGACGTAAAACTGGTGGATGCCAAGCTTCATAGCTTGGCTCATCGCCGCAAGGTTGCCTGCTTGTCGGTCTTCTACAGATTGTACTTCGGAGAGTGTGCCCGAGAACTTCACGACCTCATTCCACCGGCCCCCTTCTACCATCGGACATCTAGACGCACTGCCAGTTACCATCCCTACCTGGTTGCTATTCCACCAATTCGCACTAAGCGCTTCCAAATGTCTTTTATAATGCGCACAGCAAAGGAGTGGAACTCACTACCTGCGTCTGTGTTTCCGAACGCATAAAACCCTAATCTCTTCAAAGTGAGAGTGAACAGGCTCCTTCTGGGTAAGCTCACTCCATCGTCGACTTTGTCTCTCGTCACCTCTGACCTAGACTAGAGTCAAGAGCAAACACATCTCAAAAAAAAAAAATGGTTACTAAGCAATTTATGCTCGTCACAATGCATATGGTGAAGTGGAGCTAATGGTGACTTCACCATCAGCTCCAGTTCTCCTGGTTCGTACTAGGAGAACTCAAAAATTAACGTACTTACATTGGGAAAAGCAATATTTTGTAAAATGGTGAAGAGCGGTTGACATTAGTCTATGTAACTTAGATACATTACAAACTGACCCACTAATAAGTGAAAAATAAAATACTTTTTACAAAAAAATAACCAAAAAAAAAAAACACTACAAAGTGAAATATAATTTTAATTTCAGAAGTCGGTGGCAAAAAACTAAAATACAAATCCGAATACACTGACTTCCGAAATTAAAATTATTTTTTACTTTGTAGTATTTTTTTTTTGGAAGTCGGTTAATTTTTTGTAAAAAGTTTTTTTAAGTGTTGCGGTTAATGGTAAGTATTTGTTCTGCCAGGTTCGCGGGTTGTTTGAAAGAGTTACTTTGTCCGTGACACAGGCAACTGATGGGACACGGGTAGGTTTTAGTCAGTAAAAGTCTGACACCCCTCCCGTCCCGCCCAGAACGGGAGAAGTTATTTGATGATTTCTCAACAAAAAAAAAAAATAATAATAAAATCGGATGCTATTTGTAGTAAGGGCAGAAAAGTGTTGATGATGATGGTGAATCATGAAGTCGCTCTGCAAAGTCCAAAATTTTCCAAAACTCGATGGGCCATATTTACGACCGCGTGAATATGAATATACGTGAAATTGAATTGGGGTAGGTAGAACTACAGAAAGCCACATGCAGGAACATCGAGGTTACCATGGATACAGTACATGATTCTGAAACCCCGTACGTTGAAACATTTCATCGGTTATTTAAAAAAAAAAGTCGTTCCATACATTTTGACCGCGGTTGCACTTTTCTATGAAACAGCAGATTTTTGATGCGTAACATATTTCCATTTGATTTCCTGCAATCTGTGGGAGTGATTTCGTGAAAAGGGGCGGAAGTGTGTAACAGGGAGCCGGGGAAGCGCGCGCTATTTGATTTGACCAATGAGCGCGCGCGGTGCTAGAGTTGCACGTCAGATGGTACCAACCCAAACAGATGTCAGATGTTACACATCATATCGAACCTTTACCGCCGACTTAGTGTAACCGACAAAACCAAAATATGTATATTGAAGGTTTTTTTAAATATTTTTTACTAATAATTGCGCTATTACATTAAAATTTAACATAGCTATTAATATAAATGTATTTTGGTGGAAAAGTTGACGAGTCATTGTCCGTTATAGTTTAAAAGTTTTTTTAAATATCGTTTCTGATGAAAAACACTGTTTAGATAAAATGTCGCTTACGATAAGTCGGCGGTAATGACTCGATATGCGACTGCTGTAAGGCTCGCTCGTTTTTTTTTTTTGAGAAACAACGATACGCTAGGGTGTCTAGATGAATTCATGGTTATAGTTTGCACGTCTATCTCCCTACCTCCCTGTGTATTACCCCATCCATGTTCTTACGTCATCTACCTAGATTTTTCCCCAGCTACGTTGGGGTCGGCTTCCAGTCTAACTGGATGCAGCTGAACACAAGTATTTTATGCAGCGACTGCCTATCTGAGGAGCTTGTGGCTAAGTAATAACAGCCGCACGGGTCGATCCATCAGGTTAAGCTACGCTTGCCGGGGTTGGTCCGTGGATGGGTGACCATCTTTACATACCGAGACTCCTCCGTGCTTCGGAAAGCACGTTAAGCCGTTGGTCCCGGCTGTCATTCGTGGATCTTTGACAGTTGTTACGGATGCTCAGAAGCCCGAAAGTCTGACAACCAGTCTTACCAAGGGGTATCGTATTACCCAGTAACTGGGTTGTGGAGGTCAGATAGCAGTCGCTCCATGTAAAATACTGGTATTCAGCTGCATCCAGTTAGACTGGAAGCCGACCCCAACATAGTTGGGAAAAGGCTAGGCAGATTGATTGACTGTCTATCAGACTTCCAAAAGCCAGTTACTGGGTAACACGATACCCGTTGGTTAGTTCATACATAACGTCACAAAAGTGCACCGGTTGAGAGTACTACGCACCTTTCTTTTTTAGTAACATCATCAAGAACACCTGTCCTTTTAAGGCGTTCATTCACTTTATAGAATATCCTAATGAAATAATTTATCTGGTCACCCTAACTGTGAGCATGACTATGAAAACAGGATAAAAGCCTAAATATCCTGATTTATATAGGGAACAATAACTATCGTAGCATTTAATTGGTTTTTTCCCTGTACACATAATGTCACTCAGTGTGTAGGTACTTTTCATGACTATTTGTGCTTATATATTTTGATTTGCCAGTCTGAGTCAGTAAAATGCTTTGATACAGGACATATTTTTTACTTTGCCAGGTATAGTTTTGTAGGCCTAAAACTCATATATATCGTCTGTCCTTTCTTAATGAAATAGAAAGAAAAAGATGTACTGAACTTAAATGTTGTTTTGTTTGTGAACAAGGAGATCGGCGCCACTGTCAATGACTTCACGAGTAATTGTTGTGTATATTATTTTAAAACTCGATCATGTAAGATATATTATGTTTAAATGAAAAATAATCTTCTGTGTAATGCTTGTGATTTTCTGTGAATATTTACCTACAATAAATAAATATTAATATTATATTATTTATTAATAGGCATGCAGGATGTTCACCTAATATTTAGAGCTTACAAACATATTTAGCCTAACGAGACGTACACATACGTGTTTTAATAAATTGATTCACTTATAAAAATACAACAGATTGGCCCTCATCTTACCCTCATCTCGGGGTAAGAAATAGGCTATTTTGGTTTGAAAAACGCAGAGATTACAGTGAAAAAATTTACAAGTTTATGTCACGCATGGCAGCTCTCTCATTCAACGATGTTTACCAATGCTCAGAGCTTAATGAAGCATTTGAGCTTTCACATGACACAATAACTCTATTTTACAATTTATGTTTCCCAAAATTAAATGTCATAAAAACTTTTTAGCAAAAAATAAAACCGACTTCCAAAACAAAACACTACAAAGTAAAAAATAACTTTAATTTCGGTAGTCGGTGTCTTTGGTTTTGTATTTTCGTTTTTTGCCACCGACTTCCGAAATTAAAGTTATTTTTTACTTTGTAGTGTTTTGTTTTGGAAGTCGGTTTTATTTTTTGCTAAAAAGTTTTTATTTTTCACTTTTTAGTTGTGGAACCTACCCCATACAAATTCGAATACATAATTGAGCACAATAATTGTAGATATAGCCATGTAAATAACAGGAATAGGAAGTTATTAAAACATCATCACATCATCCATATAAAATAATTGGGAAATATACGCATTATTGAAGCTTACTCAAAAACTCCCCAAGCAAAGTTAATAAAATTTATATGGGACCACCTCGGAAGTATATCCTTTCAAACAAAAAAAGAAGTTTCCAAATCGGTCTATCTGTAATTGAGTAATCGCGTAACAAACATACAAAAAAAAAAACATACAGACGAATTGAGAACCTCCTCCTTTTTGAAGTCGGTTAAAAATAACAAATAAACCTACTCGAAAGAAGTGGATTACGCAAGGCTTGAAAAAATCTAGCTTAGGAAAGAGAAGACTATACAGCGTGTCCAGTAAATAGCACGACATACTGCAGGGGGTGATAGCTTGGGTCACTACCTATCAATACAACACAATATATGTTCAGCAAAATCTTACGGATTTACAGTTTTACAAAATTTTCCGAAATATCGAAAAATCTCTACCTTGAAACAGATTTTTAAGCATCTCGTAATGAAAAATCCTTTTCTAGAACTTTTTTTACATCAAATTATTCGTGAATAGGTTACTCTACTCATTATAAGTTTTTTTTTGATCAAAAACAAGAAAGTTTTGAAGAAATAGTTTTTTTTGTTAAAATTTTCACAGAACGATTTTCTTTTCGCATAACTTTAACCTACAGTGGTGAAAAAAAATCCGTAAGATTTTGCTGAACATATATTGTGTTGTATTGATAGGTAGTGACCCTAGCTATCACCCCCTGCAGTATGTCGTGCTATTTACTGGACACCCTGTATTTAGAATATGCTCAGTCACCCAGAAATAAAACGGCACACCTTAAAGAGTACAATGTTTCTAAACTATATTTAAAAATGTACGATTCAAGCTCAAAAGATACAAAATTCTAAATATAAAATAAAATCTAAAAACACATGTAGTTAAAGCAGCATGGAAATTAATAAAAACAAATTTGGCCGCTGACATAGACACGACTGATATAAAATGTATAAAAAGAGATAATGAAGAAATTTCTAACAAAAAGGAGATAGCCGAAAATTTTAATAACTATTTTATTAATTTAACCAAGAGAGACAAACCTTTCGTAACGAATAACCAAAATTTGGAAAACATCGCTTTTAATCCAAACACATTTTTTCTAAGTCCAGTAGATAAGGAGGATATTAGTAAAATAATTTATTCATTTAACAACACTAACTCTACCGGGTATGACGAGATAAATACAAACACAACCCAGTTACTAGGTAATACGATGCCCCTTGGCAAGACTGGTTGTCAGACTTTCGGGCTTCTGACGACCCGTAACGACTGTCAAAGATCCACGAATGACAGCCGGCACCAACAGCAGGAGGGGTCTTCGTATGTAAAGATGGGCACCCATCCACGGACCAACCGCGGCAAGTATAACTTAACCTGCTCGATCGACCCGTGCAGCTGTTGCTTAGCCACCGGCCCCTCCTACATTACACACAGACACTTCAGTTTTATTTATATGATTTATATGTCTAGATAAATTTAATTTTTGACAGGCCAGTTGGCGTGGTTGGTTAAGATACCACCTATCACGCCGCAGGTCGTGGGTTCGATTCCCATCCAGGACAAACATTTGTGTGCATGAACATGTCTGTTTGTTCTGAGTCTGGGTGTAATTATCTATATAAGTATGTATTTCCAAAAAAAAAAAAAAGTAGTATATGTAGTATATCAGTTATCTGGTTTCCATAGTACAAGCTCTGCTTAGTTTGGGATCAGATGACCGTGTGTGAAAATGTCCCAGGATATTATATTATTATTATTATTTTTATTATTAATTTCTTGTAGTTGTTTATTATTCAATATCCATGAATATGAGAGTCAGCTGCCGTATCCAAGGGGAATCCAAAGTTACAGTCCTTCAAAATGGTTGAGCTGAATGGTGCTGATCCATGCGTCATATTCTTGAATGGGCGCCGTTAGTAGCCCAGAGAAGCGGTTTCATTTTGACAGTCCAACAACATTCATTGCAATATTTACGGTATTGAGAAGGCAAATTTTTCGGACATATGAAGCAATGGATTAGCAATTTGCTTCAAAATGATTCAGATTCCGATTGATAGCGTGTTACGCAATTAGGGCGTCCTATAAGGTGTTGGCGCGGTATGAAATTACTTTTACCCGACTGCGCGATGCAAAGGAGGGTAATATGTTTGACATCTATTCTAATATTATAAGGAGGAAGAATTTGTATTTTTGATAAGAAAATTTGAATTTTCTTACGTTTTTTGCTATTTGCAAGAATAATACTTTATTTAACATACAACTTAATACAAGTTGTATGTTAAATAAAGTATAATTCTCGACCGTAACAAATATGTATTTACAGAATTATAATCATTAGAATCAGTAATACAGTTAGTATAATGAATAACTTACCGAATGTTAGAAATCTAGGACCCAACATCGTCTTAGATAAAGAGGTGCTTAAAACTGTAGACTCGGCAGTTTTTCTGGGCATAACAGTAGATGCCAAACTTCATATATCAAGCCTAGCGGGAAGGCTCAGTTCAGCCGCTTACGCCGTCAGGAAAGTAAGACAATACACTGACGTTGATACAACTCGGTTAGTCTATTTTAGTTATTTTCATAGCGTTATGTCCTACGGTATTCTGCTCTGGGGCAAAGCTGCTGGCATTCAAAATATATTTGTACTTCAAAAACGGGCTGTTCGAGCAATTTAATTTAAAATTTATTTAATTTTTCTCTGAGAGATTTTTTTAAACATATTGGTATTCTCACAGTGGCATCACAATTCATCTTCGCCAACATCTTATATATTAGACAAAATATACATTTATACACTAAAAACAGTGATATCCACAATGTTAACACCAGAAATAAGGACAAATTACGTGCTCCGTTTCACCGGCTTCATAAGGTTCATAACTCATTTGTTGGGCTCGGTATATCCTTTTCCCTCTTCCTTGCTAGATTTGGCCTTCAATGCGTTTAAAGCTAAAGTAAAATCTAACCTTTGTTCGAAGGCATACTATTCTATCAACGACTACTTAAACGATAAGAGGCGACCAACTAGGTCGCTATGATTAACTCAAGACAATGTTTATGTTCTTTCTCCAGAATTAGCTTATCTACTGACAGGAACTCATATAGTTCATATAATTATTTATTTTCTTTGACTGTAAAAGTCAATTAATTTTAATTTTATTTTTATTTATCATTGACATAATCTACTCATTACAATGTTTTTTTTTAATGAGTGGTACTGCAATATGTGGTTAGCTAGTGACCTCGATAATTGATCATATTATTGTTGCCTGAGCAACCGGCAGCCAGTTCGTCATCCCTTAGATGTCACTGCTTGCGGTAGCGTCGGGGGCGGGTTGCCTCCTTCCCTCAAATATGGCGAGGGGGGTGATGGCTGAACTCTGCGTTATGCTCGTGAACGGGTGCTGCTTGTGGTGACTGGTCGTCTTGCTGTCCTTGGTTTTGTTTTGTTATTAGTAATTAACTTTGTTTATATTACTTCGATGGTCCTAGTTTATTATTTGTGACTTCGAGTTACAGCTTCATGTACAATCTTCATATATGTAAGTGGGCACATCCTTTATTACTGGAGGCCTTTATTTAGGTATAAAGTTCTGCTTACGTTTTTATTTTTTTATTTTTGCTTGAGTATAGTTTTCGATTATTCTTTTTTCTTTTTTTTTTGTATATTGGCGTGTGCTAGCTTACGTATAGCAAATAATTTAATTTAATGTTTTGTGTTGCGTAATGTACCTAAATTATTATGCGCAGTGTTGTATAGATGCAATTTTTTTTTTAACTGACAGCTGTGCTGCTGGGGAGTTTGTTGCGCCACTTCTTCTCCCCAGCTAAAGCACTAGGAAGTGGTGAAAGGTGGGCGTTTTGGGGGACTGTCTTATGTAATTTTGACGTTCAAAAAGTGCTAATTCTCAGCCTAGTTTGAATAAATGACTTTTGATTTTGATTTTAATCCTCAAATGCCAAGATTTCATGAAATCATTCATTAGGATTACCTGGTCTTAAAGAGTGGTATTGATCACACTGATTACATTGAACACATACTTGTTACGGCCGCGAATTACATTCTGATCAACGTACAACCTCTGTGCTAATACTGACTTGTAAATTGCAAAAAACGCAAGAAAATTTGTTTTTCGCGGGCTACCCTGACGCTTTCCCCTTAAAATCGCTTTTTTTTTAAATTTCAATACATACACAGTATTGTCAATATTATTGCGTGTCTGTGGGCGAAAAAAGTATCTCCTGATAAGTCTGCTCGCCTAGTACCATGCTTCACAAAATGTTAATTTGACCTGTGTGATTCTTTTCTCATCACAGGCACTTCTAACGTTGAGTGTACTTAGGTAGAACGGCTGTAACGCGATTGATCCGAGAACAATAATATTACATACATACGTATCGAATTGACAACTCCTTTTTTTGAAGTCGTTAAAAATTATGTCAAATTAGGCCATACACGGACGTTACGCATAGCGGCCGTAGTGCGGCTTCGCCTTTTTTTGAAGTCGGATACTTTTTTGAAGTCGGGTACTTTTTTGAAGTCGGGTACTTTTTTGAAGTCGGGTACTTTTTTGAAGTCGGGTACTTTTTTGAAGTCGGGTACTTTTTTGAAGTCGGGTACTTTTTTGAAGTCGGGTACTTTTTTGAAGTCGGGTACTTTTTTGAAGTCGGGTACTTTTTTGAAGTCGGGTACTTTTTTGAAGTCGGGTACTTTTTTGAAGTCGGGTACTTTTTACGTAGTCGGGTTTTTGATTTTTTAAACTTACTATTTTTTTATACGTTCTTTTTAGGGTTCCTTAGTCAACTAGGAACCCTTATAGTTTAGCCATGTCTGTCTGTCCGGCCGTCTGTCCATCGTCGCTTAATCTCTGTGACCGTTAGCACTAGAAAGCTTAAATTTGTTACTTATATGTATATCAATCACGCCGACAAAGTGGTAAAATAAAAATTGGAAAAAAAAATTCATTAGGGTAGCCCCCCTATATGTAAAGTGGGAAGTGATTTTTTTTTTAATTTCAACCCTAACGTGTGATATATTGTTGGAAAGGTATTTAAAAATGAATAGGGGTTTACTAAAATCATTTTTATAATGTCAATAATTTCGGAAATAATCGCTCCAAAAGTAAAAAACAATGTGTGGGGGACACATAACTTTTGAACCATAAGTTTAGAAATATTAAAAAAATCTGAAAAGTAGAACTTTATAAGGACTTTCTCGAAAAATCATTTTGAACTTGATGGAAACAACAGTTTTTTGTACAAAAAAGACAAAAAGTTGTACAAAATAATTTCTGGACTAAGTTTGTAGTATAATCGTAATTATTAGAGTTCCGTAACAAAAAACCCTTTTTTAAGTTGGGTTACCACTATGTTCGCGCTCCAGCAGCGCTCCGCGCTCCTGCAACTGCTCCAATGGATACGTCGCGCACACTTCTACATGCGCTCCCCTTTGACACACTGCACTCCCCTTTGTGTTCGCGCTAAAAACCGTCACGAGTCGGAGCGCCTGCCGCGGAGCGTGCAATGTTGCACGCTCCGTGTTCGCGCACGTACCCACTACCGGGAGCAGTTGCAGGAGCGCGAACATAATGGATACCCACCTTTAAACTCATAAGTGGGAACACTTATTGTGACGGACGGGAAACTACGGAACCCTACACTGAGCGTGGCCCGACACGCTCTTGGCCGGTTTTTTCAACTCTTTTTTTGGGGTGGGAAATTATCGAATATCTTCTCCTCTCCCGCTCTGGGCGGCGCAAGGGCGTGTCAGACTTCTACTGACTAAAACCCACCCGTGTTCCTTCTGTTGCCTGTGCCAGGGCCACGGTAACTCCCCCTACTGGAGCAGTTGACGCACAGATCTCTTATGTACTAAGGATAAAAAATTGTTTGGATGAATTTCCGCCGGTATAAAATTACTTTTAGGGTTCCGTACCTCAAAAGGAAAATACGAAATCCTTATAGGATCACTCGTGTGTCTGTCTGTCCGTCTGTCAAAGTCAATTTGATCTTTTCGGCGCAATTTAATCCAGCAAGTTAGCCCTGCCGCGCGTCCCAGCCAGCAGCTACGGCCGTCTCCGCTTCAGCACGTAGTTGTTGGGCACGCACAGAACACCTCCTTTAACACCCCCTGAATTTTTATTATACCCTTGATTAATTTATGTCGCCCCGTGGTCAATGCAGCACACGTAAGTAAATTATTCTTTATATATTTTATTTAATCTGGTGGAAGCAAAACATAACAGAAAACGCCAATATTTTTAAACTAATTAGGACAAGGATTTTATTTTTGAATTAGCTAGGAAGGGCTCCTGGTTAAATAATAACAGCCGCTCGGGTTGATTGCAGGTTAAGCTACGCTTGCCGCGGTCGGTCCGTGGATGGGTGACCATTCAATAATATACCTATGTCGAGACCCCTCATCACGTTACACCGTTGGTTCCTGTCCCAGCTGTCTTTGGTAGGTCTTTGACGGGTATCGTATTACCCAGTTACTGGGTTGTGGAAGTCAGATAGGCAGTCGCTTCATGTAGGTAATTTACTGGTATTTTATTTTATTTCTTTTAGGAAAACTTACAGCTAAACAGATACAGTAAGTAATAGTTTAAACAAAATATGGCCAATTACAAGTTTTCACATGTAGTATAAAATTTCATGAAACGGGAAAATAAAAATATACTAAATTGACACAAAAAACAGCAAAATTACTATTAACGCTCGAAGAAACTATTAGTTAACATATTCCTCAATTTAGCAATACTAGTATTAAAAATGTCGATATCAGCTTCCCGGCAGGTTGCATTGTACAACATACGACTCGCTCTAACCCTGTATGAGTTCCGTCTGTATATAGTGACTACCACTGGGGTGTGCAATAAATCAGAACTACGTAAGAATGCAGACGGCACTCGCAGCCCGACCTTATTTAACAGCTCGCTAACACCAGTTGTTCCATTAGCAATTTTGAAAAGAAACACAAGATCTGTTATTTTCCGCTTTTCGTAAAGTGGAAGGATATGAATTTTTTTTACAACGGTAGGTATAATTAATTAAAAACGTTTTAGACCGATATTGAATGTGCCTTAAAAACCTTTTCTGTATGCTCTCAATACGATTTATGTAGACATTATAATTGGGGTTCCACACTTGAGAGGCATACTCCAAGTGACTACGAACAATAGAACAGTATAATATTTTAATAGTCTTTATGTTTTTGAACTCCGAGGACACCCGAAGAATGAAACCTAGTGCTTTTGATGCTTTCTTCACTATATTGCTGCATTCGGTTACGCTAGATGGCACCACAACAAAGTTGGGGAAAATGCAGATTGATTGATTTAATTTAATTTAATAATGTATCCTAGGGGATTAGTAAGAATAGTTCTTAGGTAGCTAATGTAATCCCTACCTATATGCTATAAAACATGTGTTTATTTTTTTAGACATTTATAAATAAATATTTATTTATTACACACAATATAAGGCTAAATAATACATAATATGTATAATAGGTACCTAACATCAAAGCTGTTTGCGCATAGGTATTTAAATCTTGCCATACAATATTATTATTATAATTACTGTAAACAGCGTCATCTATCTTGTATTGCATGAAACACGTACTCGTGGCGAGTACTAGCATATAGTTTGCGTGAGTGACTTCATGGGACTGAGTTTTCACGGAACTGTAATAACTCGGGACGGCATTGATGAAGGTAGTTTAATATTGGCTAAGTATATGAAATTACTGTCAATATACTGTCATTTTGCTAAATAGACTCATTTATTTATAGATACTTTATAAGTCTCTTCCATCTTTCGATAAATTATCGTTAAAAATTGATGGCGGTTAAACATCCATTTTCAATATAAAATAGATCTAAAAAGCGATTGCCATTTATTTTTTAACAAACATCGAACATTAACAAGACTGACAGCGTCAATTCAAAAATGGAATAATGCGTTAATTTTTTTACTGAAAAAGAATTTTCTTTAAAGTCGGCCAGCCTCAAAAAATGACGATAGTAACTTTGAGTTAAGAGGGTTTCAAGTCTTTCATGTACCTATTCTGTTGTACTCATCTATTCGAGCATAGAGATTTGGGCGGCTCTTGGCGCATGCGTACAAAACAGTGCCCTGCTTATCCAGTCGGAGACAAAATGGCTACCCGACGGACCGTCTGCAATTGATTTTTTTTCCCCACGAAACTAGTAACCACATACATTTCAGCCTTACTGTGTTTAAATAAATTATTTAAAATTAACCGCGTACCACACACCGAGTAAGTGTAAAAATAAATTGTTGTGTAAAGCTAGCAGGTTATAACTGTGTCGTGTGTATTAATCGTTATTACATGTTAAATCATCAGTTTTTCTAACAAATGCATAGACTTAAGTGTTTTATGTCACCCCGTGGTCGATGCAGCACACGTAAGTAAATTATCCTTCATTTAATTCACCAGTTTAGTTCAGTTCGTGTGACCTAAAATCTGTCTAATGCAGTTAGTAACAGACCGACAAATGTTGAGGCGTCAACGATGCCGCGCTAGCTAAAGAAAAAAAAAGTGACGGTTAATTTTTGCCGTATTTTCTTTTAATTTCGAACTGGAATTTTGTAATTCGAACTCAAGTGTTCCAATTGCAAAAAAAGTATGACGTATTCGAGTTGAACGATTTAAAAATTGCACGAATGACATAACATTAATGTGTTATAATGTTCGGCAGCCACAGTGGTTTTCCCTGAATTTTAGAAATCCTATAGCCGTCTCTCTCTGACTCCTATTACGGTCTCTTTCTGGCTACGTTCCTGAATGGGTGTTAAGCATGCGCTGTCCTATCCTGGTGATGTCTGGACAATTTAATTTAGTGAGGGTTTCCATGTTTCACGGGCGATTTTTTCGCCAATGTCAAAGTTGACACATATTCCGTTGCGAATGTGTGTGTGACGAGAAATTATGTGTAAGGTTAATCTTATTATTGGTCATTGTAACCATGTAATCGTATTATCTAAGTAATCTTAGATATGAACACAAAAATTTAGCGGATCGATGCTCCTAGAAGAAATAGGTTAGAATTTTGGCTTGAGAAAATTTCGACAATTCAATTCGATGCATAAAATATTGTTTATTTCATAATAAATTATTCATTCTTTTAACACTAGGTACTATTTTCAGGATCATTAAACTGTTTAATCATTTGTACATAATGACCTATTTTTGAGCTCTAATTACTCGTCCACAATTACGTCGATCTCGGTAAAAATAGAGTCACTTTCGTCATACTATAGAAAAGTACGTTGAAAAGAACCTTTTTAACGCAAATAATAATTAGTTATCTATTCTGTCGACCTTGTAGGTATATGTAAATTATGGTCATCAGTTACTGAAATCGCTTTTCGCAACGATGTTGGGGTCAGCTTCCAGTCTAACCGGATGCAGCTGAAAACCAGTATTTTACTTGGAGCGACTTCCCATCTGACCTCCGCAACCCAGTTTCTGGGTTCCCGGCCCATGGTAATACAGTCAGTTACTGAAATATATAATTAGTTTAATAAATAATTAGTAAGTAAAGCATTACAGTATTTTAATCACAATAATAATAATACGATTTATTTCTTTATATATTTTTATAATCAATGACCTCCCATTTTTAATCTATTTAGGTATGTCGTGTACATTAACGAAAAAAACATTATACAAAAACAAAAAAAGAACAAGCTACTTCAAAAACAAATCACTACTAAGTGAAAAATAACTTTAATTTCGCAAGCCAGTGTTTTTGGATCTGTATTTTAGTTTTTTGGCACCGACTTTCGAAATTCAAGTTATTTTCCACTTTACAGTTTTTTTTTTTTGTAAAATATAGTTTAAAATTTTTCACTTTTTAATTAAGAAGTATTATAACATCATCAAGATCAAAGTTGATTAATTTTGATTGATTTAATAAAATTTATATGGGACCACCGCGAAAGTTTCCTCTAATGAAAAAAGAATTTTTAAAATCGGTCCACAATTGACGAAAATATCGATAAACATGCATAAAAAAAAACAGACGAACTTAAAACTTTCTTTTTTGAAGTCGGTTATAAAGCCGTCATTTATCCAATAGTGGTAATTATAAAGCACGACTATCTGTATAAAAAAATGACAGCTTTTTTTCACAATCTTCGCATACAGATCTTTTCCAAAAGACATGGGATAAATTGGCCCGCAGTGGTTGAAAATTGCAATGTGTGTGATCTTTTGACATTCCAAAAAGAAGGGTTAATAATCTCTCTGTCTACATAAGGCGAGTTTGACCAAACTTTTATACCTAGTAAATATAAGTCTAATCCAGCGAATAAATTTTTAATTTTTGACAATTTTCTTTTAAAAAAACTGTCAAACGTCCATTTTATTCCACGGATAAAATATACCTGGCTTTGGTTAAATCAGCACTTACACAGAGAGATTATAATATATAATAGATCTTTACATATGAAATTTTTGATACCGGCTAGTACGAAGATCAATATTTTTCATTGTATTTAGAATTCCAAATTCAAATAAATTTTATCATGACATTAAAAAAACATAAGTTGTTCATTTGTTTTCCAGCCGTTCGATTTTTCTTTAATATCGATGTTTCTGTAACCATGGAAAAATAGAAATTGCATGCTATTTTCGAATACGAGTTCCGTGGTGGCACCAACGCAACACAGACCGCACGCAATATTAACGACTTGTATGGACGAAGGTACCGCAAGTGAACGCACAGTGCGTTTTTGGTTTGATCGCTTCCGTTCTGGAAATTTCGATCTCAACAATGAGCCCCAGGGAAAAATTTCAAATACAACGAGGCGGTGAAAAACGCTTTTAAAGAATTTATCGATTCCCGTCCCCAGGATATCTATAGCAGACACATCAACGAAATTTCATTAAAATGGCAAAAGTGCATCGATAATATTTATTTAAAAAAAAATTGTTTCTTTTTTTTTCTATGTCAATCGGCAATTTCATAGGTAAAAGACCTATTATCTAATTTAATTGGTGTTCTATCTCATAGACATAGACATCTATGTCTTGTCCACAGACATTAATTATAAAAAAATATCAAATGCAGGGTGGCATCTGGACTCCCCTTTCGAGTTAAGTACCAGAAAGATTTTGGGTACACCTGTATCTACAGACACATATGCATCATCTGTCGTGAGCTCAACCTTATCTTAGAGAGCTAGACGAGCCGACACTGCACTTTCTCGCTTAGCTGCAGTTAATTTTAAAATTTCAGGGTAATCGAAAACGTAATTATTATTATAACTTTTGGGGGGGAAACAAAAACGGGGGGAATAAGTACCATCAACAATACCATCAATGCAGTGGGAGCATATAATTTGGTATCTAGGTACCAGCTACCGATTTAGCAAATACAGTCATCTGCCTAGCCTTTTCCCAAATATGTTGGGGTCGGCTTCCAATCTAACCGGATGCAGCTGAATACCATGAAGCAACTGCCTATCTGACCTCCACAACCCAGTAACTGGGTGACACGATACCCCTTTGGGAAGACTGGTTGTCAGACTTTCGAGCTTCTGACGACCCTTAACGACTGTCAAAGATCCACGAATGACATCCGAGAGCAATGGCTTAACGTGCTTCCCGAAGCATGGAGGGATCTTGGTATGTAAAGATGGGCACCCATCCAAGAACCAAAAGCGGCAAGCGAAGCTTAACCAGATCGATGGACCCGTGCGGCTGTTATTACTTAGCCAGCTTACTTAGCTTTATCCAGAATGTAACCCATAGTGAGGTCATCACAGGAAATTCAACATGGCGGAAGTTCTTAAGAATTTTTCATTTCATATGTTCATTTTAACCTTTATCATTTTTCAGAGCCGTTATAAAATAACACAGTAATGTCATACTTTTGTGCGAAGCCAAAAGAAAAAGAAAAAAAAGAAAAAGATGTCATACTTTAAACATCATTTCGAAATTAGAACGGTGTCTCGTTGTGAATCCGCGATGATTTACTTTAAAAACAAATGAGTTGATTTGGGACCAAATCAACTTTACGAAATGTTCTTTGAATGTTGAGTTTTGGCAATGGTTGGCAACAACAATTATGTTATTATGCGCTCAGGCTAACCCCAATTATTTTGTGTTGGGGTCGGTCCATTCTCTCCGGATGCTGTTGAATATCTAAAGGCATTATTGTGGCTCAGGAGCCCTTCAAATTGTTCAAGTAAACATCAATATATTTTTTGCTTCATGGATTTTTGTAAAGTCATTATTTTGGTGAGAGAGGGAGAAAGCAATAACCTCGCATAACTTTTGCTAGCTTTTGCCTCGGGAAAGTACTACCAGGATAAATAAAAAGTAAATTCCACTGCATGATGCACTGGTCGACGTCATTACGTCAACGCCGGCTGTCGCTGAAAACCAGCGCTGAGGCTCTGTCTCGTATGGGGTCGCGGCATTATGCTGAGCGACGGCCGTTTTGCGTGAATGTGACGCATATTTTCCCCAAACTTGTTCTTTAATTGTTTTATTTTGTTATTTTATTTCTTTGCGCCATGTTTATCGCAAATAAACGTATTTTCTTTCTTTCTTCTTTTTTCTAAATTTAAAAAATCAAAAACCCGACTGCGGCAAAAGTGAACTTTAAAAAGATCGTGTTCCTAACACGATGATCTATTTTGTCTCCGAACAATCTCAACAGGCGGAGGCAATAGGTCTTTATTGTTACATTTAAGAAGATGCCTCTGACTTACCCCGGCTTCCTTGACGGCCGAAGCGTAGGTTTTGGGAGAATTTTTTTTTGAAAACAAATTTTGGTGCCCTAAAAGTTCCGCCATTTTGATTTATTTATAATTTCCAGTGACACTCGCGCAATAAAGGCGAATCTAACGACATATCATTCATCAAAATCAGATCAGCCGTTTAGGCTACAGGAGGTCACAATGGAACGGATATACCTACATAGTATCCTTCTGGGTCAGTCGGGTAAAAATGATCTTTTTTATGACATAAATGTGAAAAGTTAGCAGACAAAGTAACTTTCGCATTAATATTATAATCATCATTCTCCTACCCTTATCCAAATTTATTTGCGGTCGGCGCAACATGTTTTTTCTTTCATACTTCTCTATTAGTCGTCATCTCGGTAGTCACTCCCTTTCTAGACATATGAAAATATACACAGAGTCCATCCATCGTTTCTTTGGGCTTCCCCTACTCGTATAAATACCTATATTTAAATATAGTATTGATTTATCATATGTTTACTTTGTTTATACCTACGTTTTTAAATAACAAAATTATTTTTATATTCGCACATGAATTTCCACAATTTGCATTTTATTTATACTATTTTATAATTCACAGCGGGTAATTAAATGCCAAAGGGTAATCAGGCATTGTATTCAATCCGATAATAAAAGGTAAACAAATCGTTAAATACATTAGCATTACGCGAGTATACCTCGAAGAAAAAGACAGAAGTCTAAAGGTACACCCAATTTTCGCCAAATATAATATTTTATGGTCTATGTAATATTGCTATTAGCATGTAATATTGCTATTATCAAATGAGGAAAATGCCGTCTGGAAAGTTTTGAGTATGAATGTCAATGGCTATAAGAAAGACCAAAGAAGCGATGGATGGACTGTGTGAAAGATGATCTATCTAGAAAAGGAGTGACTACCGAGATGACGACTAATAGAAAAGTATGGGAGAAAGAGACATGTTGCGCCGTCCACAAATAAATTTGGTTATGGGCATAAGAATTATAAGTTTGTAGTACAGAAACAATAAAAAAGCCATTCCGTCTCGCGTAGATATGCGTTCCCGGCATATAAAGGGTTAACCGAGCTCTAATCTATACTCAGGCCGAGATCTATAAATGTTACTTAGCACTTTGCCTTGCGAAATCAAACTATAATATAAGTGCAAGATAGGGACGGGGACATTAATAAATAAATTCTTTTGTTACACCGCTCATTTCTTTGTTTGTTTGTTGTTATGACTAACACATAAATGTCACAATAACGGTCAATATTTAAATACTCTGACTTTGTAAGTTCTTGTGACTAAGGAGTCAGTGATTCTCCGTAGCAACAAAGCCATCAAAGAGAACAAAATACTTATTTCCATAAAGACGAAAAAAAAAAATGAAAAATGTTTATGCGTATGATGAAGCGTGTGTGTACACAGTGTGTAAGTGTAGGTGTAGAGTGTGTGTGTGTGTGTGTGTGTGTGTATGTAAAGATTTAAAATTTAATCATCATCATCAACGGCCTAGCCTTTTCCCAATAATGTTGGGGTCGGCTTTCAGTCTAACCGAATGCAGCTGAATACCAGTATTTTATATGGAGCGACTGCCTATCTGACCTCAACAACCCAGTTACTGGGTAATACGATTCCCCTTGGTAAGACTTATTGTCAGACTTTCGGGCTTCCGACGACCCGTAACAACTGCTTTGACAGTTGTTACGGGTCTCAAAAATCCATGAATGACAGCCGGGGCTAACGGAGGCACGGAGAGGTCTTGGTATGTAAAGATGGTCACCCATCCACGGACCAACCGCGGCAAGCGTAGCTTTACCTGATTGAATCGACCTGTGCGGCTGTTATTAGCCACGAGCTCCTCGTAAGTTAATGTTTGGTGATAATCTTTAAGTAAGTTTTTACAAAGAAATTTTGATGTCACATGTCTAAATCAAAGTACGTGGTAGGTGACGTCAAATATGTAGATCTTGGCCTAAGAATTTCCTAGATAAAAAACCTACTCGAGGATCGCATGCACAGCAATCGTCCTTGCAACCACTATACCTACGACGACGCGTTCTTCAAATACGTACAGAGCAATGGAAATAAAAATAATCTCTAAAGAGTTTATTGTTGTAGGTACTGTGACTCAATCCAGATGTTAATCTAATTATTTTAATTCTCGTTTTATACCCATCTATTCGATCGCGGTGGGAAACTTCAAGCATAGCCCTCTCCATTGCCCTTTGGTTGACTTTCTGCAAACTAGGTCCATTCATAAATGAAGAGATCCTTAGTAGTACCAAGGTAATCGACATAGCCCGAAGAATTGCCCAACTTTAGTGGTAGGCAGGGCCCATTGCTTGCAGAACAGCTGAAAGGTTCTGGAGTGGCGACCGCGTACCGAAAGACGTAGCGTAAGAAGACCTCCCACAAGGTGGACCGATGACCTTGTGAAGGCCGCAGGAATCCGCTGGATGCGGGAAGCACAGAGCCGGTCAGAAGTGGCGATGGTTGGGGGAAGCCAATGGCCAGCAGTGGACGTCTTTCAGCTCAAATTATGATGATAGGATGCTTCCTACATTTTTAAATATGGACACGTACTGCTGTGCGTGCCCATATTTAAAAATATATTGTAGGTGAGACGATCTTCTTATCTTTATCTGATCTCTTTATCTGACACACTGACGTTCTTTTCTACCGACAATCCTCCGTCACACTGACGTTCTTTTCTACCGACAATCCTCCGTCACACTGACGTTCTTTTATACAGACAATCCTCCGTCACACTGACGTTCTTTTCTACAGACAATCCTCCGTCACACTGACGTTCTTTCCTACAGACAATCCTCCGTCACACTGACGTTATTTTCTACCGACAATCCTCCGTCACACTGACGTTCTTTTATACAGACAATCCTCCGTCACACTGACGTTCTTTTCTACCGACAATCCTCCGTCACACTGACGTTCTTTTCTACAGACAATCCTCCGTCACACTGACGTTCTTTTCTATCGACAATCCTCTGACACACTGACGTTCTTTTCTACAGACAATCCTCCGTCACACTGACGTTCTTTTCTACCGACAATCCTCCGTCACACTGACGTTCTTTTCTACAGACAATCCTCCGTCACACTGACGTTCTTTTCTACAGACAATCCTCCGTCACACTGACGTTCTTTTCTACCGACAATCCTCCGTCACACTGACGTTCTTTTCTACCGACAATCCTCCGTCACACTGACGTTCTTTTCTACCGACAATCCTCCGTCACACTGACGTTCTTTTCTACCGACAATCCTCCGTCACACTGACGTTATTTTCTACCGACAATCCTCCGTCACACTGACGTTCTTTTCTACCGACAATCCTCCGTCACACTGACGTTCTTTTCTATCGACAATCCTCCGTCACACTGACGTTCTTTTCTACAGACAATACTCCGTCACGCTGACGTTCTTTTCTACAGACAATCCTCCGTCACACTGACGTTCTTTTCTACCGACAATCCTCCGTCACACTGACGTTCTTTTCTACCGACAATCCTCCGTCACACTGACGTTCTTTTCTACCGACAATCCTCCGTCACACTGACGTTCTTTTCTACCGACAATCCTCCGTCACACTGACGTTCTTTTCTACCGACAATCCTCCGTCACACTGACGTTCTTTTCTACCGACAATCCTCCGTCACACTGACGTTCTTTTCTATCGACAATCCTCCGTCACACTGACGTTCTTTTCTACAGACAATCCTCCGTCACGCTGACGTTCTTTTCTACAGACAATCCTCCGTCACACTGACGTTCTTTTCTACAGACAATCCTCCGTCACACTGACGTTCTTTTCTACCGACAATCCTCCGTCACACTGACGTTCTTTTCTACAGACAATCCTCCGTCACACTGACGTTCTTTTCTACAGTCAATCCTCCGTCACACTGACGTTCTTTTCTACAGACAATCCTCCGTCACACTGACGTTCTTTTCTACAGACAATCCTCCGTCACACTGATGTTCTTTTCTACAGACAATCCTCCGTCACACTGACGTTCTTTTCTACCGACAATCCTCCGTCACACTGACGTTCTTTTCTACCGACAATCCTCCGTCACACTGACGTTCTTTTCTACAGACAATCCTCCGTCACACTGACGTTCTTTTCTACAGACAATCCTCCGTCACACTGACGTTCTTTTCTACCGACAATCGTCCGTCACACTGACGTTCTTTTCTACCGACAATCCTCCGTCACACTGACGTTCTTTTCTACAGACAATCCTCCGTCACACTGACGTTCTTTTCTACAGACAATCCTCCGTCACACTGACGTTCTTTTCTACAGACAATCCTCCGTCACACTGACGTTCTTTTCTACAGACAATCCTCCGTCACACTGACGTTCTTTTCTACAGTCAATCCTCCGTCACACTGACGTTCTTTTCTACAGACAATCCTCCGTCACACTGACGTTCTTTTCTACAGACAATCCTCCGTCACACTGACGTTCTTTTTTACAGACAATCCTCCGTCACACTGACGTTCTTTTCTACCGACAATCCTCCGTCACACTGACGTTCTTTTCTACAGACAATCCTCCGTCACACTGACGTTCTTTTCTACAGACAATCCTCCGTCACACTGACGTTCTTTTTTACAGACAATCCTCCGTCACACTGACGTTATTTTCTACCGACAATCCTCCATCACACTGACGTTCTTTTTTACCGACAATCCTTCGTCATACTGACGTTCTTTTTTACCGAAAATCCTTCGTCACTGACGTTCTTTTTTACCGACAATCCTTCGTCACTGACGTTCTTTTTTACCGACAATCCTCCGTCACACTGACGTTCTTTTCTACCGACAATCCTCCGTCACACTGACGTTCTTTTCTACAGACAATCCTCCGTCACACTGACGTTCTTTTCTACAGACAATCCTCCGTCACACTGACGTTCTTTTCTACAGACAATCCTCCGTCACACTGACGTTCTTTTTTATTGACAATCCTCCGTCACACTGACGTTCTTTTTTACCGACAATACTCAGTCACACTGGACGTTCTATTCTACCTCTAACACCTCCACACTTTTGAATATTATGTCACAAATATTTTTTAAAAAGCAATAGGTAATAATAAAAACGGACATGTTTAAGATTACTTTAACGGTTGTATTGTCAAAAGAATTTTTGTAAAAAAAAAAATGTGAAACTGAATATTTAGGAAGACCAAACTATTTTTTGTCGGAGGGGACATGTCATTGTCGATGAAAAAGAAGAACGACCCGGGTATGCTCGGGGCACCCTGCACGCGTAGCATGACCACCATAAAAAACGGATTTTGTCGACGGAAGAATAGACAAAATGACACAACGTCACGGTTAGACGTTAGAAGTATTTCTAAAATCTGTCATTTTGTCTATTCTCCCATCGAACCCCGTATAGAAACCCGTTTCTATGGTGATCATACGCGTGCTGGATGTTTAGCCCTCCTACCACCATGTTGATTGACTAATATAGGTATTTACCACAGCATGAGTTATTTTTATCATGTCAAACATGTCAATACGAGACAATGCTGTACTTATACCGATTGCCTTTCATGCATTCCTTTGGGAAATTACTCTAAGCCACCGATAGGTACTGAGAATTTGAAATTGAACAACCAAACAAAAGTTCTAATCTCAGGAAAAATGTCACGGTCAATCCCCTAAAGAGTAAGTTAAGCAAAGTTATTGTTTATCAATGTAATAATTTCGTACCAAAACTTCCTTTCAAGGAGCTGGTCCGGGGAAGAACAACCACCATTCCTATTTCGCCTAGTAGTCATGTCTTCTATAAACATCAATTTGAAATTCGAAAATAGTGTCTCGTAGTAAATCCGCGATGATTTACTTTAAAAACAAATGAGTTCGTTTTCAAATTGTGTGCGCTCACTTGAGTGAGGTTTCAAGTGAACTTTACAGAACACAACACAGTATTTCTGTATTCTGAAAGGTATTATCGGCCAAAATGAGATTGAAGATTTTTCAGAAATGATTTTAACATCAAAATCGTAATTCTTTTCGTAATATTTAAATTAATATCAAACAATGAAATCATCAAAATATAAGATACGAGCAGCTCCTCGCGGTTTCACCCGCGTAAGTCTCGAACCGGTAGGAATATGGGGATAAAAAGTATTCTATGTGTTAATCCAGGTTATAAACAAACTGTGTGCCAAATTTCATCAAAATCCGTTCAGTAGTTTTTGTGTGAAAGAGTAACAAACATCCATACATCCATCCTCACAAACTTTCGCCTTTACAATGTTAATATCTATTTATAGTAGGATAGGTATAATGTCCCAGGTGATGATTAATGATTTAATTTCGAATGACCGCTAGACTGTTGGCCGACGTAAGTCTGACATACAATTGTGTCATCCAATTAGACGTATTTGCTAACGTGCAGTGCACTTGCGGCCGTGTTAAATGGCACAGTGAATAAACGGGCAGGACTAGATTTTATATGAAATCAAAATTTATGTAATGAATGATGGTTTGTTGGCACATGAAATTAAGCTTTATTTAGTAACGTAATAAAAAGCACAAAAAATATTTAGGACGGATATTTATTTTAGTCTAAAAAAATATGGCGGCCACCACTATCGCTTATGTAGTAATCCTAATAGTGCGACAATCCTTCATATACCTTAACAATCCTTATTTTACCTTGATACTAACCCAATTATGACTCCGAATAGTTTTAAACGATTGTTCGAAGCTATTTTCACAAAAAAGAAAAAACCGGGAGTTCTTCCTTTTCTACTATAATATTTGAATGAAGACGAGGAGAGGAGAGACCATTACTTTTTTTTAGGGTTTCGTACCAAAATGGTAAAAAGGAACCCTTATGGTGTGACTCAGTCCGTCTCTCTGTCTGTGTGTCCGTCTGCCACAGCTGGATATCTCAAGAACTACTAATGCTATCAACTTGAATTTTGGAATCGATTTAGATGAGTTTGCCCAACTATTTTGCAAATAAGAAAGAAATATATATATATATATATATATATATTCTACACATTCTCAATCATTCTTTTCTTTTTTTTAGGCCGCATAGTTTTTGACTTTTGATAAAAAAATGTGTAAAAAAAATACCGTTCCCCCTTGTCTCCGAAGTTTGCAAAGAGAAAAATCTGAAATTATTCTATGTGATAGAAGTTTATGTAAAGATTATAGGAAAAAAAAATAGCACACTTTTTATAATCGGTGCCTGAGTCCTACTCGCTCTTGATCGGCTTAAATAACATTGCTGGAAAAAACCGGCCAAGTGCGTGTCGGACCAAGCACAATGAAGGGTTCCGTAGTTAGAAAAACATGTTCTCCCATACATTCCAACTGCAGATGTAATGTCTGTAAATTTAATGTAACTTCCTATAAATAGGTTTTCCTGTAATTTATAGGAACTAAGTTATGTATATTTTTCAAAATTTTAGGTTCAGCAGTTTCGGAGATAATAGTTAATTTTCGTCTATTTTCATAAATAACTTTAAAAGAGTCTATTTTAAAATTATTAAAAAAAATATATATTTGAGACCCTCATAGTAAGCCCTTCCATTTGGTACCGTTTGCTATTTTTTTTTTAATTTTCTTATTTATCCTCCAAAATTTACTCCCATATTCAAAGTTCATTTATTTACACGTCCGTGTTTGGGTCACAGAAATCCAGACGTGTACCAAATTTCAATATAATCGGTCTATTAGATTCGGAGCGAATTGGCTGTGACAGACAGACGAGTGGTCCTATAAGGGTTCCGTTTTTCCTTTTGAGGTACGGAATCCTAAAAATGACCAATTTTAATTCATTTAAGTATAGGAGAAGCAACAATTTTAACAGAAGGATAACGTATAAGTAAATGGCAAATGGCTATTTCACCTCTTACACTCTTAAACTCTATAACATATATTATTTTATTTTACTTAAAAATAACTAGGTATTGTCGATTAACAACACACCTTTTAAAATGACTTATGTCCATAAATTTTCCAACAAATGGCTCTCCTGTGCCCCGGGATAAATTATTGTTTCGCCAGTCGATTAGAGTCACGTGAATTATGTCATCCAATTAAGAGGTATTACCGGTGTTGCATTTGTACTAGCGTACCACGACATCGATTACATTACTCGAGTTAGTTGTGCGTTAAAAAAACTTTTTAGCAAAAAATAAAACCGACTTCCAAAACAAAACACTACAAAGTGAAAAATAACTTTAATTTCGGTAGTCGGTGTCTTGGGTTTTATATTTTCGTTTTTTGCCACCGACTTCCGAAATTAAAGTTATTTTTCACTTTGTAGTGTTTTGTTTTGGAAGTCGGTTTTATTTTTTGCTAAAAAGTTTTTATTTTTCACTTTTTAGTTGTGGAACCTACCCCACACAAATTCGAATACATAATTGAGCACAATAATTGTAGATATAGCCATGTAAATAACAGTGATAGGAAGGTATTAAAACACCATCACATCATCCACATAAAATAAGTGGGAAATATACGCATTATTGAAGCTAACTCAAAAACTCCCTCAGCTAAGTTAATAAAATTTATATGGGACCACCTCGGAAGTATACCCTATTAAACAAAAAAAGAATTTTCTAAATCGGTCCATCCGTCTTTGAGTAATCGCGTAACAAACATTAAAAAAAAATACAGACGAATTGAGAACCTCCTCCTTTTGGAAGTCGGTTAAAAAGGAAAAGGATTTCGTTGTCCTTTTTAAGTGCGAGCGCAAACTAAGGACAAGGATTTCTTTATCCATTTTAAGTGTGAGCGCAAACTGTGCGTCTTGTTGCTGCGTCTAGTCGCTGAAACAAGACGCAGAGACAACTCTGCGTCTTGTTTTCCGTTTGCAACTGCGGCTAGTGGTTACGTCAGACGTAATGCAGGAAGCGTTTTTTTTTTTTGATAATTCGACGCGCTGTGACGTTCAATTTGAAAACATCAAACGTCAAACGTATACATGTTGAGATTCGCAATACACGTGCACCTTCCTCAGCGCACGTGCCCTGTGCGTATAGTCGGTGCGACAATTAGTGAGAGCGTGCAACTCCCCCAAGTGCCAAGTGTGCGAAATTTTGAACAAAATATATGAAAATAGTTGGCCACAGCCTGTCTTTGCGTCTAGTCGCCGAGCTGTCACAGCCGCATGGCGTACTTACAGTCTTAAGCACAAATAAATGTCATGAAATTCGGTGGCAAAAAAATGCAGATTGTTTTTGTTTTCATTTTTATAAGATTTTATTTAGTTTCATTTGTCCCGATGTTTGTTTGTAATCGAATCTTGCAAGATAAATTTCACCCACTTCTCTGAATCCGATTCAGCTGAAATTTTACATGCATATGTAAATCAGATGACAATGCAATATTATAATGACATAGAGCTGATCTGATGATGGAGCCGGAAGGCGGCCATGGGAAGTCAGTAATAAAATAACTAAATAAATAATAAAAAAACATTTAATTCAGACCTTACAGTCCATAGATTGTTAGTAATAAGTTAGTAACAATTTATGCTTATTGGCTAGATAACTCTAAGTACCCTTACCGTCTTAAACCTAAAACCACCTCCACCAGGTGCCTTTGGATGAGGCAGTCTGGTCTCGCAACAATCATCTTCAGGATGCCATTCCGACTGTTACGTAAACGTTGTAGTAAGGATGCTGCCTTCTAACGCATAATGGCATGAAAGCCATCCGTATGTGCTTCCGCAAACATGATCGACGCACTACAACGCCACGGCAGCCGCAATAGCATCCTGAAGACGTTGTTATATTGCACACGCAGGACGTTGTAGGCTCGGCTCGTGTGTGACACCCACAGACCGCTCAAGTAAAAAGACTGGCAGAACGCTTTAAAAAAACTCACTTTAACGTCTACCGTGCGTCGAGCGAACCTGCGGACAATCATATTACCCCTAACCGCCAACGCTCTGCGTTCGCGCTCTAATGCAACCGAGTTTGGGCTCGTTTGATTTGTCTTGACAAGGACTTTGGTCCTAGACGATATCCAGACTAATAAAAGCTTGTATTTATTTTTTTAAATAATACACTTTTTATCATTTGTTCAATGTAATACACACATTAAAAGTGTGTACTAATTCGTCGATCTACACATACGAAAACATTTTATTTAGGGCTAATTTTTCAATCGTCAGATAACTTTTATTTACTATGTAATAAATATGGCGGTTTGACAGCTTTTAGAAAATAAGTTGAACTGTCATATATTTTTATTCTTCAGATAAACGTTATCTGTCTATTGAAAAATCAGCCCTTAATCAATCTAAAAGGCATTTTTATTTAATTTCAATAGGGCAAAAAAGAGGAGCTCGACGCTAAGTAATAACAGCCGCACGGGTCAATCCATGAGGTTAAGCTACGCTTACCGGGGTTGGTCCGTAGATGGGTGACCATCTTTACATATCGAGACTCCTCCGTGCCTCGGAAAGCACGTTAAGGCCCGAAAGTCTGACAACCAGTCTAACCAAGGAGTATCGTATTACCTAACAACTGGGTTGTGGAGGTCAGATAAGCAGTCGCTCCATGTAAAATACTGGTATTCAGCTGCATCCGGTTAGACTGGAAGCCGACCCCAACATAGTTGGAAAAAGGCTAGGCAGATTGAAGGCAATAAAATATTTTTTTAAATACCAACCGTGATTCCTAAACACTTTTGATGTGTGTATTAGTCTGTTTTATTGAATTCAATAAATTGACAGTTCTATCTTTTAAATATATTTGTACAAAAAGGCAGAAGGGACTGATTTGAAGGCACGTTAAGTCATAAGTCATTTATTCACTTGTTTAAGGACTATTCTTGCTTGCAGCACTCGACCGCTATAGTAACGCTTGCTAACAGATGTGGTCATTGTGTGCACGAGATTTTTTTTCAAATTGGTCAGATATAAGTTTCGTCGATAGTACTTAAGGCTTACATATCAAGCTGTACATTTCCAGTGTAAGTTGAACTCGCATTGTATAGGTTTCCCGTACAATGAGAAGTCAGCTTATACTGGCAAGTATAGCTTGATATGTAGCCGTGTGTACTATAATATAATCACTACATAGGTATAATAAAACCGCGTCTGTCTGTGTCTGAATGCAATAAACTCAAAAACTACCGAACGGATTTTCATACGGTTTTTACTAATGGACGGAGAGATTAATGAAGAAGGTTTAGGTGTATAATATATGAATTAAGGTTTTGTGTAAATTGGCTGAAATATTACGATGATTTCTGAAGCTGTCGAAAAAAATCATGCTGACTTGGAGCTTTACTGGCGTGCGGTATGTAAACCAATAGAGTTATTTTATTTTATTTTACTTTATTGGGACATTGTAGTTTTTAAAGACAGAATTTTAAAAACTAGGTAAACATGTAACCCACAAAAATGTCCGCGAAATAATAGTAACAAACAGTTATACAATTAAATTAAAACGTGCGCTAATATTACAGAAAAAGTACATAAGTAGTCGTTAGTATTTAGACAATAATATTAGATGACTAAAGTAACTATTTTAAAGATTCTATAGCCAATCTTTTAAACTTTACGTGAGTAAGCGCGAAAATATCCAAATCGATAAAGTGTGTGTTATACGTATCTACGATGCGCCGGAGAGGCGCTCGCGCACCAGCGTGAGTCCTGCATCTTGCAGTGTGGAACAGCTGTGGTACGCGCACCCCTCGACGCATTACAGTTCTAGGTATATGAAAACAATATATTACGGAATTAATACCTACATTGTTTATCTGGGTTAACACATAGGGTATTTTTAATCCCGGTAGCACCTACGTCTCTTGGGATATTTTCCGACATTCACGCGATCAAAGACGCGGGCGTAAGCTGGTGGCATATTAAGATAATAATGAGTGAGCTATGTTGTGCCCCCGACCGATCACCATGTTCGGCAAGCCGCACCCCTGGGAGACGCGAGCCAAATACCTCGGTGTGACCCTCGACCACCATCTCTCCTTCGCTGAGCACATAAAGCAGGTGCGTTCGCGCGCCGCTTTCGCTCTCCAGTAGACTCCACTCGGTTCTGAATGCACGTAGCAAATTTATTGATTTATTTATTTATTAATACAATCTTACACTATCTTAACAGGTTGACACCCAATGCTATAATGTGATACGTGATTACCTGATTATCATTTCTTCGATAGTAATTCGATAGTCACCTCACGAATTCCGCCAACGTACAATTAAAAATGTCAAGCCTTTGTGAGACGCTGTTTAGTATCCGTATGGCTCTTGCAACCGGAGCGAATTTGCCTACGTTAGTGCGACCTAGACGTCGAAAAGCCGTGCTCTCGGCGCATGCCGCAGCCTGGTGTTAGGGACGAGCAGCTTCAACGAGTCTAATATATCCGTATTATTTAATTTACCACGGAACACCTCATATATGTATTTTGCTAAAGCTAGATTACGCCTTACCTCCAGCTTATACGAGTAGTATCCAACCATCCCTATAACAAAGAGATTTGGATACATAAGCGGATAATAAGGGCAAACTCCATATTGCTTAAGGTACAGATACCGGATAAATTTGTTCTGCATTTTTTCCACCATGAGACTATATTTAATCTCATGGGGGTTCCAGATAATAGCACTGCTTTCCAACCTACTCCTAACCAATGCATTATACAATGATTTTACAGCTTCCGTGTTACTATAGTATCGTGTTTCGCGCATTATAAAGCCTAGACTCCTAAATGCCTCCTTGTCAAATTGTCACTTACGTGCTAATTGCGCATTTATACAGCGTGCATTCGCCCCATCATGACCAATGCGGGTTCAGTGTTTGCGCACGCAAAACCCCACCTCATTCATAGGATGCAGGCCCTCCAAAACCATTTCCTCCGAAAGGCAACGGGAGCCCCTTGGTTCGTTCGGAACGAAATCCTCCACTTAGATCTCGACATTCCTACCATCTCCCAGTTCTTGAAACGCAATTCCAAGCGTTTCTTCGACTCAGCCACCAACCATCGCAACCCTCTTGTAGTCGAGGCGGCTAGCTATGTCCCCTCGTATTAGTTAGGTCCACCGCCCTAGGCTTGTCCTCTCAGATCCCGACGACCCCATAACTCTACTCCAGGAGAGCAGTAGGGACCGTAGGAACAACAACAAATCGACATTCCGACTTCGCCGCCGAGGTCCCTCGCGACGACCGAGGTTCGTTCCCCACAGGGGGAGCCCTTAGCGTGTAGTCGCTTAGTCTGTAAGTTTATGCCCCTGGCTGGAGGTTTTGAGTTCACAGGATAGTCCGGTTAAGTAGTCACGGCCTCTCTAGGCCAACTACGAGATGCCATTTATAAAATAAAAAAAGCTATGTTGTGCCATAGGGCGTAAAATGTTTGTAAAGGCTCGGCTCCCGAATCACACGCAACACGAAGTCACCGTCTGTCGCGCGACGAGCGGTGCCTTTGGCGCTGTCCAATGTCCAATGTGGCGATGCGTGCGTCCGATGAAAATGATCGTACGACCGTGCGTTCAAACATACTGATAACTACTAAACGTCCTATTGAAGATCGCGCGATCATGCAGAAACCGTGCATCTCTGTTAAGAGCCATTTCGAGTGTGATCGCATCGCTCCAAAACAGGACACACAATTTCTTATCGCGCGAGCGGTTTCATAGCACGATGAAATCGCATCGCATTATCGCACGAGCGATGACAATGGGACGGCGCCTTAGAGTCGCGCGTGATTCGCATCGCGTGTCGCGCCCGTTTGAAGAAGCCTTTATTAAATAATATAATAGACAGCTAACTCTTCAGCTAACTTCAGCTAACTCTACGCCTTGACAATTAAAACAAATAACAATTACGCATTCTTCTCATTTGTTCCTCATTGTTTCTAAGTCATAAGTGAGAATAAAAGACATAACTTCTACCCATACAATGCTTTGATGATAATGATGTGTCTGTGAACCCCGCTATCTATACATATACAGGGTTATTTTAAATTGGCTAGCTAAACTCCGCAGATGCGATGGGTATCAATATATTTTTTTTTTTTTATTTGTGATGGGTTTGCTCTTGACTCTAGTCTAGAAGAGATTAGGGTTGTATACGTTCGGAAACACAGACGCAGGTAGTGAGTTCCACTCTTTTGCTGTGCGCATTATAAAAGACATTTGGAAGCGCTTAGTGCGAATTGGTGGAATAGCAACCAGGTAGGGATGGTAACTGGCAGTGCGTCTAGATGTCCGATGGTAGAAGGGGGCCGGTGGAATGAGGTCGTGGAGTTCTCGGGCACACTCTCCGAAGTACAATCTGTAGAAGACCGACAAGCAGGCAACCTTGCGGCGATGAGCCAAGCAATGAAGCTTGGCATCCACCAGTTTTACGTCGCCAATGAGCCTCTTAGCTCTGCGTTCCACCGAGTCAAGCGCGGCTAGTTGGTACTTAGCTGATCCATCCCAAAGGTGACTGCAATACTCCATGCAGGATCGGACTTGCGCTTTGTAAAGGGTTAAAAGCTGTCCAGGCGTAAAGTATCGCTTCACCCTATTTAGGATGCCCAGTTTCTTGGCCGCAGTTTGGGCCTTGTAAACGTGATAAAGCTAAAAATAAATTAATTTGATGATTTTTTTGTCATCGACCGTACTTTTGTAGTCACTTGAAATATCAATTTAAAAATCCATTTTTTTTTAGGGTTCCGTACCTCAACAGGAAAAAAACGGAACCCTTATAGGATCACTTCGCTGTCCGTCTGTCTGTCGGTCAGTCTGTCAAGACCCTTTTTCTCAGGGACGCGTGGAGGTATCAAGTTGAAATTAATATCAAACATCCTAGGTCTATTGTCCCTTAGAGTTCTAAACAAATCAAGCTTCTAAGTCAACGCAATAAAAAAATTCGGCCATTTATGCGACATATTTTGATAAAAAGTAAATCAAAACCTATAGGGTACTTACCGTTGACCTAGTATCATGAAATTTGGCAATAAGCAAGGTCTCACAGCACAAGTAAAGGAAAAAGTCCGAAAATCGTTAATTAGTAATATTAGGTTGGGGAAAAAGTCTTTTCGCATTATAGTATGTATGAACTTGTAATAAAATCTCTTTGGCTATACTATTTGTATCTGGCTGGTTTTGGTATCATTGAAAGTTTAAATTTTAAAGAACATAATTCCAAATTCAAATTAGGAAAATGTGTGATTTTCATTTGTTTTTCGTACCGTCAAGATGAGTGAATCTAATGAAGAAATTCGATACATTTTAAAATTTTACTACAAAAAAGGTAAAAATGCAAAGCAAGCCGCGAAAAAAATTTGCGATGTTTATGGACCTAGTGTAGTGTCTCTGTGTCTGTGAGAGTAGCACAAATTTGGTTTAAGCGTTTTCAATCCGGAAATTTTGATGACAAGGATGCACGTCGCTCTGGTCGCCCTATTACGGATAAAATGGATGCCATTTTTGAAAAAGTGGAGCAAGATCGGCATATCAATAGTTACGACGTAGCTGAAGAACTGGAAATTGACCACAAAACAGTTTTGGCGCATTTGAAAAAAACTGGGTACACATAAAAGCTAGACATTTGGGTACCTCACGAGCTCACTGAAAGAAACCTAATGAACCGTGTACTCATTTGTGATTCTTTATTACGACGTAATGAAACCGAACCATTTTTGAAGAAGCTGATAACTGGTGATGAAAAGTGGATCACGTATGACAAGAACGTGCGAAAAAGGTAGTGGTCAAAGGCCGGTCAGGCTTCACAGACTGTGGCGAAACCCGGGTTAACTTGCACCAAGGTGATGCTGTGTGTGTGGTGGGATTGGAAGGGCATTATTCATTATGAGCTGTTACCACCAGGCAGGACCATCGATTCTGAACTCTACTGCGAACAACTGATGAGATTAAAGCAAGAAGTTGAGAGAAAGCAGCCGGAATTAATCAACAGAAGGGATGTGGTTTTTCATCATGATAACGCTAGACCTCACACATCTTTAGCCACTCAGCAAAAATTAAGAGAGTTTGGCTGGGAGGTGTTAATGCATCCGCCGTATAGTCCTGACCTTGCACCTTCAGATTTCCACCTGTTTCGGTCTCTTCAGAATTCTTTAGGCAGTGTCAGGTTAACATCACGAGAGGACTGCCAAAACCACTTGTCGCGGTATTTTGACCAGAAGTCCCAAAATTTCTATAGCAATGGGATCATGTCCCTACCTACAAGATGGCAAAAAGTTATCGAACAAAATGGTACCTACATACTTTAGTTAAATGTAAATAAACTATATTAAAAAATGTTTTGAATTTTCTTAAAAAAATGCGAAGAAACTTTTTCCCCGACCTATTATAATACACAAAAAAGAAATTTAGGATTACAAACTTATTTTTTTTTAATGTGATGTTTAGTAACAAACTTAACATCACATTAAAAAAAAAATTGGGATTTTTTTTTTGTGAAGGTGTGCACAACGGCTTGTATCTTGAATTGATATACTATCTTGAATCCATACGATCCTAGTACTTTTTGTTAGGTTACAGAGGTATTTCTTTCCGACTTGCTAGGTTTTTTTATAGCATTTTTTTTAATTTTTTTCTAAACTGACATTATTTTCTTATTTATGAACTGATTGAAATAAAACAGTAACTAAATGCTAAGCGAAGCATACCACAAGACATAAGTGAAAATCGAACGCATATTGGTTAAAACGTTTCTGAGATTATAGCGGTCTAACGCACAGACAACAATTCTAAAAATCATTGTTTTGGGTTCTATTGCGTAGACTTTTAAGTTTTTCTCAAATATCTTCCATTACATAAATGATAAATGATTTTATTTCTGTAAGTAGGTTTGTAAAAACACTTTTACAAGTCAATCATGTTTTTTTTTAAACTAGATGAGGTCGGTGTTTCCTATCTGACTACTCTGAGAAGAAAGGCCGAAACAAACTCAGAGGTCACATTCTCTTATAAAGTCCAGACATAATCTTGGTCAGTTCATGTGAAGACCATGTAGATTGGTGTCTGAAATGGTCTTCTGAGGAAAGAACCACACAGATTGAGAGGACCTGTCCAGTCAGTGCACGCATTTGCCAGTAATCGCGCAGCTCAACTCAGAACTTAAGAGGATTGTGAAGTGCTGATACGCGGCGCGATTTTTGGAGGCAATTACCTACATTTCATACAATTATTTACATAAATATTGTTTCGGGCGATAACGTTTTCACCCCCCCCTAAACTTTACTAAATGAAACAATTTTGGTCTCATTACATTCAGTACACTTTAATCTAGGTCTGCACGTTTTTCGTTTTTAGTAATTCAATTTAATTTAATTTAAAAAAAAAATGCTCGAGGATGTTTTTATGTCAAAATATAGATATTTAGATGCTAATAACTTATATCGTATACAATATTTCTTTACAATAAAAACGTACGGACCTAGTTTTTCATTATACCTACAACATTTCCAAAAATTATGAAAATTAGATAGTCTAATTTTCATAATTTTTGGAAATGTTTACGGTGAGAAAAACGTTATCTCTTTTTGTATGAAAATTTACAGCTTCACAATCCTCTTAAGGAGCTCAACGATTTGACGAACAATACCAAAGTAAGGACATTGGGGTAGGCCGCATAAATTACTCAAACTGCCAGACCATGATTAAAAATAACTGAGAGAAAAAATAACCCACAAACAAAAAAGCAATGACCCACATAGTCTTCACATTCACAATAATTACAATAATATAATACTTTACAAAGTAAATATTCATTCAACATTCAGTATGCAAAAATATAAAAGAAAATTTGGAGCATCTCAATCCCAAGCCTTTTTGTCCTCAACCTTAACGGTACCTCACTTTTAACGGTATCAAAAGGTTTCTGACACAACTTGCTTTTAATGAATGATTTGAATTTATTAAGGCTTGAGTCTTAAGATCTTAAACATGACTTGGATGTTTATTATAAAAGCGCATTGACACCTGAATGAGTCTTTTTTTTGAGTATTTTCTTGAACCTTGTTGAAGGTACAACTTTACGTTTGTTCCTAGTATTTATATTGTGGATATCACTGTTTTTTTTTAAACAATTTAATATTTTTATGAGCATATAAAAGATTTTCAAAAATGTACTGAGAAGGCACAGTCATTATTTATATTAATCGCCTTAAATTTCTCACTGAGAGATTGTCTCGGACTTAATTTATAAAAGGATCGAACAGCTCTTCTCTGCAAAACAAAGGTAGTCTGAATGTCGGCTGCGTTTCCCCACAACAGAATACCGTACGACATTACACTATGAAAATAACTAAAGTACAGACGCCAGCACCTCCAGCTACAATAATCTGTCAAATTTCTTTAACAGATTTTCAACTTTATCGCTAAAGCATTAAGTTCAAGGTTGTTTGCGAAAATTTGACAGTTTTGGGTAGCTTGATCTGCTGGCGTCTTTACACTAAAAGGGCTGTCTCTATGTTAGTTAAATTACGAATTTTCCTAACAGCGTATGCTGCGGAGCTTAGCTTTTTTGACAATTTATCTATATGTGGGCCCCACTGAAGCTTAGCATCCAAAGTTAAGCCCAAGAATACTGTGCTATCTTCAGGATTCAATTCTTCGCCCTTTATCAACACGTTAGTTTTCATCTGCCTAACGTGAGGTAGCGTAAACCTAATGCATTTATTTCTGCAGTTTATTTTTCATTAAGAAGTAAATTATTAACATTGAACCAGTGAACTACTTTTGAGATCGCTCTGTTTACATCGTGAGTAACAGACAGTAATCAGTTACATGTTCATGATACGACGCAAAAAAGCGGAAAAGCAGTAACCCACAAAATGGACAATGTTCAGCAAGAGCCGAAAAACTTTTGAGATTTCAGAAAAAAAATCATATCTCCTTTACTATTAAACCTACTAGAGTCATTCCTTTTTTGATCTCTTATCAAGAAGAATACCCAAAATCTACTAGAAGTTACTTTTGATCTATATTTCTGTGGGTTACAGCAATACCACTTTTTTGTTACGATAAAACTGTGTAAATGAATCGAATAAATGCATGGGCGACTCCAAATCAACTGATTTGAAGAAGAAAAGAAGAAGCGCTGTAACCACTTGGACCAAAAATTTGCAAAATGTTGAATTGGTGTAAATGCAAAATGTTAAAACATAGAATTTTTTATGCTATTTACAGCCAATGTTTTGGTGGTCCCTCAAAAAATACTTTTTAGCAAATAAAACCGACTTCCAAATTAAAACACTACAAAGTGAAAAATAACTTTAATTTCGGTAGTCGGTGTCTTTTTTTTTTTTATTTGTTATGGGTTTGCTCTTGACTTTAGTCTAGGTCAGAGGTGACAGAGACAAAGTCGACGATGGAGTGAGCTTACCCAGAAGAAGCCTGTTCACTCTCACTTTGAAGAGATTAGGGTTGTATACGTTCGGAAACACAGACGCAGGTAGTGAGTTCCACTCTTTTGCTGTGCGCATTATAAAAGACATTTGGAAGCGCTTAGTGCGAATTGGTGGAATAGCAACTAGGTAGGGATGGTAACTGGCAGTGCGTCTAGATGTCCGGTGGTAGAAGGGGGCCGGTGGAATGAGGTCGTGGAGTTCTCGGGCACACTCTCCGAAGTACAATCTGTAGAAGACCGACAAGCAGGCAACCTTGCGGCGATGAGCCAAGCTATGAAGCTTGGCATCCACCAGTTTTACGTCGCCAATGAGCCTCTTAGCTCTGTTTTATTTTTCACTTTTTAGTTGTTTTACCCTACACAAATTCGAATACATAATTGAGCACAATAATTGTAGATATAGCCATGTAAATAACAGTGATAGGAAGTTATTAAAACATCATCACATCATCCACATAAAATGAGTGGGAAATATACGCATTATTGAAGCTAACTCAAAAACTACCCAAGCAAAGTTAATAAAATTTATATGGGACCACCTCGGAAGTATACCCTTTCAAACAAAATAAGAATTTTCCAAATCGGTCAATCCGTCTTTGAGTAATCGCGTAACAAACATACAAAAAAAAAACATACAGATGAATTGAGAGCCTCCTCCTTTTTGAAGTCGGTTAAAATAGGTTTAATTTAAACGCTCTGTATAAAATTTTCTATTGGTCGTAGAGCCACGGGAGTCGACCATTCAACGCAGAATTTTTTTCTGATTCCGAATATGCAATAAAAAAAATGACGTGGGTTCGGGTTACTACATTTCTGCTTTTTTTGTGTCGATACTCGTATGTATAGATTTTTGTTATGAATTACATAATATCCACATTGTTTTTTTAGATATAGTGTGAATATAAATAAAGCATATTTTTAACTGGCCAAATTTGTTTGCACGTATTTGTAATCTATTAATAGGTAACCCCTACTAGCAGTTATAGTTAGAAACAATTTATAGGAGAACACTATTAAGGCTCCCGCAGACTGGCGTGATGCGACGGTGCGCCGCAATTCTGATAAAACTATTTCCATGAAGTTTTCATAGAAATTGTTCTAGTGGGAGCCTTTACATGGAGACAACGCCTTTATGTCGTAGCAGTAAGCGCGATTTTCGTAGTGCAAATACCGTATAGTTAGTAACCCCACCCGGGTTGGTTGGTTGGTTGGTTGCTTGATTGGGTTGTTGTGGTGGCCGGCAGAAGAGGTTAAGCTGTGTTTGACGAGGTCATTCTTGATTAAAGGCTCTTGTATCTTCTAAGTATAGTCTTAAAAGCTGAAAGCTTCGTCGTCGTTAGAAAGTAGTTAGTCTTTTAATCTGCGGAAGTGTTTTCAGGAAAAATTGCTATCAGCAAAAAAACTAGGTCCAATTGTAATTGGTCCACAGAACGTTTGGTTTTAGGTTTCCGTACCTTAAAAGGAAAAATTATTTTAAAAAACAAAAATTCCGCAAAGAAAAAAACAAGCATTATAATCTATAGAATTTTGTTACTGCAACAAACGCTACAACGACAACAAAAGTTACACCATATTTCTGGTTATTGGTTTGTCCCCGCCTTTTTTTTTGTGGATGGGAAATTATGAAATAACTTCTCCCGCTCTTCGTGTCAGACTTCTACTGACTAAAACCCACCCGTGTTCCTTCAGTTGCCTATGCCAGGGCCACGGTAACTCTTTCGAACAACCCGCAACCCTGGCGGGCATCGGCCCTAGCGGACCCCTTCAGCTAGTGCTGACATCTCTTTGAGGCGCGCGTGGAACACAACGCTTCGCAGTAATGCTCGGGAAGGAGGTTTGTCCCCGCCTGCAGTACCAACATTTCATAGATTATAAATGCTTCTTTTTCTCTTTCCAGTTATGTGTTTTTGCAGTCAGGTTTTTTGTTTTTTTTTTATATTTTTTTTTTAATTTAATCTTTTTAGTTTTATTAATTATATATTTGGCATTGACTCATTACTAATATTCATTTGATACCAATAATGTTAGCAATCGTCGGCCTAATTTGTTAACCTGCCAACTCCGTTTTCTCATAGTTTAAAAGACGAAGAAAAAACCGACTACTAGGTATATTTATTGCTTTAGCAATCAATTCTGAAAATGCTGTTGGTTCTAATAAGTTTCCTTGATATTTTAAAAGCTTAACTAATAAGCTTATCGTACACACATTTTAGGAAAATTATGAAAACACAGATATAGTCAGCTTTATTTGGCAGGTTAACAAATTAGGCCGACGCATTTTTGTTTCTAAAAAACATTCGTCTCCCTTTTTTTATATTTCCAGATGTAATATATAAATATTATATAACCTATGTCACTCCCACAATTAAGACGAATCTAACGACACCTCATATGTTAAAATCCATCAAGCCGTTTAGGGTACAGAGCGTGCCAAAGAAATAGACATACATACATACATACTCTCGAAAAACATTACCCTCCTTCTGGGGCAGTCGAGTAAAAAACGGAACCCTTATAGGATCACTCGTGTGGCTGTCTGTCCGTCTGTCACAGCCAATTTGCTCCGAATCTAATGGACTGATTATGTTGAAATTTGGTGCACTTATAAGTTTCTGTGGCCCAAACATGGACGTGTAAAGTAAATAAACAAATTTTGAATATGAGGGTCAATTTTGGGGGGCAAATAAGAAAATTTAAAAAATGTTTTGCAAATTGTACCGTGTGACATATGAAATTAAAGGGCTTGCTGTGAGGGTCTCATATCTATTTTTTATAATTTTAAAATAAATTGTTTTAAAGTTATTTAAAAAAATACTGACAGAGACAGACAGACACACGAGTGATCCTATAAGGGTTCTGTTTTTCCTTTTGAGGTACCAAACCCTAAAAATAGAATAGAATTAAATATATGATGACGTTCATCATTCATTTCATTCATTCGTTCGTCATTCAGTCTCGACTAAAGAAAATATAGGCGCTTTGACACTTTTGACAGATGCCTGGACCTGACGCCCCAGTGCTGCCACCTAGTGAACGTCATTTCTGAAAACCCTCATTACAGGCATATTTGAATTGTCAAAGATGAAAGGAGAAGAGACGATTCTCTAATGCGCATGTCATTATTATGATGAATTCATCTAATTTCTTTGATCAAAGTCACATACCAGCTGAGCTAGGCACTGGCATACCTCCCTAATACAATACTCATGCTTGTTGCCATAATAATATGTTCACATAATAACATATCAAGCTGTATGTGGACCGCGCCATGTAGACTTTCCATGCAATGATGGGCAGCTTATACTGGAAGAATATAGCTTGATATATCGGATTTATTCCGTTCTAATACCAACAAACTAATACCACTGGTATTTGTTTGAATTCGTACTTATTTTATATTCCGAACGGAAACCACTCTTTAAATAATTAAATTTAATGTGCGAACGAATACCAACAACTTGAATTTGGTACAGTCAGCTCAGTCAAACCTAATCAAATTAAATTTGTTTTCTAATATTTTTATGTAATCGTAATAATGCTAAAACTTTCCAAATTCACTTCATTCCAATATTTTTACAAAGGTAGCTTGCTATTTTTTACCTGTGAGAAAGGGTGAGTTTTGAAATATTTATTTTTTTGGATTAAACTGATTTTTTTTTTAATTATACGTCTTATATTTACATTTACACACAAAGCATTTTTACTGACTGTACTTTAAATCTTTGAATTAGTTTTGGTATTAGTTTATACAATGGTATCCGTTCGGATTAGAAAATATATATGAGTTCAAGTAAATACCAGTGGCATTAGTCCTGGTAGTGCTTTGTCAACTCTTGACAAAATCACCAGAATAACTGATCTAGCTAAACAAGTATTTCCGCTATATGAATTGATATTTCGACACATAGTGAAAAGTAGAGGGTCACACGCATGCGTCTGCACTCGCAGTGTGACGTCATTCGCAAATTATATCCGGCCTAAAATTTGTTATAAATATAACCTATCTTTTGAATGCTGAACCATTACTCTAGCATTAAAAGTCTCGTAGTTATTAGCGAAAAGACGTTTTAACGTCAGTCATCTTATCATCTTTAACACATTCCAACCATTGTTACTTTGACATACCATGGTATAAGACTCAAAGAAGATCTTAAGGAATGCCATTATAAACGGTCACGAGGGTACCTATTGGCATAATCATGCGTTAGACAAACGGATGGTCCCGCCTTCTCTTTCCGAGTGACGTAAAAGGATACCATAATACCTCGTGACAAAATAGGAGTCTATTTTTAGTACCAACTGCTATAACAAATCTCGGAGTAACCACCGCACTCACAGACGTTTATTTGTGTTAATGAGCTATTACTAAGTGTAGCGGACACTGGCATACATTTTTGCCAGACAGCAATAATGGCCGGCGGTAGTGGAGCAAGCCTCTTTAATTGCCTAAATTGTTTCGGCAATATTCCCTGTATCTATTCTGTATTCTGAAATTAGTTGCCGTATAAATGCTCCATATTGCTCGATAACTTCGGGATATTAGTGTCGGCAATAATGGCTGAAAACATAGTCCTTGTAAGCAATGCTTTTTTTGAACAAGTTACTGCATAATTATTATTCTTTGCGTAGAAAATCCGTGTCGATAATAACCAAGTCAATGCAATGGAAAGAAAGCAAATACGTTTATTTGCGATAAACATGGCGCACAGAAATAAAATAACAAAATAAACTAATTAAAGAACAAGTTTGGGGAAAATATGCGTCACATTCACGCAAAACGGCCGTCGCTCAGCATAATGCCGCGACCCCATACGAGACAGAGCCTCAGCGCTGGTTTTCAGCGACAGCCGGCGTTGACGTAATGACGTCGACCGGTGCATCATGCAGTGGAAGTACAAATGACAATTAAAATTAAACTTTTCAAAGTTTATGTAAATATAATAGGTATTGAAGTTGAGAACATTGCGTTCCGTCAGCGCTAGCACCCACCGACTCGAATGGATGTTGTTGAACACTTAAAATTAAAGCGACTTATATTACAAGTGTTCGTGTTCCTTCAGTTGCCTATGCCAGGGCCACGGTCACTCTTTCAAACAACCCGCGACCCTGGCGGGCATCGGCCCTAGTGGACCCTATCAGTTAGTTCTGACATTCTCTCTATGAGGCGCACGTGGAACACAACGCGCCGTCGACCCGGGCCTGGTCCTTACCGGACGGCGAGCTACCCATTGCTCGCCATCCGCAAACCTGCACCTACGGTGGCCTGGGATCGGGTCTGAATTCCCGACGCCCAGGGCGTCTCCTGCGGCGACTAGGGGCGTGAGAGCGCAAAGATTGCTTCATGCGTCCCGCCTCCTCTTTCGCGAGAATTACTGCTTCGCAGGAGGTAACGGCTTCCCATGCACTCGCGCTCTGTACCATGGCTTCGACCGCATTCGTGAGGACTTCGAGCCGGGCAGACCACCACCGTGTCCTCCGGGCAATCCACACAATGGTAACACCCGGGCGTTTCCTCCCGCCTTTTCCTTTAACGGCTTGCCTATTTTTAACCCAAAGAATCAGCATTGCCATCCAACGTGGCAATGCTGCCAGCCTTTTCGGCACTCTTCCCATTGACAGCGATACGGACAAATTATTTGATGCACAATGAGCGTCTCCCCTAATGTTTAAATAACATTTGTGAAAATGATTACCCATTAGAAACTAGACCACGGGTTCAAAGATTCACGATCTGAACAATAATATTAATAAAAAAATTACTAACTGACATGTACGGTTCGTACACTTGCAGAGTTGTTGTTGTTGAAGTAGTGGTTCAGGTTGAAGCGCGAAGAGAAAAGATCACTTTGTTCCCGTTAGGTTTATTGCGTATAGTGTTTATCCGTGTCGGTCCCGGAGAAAGAATAGGACCACCCCATCTCATCCCGTGGGTGTCGTAAGAGGCGACTATTTGACTAAGGGAGCTCCAGACCCAGTGCATACCATATAGCACTTTGGGTCACCCGAGTGATGGCGGGTAAACCATCAACAATCGCATTCCCAAGGAGGGTTGGTGTCAGGCAGGCGGCCGACTGTAAAACTTTGCCAAAACTATTAGCAATATAATGAATAGATATATGATGCACGATAGGGCTAGGGCGTACCCCACGGGCGACGCGCAGGGGCAGCACCCGGCTCCTGTGGGAAGAGGACTAAGTTTTGGGAGGACTTTGACACAGTTTTGATGAACATTCCGGTGCATGAAGAATTGATAGTTGGAGGTGATTTTAATGGACATGTGGGAAGAATGCGAGGAGTTTATGAAAGAGTGCATGGAGGATGGGGATTTGGTAACGTCAATAACGAGGGAGAGACATTGCTGCAATCCGCTACTGCATTTGACCTGGCTGTAGCCAAAACTTGGTTCCAAAAGAACGATGGACACCTAATTACGTACAAAAGTGGCAATCACAAGACGCAAATTGATTACTTTCTAGTACGACGCAAATACTTAAAGCATATCAAAGATTGCAAAGTAATACCGGGAGAAGATCTAGTCTCACAGCACAGACCCCTAATTATGGAAATGCTTGTAGAAAGAAAGCCCAAGAAAAACAAAGAGCGACCCCCTCCCAAAATAAAATGGCATATGCTGGAGAAGAATGACTATGCAAAGAAATTTAATGAGCGAGTAGTGGATAAAATGATAGGTATGGGGGACACGAATGGTCGAAGTGTAAATGAATGTTGGAATGAAATGGCAGGGTATATTAGGAGTGCAGCGAAAGATATTTTGGGAGAGACGAAAGGAAAGGGTACGATAGATAGGGATACATGGTGGTGGTCGACAGAAATACAGAATGTGTTGCAGGATAAAAAGAGAAAGTTCAAGGAATGGCAGAGTGTTGCAGATGAGAATGTTAGTTTGAAAGCAGAAAAAAAGAGTGAGTATGATGCTCTAAAGAAAAAGCCAAGAAAGCTGTGGCCATAGCAAGAGCAAAAGCCCAGGACAAGCTTTATAACACACTGGATAATCCAGCAGGCCAAAAACATCTTTACCGGCTTGCTAGAGCTAGAGAGAGAAAGACGAGAGATATTTGTAAGATAAAGTGTATAAAGGATGAAACTGGAATAGTTCTTTCGGATGATGATAAAATTAAGGATAGGTGGAAGAGCTATTTTGAAAGACTAATGAATGAGGAGAATGGCTGGAGTGGTGTGCTTGGGAATAAACCAGTAAATGAGGGTTTAGTGAGAATGATTAGTATGGCTGAAGTGAGAATAGTAGGTAATAAATGGGATGAAGAATGGTAAAGCAATAGGCCCGGATGAAATACCAGTTGAAGTATGGAAGTTATTACGAGTAGATGGATGGACGTGGTTAGCTTTATTCTTCAATAAGTTGTTGCTGGAAGAAGCCATACCTGACGAATGGTGTAACAGTTCGCTGGTGCCCATCTTTAAAAACAAAGGTGATGTGCTGGAGTGCAACAACTATAGAGGAATAAAGCTTATGTCACATAGTATGAAGGCTTGGGAGAAAGTTATTGAAAGGCGACTGAGAGAAGAGAGTGAAATTTCGCAAAACCAATTCGGTTTTATGCCTGGTCGAGGAACAACAGATGCCATCTTTGCTATCCGCCAGCTGTGCGAGAAATACAGAGGTGCGCATAAAAACTTGCACATGGTATTTGTTGACCTCGAAAAGGCATACGACCGAGTGCCTCGTGAAGTTTTGTGGTGGGCGCTGAAGGAGAAAGGTGTGCCAGGGAAGTATGTGCAGTTGATTAGAGCGATGTACAGCCGATGCAGTACCCAAGTCCGGTCTACAGCACTACTGGCAGCTTCAATGTGGCTGTCGGCTGGTGCACCAGGGATCAGCACTCAGCCCTTACCTCTTCGTGCTGATAATGGTTGCTCTTACATCTGATATCCAGGAAGCGGCTTCCTGGTATATGCTGTTCGCTGATGACATTGTGCTGATTGCCGAGAACGGCTTAGAGGTCCAGAGCAGATTGGAGGTGTGGTGGGAAAGACTCGAGACCGTTGGCCTGAGAGTAAGTCGGACCAAAACTGAGTATCTGTTTTGTGATTTTGGCGGCCTCTCCAGTCCTGTGCCCATATCTCTCGCCGGAACGCCCTTATCGATCTGTTCCGACTTTCGGTACCTCGGGTCGCTTGTCCAAGGAGATGGCGAAGTAGACCGAGACGTAACGCACCGGATCAACTCAGGATGGATGAAATGGCGACAGGTCACAGGAACAACTTGCGACCCACGGATGCCCCTCAAGTTAAAGGGGAAAATTTATAAGTCCGTGGTAAGGCCTGTCGTACTTTATGGGTCTGAATGCTGGGCCGTGAAGAAAACGGATGAAAAAAATGTTGAGATGGATGTGTGGAGTAACGAGAATGGATAAAGTAAGAAATGAGTATATAAGAGGAAGTTTGAAAGTGGCGCCAGTGACAGAAAAGTTGAAAGGAAATCGTTTGGCTTGGTATGGGCATGTGATGAGAAGGGACGAAACGCATGTGACTCAAAGAGTGATGAATATACATGTTGATGAATGGAGAGGGAGAGGAAGGCCGAAGAAAAGATGGATGGAATGTGTAAAGAATGATATGAAAGAGAAGGGAGTGAATGATAGTGTGACGGTTGACAGGGGAGAATGGAAGAAGAAAACATGTTGCGCCGACCCCAAGTAACATGGGATAAGGGCAGGAAGAAGAAGAAGTTTACACGTAATACTGTTGACGATTCCTTTCTCTAATGTTAGTCACCGCGTAGCAGTAATCGCACTCGCTGATTTATTGAAATGTATGAATATTTATACCTAGTAATTAAGTGACGCACGTTTTGGTGCAAGCCACCGCGTCAGCAGAACATGTACCGTTTAAGACTGTACATCTTGGCAACCCCAAAAGGAGAAACAAACGAGAAGAGAAAGGAAAAGCCATCACAAAATTAATCAATCAAATTTAAAGGCGATGTTCCTGTTCCCAGGTTGAGGCTCCTGCCGCAAGTCCTTTGTTGTTTGTGCTGCGTCTGCTTCTTGCCAGTACTCTGGTTTACGGATAACTTGAAGTTCAATATCTTCAGGTGGTTGACTCGTAGTTTTGTTCTTCGCGTTGTTTGTGCAATAGTGCGGACAACGATTCCTCCCAACCACGACAAGTAGAACGATTATGGCGGCCATCAGTAAAGAGTAACAGATGACATATTGATGAATGTCGTGACTTGTTATTGTTGGTAGTGAAGCTTCATTTTTTCTTTGCGTTACAATTTTCTGTTCAATTGTTGCAATTGCTTGATTAGTGGCCTTTGACTGAAGGATATTTGGGGCATAGCGATATGTTAAGTTCACTATCTTGTTAATGGATGTATCAAATGTTGGATCTGTGAACTCATAACCCATCTTCATATGACTGTTGTATTGGCGTTGAGCGTAGATGGTCAAGTCGGTGGATTGCAATACGCATCCCTGAGATAATGTCACTATGCTCGATGATGATATGGTTTGTGATGTGACGTCATTGCTACATATGATTCGTAACGAACACGTTTCGCAGCACATTGCCAGCCAGCTGTTTTGTGTATGTAACTCTATCCAAGTGTCCTTGCATGACGCGCGTTCGACGTCACAAGGTCCGCTGTTTTGATGTGATAGCAGTTTAACCTCACACGGAGCGCTTTTGCTGTGTAGGTTAAATGATGGCAGGTTTTTATTGCATAAGAAGTTCTGCGATTTTTGTTGCATGCAGTGTTTCAAGTCATCTTCGGACACAGATACGTAAATGTTCTTCTTGAAGTTGACAGCGATGTACTTGTTTGATAACTGCACATATGTGGTTTCCTTAGCGATGCCGATGTTTACCGGTAAAGGTATAGCTTTGTATATGTTGAAATCTTCGTTAGCTACTAGTGGAATGTGAGCTTCGAATAGAAAGTAATTTTCAGTAACTCGTGCTTTCACATTAATCAGTTTGTAAATATCTTTAATGTTTTCTTTGTAGTTTTCAACAGGTAACGATAAAGATTTCGGAAGGCTTCCGGATATTTCCGTTAGTTTTTGCATCAGACGAACCGGAATTATCAGATGAACGTCTACATGTCCTTGGTAGACGTTAGTTAGAGTGTTGAACAGCATCTCCTGAAACGTCCTCAAGCTGTTGATCAGTAGGTACGTCGTTAACGAAGCAGAGTTGATGTAGGTAGTGGCCGAAAGTATTTCCATTTCCGTTTCGATGGATGCTATGTTCCTGTTGGTCTGGTTGATGAAGTTATCAATGGAGTTGGCTTGACGCTGAATATTGTTTTCACTTTGTTTCAGTACTTGATTCTCAAGCTCCACGATAGTTGTTTGATTTTGATTAACTCAAGTAAGTAGTTCTCGTTGGTTTGCAGTGATTGTATATCGTTTTGGTATTTTCCAACAATTTGCTAAGGCAAATTGTTGGTCCAATATTCCAAACAGACTATTAGCTATGTAGCCGACTCCGTCGACTAGGCCCCGTTTCTTCCTGTTGCTCAGGTGTTTGTGGGGATTTATAAGTATGGAGTTATAGTAATTTAGAAGTTCTATTTCATGAGTTAATTGTTCCATAGTTGACCTACAATGTTGTAGATTCGTGTTATGGCATAAGTTTTTGATATTCTCGAAGTAAGTTTGAGTACGCCGAGTTCCTTCCAATAGTTTGTTAGATTGTAATACATCAGTAGTATCCATTCATCGTGCACTACTTGCATTTTGCCGACGGTGTCATAGTATATGGGTCGGTCTCGTTCCAAAGTTGCAATCTGAGCGGTCGTCGTGTGCGCTCCGCGCGTGCCATCAATGGCGCTGTAAGATCCCGTTACAAATGTAAACAATGATAATATTGTTATAAGTAACGTTGAAGTAGGATTGTTTGACCTCTTCCGCCGTTCATTTTTCTGACGAGGCTTGTTGTTACTTTCGTTTTCCTTGGTATCCTCAATTTCAGAGCTCAATGGTAATGGCGATACTTTTGTTATTGGACGCTTTATGATTCCTGCTTAAGTTTTGACGGTAGTAACTCGAACGTATCCATCAGATCCTGGATGAGTCTCCAGTATACGACCTAAGACCCATTTTCCCGGCGGCAGATTGTTTTCTTTCACCAGTACTACATCACCTTCTTTGACGTTCCTAGAAGGCTTGTTCCACTTACTACGTGTTTGTAGAGTAGTAAGGTATTCGTTTGACCAGTTTTTCCAATATTGTTGAAACATATGCTCGATAAGCTGCCACCTACGTCGTAAATCGATCTTGTTTACGTGATTGTAATCCGAGAGTGGCATGGACAATATTGGGCTTCCTGTTAGGAAGTGTCCAGGAGTGAGGCAGTTGTAGAACTCTTCTGGATCTTCAGTTAGCGGGCACAGAGGTCTTGAGTTCAAGCAGGCTTCTATTTTTGCTAACATTGTTATGAACTCCTCGTATGTTAGTTTTTGGTCCCCTAGTACTCGTCGCAAATGGTGCTTCATCGACTTGACGGCAGCTTCCCACAGACCGCCAGCAGTTGGCCAGGCGGGGACGTTGAAATGCCACTCCACCTCCAGTTTGGCCAGTTCATTGAAGAGATCTGGTTTCAGTAGTTCTTTGGACTCTTCGAATTCTTGACAAAGTACCTTTGCAGCGCCGATAAAGTTTGTACCACAGTCAGAGTACATGTGTTTGGGGGTGCCGCGCCTCGCACACAGCCTTTGGAAGACCGCCATAAACGTTTCTGTGCTAAGGTCTGACACGAGTTCAATATGAACGGCTTTTGTAACCATGCATATAAATATGGCTATGTATCCTTTTGAAGTTTTTACGCCTCTACCCTTGTTATGTTTAACATCCACATGGCCGGTAAAGTCTACTCCTGTGTGCGTGAAAGGTCGGCACGGAGTGATTATTTGCTGTGGTACCCATCAGTTGATAGCCATCTGTCTTGTTGAAGCGATGGCAGCGTACACATTTTCGAAGTTGGTTCTTGACGGCCCGGTTGCCGCCAACGATCCAGTAACGCTGTCTTATATAAGTCAACGTCAGCCGAGCTCCTCCATGTAACGTGGTTGAATGAGCTTGTTCTATAAGAAGTTGTGTAAATCGTCCTCTATGTGGTATGATGATCGGATTCTTCATCTCCCCGGGTAAGCTTGAGTGCTTCAGACGACCTCCGACACAAATAATCCCCGTTTTGTTTATATAGGGATTCAATTTGAAAATTGTGCTTTTCTGTGATACTGTTTCGTTGTTAACAAGTTGTTTATATTCAGAATTGAACTGCAGTCGCTGCGCGTGAAATATGATACTTTTACGCGCTGCGCTTAGTTCACATGTTGTTAGGTACGTTGTTTCCGATTTCGTCTTATTGCGCATATTTGTAATGAAGCGTAATGTCCATGCGATGACCCTGTTTACTTGTGTCTATGAACTGCATTTGTTCAATAATTCAGTCATTATGTTATGTTCGTTATTATCTTGTGAAGACTTTTCGATTTGAACGTGATTTATGCAGCCAGAATTCGTTTGGAAAGCGCAAGGAATATCTTCCGACGGATCTTGCTTTGTTAAAAGTTCGGGGCCTTGCCACCATAGGTTGAAGTTCATTAGTTTGCTTGGCAAAAGGCCTCTTGATGCGCAGTCTGCGGGATTCTGCTCTGATTTGACATAACGCCACTGAGCTGCAGGAATGACGCTCTTGATTTTTGTAACTCTGTTGGCTGCGTACGTCTGCCATCTTGATGTTTCGCCTTGAATCCACGCCAGGACAACTTGAGAATCCGGCCAGGTCCGTATTGATATGTTATATCCACAGAACGTTTGCTTGGTTTTCTCCATCAAGTCAGCCAGTAGTTGAGCGCCACACAGTTCCAGTCTGTCTGTCTGTCAAATCGTGCAGATTTTGTAGTTCTCTGTGATCTTGGAGTTCCTTCATATAGTCACTCATTGTACTGGAGTCCAGTTTTTGTGTCATGATGTGCACAATGATCGGGTCCCAGGTTGATGTATCAATACCAATGTTAAGGCCTATTCAAACCTAAGCGGTATTCGCTGCCGCTATGGGTAGAGGTACATACCGCGCGGGTTTCGCTTAGGTATTTAGTATTATGTTTCGCGGCAAAAGCGGTACAGATGAATGAACAGTAATATTACCGCATACCCACTCAGTTTTCTCTACCGCAGACGGTAGCGAATACCGCTTAGGTTTGAATAGGCCTTTAGATATGCCGTTCAGGCATTCGGTGATGACGTCATGCCTCTTCTTCAAATTGGATGAATCTGCATGTTGTATGATCGGCAGACTTAGCATGTTGTTCATAAATGAAGTAAACTGCAGGCGACGATTGTCGTAGCGCTGATTTAATATATCCCAACATGAGTTATAGTTGTCAGTGCTAATGGTCAGATGCTGCACTAAGCGTTCGGCTTCACCTCGCAGTTTCGTCTTTAGGAGTTGCATTTTCTGCGCGTTGTTGATCATCGGGTTTTTATGTATTGCTTCCAGAAACAGGTCTTTGAAGGAGATCCACTGACTGTAATTTCCTGAGAACTCGGGGATTTCGATCTTAGGTGTCGATTTCTGATAATGGACGGTGGACCAGATTTTAGTGTTGATTTTCCTCTTCAGCTCATCGTATTTCTGTTCGATGTCCGTGAACATTTTGTTGTAATGCTCATTGGATCCTTTCAGATGGAGATCTATTTCCCAGTGGAGGTTATCGATGGGTTCCCATTTTGATTTCAGCGTTGCGAAGTGGTCTTCCAGTTCTCATCTTTCCGAGATAGTGACTACGTCAATTTTGGACATAGCACGGTATATCGCGTTAAAATTGCATTCTTGCTTGTTAAGCAAGAGTTGTATATTGTTGCTGTCGTCATCTTCTGAAGTCCCACCTAGATCGAACTTCACGTTTTGTTTGTTCGAAGTTACCAGTTTATTAGTGATGTCCATTTTAGTTGATAAGAACATTTCTTTAGTTTTCCCATAGATGTCATCCTTGAAATATGCTATATTCTTATCTTTTAGTTCCAGCAAAAGTTGGGCATGCCTGTTTTCGAAGTCTTGCCATTGATTTTCTAGCGACAACAAGCTTTTCTTCAAGTATTCCTCAGTTTTTCGTGATGCGGAATCCTTGCGATAGTTACCACATAATGTCTTAATGTTCTCGAAGCACGTTGACTGCAGTTCCAGTTTGTCCATATTGATGCTTCTTGTTGTTAAAGGTAACAGGTTAGAAGGCTCCTGGCACGTTGTTGACGGTGACAGAAAAGCGTTGCGTTGTGTTGCGAAGGCTACTGCGTTGCTTGTAGTCTTCTCCGTTTCAAATCTTGAAATTGTTATCTTCCTTGATTTGAAATGATCAGTGGAACTCAGCACCCTTGCGCCTCGGTTACGATATTATGCGTCTTCTCAATCTAACTGGGGCGACCCGCTTCTGGGAGACCAGCTAAACCGATCCGCTACCGTAAAGAGACACAATAGCACCAGATCCGGCTCGAAGGACCATATAATGTATGGTTCGTACACTTGCAGAGTTGTTGTTGTTGAAGAAGTTGTTCAGGTTGAAGCGCGAAGAGAAAAGATCACTTTGTTCCCGTTAGGATTATTGCGTATAGTGTTTACACGTAATACTGTTGACGATTCCTTTCTCTAATGTTAGTCACCGCGTAGCAGTAATCGCACTCGCTGATTTATTGAAATGTATGAATATTTATACCTAGTAATTAAGTGACGCACGTTTTGGTGCAAGCCACCGCTTCAGCAGAACATGTACCGTTTAAGACTGTACAGACAAACCGTGCATTGACCTATTGACATTAATTTTGAATGTACAACAAATGATTGCGCCGAAAATATTTTACTTATTTTATCGTCTGTCAAGAAATTGGTTATATTGGTAACAATTACTGGTTAGTTATTGCTTCATTAATAGTCTTTACTTTCTGTGAGTGCGGCAGTAAGAGCGGGTTAAGGAGGAAGCGTCAGGGTAGCCCGCTAAATTCAAATTTTCTTACGTTTTTTGCAATTTGCAAGTCAGTATTAGGTTGTATGTTAAGTAAAGTATGATTTGCGGCCGTAACAAATATTTATTTACAGAATAATAATAATAATAATAATAAATCATTTATTTCGGGTAGCAAAGACCCATAACATATATACCTTACAGAGAATCATACATATTTATAAAAACCTCAATAATGTTCACTACTATTAGATCAACTATTAATCATTAGAATCAGTAATACAACTTCTGAAATGTCAAGATTAAAATAGTAATTCATTAGGATTACCTGGTCTTAGAGAGTTGTATTGATCACTTTAATGATTCTAATTATGTAAATAGATTGTTACGGCCGAAAATTATATTTTGCTCAACGTAGAATCTAATACCGACTTTTAAATTGCAAAAAACGTAAGAAAATTTGAATTTCACGGGCTACCCTGACGCTTCCCCCTTAAGGTAACTTCATTAGAAACTAGACCACGGGTTCAAATTTTAATATTCACGATCTGGACAATAATATTAATAAAAAAAACTTACTAACTGACAAACAGTGCATTGACCTAGAATGTACGGTCTGCAAAACAAATGTTTACGCCGTAAATATTAATGGCAATATTATTTTACTACTAGCTGTGCCCCGCGACTTCGTTCACGTGGAAGTCGTATGATACACAATATACTAAAATAACAGCCACATTTTAATAAATTACCTCGTCCCCCGACCCGCCACCACGATGTATTGCCCGGCCGCGCTATTTGTTCACAATTTCATGGGTTTTATTTTTTTGCGCGGAACCCTATTTTTTTTTTAATAAAAGTAGACTAAGTTATCCCTTATAACATCAGCTATCTGCCAGTGAAAGTCCCGTCAAAATAAGTCCAGCCGTTTCAGTGATTATCCGGAACAAACAGACAGACAGACCGGCCGATAGACAGACAAAAATAAAAAAATTAAAAAAAAATGTTATATGTATCGTATATACTTTTATATACAATACATTTAGTAAAAAGCTGTTATTTTGAGATTACAAACAGACACTATTCAATTTTATTTTACTTGTATAGGTAGGTTGGTGTTAAAACAAATCAATACTTGCTATATTTGCAATTAAATCTGACAGTACAAGACAGGAGCTCGTGGCTAAGTAATAACAGCCGCACGGGTCGATCTATCAGGTTAAGCTACGCTTGCCGGGGTTGGTCTGTGGGTGGGTGAGCATCTTTTCATACGGAGACTCCTCCGTGCCTCGGAAAGCACGTTAAGCCGTTGGTCCCGGCTGACATTCGTGGATCTTTGACAGTCGTTACGGGTCGTCAGAAGCCCGAAAGTCTGACAACCAGTCTTACCAAGGGGTATCGTATTACTCAGTAACTGGGTTGTGGAGGTCAGATAGGTATTCAGCTGCATCCGTTTAGACTGGAAGCCGACCCCAACATAGTTGGGAAAAGGGTAGGCAGATAAAAGTACAAGACAGTATATGTAGGTATTGACATAATATTTTGTTCTCTCTCTTTCTGTAGTATGGTCCAATCGTACTAAGTATTATTGTAATGTTAGTTTTAAGAGTTTTTAAGCTACTTGTTTGTTTTTGTTTTTCATCTACGCTTACTGGTAGATAACTTCGTTATAAACCTATTTATGTTTTCTCTATAAGTGAATTTGTAATTCTTTTGAGAAATAAATATCTTTAACCGTAAATTTGGATCCGTGTGAGCGAGAGCCATATAAAGGGGACGAGCAAATCTTTGTTTAAATTATTCTAATTGAATTTTTCTAACTGAACAGACAGCTGTGCTGCTGGGGAGTTTATTGCGCTACTGTTTCTTCCCAGCTAAAGCACTAGGAATTGGTGAAGGGCGGGTGTTTTGAGGACTGTCTTATGTAATTTTGTCGTTCGAAAAGTGCTGATTCTCAGCCTAGATTGTATAAATGACTTTTGATTTTGATTTAACTAATTAGGTAGGTACTGATGGCATTTGTAGCTTGTGGCTAAGTAATAACAGCCGCACGGGTCGATCCATCAGGTTAAGCTACGCTTGCCGAGGTTGGTCTGTGGATGGGTGACCATCTTTTCATACCGAGACTCCTCCGTGCCTCGGAAAGCACGTTAAGCCGTTGGTCCCGGCTGTCATTTGTGGATCTTTGACAGTCGTTACGGGTCGTCAGAAGCCCGAAAGTCTGACAACCAGTCTTACCAAGGGGTATCGTATTACCCAGTAACTGGGTTGTGGAGGTCAGATAGGCAGTCGCTCCATGTAAAATACTGGTATTCAGCTGCATCCGGTTAGGCTGGAAGCCGACCCCAACATAGTTGGGAAAAGGCTAGGCAGATTGATTGATTGATGGCATTTGTAAATGCAAATAAAAATACAACACGAACTCAAGCAAACTATACCTAATGAAACTTATATATTTGTCGCTATATATTTCTATACGTTTTATAGCACTTTTTTATTATCCAAATGTATTTTATAATCCAGATGTGCTTTTGAGCAATAAAATTGAGCTATATTTTTGATTATGACAGCTAGATTGGCACGTTGAAGGATTGATCTGGTCTCAATTTCGGCGCCACCATCGAGTACAAGGCCCAAACTGCGGCCAAGAAACTGGGCATCCTAAATAGGGTGAAGCGATACTTTGCGCCTGGACAGCTTTTAACCCTTTACAAAATGCAAGTGCGATCTTGCATGGAGTATTGCAGCCACTTTGGGATGGCTCAGCTAAATACCAACTAGCCGCGCTTGACTCGGTGAACGCAGAGCTAAGAAGCTCATTGGCGACGTAAAACTGGTGGATGCCAAGCTTTAGAACTTGGCTCATCGCCGCAAGGTTGCCTGCTTGCGGGTCTTCTACAGATTGTAGTTCGGTGAGTGTGAACAAGAACTCCACGACCTGATTCCACTGGCGCCCTTCTACCATCGGACATCTAGACGCACTGCCAGTTACCATCCCTACATCATTCGCACTAAGCGTTTCCAAATGTCATTTATAATGCGCACAGCAAAAGAGTGGAACTCACTACCTGCGTCTGTGTTTCCGACCGCACACAACCCTAATCTCTTCAAAGTGACAGTGAACAGGCTTCTTCTGGGTGATCTCACTCCATCGTCAACTTGGTCTCTGTTGCCTCCGACTCAGGCTTAGAGTCAAGAGCAAACCCATCTCAAATAAAAAAAAAACCTAATACTACGTTCCGGATCACAGATTTAGTTCCCGCACAGTACAAATACTTCCTCGTTGGTCTAGTGGCCGCAAGCGCTACTGCTAAGCATCTAGGTCCTGGGCTCGATTCCCAGGTCAGGCAAAGTGTTATTGGATTATTCCCTCAGGAATTTCTCAATAGCAGCCTGGAGTCTGGATTGGTGCCCGGTTGATGGCGATAGGCTCGACTCCTATTACGGGAGAAATGTGGGTGTTCTGTCTCTCTTCTGCCTAACCCTTCGTGGATTACAGACGTCATGTGCTATTTCTGTGTCAGCTGGATGTGACTTAGCTACGTTCCGGATCATATATTTGATTCTCCCACATTACGTAAATATTTGTTTGGCCTTCGAATAGTCTGTTTATCCTGAATGTTTGAGCATGTGGCACTAAGTAGTTGGTGAAAAATCTTGGGATGAAAAAAATAAATAAAAACGAGCGAGCCTTACAGTAGTCGCATATGATCTTTATTGTGTGACATTTGTTTGGGTCGGTACCATCTGACGACCAACTCTAGTACCGCACGCGCTCATTGGTCAAATCAAATAGTGCGCGCTTCCCCGGCTTCCCGTTACACACTTCCGTCCCTTTTCACGAAATCACTCCCACATATTGCAGGAAAGCGACAGGAAAGATGTTACACATCAAAAACTATAGTCAGTCATGGGGATAGCCGACAGAAGTGAAAACTTGACAGCGCAACACGTCACATTAGCGTGTCACGTGATGCGTGACGCGTGACGTGAGCTCATAAGATTTTCCCAACCAAAGTAACTGCTTTCATTGGTAGGATGGTTTTGCACATCTACGTTATACAGGGTATCCGGTAAAGAATTGATAACCTTAAAATTGTAGGTATATAAAAGACCTTATGGCCGTTCTAAAAAAAATAACTGGATGACTTTTTTTACCGTCTTGAAAAAAAATAAGGTATAATAGGTGACCGGAGTAGAAGCCTATGGCATACCTAGTTTAAAAAAAAAAAAATAATAAGTACTGCGTATGATTTGAATTGAATTTTTAACGATCTATAAAGTTTCATAAAATCTGTTTTTATTGTTCTAGTTTACTTCAAATATGTAGTGTTTATTGATAGAGCAATTTCTGTCTAACCTATTGAAAAAACAAAAAAAAAAAAACAACTAATTATGCCATAGGCTGCTACTCCGTTATACCTTTATTATACCTTTTTTTTTTCAAGACGGTAAAAATGTCACCCAGTATATACCTACGTATTTTTAAAATTATTTTTTTAGAACGTACAGACGCCAGCAGGTCAACCTACCCGAAACTGTCAGATTTTCCTAATCAACATTGAACCTAATGCTTTAGCAATAAAGTCGAAAATCTATTAAAGAAATCTGACAGATTGTAGTAGCTTGATGTGCTGGTGTCTGTACATAATATCTATTATTTGCTATTTGAAGGTTATCCATTTTTACTGGACACCCTGTATAGCTGCTGATATTATTTAGTAATGTTTGTATGACACAGGGTTGTGTGGAAATCGGTGGTCATGGTATGTGATGCGGAGGAATGACGAAAATGTCGTCAGAAAAGTTTTGAGTATGATTATGGATAGCTATACGAGTAGAGGAAGACCAAAGTAACTATGGATGGACTGTAAGAAAGATGATATGCCTAGAAAGGGAGTGACTACCGAGATGACGACTAATAGAGAAGTATGGAAGAAAAAGACATGTTGCGTCGCCCCCAAATAAATTGGGACAAGGGCAGGAGAGTGATGATGTATGACAACTGTCATACGTATCATCACTAATTGAACAAGCTATACCTAAGTAGTTTCTACTTATATGAGAACATAATATTGTATATGATACTAATATCAAAGAGGAGCTCGTGGCTAAATAATAACAGCCGCACGGGTCGATCCATCTGGTTAAGTTACGCTTGCCGAGGTTGGTCTGTGGATCGGTGACCATCTTTTCATACCGAGACTCCTCCGTGCCTCGGAAAGTACGTTAAGCCGTTGGTCCCGGCTGTCATTCGTGGATCTTTGACAGTCGTTACGGGTCGTCAGAAGTCCGAAAGTCTGACAACAAGTCTTACCGAGGGGTATCGTATTAACCAGTAACTGGGTTGTGGAGGTCAGATAGGCAGTCGCTCCATGTAAAATACTGGTATTCAGCTGCATCCGGTTAGACTGGAAGCCGACCCCAACATAGTTGAGAAAAGGCTAGGCAGATTGATTTTATGATACTAATATCAATTATCATTAAACTCGCCACAAAATGAGCGTGTCCCTTTTTGTCCCGCTATGTTTGTCTCTCTTTGGCTTATGAAACAATATGGGCTGTCAAAACGGACTTATTATTTTGTGGCGAGTTTAGTTAGTTAGCTTGTTATGCTATCGGTACATAAACTATGCATAACTGTGGCTCTCTATCTATGTTCGTCTAAATTGAGGATATCCTACTGCAGGGCTCGCTAAATATGTGATATTTGGCCCACAAGGCAGAGACCTTAAATAAAAATCACCACCTACCTAGCTAGGTACCTTTTCAATAAAACAAAAATAACATAATATATCGCCCCTATTACCACGAAGAGTTAGGCAGAGATGTACTAACAGCCGGTCTATTCTGTAAAAATCTCACCGCGAATACGTAGGTGAAGTGAGGCCACCTGAGACCACCTGGTGCTATGGGGTTGACACCATTGACAGCTCACTCCACGCTCACTTCACCTAAGTTTTCACGGTGAGATTTGTACAGAATATCATTGCAGGATGTAAAAAGACATCACGAATCCGTCAACTATGCATATTGTAACGTCTAACTAAGTAACTTTGCGCAAAAATTATTGCTGGGAAACGACTTATATTTTTAGGTATAAGAAAACGGCTATTTTTTATTGCGCGCATTGTAACGCGAACCCAGGCAAACGACCGCGCGTAAGCGTACGCGTAGGTCTTTGTGGTAGTGTGCGTTTGATGTTCATTGTCTTTTTCAACCGACTTCAAAAAAGGAGGAGGTTCTCAGTTCGTCGGAATCTTTTTTTTTTTACGTGTGTACGGCTGGACCGATTTGGAAAATTCTTTTGTAATTCATTTGTTCTTGGAAAGCACCATTTTATGAAGTGGAACTGATGATGAAGATCACATATGGCCACCGGAACTACTCAATAATAAGTATTTCAAGGGTTGCGATTCGATTAGGTACCTACTTTAATAATGGTTTCTAAGTAATTTATGCTCGTCACAATGCTTATGGTGATGTGGAGTTCTCCTGGTACTTACCAGGAGAACTCCTCAACAATTAACGTCCCTGCATCGGGAAACGAAATATTTTGTAAAAGGTGATGAGCAGTTGTCTGTGACATTAGGATATTGTAACTTAGATAAATTACAAACTGACCCACTAAAAAGTGAAAAATAAAAACTTTTTTTAAAGTCTTGATCTCAGTCTTCTTGACTATTTTCTTTGGGGATACCTGAAACGTAAGATATACGAGAAAACACCGACGAATCTGACACAACTGCAGTACATTATCAAATCAAAAATGGCGGCAATCTCGCGAACAGTGTAACAACGCGTTGTCTCCAAACTTCGTTCGAGTTTAGAGTAATGTCAGCAGCGTGATGGTCGGCGTCTGGACAACATTATTTTTTCTAAATAATTTTGCAGTTCAATATCTATAAATAAAACATAAAAAACCTATTTGATTGTTTACATTTTTTATTTTATTCAGCTACCAAACTTTTTTGGACACCTTATACAGGGTGTCCGGTAATGAATGGATAACCTTGAAATGTCTTATAGTATAACTTATGGCCGTTCAGAAAAAAAATTGAAACAAAATATATCATAAGTAGTACCTAAGTTATGATTTTTTTAAAAGAAAGGTCTAATTTTTTTTACCTTGTTTTACTTTTATGAACACTACGATCAGAAATGAATGGATTCCATCGGTTTGTTGTTATTTTATTATTATACACGAACTATGCTAATAGATAAACAGTCAATAGTATGACTAGCTATTGCACTTTTTTATTAAAAAATTAGCAAATTAATTAATTTTAGAAAAACTTTGCAAAATTTATTTTTTAAACTATGTTTAAACATCTTGGGTATAAAAAAAATGTATGAATACATGAGTGGCCAATAATTTTAAAATAATGTCACTTTCAAGTAGATTTTATAATGGTACAATTCATAAATGTATCTACAATAAATAGTGAATTATTGCGATTAATGTAGAAAAGGAGAAAATTTTACTAAATATCAAAATTTGTAATATGGGAACATTTTTTAAATTTAATTGTACCTGAACTTTGGGGATTAATAAAAAACAACATTTAACATAAACAACACTTTATTATCATTCGTTTATAATAAATGTTCAAACTGCCGGCCTCCCACTCTTATGCAGGCCCTACATCTACGGATAAATGATCTACGGAGCAGTCTTGTGTACCGTCGTTCACTAATTTTTGATGCGGCTGCTCTGACTCGTCTTCTTAATTCTTCTAAAGACCTTATAGGCTTACAGTATACTTCCTCTTTAAGGCAGCCCCAATAAAAAAAATCCAATGGATTTAGGTCCGGTGAACGTGGAGGCCACAAAATTGGCCCTAGCCGCCCGATCCATCTATCTGGGTACGTGTTATTTAAAAATGCACGAACAGATACAGCATAATGCGCAGGACAGCCGTCATTTTGCAACCAATATGACTCCCTCAGCTCCTCGGGCACTTCTTCTAATAAATTGGGGAGATCATTTTGAAGAAACTCCAAATAACTTTGCCCTGTTAAATTCCCCGGTAATTCAAATGGCCCGATTATTATTCCACTTAATATTCCAGTCCAATAATTGATTTTAAATTGGTATTGGGATCTATCTTCACGCATAAGATGGGGATTTTCTAATTCCCAACCGTGTAAATTATGAAGATTCATGTATCCATCTCTTTTGAATGTTGACTCGTCGCTCCACAGAATTTTATTAAAAAATTGCGGGTCTTCTTCGATTTTTGCCAGCATTTGTCGGCAAAAACGCAATCTAGCTGCATAATCTCTTGGTTGGAGAGTTTGCACGCGTGTAACGTGGTAAGGGTGGAATTTATTTTTTTTTCAAAATATCGTGCACGGTCGATTTTCCGATACCTGTGCGTCGAGCTATTGTTCGTGTAGAGGTAGAAGGATCGTTTTCGACTTCCTCAAGCACGGCTTCTTCTACATCAAGACGAGCGATTCTTCCACTGCTTGTACCACCGACACCACTACCAGGCAATCTTCCTTCGGAGTAACAACCGTGGACACGAATAAATACGCGGTAGTCTGGGTGGCGCGCATTAGGGTATCTCTCCCTATAGAGCGCTGCAGCTGCATTTGCGTTACCTCTGCATTCTCCATAAATGTAATGCATATTTGCATATTCTTGTGCCGTATACTGACGTGGCATTTTGATACACAAAAACACAAAAGTCCAGTTTAGTCCAAAAACAAACCAAATCGTCGCAAATATCACCAAACAAAACAAGTCCAAATCAGTAAGCAAAACGAATAGTCCAATAAAATAGCCACGTGGTCGTTTTAACACTGATTCAAAGTAAATCACGATAATTGCAAACGGAAACTAAATAAACACATGCGAAGTCGAGCAAGTCGAGAAACGCACTAAAAGTATGAGTGCTTACCTGATGTTTTACATTTATTTCCTCTCTCTCGCACCTAGCCGATTCAGACCCTCTTTGTCTAACATAACACAAAAGAATGACAGCACGGCGTGCGCGCAGGTAGCAAATATGAAGGTCACACGACCCATTTCACGCTTTTAAAGTAACTATTTTAATCATTATGAGTATTTGTAAATTTCTGACAATTTGGTTTCAATACGCAATTTTTATTCACTACAAATTCCTTAAATGTATTTTTGATTAATCTTCAGTGGTCAGAAGCAATTTAATTTAAAAAAAGTTCCTACATTACTTTTGACATTTGGTAAAATTTTCTCCTTTTCTACATTAATGGCAATAATTCACTATTTATTGTAGATACATTTATGAATTGTACCATTATAAAATCTACTTGAAAGTGACATTATTTTAAAATTATTGGCCACTCATGTATTCATACATTTTTTTTATACCCAAGATGTTTAAACATAGTTTAAAAAATAAATATTGCAAAGTTTTTCTAAAATTAATTAATTTGCTATTTTTTTAATAAAAAAGTGCAATAGCTAGTCATACTATTGACTGTTTATCTATTAGCATAGTTCGTGTATAATAATAAAATAACAACAAACCGATGGAATCCATTCATTTCTGATCGTAGTGTTCATAAAAGTAAAACAAGGTAAAAAAAATTAGACCTTTCTTTTAAAAAAATCATAACTTAGGTACTACTTATGATATATTTTGTTTCAATTTTTTTTCTGAACGGCCATAAGTTATACTATAAGACATTTCAAGGTTATCCATTCATTACCGGACACCCTGTATAAGTCTCAGACCAAATAAAAAAGTAACGTTATTTTAGGGTAATTTGAATTATCATGGTAACACTGGCCGACGCACCACATGTTTACAAAACTGGCCTCACTTCTCTGTTCGCAGAGTTCCGTCTTTACTTTTTTATTTGGTCTGAGATATAAGTATGTATTTACAAAAAAAGTAAGTAGCGTGTGTAAATATCAGTTATCTGGTTTCCATAGTACAAACTCTGCTTAGTTTGGGATCAGATGACCGTGTGTGAATAATGCCCCAGGATATTATATTATGTTAGGTTAGGGTTAGGTACCTATGAAGTTGCCGATTTACATTGAAAAAATTCAAACTATTTTTTTTAAAGAAATATTGTCTATGCACTTTTGCCATTTTAATAAAAGTTCATTGATGCCTCTACTATATAGGTATATCCTGGGAACGGGAATAGATAAATTCTTTAAATGCGTTTTTCACTGCCTCGTTGGATTTAAGCAATTTTTCCCCGGGGTTCATTGTTAAGATCAAAATTTCCAGAACGGAAGCGATCAAACCAAAAACGCACTGTGCGTTCCCTTGCGGTACCTTTCGATACACGTCGTTGGTGCCACGACAAAACTCTTAATCGAAAATAGCGCGCCATTTCTCCATGGTTACAGAAACATCGATATCAAAGAAAAATCGAACGGCGGGAAAATAAATGAACAACTGATTTTTTTTTAATATCTTGCTATAAATTAATTTGAATTTGGAATTCTAAATAGAATGAAAGATATGGATCTTCACACTAGCCGGTATCAAATATCGGCAACTTCATAGATAAAAAATCTATTACTATTATTATTATTATTTATATTATGTTCTAGGTATCGGAAAAGTTTTTAAGCAGTGCGCAAATTTTCACAGCGTATTGTACCCATGAATATGAATAACTTTCAGACTGGAACCCACTCTGAAATCACGAAAATAAAAATCACTGTTTCATACATTTTGGTCGAGTAGTAATTTTAGCGTTGGTCCCATAGTGAAAGTGGTTCACATTCTTTTTTTTAATTTTTATTTAAGATGGGTTTGCTCTTGACTCTAGTCTAGGTCGGAGGCGACAGAGACAAAGTCGATGATGGAGTGAGCTTACCCAGAAGAAGCCTGTTCACTCTCACTTTGAAGAGATTAGGGTTGTATGTGTTCGGAAACACAGTCGCAGGTAAAGAGTTCCACTCTTTTGCTGTGCGCTGACTTCCTATAAGGTTTTGGTGCGGTATGAAATTACTTCTTTTTTTATAAGTTTTTTAACAACTTTGACATGCTGCCACTTGGGTGTGGCGGCTGATTCTCAATTCATGATTAGTGATCATTAAATAACTACTTGAAATTTATTCGATATAAAATAGGTCGCAAAAATCGAAGGCAGTCGCTCCATGTAAAATACTTGTATTCAGCTGCATCCGGTTAGACTGGAAGCCAAGCCCAACATAATTGGGAAAAGGCTAGGCAGATGATGACGATGTTTAAAGACGTCAAGCAAAAGCTTTAAATAATGTCGAAGAAATAAAATTATATAATGTGTTAACCAAGTCTAACAGACCAATAAGATGCTGTTAGCCTTTTAAGGTATTAAACTGAAGGTTTTACTTTGCCATTGCTTAATATTTATTTCATTATGCATGTAATCAGAACGACATATCAAGATTTAATTATGTCAATCTAAGGTTGCGTTAACACCATAAAAATGGCGAATCTATGTGTTACCTTGAAATATTATCCATGGTATATTATTATATTTTTAACAGCATTTTATAGCTTAAGGGGGAAGCGTCAGGGTAGCCCGCGAAATTCAAATTTTCTTACGTTTTTTGCAATTCGGTATTTCATTGTACGTTGATCAAATTATAATTTGCGGTCGTAGTAAGTATATATTTACATAATCAGAATCATTAAAGTGATCAATACAACTCTTTAAGACCAGGTAATCCCAAAAAATGACTATTTCATGAAATCTTGACATTTTAGGATTATACTAACTTAAGGAGTTGTATTACTGATTCTATTGTATATAATTATGTCAAAACATATTTGTTATGGCCGCAAATCATAATTTATTTATCATACAACTTAATACTGACTTGCAAATTGTAAAAAACGTAAGAAAATTTGAATTTCGCGGGCTACCTTGACGCTTCCTCCTTAAGTTTGACGTCGTTGGTTACTGCCACGGTCAGCCGAAATTGTACGTCATCTTTAGGGAATGTCAGCAGACTTAGCACGAGAACCGTAGAGAAGCGTTTTGTCGCCGGAAAAGTAGCCAAAAATTACGTTTCCGCGTCTTAGAGCATTAATTAATGTTCTAAGTTCCAGACTGGCCTGTTGGTCTAGTGGTTAGTGGCCCTGACTGCTATGCCGGAGGTCGTGGGTTCGATTCCCACCCAGGACAAATGTTTGTGTGATGAGCATGATCATTTGTTCTGTGTCTGGGTGTAATTTATCTATATATGTATGTATTTAGAAATATATAAGTATGTTTATCAGTTGTCTAGTACTCATAACACAAGCTCTGCTTAGCTTGAGGCTAGACGGCGTTGTGTGATAGTTGTGGAATATTATTATTATATTATTATCATATAGACAGTAGACAATTTTCTACTGTCTTTAGCCTTTAGCATGGCAATTACAAAATCTAATTTGAAGAGAAGTATGTTCACACAACGTCAAGCATGATATACATTTTTTCTCCGATTTTAACAGTTTGGGATAAAAAAGAAATCAATCTGCCCAGCCCTTTCCCAACTAAGTTGGGGTCGGCTTTCAGTCTAGCCTGATGCAGCTGAATACCAGTTTTTAAACATGGAGCGACTGCCTATCTGAACAACTGAGTAACTGGGTAATACGATACGCCTTGGTAACGACGGCGCTAGACGACCCCGTGTCTAGGCACCCTTGGTCCCCCTGCGACTGGTCAGGTCAGTGGCCCGGCCGCCAACACTTTTCGGCCGCAGAGTATAGGGAGAGCAGCTAACGAAATACCGACACTTCTTCCAGTCTAACCGGATGCAGCTGAATACTAGTATTGTACATGGATCGACTGCCTATCTGACCTCCACAACCCGGTTACTGGGTAATACGATACCCCTTGGTAAGACTGGTTGTCAGACTTTCGGGCTTCTGACCACCCGTAACGACTGTCAAAAATCCACGAATGACAGCGGGACCAACGGCGGAACCGAGACTGCTCCGTGCCTCGGAAAACACGTTATGTTTTCCGAGGCACGGAGGAGTCTCGGTATGTAAAGATAGGATAGTCACCCATCCAAGGACCAACCCCGACAAGCGTAGCTTAACCTGATAGATCAACCCGTGCGGCTGTTATGTTATTACTTAGCCACAAGCTTCTCTGTAGGGGTTGATAAAAAGGACGAAAAAAAACGGAGACTAAAAAACTTTTTAGCAAAAATAAAACCGACTTCCAAATCAAAACACTACAAAGTGAAAAATAACTTTAATTTCTGTAGTCGGTGTCTTTGGTTTTGTATTTTCGTTTTTTGCCACCGACTTCCGAAATTAAAGTTATTTTTCACTTTGTAGTGTTTTGTTTTGGAAGTCGGTTTTATTTTTTGCTAAAAAGTTTTATTTTTCACTTTTTAGTTGTGGAACCTACCCCACAAAAGTTCGAATACCACTACCTGCTGTGTAAATAACAGTGATAGGAAGTTATTAAAACATCATCCGCATAAACTATTGGTAAGACATTGCATTCAGTATTTTCATTTCCTATTGAAAAGAAAGGAAATACAATGACTCATAAGCGCTTGACAGGTCAGAGAATCGAACAAGAGAGACGCAAGTGGCGTAATATGAACTGGCTTATTATAGACGAAATCTCAATGGTTTTTTTTATTAGTGATGGGTTTGCTCTTGACTCTAGTCTAGGTCAGAGGTGACAGAGACAAAGTCGACGATGGAGTGAGCTTACTCAGAACAAGCCTGTTCACTCTCACTTTGAAGAAATTAGGGTTGTATGCGTTCGGAAACACAGACTGTTTCGCAATGTAATGTTCACAAATTACAGGGTACAAAAAAAAAATTCGCTAAAGGCCAAGTATATGTAGCTTTAAGTCGAGTGAAAACCCTAGAAGGAATAGCATTGTGTGACTTACAGGCAAATAAATTACTCAACAGGCCGCACGATGAGAATTTTGCCAAATTTTGCCACCATTTGGCAGAAATGGTAAGATCACACAAAAAATTTCATCAAAATCGGTCCATACATACGTACAGAAGAATTATATATATAAAGATAGGTGTATACATACATACATGTGGGATCTGTATTTTAGTTTTTTGCCACCGACTTCCGAAATTGAAATTGTTTCATAATTTTGAGTTAATTTATTTTTGAAGTCGATTTAATTTATTAAAATTATTATTTTTATTTCGTAATTTTTAGTTTTTTTTAGTAAAAACTGGAATATTTGTTTGTAATAAGTAGTTAATAGTTTATTTTTTTTTTTATAAATATTGCACTAGAATTTGACCAAGGTTTTGAGATGTTTTCTCTTTGACTCCACACCCGTAGCTCGTATCAATAAGCCAGGCCGTCACACTTACACGTATTAGTCCACTATCTTGAAAACTACTGAACAGAAATCTGTTCAGTAGTTTTCAAACTTGCACTGTTCCCTAAGTTGAAGTAAATATAAGCCAATAAAAATAAAATGGTCAAGATCCGATTAATAGTTTCGGAGAAATTCGTGGACAAACATACATACATGTATAAAATTTTGTATATTTATTAGGAAGCCCTAATAAATTATCATATGTATTACAGTTCCAATAATATTACAAACATACGTGTCGAATTGACAACCTCCTTTTTTTTGAAGTCGGTTAAAAATAGGTAGCGAAATGTACTTAGGTACCTACTTACTTACACCTCTGCCAAACCATTCGGGGAATAAAAGCGTGATGCTTATGTTAAAAAGATATTTAGATGACCTCAGTTTTAATTTAAAAAATAATTACCTTCTTCATGATCAACGTACCCCTCTTTGTCAAAAAATCTCGATGTTGTCTTTAGCTGCTATCTTATGCAGTTTATAAGCTATAGCGGTTCCCGCGCGCGGTCAGTTGCGACTCGGCACCGTCCGATCAACGACGTTGCCTTTCTCTTACCGACCGCGAAGTAACGTAGTGGACACGTGTGCTAGTGGAAGTGATAAAAGATTCTTTTTTTAATTTTTATTCCTTTGATTCGAAAAGTTTTTGTTTTTTTTTTTTTTATCTCGTTGACTCCTATTTTTTTTTCTGTGTGGTGTGTTTTGGAGATTTCTGTTTTAATTGGTGGGTATTTTAGTTTAGTTTTATTATTTAGGCTTATTTTTAATTTTAGTAAAATATTTCGTTTTTTAAGATTTTTAGTAAAAAAAAAGAATAGAGGCAATACAATTTCTAAGAACAAATAACTAAGAATAAAGAAAAACTAAATCGCAAAGTTTAAATTTACATCTAAAACATTGAATTTAAATAAAATTCAATCAGTTTATATTGGCATAGTTGTCTTTCCTTACTTAATTTTTTTTACATTATCCTTATTTTGGAGTTGACTTTTTCCTCTACAAAATAAATTTTGGGATCGTTTTCCTCTCCAAGATAAATGACTACAGTTCTAACTAGATTTCCTGAAGTAAATATATCTGGCTTTCAGCGGTGACAACTAAGCTAGTATTTAATATGACTCAGATAGGAATTTAGACGGTTAAAGAAAACACCGGAAGGAGGCGATTAAGATTTTTTCCAAGTTCATCATTTAAAAAAAAAAACTACTCGAAAGAAATTAATTTTAAACTTACCTATTTGCGATAGCGATATCAATATTATATGATTTATTCATAAGAATATAAGTAATTATACTACATACTTTACGCACATCACAAGAAATAATGATAATAAATAATTGGAAAACAGATTTAAAAAACACATCATCATTCTCTTGCCCTTGTCCCAATTTATTTGGGGTCGGTGCAACCAGTTCTTTTTCTTCCATACTTTTCTATTAGTCATCATCTCGGTAGTCACTCCCTTTCTAGCTATATCATCTTTCACACAGTCCATCCATCGTTTCTTTGGTCTTGCGCTACTCGTATAGCCATCCACATTCATACTCAAAACTTTCCTGACGACATTTTTCTCATCACTAGAAAACACATGCATACGAATACAATTTGAATTATTTATCCAATTGATTTTCTTCATATGGTAGAAAACTTAGAAACTTTAAACTCTTAACTATAATAATAATAAACAACAATAAACTGTACTCTTCAAGGATCTCGTGGCTAAGTAATAACAGCCGCACGGGTCGATCCATCAGGTTAAGCTACGCTTGCCGAGGTTGGTTCCTGGTGACCATCGCATCTTTACACACCGAGACTCCTCCGTGAGCTTAAGTAAAAAAGCACGTTAAGCCGTTGGTCCGTGGGTGGATCTTTGACAGTCGTTACGGGTCGTCAGAAGCCCGAAAGTGTGACAACCAGTCTTACCAAGGGATATCGTATTATCCAGTTACTAGGTTGTGGAGATCAGATAGGCAGTCAGTCCATGTAAAATACTGGTCAGCTGCGTCCGGTTAGACTGGAAGCTGACCCCAATATAGTTGGGAAAAGGCTAGGCAGATTGGATACTGTACTCTTCTCTTTCCTAATATGAAAATGAATCGCCGAAATGTATGTACGCACATAACTTCCGAACGACTGCACCACCAAATTGGATAATTCTTTTTTTGTTGTGTTAGTAATTGTCAGGACGAGGTTTGTATGAAAGAAGATGTTTTAAAACTTGGAAAATTCGGGAAAACTGAAAGTGCATTTTGTATGGGAATATTGTATGAATTATTAAAATTTTGACAACGTTTGTCGGGTCACCTAGTTTAATTATAATTCTATAATATATAAATAAAAATCAATTGCCGAATGTATGTACGCGCATCACTTCAGAACGGTTGCACCTATTTAGCTAATTCTTTTTTTGTTGTGTTTGTAATTGACTGGCCTGTTGGTCTAGTGGTTAGTGGCCCTGACTGCTATGCCGGAGGTCGTGGGTTCGATTCCCACCCAGGGCAAATGTTTGTGTGATGAGCATGATCATTTGTTCTGTGTCTGGGTGTAATTTATCTATATATGTATGTATTTAGAAATATATAAGTATGTTTATCAGTTGTCTAGTACTCATAACACAAGCTCTGCTTAGCTTGAGGCTAGACGGCGTTGTGTGATAGTTGTGGAATATTATTATTATTATTATAATTGTCAGGACAAGGTTTGTACGAAAGAAAATGTTTGAAAAGTGGCCGGGAAAATTGGAAAATTCGCGAAAACTGAAAGTACATTTTCTTTGGGACTTTTGTATGAATGATTGAAATTTTGACAGGATTTTGAGAAGCTCGTGGCTAAGTAATATCAGCCGCGCGGGTCGATCCATCAGGTTAAGTTACGCTTGCCGGGGTTGGTCTGTGGATGGGTGACCATCTTTTCATACCGAGATTCCTACGTGCCTCGGAAAGCACGTTAAGCCGTTGGTCTCGCCTGTCATTCGTGGATCTTTGACAGTCGTTACGGGTCGTCAGAAGCCCGAAAGTCTGACAACTGGTCTTACCAAGGGATATCGTATTACCCAGTAACTGGGTTGTGGAGGTCAGATAGGCAGTCGCTCCATGTGAATCGAAAATCAAAATCAAAATCAAAAGTCATTTATTCAAACTAGGCTGAGAATCAGCACTTTTTGAACGTCAAAATTACATAAGACAGTCAGAACAGAAATACTGGTATTCAGCTGCATCCCGTTAGACTGGAAGCCGACCCCAACATAGTTGGGAAAAGGCTAGGCAGATTGATTTGATTAAAATTGGGACAGGACAACGGTTGTTCGGTCAGCTAGTAGCTAGTAAAACTTTCCCAAAAAAAAAAAAAACTTTTCCTTTCGGCCATTCACATCATAATCGTCACGAAATCGAAATCACGATTTCGAAACCGTACTTACTAACGAAAATAATGTGGTTTACTGTACTTTACTACTGTACTGCGTTGTGAATCGTGCGTGTCATTTTGATGTTCCTATTCTTGAGATTCAACTTACAATATCGCTTGTTTTTTAGGTAAGAGGTCCCCGAAACGATAAACTGCAATCAATTGTAATTGTAGTAATCGCTTGAATTGCTTTTGGTAGACGATCAATTTGCGCATCGATGTGTATCAATCACGTAAAAATTGACAATTGTAATTGATCGTTTCGAGGACCCCTTAAGACGCTGCCGCCGTATACGAAGTTTTGCCGATTTCGATATTTCTATTAGTTTTAATGCACATTATGAAATATAATATCAATTTTGATCTACTGAATGAATTTGTATGATTGTATCTTTTTTATATTTTTTATAATTTTGACTAATCGATCTATAACCGGCAACTGTTTTGAGGTTTAGATTTTGGGGGACTGTCTTATGTAATTTTGACGTTCAATAAGTGCTGATTCTCAGCCTAGTTTGAATAATTGACTTTTTACTTTGATTTTGATTTTTAGAATATCACATATTTACGAATCAATTTGACGTCACATTCGTATAAAAATTTTTGTGTTAAAAAATATTTAACTTAGTAATTTTTTTTAGAGAATGTGCTAAGAATTGCATTTGATTTCGGCTACAAGAACGTTAAAGTTCATAAAATTAAAACAACGGAAACAAACAAAAAAAAAATAGCAATAAAAAAACGATTTTTTATTGCTATTTTATATATATATATATATATATATAAGTACCCTGTGTTAGACCTTTACAATAGTATACATCAGGTCTAATGTGTGCTTAGGCACTACATTCTAGCCTATCTCTTATATCGATTTTCCAGCCTAGTATCTGACCGCTGAAGATGCACTCGACTTTTTGAAGTGCAGGCGGCCTTACTAGATTGAAAACGTGACGAAAGAGATTTTTACGTAGTAGGTGGAGGGTTCTAAGTATGTAAAAATGGTCACCCAGCCACGGACCAACCGCGGAAAGCGTAGCTTAACCTGATTGATCAACCCGTGCGGCTGCTACTTAGCCACGAGCCCCTCAATAAAGACATAAAATATGATATGATTTAATAAATAAACTGCTCTTAAATATTACTTAATTTATTTATAGGCGTCAAATAACTTTTATGGAACAGACCGAATTTGCATGGGTAAATAAAATAAATCAATTTGATAGCTATAAGTATCAAAAGATGGTTATTAAAGATTCATTATCACTAAGGCCAAATCTAACATAATATTTTGCACTGTTGAATTTTAATTAAGGCTGTATTAAATGACCTAGATGATGTAGCAAAGGTAGGTCGCGAAATCAATCGATCAACCAATCGATTACGGAAATCATGACATCTTAGAACAAATCAAACTTAGGGCCCGTTTTTTGATCCGTAGTTAACTCAACCAATGGTTAAACTGAACATAGTAGCTAATGGTTGAATTTTGGCTAAATGTGAAAGGCTAAACATGAATGTATTTATCTTAACTCATTCATGTTAAAAAAATAATAACTAATGGCACTTTGGCAAACACATTTAGCCAAAATTCAACAATTAGTTACTATGTTTAACCATTGGTTGAGTTAACTAAGAATCAAAAAACCGGTCCTAAGCCATAAAACACACCGACATACTTACTTTCATATTTATAATGTTAGAATGGATTGTAAAGGAAATACAATTAGAAAGAACTCTATTTTAAACAAGTGAGAGTGAACAGGCTTCTTCTGGGTAAGCTCACTCCATCGTCGACTTTGTCTCTGTCACCTCTGTCCTAGACTAGAGTCAAGAGCAAACTCATCACAAATAAAAAAAAAAACAATATTTTCCCTTGAGATTATCTTAAAAAAAAAAACTACAGGCGTAGGTACACATATCACGTGCCACGATAATTACATAATTCTTTTGCTGCTTCTTAATCTTTAAACACTGGTTCTTACTACCACGTAACGTAACTGACCTTTTTGAAGCACTACTCGCCTAGCCTTTTCCCGTCTATGTTGAAGTCGGCTTCAGGCCTGACCGGATGCAGCAGAATACCAGTATTGTACAGACGCCAGCAGGTCAACCTACCCGAAACTGTCAGATTTTCCCAATCAACCTTGAACCTAATACCTTAGCAATAAAGTCCAAAATCTATTAAAGAAATCTGACAGATTGTAGTAGCTTGATGTGCTGGCGTCTGTACATAGAGTGACTGCCTATCTGACCTCCGCAATCTAGTTACTGGGTAACACGATACTCCTTGGCTAAACTGGATGTCAGACTTTCGTACTTCTGACGACCCGTAACGACTGTCAAAGATCCACAAATGACAGCCGGGACCGATAACGGCTTATTCCGAAGCACGGAGGGTTTCGGATATCCCCCTCTATTTATTAGTTTTTTTTTCTATTTATTTAAGGATTTTTTATACATAAAGTACATGTCAATTCGATCGTAACCTAGCTTAAACTAAAATACATCTATTTACTAATTATGGCTTACGACTGAATAACATAAACACACCCACTCGTGGAACATACCCACATTGGTTCTGCTCAATTTATTAGTTATACTCTTTGGGATATCCTAAGAGCGTTTGTGCACTACAAGAATTTCACTGTCCGGCAGTCCGATCTTTTAAGGTCCGATATGGCACGCCATAAAATATACTAGTTTGTGCACTATACGTAATTTTACCGTCCGACGTTATACTTTTCCCCATTCCGGACCGTACTCATCGTTCCTAGCGTAATTACGCGTGCGTGGCGTGTAGTTTCAAAGAGAGCTACCCTGAACTGCACCGCACAGATCTGAGTAAAGACGGACAAATGCACAAGCCAATCATCCGTTTTTTTCATGCCACATCGGACCCTAACATATTACATGGAAAGATAGGATGACGTAACTCTAGGTTTAAAACTGTTACCATTCCATCTGCCTACCCTGCAAGGGTAGATATAGTGAATATACACTTCACCAACTAACATAGTCGTTTGAAATCAATATTAATGCTGTAGAAAGTGACATCCCAGTCACGCACTGACACAGAATAGGTAGTGAATGGATTGTGCACGAATGACACGAATTACCGCGTCAATCGCGTTCGCCTCTGCGTTATAGTTTTATTTATATACTTTATTGTTTGCCACAAAATACATAACAGGAAAAATAAATTTAACACTACAAAACATACAATAAGCGGCCTCCTCCAAAAATATACAACAGTTTATGACCTCTCGAATGTCTTATGTTACACAGTTCGACATAAGAAAAAATGCTCCAAGTGTCTTAAGTCGGACAATTACACTAAATTGACAAGTGAAAATATTAAAATGACCTTTATGATAATGTAATCCTAATACAGCTTGACAGCTTGACAATTTCAGTCAAGTCAATTTAGTCTCCGACATTCGAGAGGATAATGATCTTGGTGCAGGAAATGTGTTGTTATAAGCCTTAAAAGGCTAATGGTTGTTCTCTGTGAAGTATGATGTGAAAGAAAATGATAGAGTGACGTTATATTCTTCATTTAGAAGCGGAAGTTTACAGATAATTTGTGACCCTTTATCACTGTATCTATATTCAGCAGGTACCAGTTAATTTTAGTGCTTCCACGAGATTTAAGGCAGATACTATTGTGTGTACATTGGCACTTCATTTGTCACTTACTCCATAGTCGCAGAACACTCCTCAATACTGTTTTACATTTACATTGAATTGCGATGTTGCTTTCCATATGAGGTGAGCAGACATACAGCGATATTATGTATTTTATATGAATTTCTTTCAAATAAATCACTCTAACATTTTATTTAACTTGAAGATTCAAAGTCAATTGCTTAAAAATACCTTGTGACGATTTCAAGAGATATTTATTCATGTTTTCTTTAAAAATCCTCCTGCTTTTATTCCAATTTAATTGAGGTCAGCGCACTGCGTCGTTTTCTTCCATATATTATATCTCTATCAGCCGTCATCTCTGGGTGCAAATCCTTCCTTGCGTTATTATATTGTCTTTCACAGAATCCATCCATCTTTTCTTTGGTCTGCCTATTTTCTTATAGCCATTATGCCACATGCTCGTCATTCCTCCGCATCACATGTCTATAGCACAACTATCGCCCCTCTGCTTTTTAAAAGTATTTTTAGATTTCTCTGCCAACATCATCATCATCATCTGCTTAGCCTTTTCGCAACTACTTTGGGGTCAGCTTTCAGTCTAACTAGATGCAGCTGAATACTAGTATTTTACATGGAGCGGCTGCCTATCTGACCTCCACCACCCAAGTTAGGTTAGATTAGGGGTGGGGTTAGGGGTTAGGTTAGGTTAACCTCTTGGGTAATACGGTACCCCTTGGTAAGACTGGTCGTCAGATTTTCGGGATGCCCGTAACGACTGTCAAAGATGAAAAATGACAATTGGGAACAACAACTTTACATGTTTTGTGCATCGCAGTTTCATCTAGGTATATTTTTTGATAATTTTGGTTCCCCCATATTGAAAGATTCGCTTGTTACATCACTCCAAGTAAAAAGTGGGCTATTGGATTGTCGTTATCACTCATCGCTGTCGTCGCTGATATCTTATCACGGCTGATAAGAACTACGTCATCGTAGCGTGTCAGACGTTTCCTGTGAATTAAGGTTGGGTTATTTCCGATTTATTTGAATTGCAATTTGCACCTTTGCACATTGGTTGTGGGCTTGTGTCTTTTTTTTTTTAATTTGAGATGGGTTTGCTCTTGACTCTAGTCCAGGTCAGAGGTGACAGAGACAAAGTCGACGATGGAGTGAGCTTACCCAGAAGAAGCCTGTTCACTCTCACTTTGAAGAGTTTAGGGTTGCATGCGTTTGCTTGGAGAGGGGCCAGTTCCCACTTCGTTGGAAGACGGGGAAACTGGTCCTCATTAAGAAGCCGGGGCGCCCTGCGGACTCTCCGTCCGCTTACCGACCCATCGTGCTGCTCGACGAGGTGGGCAAGCTCTTTGAAAGAGTTATTGCAGACCGCCTCGTCGGGTGGCTGGTGCAGGAGGAGCCGGATGTGGCGGAGAGCCAGTTTGGTTTCCGCAGGGGGCGCTCTACGGTGGACGCCATCATGCGCGTGCGAGCCCTCACGACGGGGGATGCTGTGGCCCGGGGTGGGGTCGTCTTGGCGGTGTCTCTAGACATCGCCAACGCCTTCAATACCCTGCCCTGGAGTTGCATCAGGGAGGCACTCCGGTATCACCGGATGCCGACCTACCTCTGTCGAGTGGTTGAGGCCTATTTGACGCATAGGGCCGTCATCTACCCCGGTCATCAGGGAGAGTGGAACCGGCGAGAGATGTCGTGCGGTGTCCCACAGGGATCGGTCCTGGGGCCGCATTTGTGGGACATCGGGTACGACTGGGTGCTGCGCGCCGACCTCCCTAGCGGCGTCAGCGTGGTATGTTACGCTGACGACACGCTGGTCCTGGCGCAGGGGAGGTCGCACCAGGCGGCGGCTGAATTAGCGACACGCGGGGTTGCGATAGTCGTTGAGAGGATCCGGCAGTTGGGACTCGTGGTGGCCCTGCACAAGTCCGAGGCCATGTGTTTTCATGGTCCTCGGAATGCGCCACCGTCGGGTTCCCAAATAACGCTAGAAGGGGTTCGCATCGGAGTCGAGTCGACGATGAAGTACCTGGGACTCGTCCTCGACAGCCGGTGGAACTTCGTGGAGCATTTCCGACGTTTGGCTCCCAGACTGGAGCGGGCTGGGGCTGCCTTGAAGCGGCTCCTGCCCAATCTAGGTGGTCCAAACGCCTCCTGCCGGAGGCTTTACGCGGGGGTCGTGCGGTCCATGGCCCTTTACGGGGCACCGGTGTGGGCGCGTTCCCTGAGGCTGCGGCCAGTCCGCCGGTTGAACGCGTCCCAGAGGGTCATGGCCATTCGGCTAGTCGAGGGTTACCGCACGGTCTCCGGTGAGGCGGCGAGCCTCCTTGCCGGATTGCCGCCGTGGGATCTGGAGGCGAAAGTCCTCGCGCACGTGTGGGAGTGGCGCGAGGAGGCGAAACGCCGGGGCGTAACTCCGCTGCCGCGAGAAATCACGGTACAGCGGACAGAGCTCCGGCGGGATCTCATGGCGACATGGAGAGTGCGACTGTCGCAGCCCAGCGCTGGGCACGCCACGGCGATAAGTCCCCTCTTTGAGGAGTGGTTAGAGAGGCGCCACGGCGTCCTCACCTTCCGCCTGACGCAGGTCCTCACCGGACACGGTTGTTTCGGGAGGTTCCTGTTTCGCATAAGGCGGGAGGAAACGCCCGGGTGTCACCATTGTGTGGATCGCCCAGAGGACACGGTGGAGCATACAGTGGAGGTCTGCCCGGCTTGGGCAGAGCACCGCCGTGTTCTCACGGAGGCGATCGGCGGCGGCGATCTCTCGCGTCCGAGCCTGGTCCAGGCCATGGTGCGGAGCGAGAGTGCATGGGAGGCCGTCACCTCCTTCTGCGAAGCGGTAATGCTCGCGAAGGAGGAGGCGGAACGCGTGAGGGAGAGGCAGCCTCACGCCCTCAGTCGCCGCAGGACACGCCCTGGGCGGCGGGAATCGATAGCCGATTCCCAGCCACCGTAGGCGCGGGCTTGCGGACGGTGAGTAGTGGGTAGCTCGCCGTCCGGTGAGGACCAGGCCCGGGTCGACGGCGCGTTGTGTTCCATGCGCGCCTCAAAGAGATGTCAGCAAAAGATGGAGTCCAATAGGGCCGATGCCGCTGGGGTCGCGGGTTGTTTGAAAAAGATACCGTGGCCCTGGCATAGGCAACTGAAGGAACACGGGTGGGTTTTAGTCAGTAAAAGTCTGACACGCCCTTCCGCTCCACCCAGAGCGGGAGAAGTTATTTGATGATTTCCCATCCAAAAAAAAAAAAAAGGGTTGCATGCGTTCGGAAACACAGATACAGGTAGTGAGTTCCACTCTTTTGCCGTGCGCATTATGAATGATGTTTGGAAGCGCTTAGTGCGAATTGGTGGAATGGCAACTAGGCGTCTAGATGTTCGATGGTAGAAGGGGGCCGGAGGAATGCGGTTGTGGATGAGTGGCTAACTAACAGCCGCACGGTTCGATCGAGCAATAGTGCTATTCTGTAAAAATCTCACCGTGAAAACTTAGGTGAAGTGAGCTTTAAGCGAGCTGTCAATCCCTGGCATCTGGTGGAATGACAGCTCACTTCACGCTCACTTCACCGTGAGATTTTTACAGAATAGCACTGCTTAAGCTACACTTGCCGCGATTGGTCCGTGGATCGGGTCCATCTTTACATATCGAGACTCCTCCGTGCCTCGGAAAGCGCGTTATGCCGTTGGCCCCGGCTGTCATTCGTAGATCTTTGAAAAGCCTGAAAACCAGTCTTACCAATGGGTATCGTGTTACCCAGTACCTGGGTTTTGGAGGTCAGATAGCCAGTCGCTCCATGTAAAATACAGGTATTCAGCTGCATCCGGTTTGACTGGAAGCCGACCCCAACATCGTTGGGAAAAAGCTAGGCAGACTGAATGAATCTTTAATAAAAAATACACCGTGATCCACATACCACACGACCAATTTGATAAGCCGATTACATAAAGTCATAAACCAATTTTCGAAACTGATGATGAACGCAACAGTCATCTTTACAAATAATTTAAAGTATGTTACAAGCAGGAAAAAAAACTTAATTTCGATGAAGCTCGGAGAAAGCTCGTCGAGTTGCTGAGTCAGTAAGTCAGCAATGTGTATGATAACGTAACGCAAACTTAACGAAAACCTCATTGCCGCAATCACCAAATTGAGAGTACTGTCGATGTCAAAATGTTATGTGATGCGTTGATGAAGTACAAAAGTGTCAAGTGAAATAAAACCATTTTTTTTTTATTTATCGTTATGACGTCCGTTTTAGTTTGTTAATAGTTTCGGTTAAGGGGGAAACGTCAGGGTAGCCCGCGAAATTCAAATTTTCTTACGTTTTTTGCAATTTACAAGTCGGTATTATATTGTACGTTGATCAAATTATAATTTGCGATTTACATAATTAGAATCATTAAAGTGATCAATACAACTCTTTCAGACCAGGTAATCCTAAAAAATGACTATTTCATGAAATCTTGACATTTTAGGATTATACTAACTTAAGGAGTTGTATTACTGATTCTATTGTATATAATTTTGTAAATACATATTTGTTACGGCCGCAAATCATACTTTATTTAACATACAACTTAATACTGACTTGCAAATTCCAAAAAACGTAAGAAAATTTGAATTTCGCGGGCTACCCTGACGCTTCCTCCTTAATATTCTAAATATTATATTGTTATTTTTATTTAATAATAAGACATAAATTAATTAATTGCTTATCGAGCCATAGTGAATGAAAATGGATTTTTTTATAAAATTGAAATAAAATTGTCATTGCATCGGGGGACCTCGTGGATTAAAAACCGTTCCACAAAACCAAACCGCAATCAATCAATCTGCCTAGCCTTTTCCCAACTATGTTGGGGTCGGCTTCCAGTCTAACCGGATGCAGCTGAATACCAGTATTTCACATGGAGCGACTGCCTATCTGACCTCCACAACCCAGTTACTGGGTAATACGATACCCCTTGGTAAGGCTAGTTGTCAGACTGTCGGGCTTCTAACGACCCGTAACGACTGTCAAAGATCCACGAATGACAGCCGGGACCAACGGCTTAACGTGCTTTCCGAGGCACGGAGGAATCTCGGTATGAAAAGATGGTCACCCATCCACAGACCAACCCCGGCAAGCGTAGCTTAACCTGGTGGATCGACCCGTGCGGCTGTTATTACTTAGCCACGATGACAATTTTATTTATCTGTTAAGGAGTAAATGAGTGACCTTTTGCTTTTTTAAAACTGATTAACTAATACAACTTGTTGTTTACATTTTAGTTCGTTTTAAGACAGGGCGAGCAGTCGTGTTTTGAATGAATGAATGAGAATGAATGATATTATTTGCTAGAATATAGGATGTACTATAACAGTCAGAAGTCGACTAGCAATCTCACAAAACTTATGGCATAGCAATATTAGTTGTACTTATGACCTTCTTCTATAAGAACGTTTGACAATAGGGATGATGACTAAAAAATGTATTTTTGTCCGTCATGTAGATTATTAAAATATATTGGACACGTTTTTTTTCTTTTTCTACTTACTTAATCAAAAGATTACGGCGATACATTGAGTTAAAATGTGGCATGACGTCACGTCTTTGTAGATTTTATACGTAGAAGTGACGTAGCGAGCCCCCACTCCCGATCTTTAATGCGAGTTATCTAAGTCATTTTTTATTAATATGATAAAGCAAAAAATACGTATCTAATATTTTTTTATTATCTGACTGACGGACTAAATAGAATTTCTTTTTTTTTTTACCCAGGCATCATCCCTATTGGCAACTTTGGCAGCCCGTATAGCGCAAGCGATAATGGTCATTGCGGTGTAAGTGGACTTCTAGACGTTGACTGTACATAAGATGTTGTTTAAGTTTTAAGTTTGTTTGTTACACTATATATTCAACCTTTCGGTTGTGCAAATGTTAAGTCAAAATAAAATTAAATAATATGGAACTTTAACATTTTAAATTTTAAATATATCTTGAAGCAAAATTGTAGATTTTGTTTGTGAATTTTTTAAATGATTTATTATGGATTTCTGAGAAATTATGAAGTAGGTAGGTAATCATCTGCATTGTATGAAGATCTCAAAATGCACGATGTATTATTCTTTTGAGAATTGTATGTGTAATGTCGAACAAAAAGTTAAAATTATAACCTTTTGTCTAAAAATTATATTAATTAGTACTTATTTCTAAAGCAAATGTGTTTTTATTAGGTATTTTATATGAGAAACTAGCTTAAGCCCGTGACTTCGCCCGCGTGAAATCCTTCTGACTTCTATTTCTTTTCGCTCGGCTCGTAAGGGTTCTAGCGTGATGTTAAATTATATAGCCTTTCTCAAGATTTGGGCTATCAAATGCAAAAATATTTTTTCAAATGCGACTGGCAGTTCCAGAGATTAGCGCGTTCAAACATACAAACAAACAAAAAAAAAAAAAAACTTCAGTTTTATTATAAGTGTAAATGCTGAAGTAGAACTATCTTCACTGTATGAAGATTTTATCGTAGTTTTGTATTTGTATGTATAGCTAATCTCAAAACGATCGATATGTGTACCTACTATTTTTTTTTACCTTCTTTTTACCTTCTGTTTACATTTCGAGCTAAAAGTTCTAGAAAATAGTTTTTAAGTACATAAGATACACAAGCAGTTCTAAGTTGAAGTTCTTAAACTAACTCCACATAGCCCGGTGCATCGTGCTTAGATTTAAATAGCTCACTCGGTTAAGTTACTTCAAGTTCTTTTTAAGTAGGGCAAGTAACATCCGGAACAAAAGTCTTACACACATAATTTTATCCTATTTTCAACTGCTATTAAAAAAGTAAAAAATGGCATGCCTATATTTCATCTGAATTTATCTTGGACATTACTGACATCGGTGAAGGAAAAAATCATGAGGAAACCTGGACATTTCTAGTTGCTATAAGTGTCAAATCGCCAATCCGTCTTGAGCAAACGTGGTGATCAATGCTCGTGCCTTCTCTGTATGAGAAGAGGCCGTTTCACTGCAGTGGGTGAGTAATAAGCTGGTGTTGTTATGCCTGCAATGGCTGGAAAAGGGTTGACTACTGAGATGACGACTAATAGAGAAGTATGAAAGAAGAAGACTTACTGAAAGAACTATACACGTGATAACTAAATACTAATGTAGACAAACAAACTCAGATATAACCCATAGTCCAGTCATAAAACACAAACACTCACACAAACACACACACACACACACATAAACACAACTCTCACTAACACCACTCAAGAGCATGCATGCACTAAATTCCCTTCGTTTTGTGATGTTTTTATTTTATTGCATAATAGGGATGATGCCTGGGTAAAAAAAAAGAAATTCTATTTAGTCCGTCAGTCAGATAATAAAAAAATATTTGACACGTATTTTTTGCTTTATCATATTAATAAAAAATGACTTAGATAACTCGCATTAAAGTTCGGGAGTGGGGGCTCGCTACGTCACTTCTATGTATAAAATCTACAAAGACGTGACGTCATGCCACATTTTAACTCAATGTATCGCCGTAATCTTTTGATTACGTAGAAAAAGAATAAATACGTGTCCAATATATTTTAATAATCTACATGACGGACAAAAAAACATTTTTTAGTCATCATCCCTATTGTTAATGTTCTAAAATCGGGTGAAGACACTGACTCCTGTAACACAGGTACCACCTAGCTCAGGAGTTAGGGCTTCATTTGAAGATGTTATATCTATTTTTATGTCAATAAAACATTTTTATTATATTGTTATAACTTGACTTGGTTTCCGTACATCTTTTTCGGGTGACCACTGAAAATCGACGCTGTCCTGTAGGTCCCTCATAGTACAGCATCATGCTATGTGGAAGCCTTCTTGTCACAGTCATGACGTACCAGCAGCTGCCGGCTCTTGTTTTGAGCTCGTGATTTGTATGTAGATATATTTTTTTCTTTTTTTTTTTAATTGTGATTTGCTCTTGACTCTAGTCTAGGCCAGAGGTGACAGAGACAAAGTCGACGATGGAGTGAGCTTACCCAGAAGAAGCCTGTTCACTCTCACTTTGAAGAGATTAGGGTTGTATACGTTCGGAAACACAGACGCAGGTAGTGAGTTCCACTCTTTTGCTGTGCGCATTATAAAAGACATTTGGAAGCGCTTAGTGCGAATTGGTGGAATAGCAACCAGGTAGGAATGGTAAATAGCAGTGCGTCTAGATGTCCGATGCTAGCAGGGGCCGGTGGAATGAGGTCGTGGAGTTCTCGGGCACACTCTCCGAAGTACAATCTGTAGAAGACCGACAAGCAGGCAACCTTGCGGCGATGAGCCAAGCTATGAAGCTTGGCATCCACCAGTTTTAGCTCTGCGTTCCACCGAGTCTTTTTGTATTACTCGAGTTAATTATCTTTTTGTATGCACGAGTTTCTGTGACCAATAAAATTATTTTGTTGCGCCGATTGCAAAATAATCAATTGAGATAAGGGCAGGATAATGATGATTATTATGCCTATATTTCACTAAAAAGTAGAAGAGGGTATTCTGGTATTCGATCCCATTTAAGGCAAAAACCCCAAGGTAGCCAGCGAAATTAAAATTTTCTTACGCAATTCAGGTCACGCGGGTCAGTGTCAGGCTGTATGTGGATAAAAATAATATGATTCACGACCGTAACTCACCATAGGTCTCTACAGAATACTAGGTCTTTACCTATGAAATTGCAGATTTACATAGAAAAAATCAAACATTTGTTTTTAAAGAAATATTGTCTATGCACGGTGCGTTTTTGGTTTGATCGCTTCCGTTCTGGAAATTTTCATTTCTTTCGTTAAAATTTGCCATTTTAATGAAAGTTCATTGATGCTTCTACTATAGATATCCTGGGAACGGGAATCGATAAATTCTTTAAAGACATTTTCACCGCCTCGTTGGATTTGAAATTTTTCTTCCCGGGGCTCATTGTTGAAATCGAAATTTCCAGAACGGAAGCGATCAAACCAAAAACGCACCGTGCGTTCACTTTCAGTACCTTGTCCATACACGTCGTTAATATTGCGTACTGTCTGCGTTGCGTTGGTGCCACGACGGAACTCGTATTCGAAAATAGCACGCAATTCCGATTTTTCCATGGTTACAGAAACATCGCTATCAAAGTAAAATCTAACGGCGGGAAAACAAACACTGATTTTGTTTATGATATGCTATATTATAAAATTAATTTGAATTTGGAATTCTAAATAGAATGAAATCTTCACAGTACTAGGTACCGGTATCAAAAATTGGCAAGATCAAAGGTAAAGACATATTATAATCACCCTATTGAATGACTATGGGATATTATTAATTGCACATCAAATAAATAATCACATATCAATTTATTTTCATCAATTATATACTTTTTTACATCATAAATACTGACTGCACAGCAAATCTCACACTCATAGCAAAATAACATGGCGACTAATATTAACCCCGAGGTTAGGTTTGGTTAGGTTACTTTAAAACCTTTATACAGAAATAGGAGCCCCGCGAAGCGGAGCTCCGTCGACATAGGATGCAAGAGCGAGCGAAGGGCACAAAGAGTAAGTTACAATAATTGGTTTTTCTCAAGAATGGTAAAAGGTTTTAATGTGTGCTAGACATTATTAGCTATGCAAAAATAAAAATAAACTTTAAGATAAAAAGCGGTGCGCTACGAATATAAATTGTTGTTTATTTAGTTATATTTTGAGTTGAGAGTTTTGCTGTGCAATTAGTAATTTTGATTGGAATTTGGATTATTTTTGGATACAAAAAGTAATGTTTTTGATTCGCGTTTAAATACTACCCAATGCCTATTGCGTGAAATCATGACTTTTAGGTCAATTTTAACTTGGAGAGTTTATTTATTTATTTAGTTGTTGATGAGTCTCTATTTAATCTGCCCTAACTTGCATAGTCGCAGTTAGAATTTTTATTCACATTGATTCTATCTCTGTTTTGTCACTGAGCTAACTCTACTTCGTAACAGACAAATGCATATAATTGTCAGGATAATCAAACATTGAAGGGGTTGTTTCTTTTATTTAGGAATGATTCCAAACAGGCGCGACACGCGACTCGAATCGCACGCGACACAAAGGCACCGCTCGTCGCGCGACACGTAGTGCATTTGTGAAACGTACGATTCATGTCGCGTGTCGTGCCTTTTGTAGGAGCCTTTAAATTGCTTGTTTTCACAATGTTTGTAGGATACAATGTTCTTAATTTACCTTGTTGTTAAAAGGATTATAACATATAAAATTAGTACCTATTGTTCCGTACACAAAGGGTTCCGTACCAACATACAATATAATATAACACTACATTAAAAAAATACTTTTCTTGTATGAGAAGTCTTTATTTTATTTTTATTATTTGTTGTTATAGCGGCTTTAAAGTAGTAGTACACACTCTGGGAAAATTTCAAGTGTCTACCTATTACGGTTCGAATATTATATTACGGTTTATCGGTTTCGGAATCAGATTCATTGACATTTACGACAAACCTCTCAGTAACGTCATCAATTATGTGGTCGAGTTGGCATATTTCATCTTCTACTTTTAAAATATGAAAATGTAGAAAATATTTGGAACTCCGGCAAAGTTACCAGTATCATAAAATATTTTACACCAGAAAATCTCCTTATTAATAACTTTGTTTAAAACCTAAAATTTATAAAAATAATTACGGTGTAATATTTTTTTTTAATTATTTCCTATTTCTAAAATCGGTAGGTACTTAAAAGAAAATCTAACCTTTTTCTCCGCCATTTTTAGTGGATTACCATTAAGAAGATATTTTTTTATCTGTTGTCTTTATATAAATTATCTGAATTAGAGGCTTGAGGTAAAAAGGCTTTCAGTTATAATAAGACTAACAATATAGAAAAACCTCTTCAACCTTGGTATAGTACCCGGCATGAGTCGTGAGCACAAATTCAACTTTTAAACCTTACAAATCTTTTTTCCTATTACGGAGATTCGTACACGGGCAGCGGCAATGAGGTTAATATAAGAGACAAGCTTATTTATATACTGGTAGAAAACAGAATACAAGAGCCCGTTGACGACGATGACAACATTTCATTTGGAATTTGTGCTCACGACTCGTGCCGGTTACTATATCTACATAACCAAAGTAACGTTTTAATCAAAAGGTATTGTCTTCCTAATACTTGTTCGTTATCAATTGATGTCAAATTCAGGATATCATGTAGAAATCTCGTAAATTGTTACTTACGTAAAAGATGTTGTACTTAGAACAATAAAGTTTAAAAGGCTATTTATTGGATTTGAAAATTGCAATTGTTAATTTTCCTTTAGGTATATACTTAAACGCGTCATACCTAGACTTACCTATTGAAATTCGGACAACATTTGTGAGTCTTGCATATGATATATAGGTATTACCTACGAACTTGCTGATTTGCAAAGAAAAAAATCAAACAATTTTTTTAAAGCAATATTATCGATGCACTTTTGCCATTTTAATGAAAGTTTGTTGATGCTTCTACTATAGATATCCTGGGAACGGGAATCGATAAATACTTTAAAGACATTTTTCATCGCCTCGTTGGATTTGAAATTTTTCCCCGGGGCTCTTTGTTAAAATCAAAATTTCCAGAACGGAAGCGATCAAACCAAAAACGCACCGTGCGTTCACTTTCGGTACCTTGTCCATACACGTCGTTAATATCGCGTGCTGTCTATATTGCGTTGGTGCCACGACGGAACTTGTATTCGAAAATAGCGCGCTATTTCGATATTTCCATGGTTACAGAAACATCGATATCAAAGGAAAATCGAACGGCGGGAAAACAAATCGCCCGAAATAACTGAAAAATTACATATTTCGAGTTTTTACTGTAAACTGAATTAATTTCGCACGGAGAATCGTTCAGTCCAACAGCCGACTCGATAACGATGAAAATGACAGAGATTTCTTTATTTTTTGTGATAAATTGAAGTCATTAAGGTAGACAATGTCAAACTTTTAATGCGTTTTCCCACAAAATAGAAATTTTGACTTATTTCGGTTTTTGATTAAAGGGGCAAAATGAACAACCGATTTTTTTTAATGTCATGCTATATTTTAAAAACAATTTGAATTTCGGAATTCTAAATAGAATCGGCAATTTTATTTATTTTATTTTATTTTATTATTTTTGGAAAACTTACAGCTAATCAGACACAATATCTAGTTGCTAAGTTTAAAACAAGATAATGGCCAATTACAAGTTTTCACACATAGAATAACAATTAACATTATACTAGGTAGCAGACAGTGTAATTTTCGCGTTCTGTATATTCGTATCTATATAATGCAAGGACTACGTTATTTTGTCGAAGAAGTGATTGCAAAGATTTATATATTTAAATTATATTTATACCTACTATAGATACAATATAATTAAAGCTTAACAGTAATATATTATAGTGGCAGTAGGCAGGACACATTGCTCGCAGAACAGTTGGCCGATGGGGCCGAAAGATTCGCGTACCGGAAAACATAGCGTTGGAAGACCTCCCACAAGGTGGAAATCCGCTGAATGCGGGAAGCACAGAACCGGTCGAAGTGGCGGTGCTTGGGGGAGCCCTATGTCCAGCTATGGACGTCTTTCGGTTGAACTGATGATGATGATGAAGAAGTAATATTATAAATGCGAAAAAGGGACTCTGTCTGATACCTTTTCACTCCTTAACCGCTGAATGGATTTAGTTGAAATTTTGGAAACGGATAGACCATGAGCTGAGTTAGGACATAGGATAAATACTTTTTGTCCCCGTTCGTATGTTCCCGTGGGATAATTTCTGACATCCACGAGAACGAAGCCGCGGCAAATGATACTCGTAGTTATAACATAAAGTATAAAACAAGAAGATCAACAATCATTACATAAACATACAGCATCAGAGTAGCGTCATTAACATCATTGCATAAGAAACAACTCAACAGCTGATCGTAACCATTCTTAAAGACCTCTATATAGTACACTAGTTTCTGCTCGCGACTTCGTCCGCGTGAAATTTCTTATCCCCAACTCACCCCGTCGCATCGCATCGCCGGCCTGCGGTTTTCGCTTAGCGTTCTTTCTGACTTTTCTCTTTTTGCTCAGCTCCTAAGGGTCCAATTGTGATGTTAAATAATCTATAGCTTTCCTCAAAATTTGGGCTATGAAATGCAAAAAGAATTTTTCAAATCCGACTGGCAGTTCCAAAGATTAGCGCGAACATACTCGTACAAACAAAAAACACACTCTTAGGTTTATTATTAGTATAGAAAACCTACTTTTTTATCCACTTACCTACATCGCTAACCAGTCTTGAGCAAGCGTAAGTGATCAATGCACGTGCTTTCCCTTTATGAGAATAGGCCTTGGCCCTGCTTTGCATACACTGGGACGTTAATAGGCTGATTTATAGTTTTTTTTTTTTTTTGTGAAACTGTATGATAGGCTGAGGAATGGTGTGAATAAAGCAACGGCGCGTTTTAAAAGAAGATTAGTGACAAAAATTGAAAACATATAATGACCTTAATGGTGATGTTCTTCAGAAAGGTCAGGTGCGTAGTACTTGCAACCGACGTGCGTGTATGAACAGATGAACGTAAACGAGGCAAAAGTAGTATGTAAGGATCGCAGCAGGTGATTTTCTCCAGTTTCTGCCTACCATCATGGGATGAAAGCGTGAGTTTGGGTATGTAATACCCTAGCCTCCTCTTTTTATTCCTTCACTTGCCTTTTCTAAATTTAAAAGTAGAAAGCAAAAGAAAATCATAAACAATATAGTAGAGTGCTACAAGAATCTTTTGGCGCCTGAATGACATTGAGAGGGGGACGTTGTTGGTAAACATTTTTGGAATTGGAACAGAAATTTTATCGACAAAGTAAGATGGCCGCGATAGTTCCGATTTTGACCACGTCAAAATAAGTTTGTAGCGTTGTATATTTAAACTATTTCACGAAGTCGTGTCTTGAAGCATTTTATGTTGTTAATCATAAGGTTTTTGCAATAACTAACACGACTTCGTGTAACAGTTTAACAAAATATTCGTGTCATTCGTAGATCGTTGACAGTCGGGGTGTCGAGCTACCAATCAACTGGGTTGTGGAGGTCAAAAAGACAGCCGCTTCATGTAAAATACTGGTATTCAGTTGCGTCAGGTTAGACTGGAAGCCGACCCCAACATAGTTGGGAAAAGACAGAGATAATTATGATGATTATTGTCAGTAGCTATGACTAACATCAAGAAAAGCTATTGATGAACAGCTAGGTCTATCTGGTACAAAAACATTCTTGGAAACACGTAAGGAGGTTCCTCATTGAATAGGTTAGGTACAGTCACGAACCGGGATAGTTAAGCCATTAGCTTATCATCTTAACTTGGTTGTGTTACACGAATGTCACCCGTGAAATTTGACATGTCATTGTGACATTTCAATAACGACAAACGGGTGACATTCGTGTAACACAACCAAGTTAAGATGATAAGCTAGTAGCTCAACAATCCCGGTTCGTGACTGTATACATATTCGTCCTCTCTTATGCCCATTTTGATTTATCTAGAGATCTCTTCTAATCGACGTCGAAATCGGTCAACTATTTATAGTTGACGTTTTAACGTCAAGATGAAACGTAAACAAAAATAACTGGAGACACAAATATCATAGTTTTTATAATTACTGCACAGTTTTCAGTGCTCTGCATAACCTGACCCCTCTTCCCCTCTTGTAGTTGTTTGTAAACGGGGTCAGGTAATGCAGAGCACTGACCGTACTCAACTTAGAATTTCTCAACAGCAGCCCGAAGTCTGTATTTGTGCCCAGTTGATTGCAATAGACTCGCCATCTATTACATGGGACTTAAAAACATAACTTTCGAAATATGGGTGATACTATAAGTACACCTCTGCCTAACCCTTCGGGGATTACTGGCGTGATGTTGTGTTATTCCCTCCCTCTGGACCCCTAATCTCTGTTAACATGGGTTTTACCACCACAGTTTTAACCATTACAAAACTATGTCAAGTGGGGCTCGTAGCTAAGTAATAACAGCCGCACGGGTCGGTCGATCAGGTTAAACTGAGCTTGCCGCGGTCGGTCTGTAGATGGGTGATCATCTTTACATACCGAGATTCTTCCGTGCGTCGGAAAGTACAATAAGCCGTTGGTCCCGACTGTCATGTCATGTCGTCAGTGGCCCGAAAGTCTGACAACCAGTCTAACCAAAGGGTATCGTATTACCCAGTAACTGGGTTGTGGAGGTCAGATAGGCAGTCGCTCCATGTAAAATACTGGTATTCAGCTGCATCCAGTTAGACTGGAAGCCAACCCCAATATAGTTGGGAAAAGGCTAGGCAGATGACGATGACAAAACTATGTCATCCATCATCATCAAAGAACGAAAGAACAATCTTAAATTAAACAACATCATGTAACCACGCGATAATTTAAACAGTATGCCATAACATAGTAATAAAAAACAAGCAAACTTGCAGCGAAAAAAAAGCAAATAAAAAAGATCTCGGTTCTCTACAAATCACCGCTGTGCTCGACTGTACGGGCGCGTGGGCACTTTCTCCGCTAGGTCAATGCACAGTAGAATACAATCCGTCTTGTAAAGGCGAGTTTACTTTGACGAATGAATGTACGTTTCGTTTTGAGAACTCGCTCGCTCAGTACTGTTCAGATTTTGCCTGCGTCTGTGTTTCAGAACGCATACAACCCTAATCTTTTCAAAGTGAGAGTGAACAGGCATCTTCTGGGTAAGCTCACTCCATCGTCGACTTTGTCTCTGTCACCTCTGACCTAGACTAAAGTCAAGAGCAAACCCATAACAAATAAAAAATATAAAATTCAGATTTAGAACGATAATATAACTTATTTAGAGTTTGTGGATAAATTATAACAGCCACACGGATCGATCGAAGGTTCAGCTACGCTTGCCGCGGTCGGTTCATAGAAGGGTGACCATCCAATACATATTGAGACCCCTCCGTGCATCGGAAAGCACAGTAAGTATATCTTTGACAGTCATTACGGGTAGTCAGAATCCCAAGTCTAAAAACCAGTCTAACCAAGGGGTATCGTGTTACCCAGTAACTGGTTTGTGGAGGTCAGATATACAGTCACTCCATGTAGTTGGAAAAAGGCTAGGCAGATTGATTGAGTATAACTCATTTGACGTTTGATTCCCTTGGCCACGTTATTCTGTCATTTGTTTTTATTTATTTATGTATTCCAAATCAGTATGAACAATAAAACAAACTGTAACTACTAAAGCTTTCATAAAAGAGCGGTGACCGCCACAAACAGCCGTAGTGACGGCTGTCATGAAAATGATGTCAGACTGGCAAAGATTTAAGTCGTTAGATTCGCCCTAGCCCTAATGCGTCAAAAGGCAGTCGCATTTCAGTTTAGTTTTGACACCTCTTACGAGTCTGAGCTCACTCTTCTCAATATGGATACTTTTTGTTGTGACTAAGTACGGTGAGGGCAAATCTAGCGTTTTAAATCTTTGGGCAGCGGCGTTGGTAAAAATTTCTTATTTTCATGGCGGCTGTTAAATATGACAGAACCGCCTTCTTAAGAAATGAAAGCTTTACTGCGGGCCTAGCCAAAGTAACAATAGATTAGCGATGACGCTAGTAGAAAAGGCAAAAAGTATGAGGTTGACATAAACTATCGAAATGTCACGTGATCATAGATCAGCATTTCCATAGAGATGCGCGTCAATAGCGATTGTTGAAATAGAATCGCTCCGAAGGAATGCCATTTAGCTAGGCCTACTGATTACCTCATTGCAATGTTTGCGATTGCTGTCTGTTCTGGGGTCGTACCCCATGTGTAGAAATGTTATTAGATGGGTTTTCCGTTGGGATTTTTTTATTTTTTTTTATAGTCAAGATTTGTGCCCGGTGTGTGATACTGATAAGTATATGCGATTTAGAAAAAAATCTATTGATTGGACAAAAAAATATCACGTTAGCATGTTGCTTGAAGAATAATCTGACAAAATATCAGAATGATCAGAATGATATTACTAAGGTTTTTAATCGTTAAAAGAAATTTTTAGGGGTATCTTCGTGATTTTTTTCTATCGTATCAAATTAGATGCAACACACTTTCTAATTAGCATATATCCTGAAAAATATCATATATTTTTCTGATTTTGTTTACTGCTGTAGATCATATATTTTTAGGCATTATAAAACTTGCGTTTAGCTCCTGTAAGCCCCTTAATGACAAATCGCTTTACTTTTTGTAAATTATTTTATCACCACTGCTCTCAAAACCGTAAAGGAAAAATTCTAAGACATGTGAGATGTGTGTTTATTGTCTAGGTTGGAGTAATAATAAAAACATGAGTAAATATTTTACAATGTCAATAATTCTTACCCAATCGATTCGGTAATCGCACTTCTGAATCCGGGCTAGAATATTCAGTATAGACACAGCTTAACCTACAAGTAAAATTCACCGTACGACGATGGTACAGTCACGCACCATTTGTGGACAATCGCGACCATTGTTCTGACCGTTTCGGAGTGGTAGAAATTGTTACAATATCCTACTAAACTATTTTGTGTTGACATAGAATTTTAAAGACATTGTTGTTTTAGTATTTTGTGTCAAAAAAATAAGCATAGAATTAATTATCTTTATAAAAAAAATATCTGTAGTCTCAATTTTGATCGATGCGATCACCACAGCAAAACAATATTAACTGCTATTTATCTATTTATTAAAGAACACCAACAGCATATACATTCAACATTAGTTTAGCGTATTTAGGAGAGGTATTACTGCTGCTATAGGGCTTTTTGTGCTCATTTGATGGCAATAGGCTCGCCCGCTATGCGAACTGAAGGTGTGCTAAAGGTACGCCTCCGCTCAATCCTTTAGGGAAGGGGCGTGCACCTTATGTTATTATGCTACTCTCAAATTTGTATGAAGTTCTTAAGAAAATCGTGAAAGTAGTGAATGAGACCCTAAGTATGTTGATCATGGCAATATTCCTATAAATAACCATATTGTTGCATTGGCACATTTTTTTTAAAATTTAAGATGGGTTTGCTCTTGACTCTAGTCTAGGTCGGAGGCGACAGAGACAAAGTCGACGATGGAGTGAGCTTACCCAGAAGAAGCCTCTTCACTCTCACTTTGAAGAGATTAGGGTTGTTTGCGCTCGGAAACACAGACGCAGGTAGTGAGTTCCACTCCTTTGCTGTGCGCATTATAAAAGACATTTGGAAACGCTTAGTGCGAATTGGTGGAATAGCAACTAGGTTAACTGGCAGTGCGTAGAAGGGGGGCCGGTGGAATGAGGTCGTGGAGTTTTTGAGCACACTCACCGAAGTACAATCTGTAGATGACCGAAAAGCAGGCAACCTTGCGGCGATGAGCCAAGCTGTGAAGCTTGGCATCCACCAGTATTACGTCGCCAATGAGCCTCTTAGCTCTGCGTTCCACCGAGTCAAGCGCGGCTAGTTGGTACTTAGCTGGGCCATCCCAAAGGTGACTGCAGTACTTCATGCAGGATCGGACTTTTCGCTTTGCACCTAGCTTCTGAACTTTCATAAGTGCATGTAGGTTTATGTGTATAATTGAATTGTATTGTCAGATCTATGCTCAGCAGTGGATGATTGCAAACATACAGAGAAAGTTTTATAAAATGGGTCAAAGTCTCGAGCTCGTTTCGGCTTTCTTAAAGGATGACTAAGGTCCTAAGCATGTCTTTTGTGAAAACGGAACGGTGTTTTGTTGCGGTCTAAAGTGCTTTGGTGATTCATAATTGGTTTATGGTGGCCTGATTAAATCTCTGGTCAGGAAATCTGCTATCACATTAGTTGGCAGTATTGGTTTTGTTGACTGCGATAACACCAACTAATATTAGGTCTTTACCTATGAAATTGCCGATTTATAGAAAAAATCAAAAAAAATTTTTGAAGAAATATTGTCGATGCACTTTTGCCGTTTTAATGAAAGTTCTTTGATGGCTCTGCTATAGATATCCTGGGAACGGGAATCGATAAATTCTTTAAAGGCGTTTTTTACATTGTTACGTGCATTCACTTGCGGTACCTTGTATGGACAAGGTATGACGTATATGGACACGTCGTTAATATTGCGTGCTGTCTGTGTTGCGTTGGTGCAACGACGGAAGCGTATTAATATAAAATAAAATAAAATAAAATCGAAAATAGCGCGCAATTTCGATTTTTCCATGGTTACAGAAACATCGATATCAAAGAAAAATCGAACGGCGGGAAAACAAATGAACAACTGTTTTTCTTTTAATGTCATGCTATATTATAAAATTAATTTGAATTTGGAATTCTGCATAGAATGAAAAATATTGATATTTACACTAGACGTATTAAAATGCTCCTATGTTTTAATTGGCTGGCTTCAATACTCCATCACAGGGTTTTGGTAGATCACGAAGGAGATCTTGGGACGACTCAAACATCTTCCTTTAAGATTTGGCCAAAAGTAAAGCACCATTAAAGCAAGCAAGGCAGATTTGATTTGACCACCGCGACTGACGGAAGGGACGAAGGCAGCCCAGCAGTAGTACAAAACGGGTTAGATATCGGGAGAGGTAATCTGGCAGCATTTGGGTATAGATCTCTTTTCCTTTCTGCCATACTTCCCGGTTCGATTTCTCTCAACCATGTGTTTCCCGGCTAGCACAAAAAAAGAAGACATGCTGCGCCAACCACCAATAAACAGAGATAGGGGCATAATAATGATAGCGACACACAATAAGAAGAAACCAATTTCTAGACACGCAAACTAAGACCTACATAACAAATGTGATAAGATTAGAATCTGATGTATGCGGATCGCTTATGGATGTAGGAATAGGAACTGCTCACATGATTGCTAATGAGCCCGCGACGAATGCATCGGCTAAGCTGTCTATACAATAATCTCTCACGATTCTTGTACAATTGTTGGCACAATTATACAACACACTCAATAGAGGACATATACAGAACACAGAGACGCCTCATCAATAATTGTTTAGTCTAGTTTCCTGCGTTCTCGGGTTGGGCTTTATGTTGACTGCGCTATAATAATAATTTACGACATTCAAATTGACACGCAAGGTACGAGATTGCCGGGGTTGGTCCGTGACCTGCTGATCTTTACATACGAAGAGTCCTCGGTGCCTCGTAAAGCACGTTAAGCCGTTGGCCTCGGCTGTCATTCGTGGATCTTTAATGACAGTCGTTACAAGCCCGAAAGTCTGACAACCAGTCTTACCATGGGGTATCGTATGGTTTGGAGGTCAGATAGGCAGTCGCTCCATGTAAAATACTGATATTCAGCCGTATCCGGTTACACTGGAAGCCGACCCCAACATAGTTGTGAAAAAGCTAGGCAGATTGATTGACGTTGACACGAGCTCCTTGTAAAGCTCCACGTTTGAGGACTGACTCCCAAAATGCTTAGTTTGGGTATGTTTCAGTACCTTAGAGAAGTCAAAGTAAACAAATACTTTTGCAAATTCTAGTAAATGCGTGACCATAAACTTTTCCTTTTTAGGGTTCCGTACCTGAAAAGAAAAACGGAACCCTTATAGGATCACTTTGTTGTCCATCTGTTTGTCTGTCTGTATCAAGCCCCTTTTTGTTAGGAACGCGTAGAGGTATCAAGTTGAAATTAATATTAAATACGTAGCTCTCCGGTCCCTTGGAGCTAAAAAAATCAAGCTTCTAAGTCAACGCAATAGGTTACTTCCAGTTGACTTAGAATCATGCAAGAAGCATGGACTCACAGCACAAGTAAAGGACAACGTTCGAATATTGTTCATTTGTACTTTTATCAAATATTTTTGTGATTACAAACTTACATGTTTTTCAACTAGTTACAATGTTAAGTTGGTTTTTAGAATAAATTCATCCCAATTACGGAACGGTTTTTACAAGCTTTTATTTAACTGTATGTTCGCCTCAAATCATGCAACTAAAATTTAAAGCAGTTATCCTCAACCGATTGAGATGAAATTTTGCGTACACGTTTAGTGTGGATGACAATGCATGGTAAGCTATGTGACGTAATCCAATATAGCGGACGGCCCAAGACAGCGGACCAATTATTTTTTGTGCTTTCCCATGATATGGGTATCAAATGAAAGAGTTTGCTGAGAAGAACACGAAAAAAATATATATAAGTAAAAATATTTTTAAAAACAAGCTTTTATTGAACTAAAAGTACTAAATCAAACTTACGTTTTTTTTTAGATTGTTTTTGCTCTTGAATTTAGTGTAGAACACGTAAACATAGAACTTTAATATTTTCTAAAAGCTTGAGGCTTATCTTTAAGATTAAGAAGGACGTTCACGCCTCAAGCTTCTAAGAGAATATTAAAAATCTATAATTACGTAAGTTTTATTTAGTACTTTTAGTTGACTAAAAGCTAGTTTTTAAAAAGATTTTTACTTATATTTTTTTTACTGGTTATGCTTCGAGTCTCATTAATCTATTTTTAAAGAGGGATCACATAGAAAACTGGTAGATATTCAAGGTAACCGCCGACCTTGTTGTGATTACTCCACGTGCTTTCTAAATGATTCGAAAGTGAAATTGCTCGTCTTTGGTGTAATCACAGATTAATACAGATGGGACACTCCGCAAAATCATTTAAATAAAAAGCGACTTGCTACGACACAGTAAAGAGCAATTCAGGTCGCACAACGCTTATTACCTACAGTTATATTCACCTACAAGTTGCCTCTCCTTCTAACGCGTAACTCTTATACCTTCTGACCGCGGTCCTACTGAATTGGCCCAATGAGTTAGGCCCGCCGCGCACTTGTAGCTTCATACCTAAACAGTGGAGTGTCCCATCTGTATTAATCTGTTGTGTAACCTAAATAATTTCGAACAATCCATTGACCGCAATGAGTGTTTTTTAGGCTGGAACATTTGAGTCATTTTTGTTGTAGAGACGCCAGTACATCAAGCTACTACAATCTGTCAAATTTCTTTAATATATTTTCAACTTTAGATTCAAGGTTGATTGGGAAAATTTGACAGTTTCGGGTAGCATGATATGCTGGCATCTGTACTTGATTTATGCCTCGTTGATCTTGAGTGCAACTGCTCAGCATGGTATCTTGAGTTCGACACCCGGGTCATAGGGCCTTCTTTCTAATCCTCGGTTCCAATAACCCAAAACGAATCGTTTTGCTTACCAATGGTAGTATTTTTTTATAGTAAAACTGGACATATAAATAGATTCGTAAGCTAATTACCCGTGATAGCTTCCATAATGAGAGCATTACTATGCAAAGCTTCATTATTGGTAAAGATACAAGAGTCTTAATTTTAACCAATAACGGTCCGTAAATTATAGGAATCCGCTATAAGTCCGTCAACGAATATACGGGCCCGTCCGAAAGTACTTTGAAACTTCATAGTGAACCCTACATCCATCCGATTAATTAGCTTCTTCGGACGGGCAAAAACACATCGGGAGTAGGGATATCTGTCAAATCGTGATGTCATTCATTCTTAGGTCGGGCACCAACCTGCCAGGGTCACGGGTTTTTCCAAAGAGTACCGTGTCCCTGACACAGGCAACTGAAGGAACACGGGTGGGTTTTAGTCAGTAGAAGTCTGACACTGATCCAGAGCGGGAGAAGTTATTTAATGATTTCACACACAAAAAGAAGGTCCGACACCAAACTAATCTTATATCTGTAGGTGATACGGATTAGGAATTGCCCGTAACTTCGGTCGGAACTACGGATTTCGTGCTTAAAGAAGTAGACCTGATAAACTGTTAGTGGGCTTTGTCATCAGGATTTCCTGGGTTGGTGATTTCAGAGAAGTCCCAAGTTTATAAACAATGTTTTTCTTTATCGTCAGCCGATTCTACCACAGAACAGATGTTTATCTGTTCTGTGGGTTCTCCCATATAACATGCAGATAAAGAACAAATCGATCACCCCACTTCCCCACTACGTGGAATCCAGACCACTAAACGCAAGTTTTATATATTGCCTAAAAGTATACGTTCCACTGCAGCAAACAAAATCAGAAAAATATATGATATTCTTCAGGACATATGCTAGTTATATAGTGTGCTGAAAACATAATACAACTAATTTGATACGATAGAAAATAAAACTTTTTAGCAGAAAATAAACCCGACTTCCAAAACAAAACACTACAAAGTGAAGAAAGTCGGTGGCAAAAAACGAAAATACAAAACCAAAGACACCGACTACCGAAATTAAAGTTATTTTTCACTTTGTAGTGTTTTGTTTTGGAAGTCGGTTTTATTTTTTGCTAAAAAAGTTTTTATTTTTCACTTTTTAGTTGTGGAACCTACCCCACACAAATTCGAATACATAATTGACCACAATAATTGTAGATATAGCCACGTAAATAACAGTGATAGGAAGTTATTAAAACATCGTCACATCATCCACATAAAATAAGTGGGAAATATACGCATTATTGAAGCTAACTCAAAAAATCCCCAAGCAAAGTTAATAAAATTTATATGGGACCACCTCGGAAGTATACCCTGTCAAACAAAAAAGAATTTTCCAAATCGGTCCATCCGTCTTTGAGTAATCGCGTAACAAACTTACAAAAAAAAAACATACAGATGAATTGAGAACCTCCTCCTTTTTGAAGTCGGTTGAAAATCACGAAGATACCTCTAAAAATTGGTTTTAACGATGAAATACCATACTAATACACATACAGACAATCATTCTGATTTTTGTTAGATTATTTTACAACCAACATTTTAACGTAATAGTGTTTTAATTTTGTAGACTTTTTGTAAATAGATAATTAACAATAGTAAAAATAAGAAAATTATATCAAACTTAACTAAAACTATTCACAAACTACAATAAGGCGTCGAAAAATTTATCCGCATCGCTGTCGACTGGTACCCAAGAGACTGGCGCTTGCCATGTTGTATGGCAATGCTTAGCCTCTGGCCAAGATAAAAGCCAGTCCTTCGGTCACGGGAAGTGTCAACCAGCCGTTTCTAGACTTCCATAAACTGTAGGGAAGCACTCGGAGGGAACCCACGGCCTGAGGGTTTTAACCTCAAACGGCTCGAAAATATAATTACCAATAAGGTTATTATATTTATGCCGCTTGAGGTGTCCGCAGCCGCAGCAGCAGCGCCAGCACAGCACGCTGTGCCAGGAAGTTGGATATAATAATAGTTAATTGCTTCATATTTTACAAGAAATTACCAGCGTTATGTCATCGCGCTTCTTTTTCTTTTCTATGCAGTCCGACAGCTGTTGCCAGCCCCTTAAGGCCCACTAGTAAAAAATAAAGTCAAAAATTCTGCAAACCAACAAACAGAGAAAAAAAAGTGAAACAAGCTTGGTTTAGCCCCCGGCTTTGCACGGGCTCAAATCGCTCGGGAGCCATTAAATTGGTCCACAAAAACAACCTGCATTTTACCGATTTTCAATCCGTTCCAGTGCCAAGTTTGTTTGAGAAATATCCAACTGGGGTTTGCCTAAACGGAGGTTGAATTGTGTTTTTAGTTTTATTTGTTGCATATGCTTTATAGGAGATAGGTGTAAAGAATAATATTTCGATTGATGAGTATGTTCTTACTCTGATCAAGGATTTTTTTTTTATTGGTTACTAAAAATTGAATATAGAGAACAGAGGGATGTGTGGTGTTACGCGAATGGATAGAATAAGAAATGAGTATAAAAGAGGAAGTTTGAAAGAGACACCGGTGACTGAAAAGTTGTGTGCAAATCGGTTGTCACGGTATTGACAAAAGAGGGAAATGTCATCAGGAAAGTTTTGAGTATGGATGTGGAGACCAAAGAAACGATGAATGGACTATGTGAAAGATGATATGGCTAGAAAGGGAGTGACTACCGAGATGACGACTAATAGAGAAGTGTGGAAGAAAAAGACATGTTGCGCCGACCACAAACAAATTGGGATAAGGATAAGAGGGAGGATGATGATGAACAACAATTGTTTACACAGGTTCTATGCTAAAGGTAACATGTGAGAATGTGTTGACAACAGTACCACAATCACTCAAGTGGCCACGCGCGTAACTGCAAGCATGACAAGCCTGCATTAACAATCATTCTCTGCAGCGTGCACAACTTCCCTGTACAAGCAACCTGGAGCAGCATATGTTTTTGCTTGAGCGATGGACGACGATGATTCGCTTGCTTTGTGTGTAATTAGCGTGCGTATGATTGGGGGGACTACAGCTAAACGCAACGAAACGCAAGTTTTATAATGCATAAAAGTATATGATCTACTGCAGTAAACAAAATCAAAAAAATATACCTATGATATTCTTCAGGATATATGCTAGTTAGATAGTCTGTTGAAAACATAATACAACTAATTAGATACGATAGAAAAAAAAGCACTAGGATACCTCTAAAAATGTATTTCCTTTAACGATTAAAAACCACACTAATTAATATACATACAGTCATTCTGATTTTTCATCAGATTATTCTACAAGCAATATATTAACGTTATAATGTTTTAATTATTTAATCAATAGATTTGTAAATAGATATATGCGTCATGTTTTGCAATAAACCTAGTTGCCATGCCACCAATGCGCACAGCAAACTCACTACCTGCGTCTGTGTTCCCGAACGTATACAACGCGAATCTCTTCAAAGTTAGAGTGAACACTAAACCAGGCTTCTTCTGGGTAAGCTCACTCCATCATAGACTTTGTCTCTGTCACCTCTGACCTAGACTAAAGTCAAGAGCAAACCTATCACAAATAAAAAAATAAAATTACCAGGGTTGCCACATCGCGCTTCTCTTTCTTTTCTTTGCAGTACGACAGTGAGCGCGCTTTAGGACCTGTAGGCCCCCATTCAATCATGCTTGCACAAGAAGCATCTTCACGCAGCTTGCACAAGCAAGATGTTTGCACAAACCCAACATATTACAGTAAAACTCCGCATGCATATAGAAGTTGTACAAAAAATAATAATTAACCTAGTTTTAAATTACTTATCTAAAAGTGTAAATAATGATTATAACGATATTCAACAATATAAGGTACAACAACAATAAATGTAAAAAATACATGCTGCGACGGTGAACTAAATTGGAACTAGCCAGAATTATTATTATGACGATGTTTGCTCTAATCTCTTCAAAGTTGTCAACAGGCATCTTCCGGGTAAACTCACTCCATCGTCGACTCTGTCTCTGTCGCCTCCGACCTAGACTAGAGTTAGGAGCAAACCCATCTTAAATAAAAAAAAATATATATAAATGTTTAAGTAGATATACCAAAGTAATCCAATACAGGGTTACTGGTAACTCGACGTATTCCTTGTAAGATGCCACAGTAGGGTTAAAATACAACAAACTGAGCCACCAAATATTCTACTGAAGTTCAGTATACGATCTGCCTAGCCTTTTCCCAACTATGTTGGGGTCGGCTTCCAGTCTAACCGGATGCAGCTGAATACCAGTATTTTTACATAGAGCGACTGCCTATCTGATCTCCACAACCCAGTTACTAGGTAATCCAATACCCCTTGGTAAGACAGGTTGTCAGGCTTTCGGGCTTCTGACGACCCGTAACGACTGTCAAAGATCCACGAATGACAGCCGGGACCAACGGCTTAACGTGATTTCCGAGGCACGGAGGAGTCTCGGTATGTAAAGATGGTCACCCATCCACGGAACAACCCCGGCAAGTATAGCTTAACCTTATGGATCGACCAGTGTGGCTGTTATTACTTAACCACGAGCTCCTCCTGAAGTTCAGTACACAAGGGACAATAATAGGCTTGTATTATTATTTTGTCCTTTTCCATTATGTGAAAAGGATACTGATCGGATTTCACTGCACAATTTGTTAAAATTTTCCAGAGTAGTTACAGTTTATAACAATTCATTATTCACTCTGACCTATTTACCTGTAGGAATTGACTATAAGCTACTTATCGGTCAGTCTAAAATCAAAATCAAAAGTCAAATCAAAAGTACTGATTCTCAGTCTTGTTTGAATAAATCAAACAAGACTGAGAATCAGTACTTTTTGAACGTCAAAATTACATAGGACAGTCCCCAAAACGCCCGCCCTTCACCACTTCCTAGTGCTTTAGCTGGGGAGAAGAAGTGGCGCAACAAACTCCCCAACAGCACAGCTGTCTGTTCAGTTAAAAAAAATGAATCTATATAACACTACGCATAATAATTTAGGTGCATTACGCAACACAAAACATTAAATTAAATTATTTGCTATAAGTAACCTAGCACATGCCAATATACCAAAAAAAAATCGAAAACTATACTCAAGCAGAAACAAAATACAAAATTAAAAACATAAGCAGAACTTTATACCCAAATAAAAGCCTCCAGTAATAAAGGGCGTGCCCACTTACATACTCGTATAGCCGTACATGTAGTCGTAACTTGAAGTCACAGATGATAAACTAGGACTTCTGTCAATATAATTAATTAGCTAATTCGTACAGAAATGTTTTTGCGCTACAAAATTGTATCTAAGCGCAGAATCCGACGTTTACCGAAAGAATTTGAAACCCGTTGTCACTCGTTAGAGGCACAGTACAAAATCAAGATATTGGCGCCGATTCCCTTGGTCAAGTTCATTGCAACTTTGTCTTTCTATTTCATTAAGAAAAGGACTGACCATAAATATTACTTCAGTCCTGTCAAAACAAGATAGACAAATTTGGACGTGATTAAAAAATTGCCTACTAAAAATACGTCAACTTACGTCAGGCGCTGACTCATTTTTTATTTTATTTGTGATGGGTTTGCTATTGACTTTAGTCTAGGTCAGAGGTGACAGAGACAAAGTCGACGATGGAGTGAGCTTACCCAGAAGAAGCCTGTTCACTCTCACTTTGAAGAGATTAGGGTTGTATACGTTCGGAAACACAGACGCAGGTAGTGAGTTCCACTCTTTTGCTGTGCGCATTATAAAAGACACTTGGAAGCGCTTAGTGCGAATTGGTGGAATATCAACCAGGTAGGGATGGTAACTGGCAGTGCGTCTAGATGTCCGATGGTAGAATGGGGCCGGTGGAATGAGGTCGTGGAGTTCTCGGGCACACTCTCCGAAGTACAATCTGTAGAAGACCGACAAGCAGGCAACCTTGCGGCGATGAGCCAAGGTATGAAGCTTGGCATCCACCAGTTTTACGTCGCCAATGAGCCTCTTAGCTGGACTAAACTAATATTTATTGTCTAGAAAAAGATGCACTGAACTTAAGTTTAGTTTATGAACAAGGGAATCGGCGCAATTGTGGAATTCGTAGTTTAAAAGCAGAATGAAACAAGTGATAAACAGACTGGCCCGTGGATTTAAATGGCACTTATTCGCAAGTAGGTAGCCGGTTTAGATAAACGTCATCCGTCGAATGGTATGAGACCAAAAATGGAGCGTGGGTGGTTACATACGGTCGTAAGAGATCACCATTTAAGTGGCTATACTTTCTATGCTAGTGGGCTGTAAAAAGAATTTTAAGGCGACGATAACTGACTTTTAAATATTTTCAAACTGGAGATCATGTCTCAATGAGTGGGAAAATATACAAAGTGTAACTTAAATAATGCACAATCTCCTAAGGGGTTATTGTACTCATCATTGAGAGGAGCTTGTGGCTAAGTAATAACAGCCGCACGGGTCGATCCATCAGGTTAAGCTACGCTTGCCGGGGTTGGTCCGTAGATGGGTGTCCATCTTTACATACCGAGACTCCTCCGTGCCTCGGAAAGCCCGTTAAGCCGTTGGTGGATCTTTGACAGTCATCGTCGTCGGTCGTCAGAAGCCCGAAAGTCTGACAACCAGTCTTACCAAGGGGTATCGTATTACCCAGTAACTGGGTTGTGGAGGTCAGATAGGCAGTCGCTCCATGTAAAATACTGGTATTCAGCTGCATCCGGTTAGACTGGAAGCCGACCCCAACACAGTTGGGAAAAGGCTAGGCAGATTGATTGATTGATTTTTGTCTAGCCGTAGACTGCGAAATTGCCATTTTTATTCACTAAGTTGGTACCTATTATTGTTAAAACATTATTTCCATACATTTTTTCTTATTTGTGTTTTGTGTTTTACGTACTGTGTCCAAATAAACGTTTTTCTTTCTTTCATTGATCTTAAAATGAATTTGGTTATCTTTTATTTCTTATTTGTTTGTAGCTTCAGCAATTATCTAACTAGATATGCATTAATATGTAATCTACGAGAGATTACATAACATTGTCAGTACTTCGGTTCTACATTTTGTTCCAACTTCCCGCATAGACGCACTTGAGTGTTTCGAAGAAAGACGCATTCACATTGGTCGAGCGACTTGCTTAGTACTGAAGGGACAGTAATTTCCTTATTGCTCTGTGAATTGAATTGAATTATGTGACTAAGCATTTTTTTTTTCTAAAATAGATCTATAACTGTTTGCAGTTTTAGTTTTTTTTTTATAATATTATAATTTGCATTTAAATAAATAGTACAGGCTTAAAAATAAAATAAAAATGTACTTCATTCCAAGTTCCGCTTAGGTGTTTAAAATTTTTCTTATACAGTTTCAAGATCCAGTACAGTTAATTATCTGGAATTAGTACGTTAAAGTCCAATGAGGCGATGTTTTATGTACTGTAGAAAAAAATATGTCTGGCTTGCTTAGTTTGAGCAATAAATATCAGAAATCCCTGCCCCTCATTCATTTGGACTCATCATAGAAGTCATTTTTATGTTAGCAATACATATCGGGACATTTTTTCATGTTGTATCTAATCCATAATTGTTAAGTAGGAGACTCCTTAATTTGTTTTTAGGGTTCCGTACCTCATAAGGAAAAAACGGAACCCTTATAGAATCACTTCGTTGGCCGTCTGTCTGTCAGTCTATCAAGAACCTTTTTCTCAGGATCTTGATACCTCCACGCGAGGAATCAAGTTGAAATTAATATCAAATACGTAAATCTACAGTCCCTTAAAGCTCTAAAAAAGTCAAGCTTCTAAATCAACGCAATAAAAAAATACGGCCATTTATGCGATATATTTTGATTACTAGCAAATAAATCATAACCCCCAGGTACTTCCCGTAGACCTAGAATCATGAATTTGACAAGAATCAAGTTCTCACAGCACAAGTAAAGGAAAAAAGTCAAAATTGGTCAATTTGTAGTTTTGTCACACTTCAAACTTACATTTGCAGTTGCAGAATTGACAGTGACGTATATCGATGTATGGGAGAACATGTTTTTCAACTACAAAAGTTTGTTTTTGGGACAAATTCAACCCAACTACGGAACCCTTCATTGTGAGTTGTGAGTTCCTACACGGCTTGGCTAGCTTTATTTTTTTAAACCTACCCTTTAGATAAACCCTAATGAAGTCGTTTTCAAGTGTCCATTTCAACAGCAATGCCAACACTATGCGCCAGTGTCACTAAGCCAGTAGGTTAGCCCACTTGCTCTCCCGGGCGCAAACGAAGCATAAAGTTCCCTAGTCCTTCGCCCGGCCCTGGGCGTCGACGCCGGGTACGTGAGGGCATCGTACGACCTTGTCCTTATTGATTCTATTCGCCTAACTGTGCGCACGCTTTCTAAGTTTGGGGGTTAGCAGGAATCGACGTTTTGTATAGTCGTGAACGAGCGCAGACAACCTTTTTTTGGTGACTGTCTTGTTTCGGTGTTGGTACTGCCTTCTGACCGACGCTAAGCCACTGACGCTTGCGGGTATGGTTTACATAGAAGACCCATTTCTCATCGCCGGTAATAAGATTGCGTAACCACTCGAAGTTCCTGTGTGATGTCAAGTTTTGCATGCATATGTCAACTCGCTGTTGTTGTTGAGAAGGAGTTAAGTCGTGCGGCACCCACATTCCATATTTCCAAGTTTTATTAAGTTTGTGGAGATAATTATCTATTGTCCCATGAGAGCACTGAAGACGCTCTGCCAGTTCACGCACCGTAGATTTTGGTTCATCTTCAATTATTTTTTTTAGAACGTCGATATCAATTGCTGGTGGTCTTCTAGGGTGGGGCTCGTCGTCGAGGTTAAAGTTACCCTCACGAAACTTCTGGAACCATCGTTTTGCTGTGTCGTAACAGAGGACATTCTCTCCCATCGTACTACAAATATTTTGCACGGCTTCCGTCGCTTTGTGGCCCAGACGAAAATCATGAAGTAGAAGTATCCTAAGTTCTCTTCGAGAAATGTCCATTTTTGTCGATCGTCCGAATCGTATCGAAGTAATTGTTCGACTGTTGAGGTCGCGCGAGCCTGCTATATGATTATAATTTTTATGTATGTACTTAGTACATATTCGTGTATTCCTCATGTCGCACTGTGTGGAGGATCCCTGCGAAGAATGGACAAGTTTAAGTATCTAGGCCACCGGGTCACTGAAGACCTTAAAGATAACTGTGACGTTGAAAGGGAACGAAGGTTGCTTGCTGTCTGTTGTAACATGCTGGCCCACAGGTTTGCACGACCTACAATGGCAGTTAAAGTAATGCTTTGCAAAGCTTAGTGTCAGTCTTCTACACGTGCAGCCTGTGCGTCAGCTTCACTCGGCAGGCATACAGCGACCTACGCGTTGAATATAATAATGCTCTGAGGATACTGCTGCGGCTGCCGAGGCGTTGTTGTGCATCAGGGATGTTTGCAGATAAAAACATTGATGGTTTTGCAGCAATTATTGAAAAAAGATGTGCATCTCTGATGACGACTGTTCGCGGCAGCACCAACAGTATTCTCAGTATGTTCACAAATCGGTGGGATACCAAAAATTGACCATTCCCTATTACCATTCCCCTCCTTATCTCCGAAACTACTGAGTGTAAAATTTTGAAAAAAAATATACAGAAAATAGCCTATAATGTACCCATAGATTACAGGAAAACCTATAAGAAGTCTATGGTCTTAAGGAGGAAGCGTCAGGGTAGCCCGCGAAATTCAAATTTTCTTACGTTTTTTGCAATTTGCAAGTCAGTATTAAGTTGTATGTTAAATAAAGTACGATTTGCGGCCGTAACAAATATGTATTTACAGAATTATATACAATAGAATCAGTAATACAACTCCTTAAGTTAGTATAATCCTAAAATGTCAAGATTTCATGAAATAGTCATTTTTTTAGGATTCTCAACGGACCGCTGAGACACCAGAACAGTCCCAAAATCGGCGTCAATAGCAGGTGGAGTATCTGGCACCTCAACGAGCTGCTGAGAGTCCAGAACAGTACCACGATTGGCGTTAATAGCTTGCTGAGTAGGTATCTGGTGTCTCAACGGGCTTCTGAGACACCAGAACAGACCCAAAATCGGCGTCAATAGCACGTTGAGTATCTAGCATCTGAACGAGCTAATAATGGTGCCGATTCCCTTGTTCAATAACTAAAATAAAATTAGAGAATCGCTATCTTTTACTATCACGCAGGGCGTGAAAAGGACGGCTATAGCTATGAACTAAGTTAGATTGTCAAACTAGTTTACGCCCTGCGCTTCACCGTGTTTTTAGTCGACATGTTTTTACGTGTCGTTTAAATTTGTATGGAAAGATTAGTTCAACTAAATTTGACAGCTCTAATTTACTTCCATCTCTTTCTTGTTTTATTACAAAGAAAAGTTAGCAATATAGCCAGAGTTAAGTTTAGTTTGTGCACAATAGAATCGGTACTAATGCCATTCTAACAATAATTTTTGGTATTTTTAGTCTGACGTATGGAATAATACTTTTTAGAGTAGTCATTTTTTGTTTGATTTTCCTTTACGTAGGTATTCCTTCTTAGTTTCGGGACATTGTAAAGCGGTTGGTCGACTCTTCACGTGACCTAATTTTTGACCAAAGAATCATTCGACGTTGCAACGCTGCCAGCCTTTTGGCAATTCTCCCGTTGACAGATATGCGGAAGAATTTTTTGATGATTTTATCCCTCCCATAAACATATTACTTATTATTATTTTAGGGCTGTACGCTGAAAAATATAAGGGTGTGATACGGAAGGAGCTAGACCACCACCACTTAAAGCAGTATTATTTTAATCTTATTTGAGTGTTGGAAAGTGATGGAGCTAGACGTCCTGTATAGCTCCATCTCGTTCTCACACTGAAGTAACATTAAAATAATACTGCTTTAAAAGGTGGTGGTTGGCCAACAACAACAACTTTCTCCTTGGGAACAATGCCGTAATCGCGAAAAAAAAATCAGCCGTCCCATTTTGTTCGAGTAGGTATTGAAGTTTTGTATGGGACAGTTAATATCTTTTTCGCGATTATATTACGATGTTGAACGTAATCCTTTATCAAATCCATTAAAAAAAAAAAAAATATAAAACAAATCACCCCACGTGCCGCTAATAATACATGAAAACGTGTCCTTATACATTTGAGAAGCCTAATGGTATTATCCTGTCAAAATCAGTTGTATTGGTCTATGGAAAAGACTACTTATCGGGGAGTTTTATTGAATTTATACGCGTATTATTTTGAACATTATAACAGGACAGACCAAAGAAAGTATAGATGGACTCAATTTTTTTCTTTTTTTTTTTTTGTCAAGGGGTTGCAACGCCAGTCAGAAATCCAAAAAAAATCAAACACATTTCTTTTTTGATATAAAAGACTTAAATAATCAAATTCAAAATCAAGTTAGTCGGGTTCGACCACATTGAATTCTGCTCGTCCTTTAACCAAATGAAGCATGAATAATTCTACAATATTAACCGATTAGTATATTATATTCATGACTGTCAATTTATATAATAATATATATCCGGTAATACATTACATCTTCTGTAGTTATTAATTTAAAAAAAACTGTGTCACGGTCATATGAATTAATTTCGCTCTGTTTGAGTATCTAGTTTTTATACAATAATACAGTGGGAGTTTTTATAATGTGCACATATCGAAACGAGGAAAACTATGCTTAATTTTATCAACGGAAAAATATTTTTAAAATCATAAAAAAAACATTAAAAAGTTCTACCTGCTGAAATATTGTACGTAGCAGTGTGCAAGATGTGGAACAGCTGTTTTTTTTTTTTTTTTTAAATAACTGGCGAAAAATTTCAACGCATGGAGGTCCAGAATCATGTAGGTACTGAATACGTGGTTTCAATTAATGTGATAACCTTATCGCCACTGTATAACGCTTCAGTGACGTCATTCACAACAAATTGCGGACGTTATGTGGCGGCCACAGGTCTTCTAGGAAGCCGTAGCTTTAGCCCCTTAGAGGAATACATACATGGTGTTTCGTGTTATCCCTCACGAAAACGTCTACCAAAGTATACACAAAGAGTTGGTCACTATATTTAAGTATGACACTCGGTAATCAACCGATAAGCTTTGCCGATAGGAATCCTATGTATGTGCATAGTGATAAAGAACAGGCTAAAGAAATTTGGCCCCAATTTTTAGTTATCAATCAAAATGATAGCCGCAAGTCGGTGGACTACCGTGGCTGTATAAGTAAGGAAATAGGTACGTAAAATGGACTTTAAATTTAGTTACATAAGAACGTCGAATAACAATATCATCATCAGTATCTCTGGCATCATTGTTCCACCCTCTGATTAGTATAGGCCTGCTCCATTTTGCGCCATGATTCCCTGGTCTGTGCGATGCCAAATATCCTTAAATAAGTTTCATCAGAAAAGTCCCTGAAATTGCTTATCGTTTTCCGCTTCTTTAATAATAATCGTCGACTTTGTCTCTGTCACCTCCGTTTACTGCAACGACCATATAGCCCACGGGCTGTGTGGTCGTTGCAGTAAACATTGGTATTATTTATTACCTTTAGTAAATTAATTCATAAATATCCGATTGATTGCGTCAGGGAAAAGGACTATCATTATTCCATTTATTTGTAAAACCAAGTGACGTTAAAATAATGATAAGTTCGCTCGGTCGTGAATAATCATTTAAAGGAATGTAACAATTATTGACACATTCATTGAAAGATTTCTGCTGATAATAATAAATTAGGCAAAATTATTTAATTCAGGCGAATTTCCGTTATTTTAAAATGAACGCTCACCTCAACCTCATTTCAGAAACTGGCTAAAATCAAGAAAATAAAAATATAAAAAAATGACTGGAGACGTCAAAATGAATGCATAGATTACGCCTATCTTATGAAAACCGATAAAATAAAAAGTGAATAATTGATAAACTTGTACATGAACGTATATTATTTGCATCGGGGCGTGCTTGTGACTATTAAAAATGTATCTGAAATCGAAATACAAGTGGTTTGGCTTTTGCATACTTTGATTCTACACGTATTGACGTTTTGTTGTTTCAAGAGAAAAGTGTTAATTTTTTTTGTAAGACTTATTTGGTAAGAACGTTTTTTTTTTATGTTTGGATTTAGATTTCCAGATTTTTCTTTATATGGACCTAGAAAACCCACATCACTTAATGTGAGAGAGGTTATGAGTTCACATTGAGTATGTGATGAATCTATTGCAGTCGAATGCTGGGCAAAGGTTGCTACTAACTTGCGTTACATACGTCAATCCTATGCTGTTTAGATTTGTATTATTTGCTTTTATTGACATTTCCTAAAACTTACTATTGTTTGGCTAGCATCTGAACAATGATTTAGGATTTCTGTAATAATAATTTTCCTTTGTTTTTCAACTACTATTTGCTAAACAAACATTAAAGCAGTTGATTCGAACTATATCTCCCATCAAAGACAAAACGTCTTAGTGCGCTCAAATGTAGCTCATAAGAGATGCCAGTAAAGCATCCAGCACTTGTTTGTATTTTCATCTCCATAGCATATCCAGAAAGAGAATAATAAAGTTCATTTCTTTTACTTGAGATCAGTTTAAAGAATGTTCTTGAATTAAAACAACCCATTGATACGATTTAGTTGCGATGCAAATAATTCAGTACTTAGTTTGAATTGATAATAACTTTCTATTTATACCTTTACAGAACGTTGTCTATTTTAAAAAGATTATCTTTCGCTACGGTGATTTGTAAGTTACTTCAATAGGTAAGTATGTACGATAATACGTAAAGTTAGTTATTTCATTGAAGTACTTAGTTTTCGTGTCTTATAAAACTACTAGCGACTAACCCCTGCTTCGTGCAGCTGCTATGGTGACATGTCAAAACATCAAGATTTCTATAGTAAATCTTAAGTTTTAAATGAATGTGATTCAAATACTTTCCGGAACAAATGCTCTAAATGACGGTGAAAACAGCATCAAAATCCATTGTATAGTTTAAAAGATCTGAGCGGTTACATAGACAATCACGAAAAACGACTTTGTTTGGAACTACGTGTAATAAGACTAGCCCGTTCCTGCTTTGCACAGTTTTTTATGACTGGACAAAGTATCAAGATTTCATTATGAAAGAGGGGTTTGTGGTTAAGTAATAACAGCCGCACGGGTCGATCGGTCAGGTTAAGCTACACTTGGCCCGGTTGGTCCGTGGATAGGTGACCATCTTTACATACCAAGGCCTCTCCGTGCCTCGTTAAGCCGTTGATCCCGGCTGACATTCGTAGATCTTTGACAGTTGTTACTGGTCATCAGAAGCCCAAAAGTCTGACAACCAGTCCTTACCAAGGAGTATCGTATGACCCAGTAATTGGGTTGTGGAGTTGCTCCATATCCCTTTAAGACCGGAAAAAAAAGTCTTGCGTAGCTTGTTTTCGATCTTATATTCTAAGTACCCATGTCCAAAGTCATCCTAGAAAAATAATAAAAAAATCCCGCCCCCTCCCCCCCTGAGAAAACGCCATGTCACGATAGTGCGATATCGGCGCGAAAATATTTTTATAAAGTTGAACGCACGATCGTATAAGAGCGTCGTTAAAGGGTTATTAAATACTGGTATTCAGCTGCATCCGGTTAGACTGGAAACCGACCCCAACATTGAGTAGGAAAAGGTTAGGCATATGATGATTTATCTAAAGCATCTAATCAAATCTAACTAACATGTATTGGCCCGCTGCAGGGCCTCAGGTGTAAATGCCTCGCTCTCCCTTTTCCACATAATTCTGTCATTGCTAGAACCAGTCCTGTTTGAATCAGCAGAGGCTCTACCGTAGGTTGACTTTTGCTTGATAAAAATACTGAATTGATTTTGACAGCAAATTTTCTATGATCTATATATGACGTCTCAGACTAAATAAAAAACCCTGACATAGCGCTGCATCAATACAGTGAAATATGCGCAAAACTACACCTCGCTCTTATTTATTTACACCAAACTACAACTAAACTACGGCACCCCTTCATTTCGCGTAATATTTTTTTTCCTAATATTCTTTGACATAACTATTTTGGTATATTTTTTGGCATAATAATACTGCCGTCGTAACAAAAAAGGCACAACTAACATTTAAAAACAAAAATGAGTTACATACATATTTAGAATCAGAAAAAAAGGCTAATCTGCTCAATTTTTTGTAGATTTTTAAAAAAAATGTTAGTTGTGCCCTTTTTTCTTACGACGGCAGAATACTTTGCCATAATTGTTTTTCGCATACAGTTTATTTATCCTAACTAATATTAGAAATGCGAAAGTAAGTTTGTTTGTTACCTTTTCACTCCTAAGCCACTGCACCGATCATCTTGAAATTTTTCATATGCGTTGTCAGGTGTACAGAAACGGACATAGGGTACCTTTCATCCCGAAAAAAAGTAACCGACAATAACCCGACAATAACGTTCTTACGATAATAGATGGCGCCACGTGTCTTTCGAATCATGATTGAATTATAATAATATTATTACTATAGATACTTTCTTAGTGTGTTAAAAGCTTTTTAATTTTTATTTAAGTACCTAATACATTTTGTGAGTCGCAGAGACCGATTTTTCATCCTCCTAACAATCCTAAATAATATTATAAATGCGAAAGTGTGTTTGTTTGTTGATTACGCCAGACGGTCGACGTCAGGGGCACACTGAAGTTCGGTTTGGTTAGGTTCCTTTTTCTTTAAATAATTATGCGTAAGTATAATTAGGTTAAACAAAAGTATGCCATGTTATATTATGGCTTAAAATTTAATGCAAATGTATAGTTAACCCTAAACTACACTTCACTAAGTGCACACAACATGTTTACAAATACCCGAAACTTTAGGCCTCACGTCACTGTTGACAGCACTATGCCTTGGTTTTTTATTTAGTCTGAATGTGACGTAAGATCATTCATAGTCAAGTTTTATTTTTAACCGACTTCAAAAAAAGGAGGAGGTTCTCAGTTCGTCGGAATCTTTACTTATTATTATTATGTAGATATGTTCCCCGATTACTCGAAGACGGCTGAACCGATTAGGAAAATGATTATTTTTTTGATTGTAAGGGTATACTTTCTAGTTGGTCCCGTTGTCATCAGGTCAGGATCTGATGATGGGATCCTGGAGAAATCGACGGAACTCTTCATTTGAAGAGTTCCGTCGATTTCTCCACTTCTTAAAGATATTATAACGATTTGGATATTTTTTAAAGTAGCTTGTGCATTTTTCTTGGAAATCACCATTTGGTGAAGTAGAACTGATGATGAAGATTACAGATGGCCACCGGAGCTACTCAATAATAAGTATTTCAAGGGTTGTGATTCGATTAGGTACCTACTTTAATAATGGTTGCTAAGTAATTTATGCTCGTCACAATGCTTATGATGATGTGACGTCACAATTAACGTTTCTGCAACGGGAAAAGAAATATTTTGTAAAAGGTGATGAGCAGTTGACATTAGGATATTGTACCTTAGATAAATGATAAACTGACCTACTTACTAAAAAGTGAAAATTAAAAACTTTTTTCCAAAAAACTCAACCGACTTCCAAAAAAACCCCACAAAGTGAAAAATAACTTTTATTTCGGAAGTCGGTGGCAAAAAAATAAAATTAAAAACCAAAGACACCGACTTCCGAAATTAAAGTTATTTTGCACTTTGTGGGGTTTTTTGGAAGTCGGTTGATTTTTTTTGCAAAAAAGTTTTTATCTGATACCATTAGGTACTGTCTGGTTTTGATTTTTAGACTAATTAAGAATTTTAAAACTGCTGTAAAAAAAAACTGGTTGGATTACTAGCTGCCACTATTTGGCAATTTATATTATCATAGGCATTTTTACGACCTTATTCAATATTCAATTTTGCCGGAAGAACTTTGTGATTGCAATTATTTAATAGCATATATTTTTCAAATTGTAATGAATATTTATGTGACCTAAAGAGCTTTTAACTATCTTAGCCTTAAACTTGTTGACACCTTGGCATTTTACGATGACATAGAGAATTTTAAGAACATATTTTTACATTAGAATTATACATACATGTATCCTTATTAGTCTTTTCTATGGTTTATTGTTTTACTAGCTTTCGCCTGCGTGATTGTCGGAAATTATCCCACGCGAACGCACTATCGGGATCAAAAGTACCCTATGTCCTAATCCGACCTGGAATAGGACCTAGGAGGATAGTCTACCCATGTGTCAAATGTCATCCAAATCCGTTCAGTGGTTTTAGCGTGAAAGCGTAACAAAGAAACAATCTCATTTTCGTATTATGAAATACCGGTCTATCGGCACTCGGAATCACAAAATGTGTTAATAGGTACTTAAATAAAAATTTAAAAAATCTTAACACTACTAAAGTTTCTATTAATGTAATTCAATCATGATTCGTAATACACGTGGCGCCATCTATTATCATAAGAACGTTATTTTTGTTTTTCTCGGGAACAGTACTTTTTTCGGGATGAAAGGTACCCTATCGCACCCTTAAAACATAAGTGGCACTAACAAAATTGACACTTTTTAGTTAAGTATAGTGTCAAAATGCTTAAGACGAAACGCGCCCACTGGATACCGAAACAACGTACGTTAAACTGTTATTTTAAGCCAATCTCAAAGCTTTATTTATATTTATTTAGCTCTACATCACCCATACAATACTTAAAAAAAAACTTAAAACGGCCATACCGTAAATTGAACATTTTCGTATAGTGCCATTTATGTTCTAAGTTAGTTTCTATACACGTGACGCTTTTATAATATTAGTTAAGATTCGCAAATAAAATTATCAAACTATTGTGATGAAGTGGAGCAGAGCCGAGAAAATTAAACAGTAGGACCCTTAAACGACCATATGATCTGTTCCAAAATGATTTAATGAAAATGTAAACAATTGGATCAGGAAATGTAGGTACGTTTCCTGATACATTTGTTTACATTTTCACTATTGTTTACATTTGCTCTACAAATTGAGTGCTTTGATTTGATTATTTGAATATACATAAGCTCAAAATTCTAATATTAGACTTCACCTTAATATGTTTTTAATTTGACAATAATTTGAGGTTAATTTTGTAACCTCAATTTTTGTCGATTGATTTGAAATAACAATTAATTTATTTTATTTTTCCGAGACTCCTCCGTGTTTCGGAAAGCACGTTAAGCCGTTGGTCCCGGCTGTCATTCGTGGATCTTTGAGTACCAGTATTTTACATGGAGCGACTGCCTATCTCACCTCCACAACCCAGTAACTGGTAATACGATACCCCTTGGTAAGACTGGTGGTTAGACTTTCGAGCTTCTGACGACCCGTAACTACTGTCAAAGACCCACAATTGACAGCTGGGACCAACGGCTTTACGTGCTTTCCGAGGCACGGAGGGGTCTTGGTATGTAAAGACGGTCACCCATCCACGGACCAACCGCAGATCGACCCGGCGGCTCTTATGACTTATCCACAGGCCCCTGTGATCAAAAAGTATAAACTGTATATTATTACTCGTGAATATTTTGGTATTACCTACATCCTTGTTGTAAGCTAATAAACAAGGTTTAGCAAACTAGTCTGCATTATATTAGGTTGGGGAAAAAGTCTTTACGCATTATAGTACTCGTATGTATGAACTTGTAATAAAATCTCTTTGGCTATACTATTTGTATCTGGCTGGTTTTGGTATCATTGAAAGTTTAAATTTTAAAGAACATAATTCCAAATTCAAATTAGGAAAATGTGTGATTTTCATTTGTTTTTCGTACCGTCAAGATGAGTGAATCTAATGAAGAAATTCGATACATTTTAAAATTTTACTACAAAAAAGGTAAAAATGCAACGCAAGCCGCGAAAAAAATTTGCGATGTTTATGGACCTAGTGTAGTGTCTGTGAGAGTAGCACAAATTTGGTTTAAGCGTTTTCAATCCGGAAATTTTGAAGTCAAAGATGCACGTCGCTCTGGTCGCCCTATTACGGATAAAATGGATGCCATTTTTGAAAACGTGGAGCAAGATCGGCATATCAGTAGTTACGACGTAGCTGAAGAACTGGAAATTGACCACAAAACAGTTTTGGCGCATTTGAAAAAGACTGGGTACACAAAAAAGCTCGACATTTGGGTACCTCACGAGCTCACTGAAAGAAACCTAATGAACTGTGTACTCATTTGTGATTCTTTATTACGACGTAATGAAACCGAACCATTTTTGAAGAAGCTGATAACTGGTGATGAAAAGTGGATCACGTATGACAAGAACGTGCGAAAAAGGTCGTGGTCAAAGGCCGGTCAGGCTTCACAGACTGTGGCGAAGCCCGGGTTAACTCGCAACAAGGTGATGCTGTGTGTGTGGTGGGTTTGGAAGGGCATTATTCATTATGAGCTGTTACCACCAGGCAGGACCATCGATTCTGAACTCTACTGCAAACAACTGATGAGATTAAAGCAAGAAGTTGAGAGAAAGCGGCCGGAATTAATCAACAGAAGGGGTATGGTTTTCCATCATGATAACGCTAGACCTCACACATCTTTAGCCACTCAGCAAAAATTAAGAGAGTTTGGCTGGGAGGTGTTAATGCATCCGCCGTATAGTCCTGACCTTGCACCTTCAGATTTCCACCTGTTTCGGTCTCTTCAGAATTCTTTAAGCAGTGTCAGGTTAACATCACGAGAGGACTGCCAAAACCACTTGTCGCGGTATTTAGACCAGAAGTCCCAAAATTTCTATAGGAATGGGAACATGTCACCTACAAGATGGCAAAAAGTTATCGAACAAAATGGTACCTACATACTTTAGTTAAATGTAAATAAACTATATTAAAAAATGTTTTGAATTTTCTTAAAAAATGCGAAGAAACTTTTTCCTCAACCTATTAATTGCAAGGATATTTAGCAATAAAAACAATTAATTATTATTGGTAAATGTTGCAATACATATGAAGGTTAAGGTTAGAAGGTAGGTTTAGTTTTTACATCATATTTATTTATGGAGACGCATAATAATAGATAAGGTTATCTAGTCTAGAGGTGACAGAGACAAAGTCGACGATGAAGTGAGCTTACCCAGAAGAAGCCTGTTCATTCTCACTTTGAAGAGATTAGGGTTGTACGCGCTAGGAAACACAGACGCAGGTAGTAAGTTCCACTCCTTTGCTGTGCGCATTATAAAAGACATTTGGAAACGCTTAGTGCGAATTGGTGGAATAGCAACTAGGTAGGGATGGTATCTGGCAGTGAGTCTAGATGTCCGATGGTAGAAGGGGGCCGGTGGAGTCAGGTCATGGAGTTCTTGAGCACACTCATCGAATTACAATCTGTAGAAGACCGACAAGCAGGCAACCTTGCGGTGATGAGCCAAGCTGTGAAGCTTGGCATCCACCAGTATTATGTCGCCAATGAACCTCTTAGCTCTGTGTTCCACCGAGTCAAGCGCGGCTAGTTCGTACTTAGTTATGATGTTGAATATTGTGAAAGAAACAGGGTTAATAAACAATAAAACCGGTCAAGAGCGAGAAGGACTCGCGCACCGAGGGTTCCGTACCATCCTACTTCCAACTAATATTAAAAATGCAAAAGTTTGTGAAGATGGATGGATGTTTGTTACTCTTTCACGCAAAAACTACTGAACGGATATTCATGAAATTTGGCACACAGATAGTTATTAATAATACGGATATAACCTGGATTAACACATAGGATACTTTTATCCCGATATTTCTACGGGTTCGAGACTTACGTGGGTGAAACCGCGGGGCGCTGCTAGTCATATATAAAAAAGTGTACTTACTATTTAGAGACATCGTTTTATTTTTCCTGTAATCTTTACATAACATCTATCACACAGAATAATGGGTTGTGGTGGTCAGATAGGCAATCGCTCCATATAAAACACTGGTATTCAGCTGCATCCAGTTAGAATAGAAGCCGACCCGAACATGGTTGGGGAAAAAAACTTGACAGATTGATAAATTGTGCCGTACATTGTGCTTACATTCAGGACTCTGCAAAACAGTATTGAATCAAAAACCTAAATGAAAACTTACGAATTAGAAACAATTATAAAAAAAGTACTTTGAGCTTTATTTACAGTAAACTACTTATTTATAGGATAACTTTTAACTGCTAGTAGCTTGTAGTAAAAATTGGTATACCTCAAGGGAGTATCCTAGGGCCGTTCCAGTTTTTACACTCGTTGGTAGTATACCAGAGTTGGAAAAACTATTGTACTAATGTTTGACAAAACTATTCTGAACAATACATCGAGATCATCAGAATAGCATTACGTTTTGCGAGAACAAAGAATTAAAGCTCCTTATTTTTTCACACATTTGTGCAGTATAATATCTCCTGGGGCTGCAGTCTCAACGTAGATAGCGATCGCTTTACGACAGAATTCGGTCGCAAAGTCCTAGTGGGATACATAGACGGTCAAAATTGCTTGACAAGCATAGGATTTTTTCATGTATGTCAAGCAATTTTGACCGTCTATGTACCCCACTAGGACTTTTCGACCGAATTCGGTCGCAAAGTGAGTGTCGAGACTGCAGCCCCTGAAATTGGCCAACGTGACCGAAATCGCTCGGGCGAATATTATTATCTCCTTTATTTAATTTCTTTACATATAAATTATATTTTTAAATATTAGAATAAATAAAATCATTTATTATTATTATTATTATAACCTCAACAAGCAAATAACCAATTTCTCTTTCTTTACAGGTGTAAACAAACAACCATGTTGAAACAACCCGCAACCTGTTGATACACTAGACCAAGACAACCGGAGAACCTGTGAAAACCCGCACATGTTAGCTGGAATTAGACGAGTTTTGATGTATTTAGGAAGTGTTGAAGCGTGAGATTTGTGAAGGGAAAGTAATTTAAAAATGGCGTCCTGTTTGTCTGGTGGGCATTATGTATCTGGGAGTCAGGAGTACGTGCCAGTTGCTGAGTTTTATGCTGATAAGTCTGTCTTTGTCACTGGTGGTACCGGTTTCATGGGGAAGGTAAGAATATCAACCATTTATTTACTGACGCTACGGTTTCCTAGTAGAGCGGTGGCCGCCACTAACGGCCGCAGTGACAGCCGTCATTAAAATGATTTAAATCGTTAGATTCACCCTACTGCGTCAAAAGATAAACGCATTTCTGATTCGTTTTGACACCCCTGACACACAAAGACGCAGTGACTACTCTTAATTGTCATGGACACGCTATTTAATAATGTGTGAGCTCACTCTTCTCAGTATGGATACCTTGTGGTGAGGGCAAATCTAGCGATTTAAATCTTTGGGCATTGGGATTTGAGTTAATGTCAAATACTAGTGGAAATTACAGATTTTCATGGCAATACAGAAATCAAAGATTAATGAAAGTGATGACAGCGGGGTTTGACTCTATGGTGTCCAAAAACGCTCTCTAAGGAACACAAACTTCCTTAAATAACCTTTCAGTAACGGCAATTGACAGTACATTGCAGACGCTACATGGCGGCCTCCGCTCTTCTAGTAAACCGTATTATATCTCTGATTTCTGAAAGCTTTTGTCAAATCTTATGTCATAAATTGTTTGACAGATTTTGCAGGTCTACTAATCAAATATTTGATAAAGTTATCATAAACTGGGGGTTAGACTGCTTATTGATTGTGAGAAATAAACCAGATTATTATAATATTATTTTTTAATATAAGCACATGTTATCAAAGTATATCAAGAAGTACATTCAATAATTTTCCATTAATTTGCAAAATAGTTAGGACTTATGCACCACACTTGGTATTTGTTACACTTCTCTACACGTTCTATAAGTGAAGAGACAGTTGTGGACTCGCTGAGAACTGTACGCCGACTGAGCGCGATCCACTCGTGACTTTTTAAAAACTCTTGACCATCCACCGCGTGGGGGCCGCCACAGACGGACGTGACGTCACGCAGTCCACTCCAAGCACTGCTGCAGCCGACGTCGATAACATGATTAATCTTTTTAAAAGCTTCTTATTTGTCATTCGTGTTTTTGAGACTCTGATGCTGATGACGTTAAAGGACATTGCTCGTCGTCCATACATAGCTCGCCTAAGATCCAACAGGGTATTTACTTTTTGGGTTTTAGATAATGTATATATTCGATTGTATTCGAATTTATATATTGATTAAAACAATGGACACTTTTGAGAATTCGGAAAAAATCAAATCACTTTCGTATTTTCAGGTTATAATTACGTTAATAAAAAGCCAATTTTAAGCCAGGTCGTTGTTCTAAGTAGGTCCGTATTAGTAAAACTCAGCCAGAGGTCGATATTTCAAGAGAAAATCACAGTCCTTTGTTCACGCCAAGTTGTTAGATAAAATCGGAAAAGTAACAAAATGCAAACGAATTCAGAACGCAACCAACGCAAACGCAGATCGAGCACAGAATGCGCGCGCCAAGTGACATTAGGTACTACCAAATGTCAAATGTTGTCATTGTCAGTGTCAATATTATTGCTCGTTTCAAACAGCGCTTTCAATCGAGTTTTTTGATAAGCCGTATTATGGTTCCGCGACATCATAGCGGACTGTTTGTAACTAAAAATCATTATCATATCAAGTGTTGAAAATACTGACGCTTGTCTGTGTCAAACTCTTATTACGAGTGCAACAAAGACTTGGCTGTATGATCTATAATACTTTTGTCTATTAAAAACCTCAAATTGAACCAAAAAATAATAACACCGAGGATATATGACGGAAGTGAATACTTTTTAAAATGTTTTCGAAATTAAAAAGTGTCCGTTCTATTGAAATATTTGTAATGTATATTATTAAAAGAACTAGTAATTATAGTAAATGTTTTATGCGTGTTGGTTAATAGACCATTTTTTTCAATGTCCTTTGACAAGTTATCAAATATACCTAGGGTGACTGGTAATTAGTGGCCGATACATACAACACAACCTTGTACTCATGATAATAAACAACTTTTACTATGAGACCAAACAGTGTCTTTTATAATGCGCACAGCAAAGGAGTGGAACTCACTACCTGCGTCTGTGTTTCCGAACGCATACAACCCTAATCTCTTCAAAGTGACAGTGAACAGGCTTCTTCTGCGTAAGCTCACTCCATCGTCGACTTTGTCTCTGTCGCCTCTGACCTAGACTAGAGTCAAGAGCAAACCCATCACAAATAAAAAAAACACAACCTGAAATCACGAAAAAAAAAACTGTTTCCCTACATTTTGACGAGTTATGCGAACATAAACGTAGGAACAGCTGATTTTTTTCAAGACCACCAGCCTTAGGCCTTAGCCTTATCTTTAATAGGTTATCTATCAAAAAAAAAAATTGCCCTAAATATTTCTCCCATTCTAAAATGATATAAGTACCTCAAAAGACTAGTGCATCTAACAATGTTGCAAGATAACCTAATACCTCATGTTGCTTTGTTCTTAACACTGATACCTAGTTAAGTCCTCATTAATGTCGGGAAAAACTAGATTTATTTAGTTCTTTCTTACAAATTGTGGTACCGTCATAGGACGCTTGTATTATTTCATGCATTTTCTTGATTAAAATTATCATGGGATCTCAGACCAAATAAAAAAACAAGCGAACCTTACAGTAGTCGCATATGACGTGTAACATCTGACATCTTTTGAGGTTGGTACCATCTGACGACCAACTCCAGCACCGCGCGCGCTCATTGGTCAAATCAAATAGCGCACGCTTTCCCGGCTTCCTGTTACACACTTCCGTCCCTCTTCACGAAATCACTCCCACAGATTGTAGGAAAGCGAGAGGACCACCACCAAAGAGTAAAAATGTAAAAAAGGGCAGTTGTGTGATTAGGTCATTTTACTAGATGTCTTTTTCGATTATATAAAAATATAAACAGAATGGGGAGGAAAACTAACTTCTTATCACGATAGATGGCGCACAATCGACTGTACCTTGTTTTGATATATTAGCTGTCAAAACGTATGGATTTTTGCAATCTACTAAGTTTAGCTTTCCTATTTTTCGTAATTTTGTCCAAAATGCCACAATGTAGTGTGTTAACTTGTAAAAACAGAGGAGTACATTTGTATCCTAAAGAAAGTAATGACAGACAACAATGGGAATTGGCGTTACGTATTAAAAACTTTAATGCAAGAAGTACTGCACCATTATCTGCTGCGCAATTCACAGAAGAGAATTAGATTAGTAAAGAAGCCGTCCTTTAGGCTGGGTATTATATCTATAAAACAAAAGAATCAAGATTATTATCTAATAAAATAAAATTATTGTCATCAAAATAAAAGTGTCATAAAATATACTATATTAACTAATCTATGTAGTTAAGAATTCTTCTAAAGATTTAATCAACCAATATAGGTACTTAATTATCAAAATATTCTGGTATTACCTGTCTGTTAATCATTGGTAAAGGAGTATCTGCATTTATGTCTCTGAATGTATCAGAAGGTGGACATAGGTATGCGGTGTCGTCTTGGATGTCACAGTCAGCACCAAAATTTTGGTTTCGATCATACAAAAGTAATTTATAAAACAAAAAATAGGAATGTTAGTCCGTGGCTTATGGAAAAAAGCTCACAAACAATCATAACCTTAAATATTTTAAGTGCTTTCCTTTCAATCAAATCGGCCTTTTTGTCGACAGTTGCAGCGTTCCTTTTACGGAGTTCAACTTGTACAGTCATAAACGCGCACATATTATAGTGGAATTACATTTTAAAATCTCATAAATAGCAGTCACACTACCGTCACGAAAGGTAAACAAGGTACGGTCGACTACAGCGACATCTACACACAGCTTTGAGTGTGGCTCCTCATTGATACGAGTTTTGCTTTAAAAAGGATATGTATTATTTATTTATTTGTGGCCCTTTTGAATTTAAGCAGCGATATGTTTACGAAACCGGCCTCACGTCAATGTTGACAGCGCTATCTATGTCTTAGTTTCTTGTTTGGCCTGAGTATGGGATTGCTTTTTCGTACTGTTTTTTCGTCTTTTAGTTTTTTTTTTTTTATTTTAAGTACACTGGTTTTTCATAATGACATCTGTCATCTATATAAATAAAAATCAATTGCCGAATGTATGTACTCGCATCACTTCAGAACGGTTGCACCTATTTGGCTAATTCTTTTTTTGTTGTGTTTGAAAGAAAATGTTTTAAAACTGGATTTGGAACCGAATTGTAAAATTTGGGAAACCTGTGCATTATCTATGGGAATTATATATGAATTATTAAAATTTTGACAGGACAACGTTTGTCGGGTCAGCTAGTAAAAAATAAAAGCTCGCAAACGTCAATTACTTGCAGAAAAAAAAATGCTAAGTAGTGTGTATTTGGCTGATTTTATAGTTGATTATTGCTCGCATTGTACCAATAAGTCGATCTAATAATAATAGCGTCTCCGGGGGCCCATTATTGAGTGTGCAAGTCACCCCCTGCCATTTTATCCGTGTATAATATATAACATTGGTCAGGCAGGGGACATAGTTCTTCCATAGTTCAAGTTACCCAATCCACCTTAGCCACCCAAACCCATAGCCCAATATGTTTTGTTTCCACGTACAAGAATAGTCCTGTACCAACCGGGGTTTGTCCTTGGGTGCACTTGCATAGTGCATACAGGGATAATCGTCGGTTGGTGCCTCCTCATCATTTAAAATTATCTAAGGGGCCTCTGCGAGTTGGCTTCGGCTCCTCGTACGCCTTCCAAAAGTTTCGGGACCCCAGGGTCCCGAGAAATATCAAAATAATAATAATATCATATATATGTAATCATTTTCACACATGGTCATCTGATCCCAAACTAAAGCAGAGCTTGTACTATGGAAACCAGATAACTGATATCTTCTTCTTCTTTATATTCTTATCTTTCGATTTAAAAGTCACAAACTTTTCTTTTTAACTCTAGTCGGCTGAGTCATATTGGGACATATTTATTATTGGCATAAAATCATGGAACACATTTCATCTACACCGATACTGTTATCAATTTAATATTAATTTGATAATAGGTATATCGTTATCAATGCAACTTTTAAGTGATTAACGAGTTTAGTCACTATCAATATACTACGTTGGCTTTATCTAATCTAATCGCTTTCGGAAACCTGATACTTTTTTGGGGTTCCGTACCTCAAAAGGATAAAACGGAACCCTTATAGGATCACTCGTGCGACTTTCTGTCTGTCCATCTGTCACAGCCGATTTGCTCCGAATCTAATGGACCGATTAAGTTGAAATTTGGTACACGTATGTATTTCAGTGACCCAAACACGGACGCATAATGTAAATAAATAAATTTTGGATATGGGGGTTACTTTTGGGAGACAAATAAACAATTTAAAAAAAGTTTTGCTAACTGCACCGTGTGATATATCAAATGGCTTCCTGTGGGGGTCTCAATTTTTTTTAATAATTTTAAAATAAATTGTTTTAAAGTTATTTAAGAAACTAGACGAAAATTGACCATTCCTCGCTTATCTCCGAAACTACTGAGGCTAAAATTTTGAAAAAAATGCAGATAATAATTTTATACCTATAGATTACAGGAAAACATAAGAAGTCTGTGGTCTTAAATTAACATGGTAAACCACTCAATATTGTGCGTACAAACTAACATTTGCAGTTGGAATGTTTGGGAAAACATGTTTTTCAATTACAATCTTAAGTTTGTTCTGGGGATAAATTCATCCCAACTACGGAACCATTCATTGTGCGTGGTCCGACACGCACTTGGCCGGTTTTTTTATACTAGTAACCTAATTACTTGAATATTCGGCTTCTGACGTAGGTCTGTAGGGACTAGGGATGCCCGATCTGAATCGATTTTCCAGAAGATCGATTCATGGCCATACGATTTACCGATTTTTCGAATCGATTCAACAGGATGCGATCTTAGTCCAAATCGACTCGTATGCGCCAAGATTGGATGAAAAAATCGTATCAACTAAAACCTAAACGTCAACCGAAACGTACCGTACGAACTATAACAAAGTAAGATTATCTACATCATTGACTATATAGTTTCAAGTTAGGTACTTTATTCAAAAGCGGTATTGTATGAAATATGAAGGCAGGTGATACCGTGATAATATTTTGTCGGGTATCGGGTATGTTAGCATTCTCTACAACACCGTAAATGTCAAAACTGTATGGGGTTGACATAAGCTATCGAAATGTCACGTGATCATAAGTCAACAAATTGACAGCGTCCAACGACGACTTCCATAGAGATGCCTCGATAGCAATTGTAGAAATATAATCGCTCCGAAGCGAAAGCCATTTGTCTGGGCCTACAGGTTAAGCTACGCTTGCCACGGTCGGTCCGTGGGCGGGTGACAATCTTTACATACCAAGATCCCTCATGCCTTGGATAGCACGTTAAGATTCGTGGATCTTTGGCAGTCGTTACAGGCCGTCAGAAGCCCGACCCAAGGGTATCGTGTTACCCAGTAACTGTGTTATGGAGGTCAGATAGGCAGTCGCTCCATGTAAAATATGGGTATTCAGCTGCATCCGGTAAGACTGGAAGCCGAGCCCAACATAGTTGGGAAAAATATTATTTATACAAATCGGAGCGAGGGGTCTGAACCTACTCCTGTCACAAATATACAATGCCAGGGCGTTAATAACACTTTGAGGTCAACACAAGAAAGAGACTCACACAAGCAGGAGTAGACACAGAGATCTCTACGAAGCCGAACTTTTTCTGAAAGTCGATGTGCCGTGTTCACGTACGGCTGGTACTGTATTTAGCTTAAGATTTGACCGCTACCGCTGTACCGCGCCTTTTATTTTGGGTGGGAAATTATCAAATAACTTCTCCCGCTCTGGGCGGAGAGGGAGGGCGTGTTAGACTTCTACTGACTAAAACCCACCCGTGTTTCTTCAGTTCCTTGTGCCAGGGCCACGGTAACTCTTTCAAACAACCCGCAACCCTGGCAGGGCAGAGGAGAGGCCGGTACTTTGGGTATCAACAGCCTCTCTAATCTAAAAAAATATTTGTTGGGTATGTCTTGATAGCCATAACTCCACCACCTGACGGCATATGTGTCATGAAAGCGACAAACACCCTTAGAACAAAGACACTGCGCCTTAGGTATGTGCACGGCGATACGGGGGGCAGTGCAGACCGCTCATTCGACAACGCTCACGGCGTGTCGCCCTCCGCGGAACAGCGGTATCGGGCAAAATATAGTTGAAGATGTTACAAGTAACGTCGCAGCCTTTTTCTTTAAATTGACCATTATTATCTTTGTTCCACAGGTGCTGGTTGAAAAGCTGTTAAGGAGTTGTCCTAAAATTAAGAAGATCTACTTACTGATGAGGCCGAAGCGAGGCCAAGATGTTGCCTCACGCCTCACCGAGCTAACACAGTCACCGGTCAGTTGTTTACTTGTTTTTCTTTCATTTATTCATCATACGCGCATGACATTCCCTTTTTAGGGTTCCGTACGCGAAGGGTCCTAACTAAGCCCTATTGCTGTCACTCACGTATCCGTTCGTCCGTCAGTCGTCTGTCACACAGGTTTTACAGCCCAACGGTTAGAGCTACAGACTTCAAATTTTCAAAGTATAACTATCTTTTTGACCCAAAGCCACCCAAATTGTCAAAAAATATGCCATACAGCGAAAGGGGGGCGTGAAAAAAAAATTTTGGCCTACCCCAATGAATGAGATATCGTTGTTGAGAACTTGTTAAGTAGATAAATACTATATATCTCGTTTTTCAAAATATTGGAAAACAAAGGAATGAGAAGCCATCAGAGCCAGCTTTTTTTTTTACAAAAATTTGTTCCGAAGTATTTTTTAACATCCCATTGACAAAATATGAAAAAACAAAGAATTCTAAGTGGAATTATGTAAAAAAGTGAATTTCGTAAAAGTGCAGTTGACTTTCTACTTTGTTACCGTCGTACGGAAACGTCACTTTTGTCTACTCTTCCGTCGACAAGACGCTTCTCTACGGGTCTCGTGCTAAGCCTGCTGGAAGCCGACCCCAATATTCCAACAACAACAGTTCCAAAAAGCTGACAATGACTACTTACAATAATCTTTTTCGTCGAGGCAATCTATATTATAGAGTCAGCCCAGAATTTGGCTACGAGCTTGGCACCTTCAGTAGCGTCCAGCAGCTCCTGTAGCGTGCAGACAGCAGGACACGCTTTTTTGGATGGGAAATCATCAAATAACTTCTCCCGCTCTGGATGGAGCAGGAGGGCGTGTCAGACTTCTACTGACTAAAACCCACCCGTGTTCCTTCAGTTGCCTGTGCCAGGGCCACGGTAACTCTTTCGAATAACCCGCAACCCTGGCGGGCATCGGCCTTAGCGGACCCCTTCACGGGTCCCATGGCCCTTTACGGGGCACCAGTGTGGGCGCGTTCCTTGGGGCGGCGACCAGCCCGCCGGTTGAACGCGTCAGCAGGACACGCTGGACACGACATTCAGTGCCTCACTGTTTATGGGACAGCGCCACAATTACACTCCAGGGCGGAGTCATCTGTGAATCTCCACCTGAGCAGGTTTTCTTTGCTCCGGAGGATAATAATTTTCTGATAATAAATATATCAGACGATTTAAATACAGCATGTATCAGTAAGGTGTGGTACAGACCATCATATTGGACAACTTTTGTCCATGGGAATTACATCGTAAACGTAAAAGGTAATCAGCAACAAAGGGTCGAGTACGTATTGAAGTTTTGTACGGGACGGTTTTCGCGATTACAATGTTGGTCCCGTTCAGTATGATGGTTTGTAGGTAGGTACTACGATTGACAAAAGCTACGGCCTTTCCTATTTTGAAACAATGTTGCTTGCAAGCTGCAACTGTACTTATGACAAAGTAAAACAAAGGACCATACGGGCAGGGTTTTTCAATGAATGAACACAAAAATCAACTTTAACGTGTAAAGGCGATACACAGGACTGCATTTGTAGAAAAATCGTTTATCAATTCTGTAGGTGCAAGGAAAGTCACATTTTATAAATTATTCAGTAGAGCTCATTAAAGATGTCTATAGGTACCCGTAATTAGATATTAAAATCGACCGTGTATAAAAAGGAATGTATATGAAAGTTTATTAAGCTATTATATTGTGATATTTTTTGACAAATATTGTTCCTTAAGGCTGTAAAAATAAAAATGGACTTATATCCTTTAGCTTTCACCTACAGAATTCATTTTTGTTCTACCGGAGTCGCGACGCGCCTGTCTGTGGTAGCCTTTATGTTTTTCTAGACAAAGCATCATTACAATATTGTAAGGGTTTACTTTAAAGTCCTTAAGTTACTTAACATGTAAGCACTCTTCACGTGCTCTTAAGACTAAGGATTAAAGCCGTAACGACCATTTCAATATGTTTTATCTTCCTCATTTCAAAGATGCCATTTATTTACCTATTCATTTATTTCAATGGAATGACATTTATATTGTGTACTCAAGTAATGTAATAATGTATTCTTGTTTTATGCATTTATGAAGTACTTATTTATTTAAGTAAGTTGAGGTTTTTCCCTCTTAACCTTACTTAGTTAAAGGATTAGACAAAAGCCCTTGACTTTGGACTCAAAGGATTTGATTGTATTTGTACGAATGATCACCATAATACGCCTTTATCCAAAACCTGAGCATCTGCCTAGTTTTGGGGAACTGTCTTATCTAATTTTGACGTTCGAACAGTGCTGATTCTCAGCCTAGTATGGATATATGACTTTTGATTTTGCCTAGTCTTTTTCCTACTATGTTGGGGTCGGCTTCAGTATTTCAGTATCAGTATTTTACATGGAGTGACTGCTTATCTGACCTCCACAACCCAGTTACTGTTTGTAAGACTGGTTGTGAGACTTTCGGGCTTCTGAATACCCGTAATGACTGGACCAAAACCCAGACCTTTAATTTTTGTACCATCAGTTTGGATCGTATTTCTTAGTAACTTCAATTCGTTTTATGTTCCTCCTAACCAATCACTGATGCGGAATATTTCTTCTCCAGTTGTTTGAGACTTTACGGAGAGAGCGGCCTCAGGAGCTGAACAAGATAGTCCCAATAGTGGGTGACATCACCGAACCAGAGCTGGGCATCAGCGCTGCAGATCAGGCTATGCTTTGTCAGAAGGTAAGTCAAACTGTTTTGGAGCTAAGCTATTGTGAAATAATAGGACTAGCGGGGTAATTGTGTAACGCACTTAGTGCGAATTTCATCAATGAAACTGAACGCGATCAGCACATCTAAACCGAGTTCAGGAGCTGTCAGTGTCAATATTCCAAAGAAATTAATGACACTTACAGCTCTTAAGCGTGGTTTACGTGCGTTCAGTTTCATTGGTGAAATCCGCACTTATATAGAGTCAGTTTCCACATCACGCTCGATGTCTGCGTAGAATTTTATAGTTAAAGTCAATAGTGATACAGTTACTTATTCATTCGAAATTTGAAAAGTGCTCGAGCATCCGTGAGGACTTTATCCACGGAATAAAAGAAACAAGTGGAAGTGCCCACGCAGCTATCCGACGTGTGGCACAATTATGCGGAAAAAATGTAAAATAATAAATCAAATCAATTTATTCAAAGTTTTTCAATTTCTTTTTACAAATCTTCAACTAGGTCAATAAAACACATATGCCTGAACTAGGTAATCGTGTGTTTCAAGCAATATGGGCTAAGCTTAAACTATATTAAATAATCACGTATTAATAATTACAAATAAAACAATAATGTATAGTTGGCAAACACGAAAAGTAAGACATAAATTAAAATCAAATTAAACTCAGTCGGCACAGATACAGAAAAAAAAAACAGGCAGACAGAGGTGATATTTTTGAAAAAAAGAGAAATGAAATCTTTAAACCAAGTAAATGAATATATATTATAGTGAACAATAAAATGACATTCACTTGTTAATACATTTCTACTATGGCGTGTTTTTGAATGTACTAGTGTATTGATGTTTGATTACCAGTGATCGGATAATCGGGCGCTTATATACTTAAACTTCGTCCCACGAAAGAATAATATGGACATTACTTTCTGAATAAATAATCAATCCCGGGTTCGCGAGATTGAACAATTTTGTAAAAGCAACTATAACAAACTTAATTAAATTATAGCAGTGGTTATTTTGATTTAGTATCATTATTTTATTAAAAACAAATGGTATATCAATAAAAATGATAATGTGCACAATGTGGTCAAGTAGTGGAAATTGATTTATCTATCTAACAGATTAGTGAAAATTTATTGTTTTTTATTTATCCTCTCGAATGTCTTATGTTACACAGTTCGACATAAGAAAAAATGCTACAAGTGTCTTAAGTCGGACAGTTACACTAAATTGACAAGTGAAAATATTAAAATGACCTTTATGATAATGAAATCCTAATACAGCTTGACAGCTTGACAATTTCAGTCAAGTCAATTTAGTCTCCGACATTCGAGAGGATACGAACAGAAGGGATTCTGAAAGGCATGTCCGTATTATTCTTTCGTGGGAATAAAAGGGATGTTTAGGTATATTAGCGCCCGATTATCCGATCACTGTTGATTACACAGCTCATATCAGAAAGGTTTGGTCTATTTAAGGGTGTGATACAGACCACCAAACTGTACAACTGTCCCCATGGGGCCAATAATAGTCAGCCGTCCCTTACATTTGGGTTTTGAAGTTTTGTATGGGTCAGTTGATAGTTTATTCGCGATCACAATGTTGGTCCCATGGAGAAAGTTGTCCAGTTTGATGGTCTGTACCAAACCCTTAAATAAGGCCCACACCTTTCGGATACATTTTGTATTTAGCTTTGTCTCGAACCAAGGAAACTATAATTGTTGTATAATTGTTAAGGAAACTATTTTTGTTTTCGTTTTTAACACGTTTCCTGTGCGTGCACCACATGTGGGTCACTGTGAGGTCACTCTGACACGTGCGTGCACCACATTTGGGTCACGACTCCATACAAATTTGAAGCCTTTTTATGTTTACACGTGTGATTTATTTTAATTTATTTGCATACACGTGTGAACAATAAACTATAAAAAAAGTTTGCTCAAAAACGTGTTTGCACGTGAGGGGCTCCTCTCACATTTAGTAGCTGCACTGTTAACGTGACATAGCTAAATAAAGACTCTAAAAAACTTTACTTACCATTAAATATTATGAATAATATACATTTTCATCTATTTATAACACTGCACCTTATTACATATTCTTAATTGTTTGTTTCTCTTGCATTATCAATAACTGGAAAAAGAAAACTCTTGAGTATATTCTCCATTCTTCCCACTCTCTCACTCAAGCAAACTGTTGATCATATTTTCCACTATTCTCCGCCAGATATTAGTGCTGTCCGTTAGAAATACTAGGTTGATCTAAAAAAATGAAAAAAAAAACTATTCAAATGAATAACTATTCAATATGGATAATTATTCAAATGAAAGTACCTCCCGGGAATTGTGGTCTAAATATATGATATTTTTATGCTGACTTAGTGGGTACTCGTATCTATGCAAGCAAAAAAATATTAATTTAAAAATATACAACAAACAGACGGCTACACTCTTTGAACAACTCAAAGAAACTATTGATAATATTCTCCATTCTTCTCCACCAGATATCAGTGGTGTTCCACTCGGCGGCGACGGTGAAATTCGATGAGAAGCTCAAGCTATCCGTCACCATCAACATGCTGGGCACGCAGCAGCTTGTGCAGCTCTGCCATCGTATGCTTAGCCTTGAGGTGAGCAGCTTAATTTAAGGTCTAGTTCACATTAAGTCGGACCGACAGTTTTACCATTGGACGACTGTCGTGTCGTGCTGTTCATACTACCTATAAGCTGCCGATCCGGCGCAATATAAAGCAGTATGCCAATATTATATATGACCCGACCGAAATCGTGGCTGAACGTCCGGTAAATATGTCGTCGCCGACAGTATTATCGGGTCGCCATAATGTGAACAGCGCTATTGAAATAATAAATGCCAATATGCGTCCGACACTTTTGTCGTTCTGACCTAATGTGAACCAGGCCTGTTTCTTTAATGGCGGTTCAAGACTATCTTAACTTACGTAATTGGCAGATTACCGTTTTATTTTAAGGTAAGTAATATAAATAAAAATAAAATAAATCTTGAGAAACAAAATCTGAAAATAACATTTGGAGCTCAATAAAATGGTGGGGTAAGTATTTATAACTTATAACAATTATTTATTAATTCCCTTTGTATCGTGTAAATAAACTTTTTTTTCACATGACGCGTTTAGCGACGTTTATCTCTCGTACGTAATTAATAATTCTGAAATGACTCACACACGTCATCATGGAATTGAATGACTGTATTTATTGAAACATTTTACTCTGTAACATGATCGGTTTTAGCGATAAGAAAACGTGTCAGGAACTTTTATTATTAGATTAATTCATGATAAGTTATGATGACTCTTAAATAATCTTCATTATGTGTAAACACTGTTTTCAGAAAGCCTGAATCAGTTGTCACACTAAATATCCGATAAACTCCAGCCACTTAAGACGCCCCCGGAGCATGCGTAGTTCATACAAACGAAATACCAAAATAATTTGTAAATCAAACACATTCTAAAGGTAGTGTGTATTTATTCCGATTGGATTACAGAATATCTAGGTTCTTAAACATATATTTTGAAAGGACATTGATTTGAAGACGAGATATGAGTAACTTAAAATTTCCATAGAAAACTTATTTTTCTCATACTTCATGTTTGAATCAATGTTCTTATTTAATATATATTTGGGAACCTAGATATTCTGTAATCCAATCGGAATAAATACACACTACCTTTAGAATATGTTTGATTTACAAATTATTTTGGTATTTCGTTTGTATGAACTACGCATGCTTCGGGGGCGTCTTAATTCAAATATAATCCCACTAGCTTTTGCTCGTGGATCGCCCGCGTGGTGGTCGGAGATAATCCCACGAGAACGTAGTACTACATAAAATATAAAAAGTATCTTATGTCCTAACCCAAATCATTTTCTATCCGTCTGTCAAATTCAATCCAAACCCGTACAGCCGTAAGACGTGAAAAGGTAACCCAAATTCAAGTTTCTGTATCTAACATGAGATGTCCCATCTGTCAGGCGCTTTCTTTCTCTTTCCAGCGTTAGTCCCTTTTTTCTGTGAGTAAATCCTCATGAGTGACATCTGTACCTATGGAGAGAGCGAAGGGTAATACACCTATCCTCCTCTTCTATCCCGTTTCCACCCTGTTTTTAACCGACTTCCAAAAGGAGGAGGTTCTCAATTCGTCTGTATGTTTTTTTTTTTTTTGTATGTTTGTTACGCGATTACTCAAAGACGAATGGACCGATTTAGAAAATTCTTTTTTTGTTTGATAGGGTGGTGGTCCCGACGTGGTCCCATATAAATTTTATTAACTTTGCTTGGGGAGTTTTTGAGTTAGCTTCAATAATGCGTCTATTTCCCACTTATTTTATGTGGATGATGTGATGGTGTTTTAATAACTTCCTATCACTGTTATTTACATGGCTATATCTACAATTATTGTGCTCAATTATGTATTCGAATTTGTGTGGGGTAGGTTCCACAACTAAAAAGTGAAAAATAAAAACTTTTTAGCAAAAAATAAAACCGACTTCCAAAACAAAACACTACAAAGTGAAAAATAACCTTAATTTCGGAAGTCGTTGGCAAAAAACGAAAATACAAAACCCAAGACACCGACTACCGAAATTAAAGTTATTTTTCACTTTGTAGTGTTTTGTTTTGGAAGTCGGTTTTATTTTTTGCTAAAAAGTTTTTAACCGACTAAAAAGAGACCGAAAAAGGGGACAGTATGTATTCGATGAGTTTTTTTTTTTTTGAAGTGAAAACTTACCAAGGCGCGTGCGGCGATTTTTGGTAGGGGGAAATCTTACGGGTTCGCGTCACTGCGTCACTGCGACACCGCGTTTATGTTTTCACTTCTGTCGGCAGTCCCTATGACTGCCAATTTTTGAAGTGAAAGCTTCTTGGGGCGCGCTGAGCGATTTCTGGTGGGGGGAAATCTTAAATTTTCACTTCTGTCGGTCGGCCTATGTTTTTTAACCATATGTTTCTCAATATTCCAGGCCCTAGTTCACGTGTCCACAGCATATTGCAACTGCGAGCGCGAGCGTGTGGAGGAGACGGTGTACGCGCCGCCCGCACACCCTGAGCACGTCGTGACACTCGTCCAGACCCTGCCGGATGAATTGGTGGATAGAATCACACCGGATTTAGTCGGTGAGTGAATTGAGAGGATGATTCATTAATATAATAATAATAATATAAATTGGGACATTATTCACACACGGTTATCTGATCCGAAACTAAGCAGAGCTTGTACTATGGAAACCAGATAACTGATATACTACATACACTACTTTTTTTGTGAATACATACTTATATAGATAATTACAACCAGAGTCAGGACAAACAGACATGTTCATGCACACAAATGTTTGCCCTGGATGGGAGTCGAACCCACGACCAGCGGCATGGTAGGTGGTATCTTAACCAACCACGCCGTCTGGGCTGCCGAGCCTGTCATTACAAGTTGATGAACATGTTGATGCTGAAAAAGGTGAAAATGAAAGAAGTAGTAAAATTAGAAATGCCGAAAAGCTCACAATAGGGATGATGCCTGAGTAAAAAAATAAAGAAATTCTATTTAGTCCGTCGGTCAGATAATAAAAGAATATTAGACACGTATTTTTTGCTTTATCCTATTAATAAAAAATGACTTAGATAACTCGCATTAAAGTTCGGAAGTCACGCATTAAAGCTCGCTACGTCACTTCTACGTATAAAATTTACCAAGGCGTGACGTCATGTTACAGTTTAACTCAATGTATCGCCGTAAACTATTGATTACGTAGAAAAAGAAAAAATACGTGTCCATTTTAATTTAATAATCTACATGACGGACAATAAAAAACGTTTAGTCATCCCTATTGGTAAAAAATAACTTCACTTCTGTATTTCTCATAGATGACAGATAAGGTGTAGTACGTCAACTTTTTTTCAGGTTACATGTCACTGTATGATTGTAAACACTGTTAGTTTATAATCCATCTCGCGAGATTGTAAACAGTCGATAAATCGTGAATTTTACTATACTGCTATGGCAATCCTTCAAATTGTGAACGAATCTGCACTCAACGACAGAGTTACACACTATCTGTCTGATTTTATCACTCGTAAAATTGTGAACCGTCCCTGATTGATTGGTCATTTTTTTTGGATGGGAAATCATCAAATAACTTCTCCCGCTCTGGGTGGAGCGCGAGGGCGTGTCAGACTTCGACTAAAACCCACCCGTGTTCAGGCCACGGTAACTCTTTCGAACAACCCGCAACCCTGGCGGAATTGATAAGTCATGGCAGTAGCCGAATTGGTCGCAGTAACTGAGCCAGAGCACCCCGACCAATGGGTTCAGTTAGTTTAGCGAAGCGAGCAGTTCCACGGTAGCGGCTGGCGAGCGCTGTTTTAGTATTAGTGCAAGTTGTGTTCGTTGTTTGCAAGTTTGATACCAGTTCACAATTGGTCGATTAGCCATGGAGAGATCATAAGCTATCGAAAAATAATGCGTTAAATTGTAATGGTGGTTGCAGTTCACAATTTTTCGAAAGTATCAGGTTGGCACAAAAGTAATGAGACACTTGGTTTACGTTTTATATTTTTTATTATTATTACAATACAAAAAGCTTAGTCAATAATGTAATTAGTATCTAAGACTTCTTGCCAACGATCCGGCCAAGTTTGGTTGCCTTTCACCCAGAACTCTGATGGCTGTGCTGCGAAAAAGTTGTTCAAATCCGCCTCTACATCAGAGAAATCATTAAATTGTTTACCCCGCAAATGTTGTTTCAGGGCTCTAAACAAATGATAGTCTGATGGGGCGAGGTCTGGAAAATAAGCTGGGTGGGGCCATACCCCGCTCCCAGCCCAAATTCTCCAACTGTTGGCGAACGGGAGATTCGACATGAGGTCGAGCGTTATCTTGTAGTAAAACTACATTGACTCGACTTCGTCGTTTTTTCTTGATAGCTGCAGATAGTTTGGTGAGCTGGGTTGAATATTTGTCAGCGTTTATAGTTTCATTGTGTAATAGTTCATAAAACAGCATGCCTTGCGCGTCCCAGAAACAGCAAAGCAGAACTTTTAAGCGGTTCTTTTGGCTCAGCTTCGGTTGAGTTTGTGGCGTTTCTTCTGGAGGCAGCCAAAACAGCACGACGTGTATCGTTCTCGTAATGAATCCATGATTCATCTCCAGTAACCAGATCAGACAAAAATTCTTTACGTCGGGGTCGCAGAAAAAGTGATTGACAGTTAGCGACACGGACTGCACGACTGGCGTCTGTGTGTGCGGTACCACCGAGCCAAAACTTTTCGATACCCAAGCTCATGCAAAGGGTTTTCCACGGCGTGGTGAGTGCTTCCGCTGATTCACGAGTGGTAGCATCCGGATTCGACTGCAGTTCACAGCGTAAATCGTCATCATTCACTGCGGGTAGTCGTCCAGAGCGTGGCTGACTTTCAAGGCTCCTGTCTCCTGATTTAAAACGTCAAACCATCGGGACACCGTCGCATGGCTTGTACTTCCAGCGCCCAATGCAGTGTTGATATTGTCAGCCGCAGCCCGCGCACTGTGGCCTAACAAGTACTCGTATAAGTATAGTGTTCGAACTTGTCGCTCATTCATTTTTTTTTCAAACTGACTAAACCGATCGCGAGGGCGGCTTTATATACTCCCACATCACAAATACCTAGAATGTTCTACAACATTCTAGAATATTATCAAAAACAATTTACTTGAAAAAGGAAATGTTTAGAGTTTTGTAGAGTGTCTCATTACTTTTGTGCCAACCCACTATGTAATCTCGAGAAATAGAATAAAAAATAAAGTTCATAATTTGGTGACATATTACAATACTATTTTTATAACACTTACTACTGTCCCATGTAATAGGAGGTCATAAATGCATACTACCAGCTGCTGTTAAGAGTATGTATAAAATCAACAAAGCTTTGCCAGGCCTTGGAGATCACGTACATACAGTGCGTACAGTGCAATGTTGTTAAAATTAAGATTGTGGGAGCGTTTTGCAAATCTGATCAACTTTTAATAATAATATTAATGTTACTTTCTTCTCCATTTCAGGTGACAGGCCTAACACATACACATTCACAAAGGCTCTAGCAGAGGATATGCTTATAAAGGAGAGCGGTAACCTACCCGTCTCTATTGTTCGGCCTTCTATCGGTAAGATTATCATTATCTTATTATCTAGTATGCACTGCAATCAATAAGTTCCAAAAAGCAGAAAAAATAAAACCGAATGGATATTTGTCAATCCGCTTAGGAGTAACTATTACATACTATACCACAAACAAACAAAGCCATCAAACTTATAACAGCCAAGAGTTTGAAACTCCAATGAAAAGCTATTAGTTAGCTTAGGTTTTAATAATTATTATGTATTCCTGTAAGCCATAATCTATAGCAGTGACACAAAATAAAAGTGACGAGACAACGAAGCGCGACAAGTTCCAATGACAATGATTAAAACAGCTGTTTTAGAAATTGAAACAAAAAATAATTCTGAAAAACTAGTGTGTTCTCAACTTTCAAGTGTCAAACGTTTTATTTTTTAATAAAAAAACAAAAACCAAAACTTTTGACAGTTGAAACTGACAGCATGATGCTTTTTAATTACGTCACAATTTCTGCCAGTTTACTCCTACCACAAGCCGCGTTAAAGAACTTCGGTCCAAAAAATGGAACTACTTAGTTTTAAGTTAAGTAGAAGTATTAAGTAAAAGAAAGTAGGAGGAAAAGGTTATAATCATAATTTCCAAAGACATATAAAATATAATAAATAATAATACAGTGATTTAGGCCTAGGTAAAGGTGCAGAACTGCAGAAGGATTTCGTTCCATCAAAATAAAAAAACAGAATATTTATGAAAGGAAGGCGGAAACCCTTTTCTAAAGCATGCTTCAACCTTACTAAGTGAAAACAGCAGTAAAAGTTTCGGTCTTCAATGGGCGAAAAAACATAGACTTGTTGTCTGGTTTTCTCCAAATGTTTGTATTGCCTATCTCGATGACATGATCGTGTTAAAAGTGAATGCATTTGGTATTATGTGAATAAAGTGTTTAGTCGTTTATCAGTCTGAGCATTAGTGTTTATTTAATATTTTATTCAAAGATGTTACGTTTCAACCTATTATTAATACATTTAATTCTTCCCTCTCCGAGTGTTATTCCGTATCTAGTTACGTTCCCTGTAGAAACTCGGAACTTCCACATAATTGGACTCTGATCTGATTTTTTTTTTAATGAATCGGCTATAAATGCAAATTCTGCATGACTACAGACTTCTTTATATTACTTGAAATTTTATAGATGCTTATAAAATATACGCTTTGATAATAGTCTTACCAATATTAGTAATCAGACTGTTTATGTCGTTAATTTTATGGGATATTTGCTTAAATCGATTAATCATTGGCCTTGGGGTTGATGACTGATGTTATGTTGACGTCAATGCAGCTTTTAGGTTAGTCGGGTTTTTTTATGCAATGCAACGATAAATTTTCGTCAATAATTTGTTTCGAAAAGTAGTTTTTCCAGTTGTGTATGGCTGAAAATATGTATGCGATAGCCTTTTTGTTCGTCAGAGTTGGCTATGATTGTCTAAAATTCTAGAGCCTACAGGAAAAGCTTTCAAACCTTACATTGCTTCTTTTTTTCTCCTCAATAGGAATATGACTAATACATTATCTTAGTAGGTTATACGTATTGTAGTTTTTATCAAAACTCTTGATATCGTGTTCACAGGTATCTCAAGATTATAGTAGGAAACTCCAATATTCACATTCGTTTGTTTTTCGATTAGTTTTAATACATATGCTGCCGTCAAAAGGAAAAAGACGTAGGTATCTATCATATTTTTACTAAAAACATAAACAAATTATTATTTATTTATAATTATTAATATACAGGGTGTAACTGTAAACAGTGTCAAACTTTTAAGGGGTCATTGTACTCATCATTATTAACAACTTTTACTATGGGGCCAAACTAGAAATCGCAAATAAAAATCAGATGGTATATTTTAACCAATTATGCGAACACAAATGTACTGAACAGCTGATTTTTTTTTCGGGATTTCAGGTTTGGTCCCATAGTAAAAGATGTTCATAAGGGTGAGTACAATGACCCCTTAAAAGGTTGCTACTGTTTACACTTATATCCTGTATATTTATTTAATAGTTTCATCTATATTTCGATCAAAATTGTAATGCACACTTTCGCACTACAAAGTTTATTGATTTTATTTTCGTTCGCACAGCAAATTTGTATTTTAAAAAGGACAAAATATAAACGTACTTTTTCCTTACAGCGGCAGTATGTTGAGCTCGTCTTCCTCTGTCCTACTTAACTGAACAGCTGTACCTACGGTGTACCCAACAGGGTCCATTTTTGATACCTCATTTTTAGCTCTGCCCCACCGTTTTTTTAAATATTACAAAAAAAAGTAAAGTTAAATAATTTATTTCAAGTACTTAGGCCATTAAAAGGCAGTTTCGTATGGAAAAGAATATAAAATGTTATACAATATTATGTCACCATAATGATTACGAACTTCGGTAGTTTATAATATATCTCGCGAGTTTATAAATTATCTACATATATGGCTATATGTAAGTGGGCACGCCCTTTATGTCTGGAGGCTTTTATTTAGTTATAAAGTTCTATTTACGTTTTTAGTTTTGTATTTTTATTTCTGTTTTCGATTTTTTTTCCTTTTTTTGGTATATTGGCGTGTGCTAGCTGACTTATCGGCAATGAATCTAATTTAATCTCATGTTTTGTTGCGTAATACTTAAATTATTTTGCGCAGTGCTGTATACAATCAATCAAACAAATATTTTTTTAACTGAACAGACAGCTGTGCTTCTGGGGTGTTTTTTGCGCCAATTCTTCTCCCCAGCTAAAGCACTAGGAAGTGGTAAAGGCCGCGCGTTTTGGGGGACTGTCTTATGTAATTTTGACGTTCGAAAAGTGCTGATTCTCAGCCTAGTTTGAATAAATGACTGATGTTGATTTTATCTAAAAATTGTGGTATCGTATTACCTAGTAACTGGGTTGTAGAGGTCAGATAGGCAGTCGCTCCATGTAAAATACTGATATTCCGACATCCGATTAGACTGGAAGCCGACCCCAACATAGTTGGGAAAAGGCTAGGCAGATTGAATTGAATCATGATAAATCGCATCAATGATCGAGTGTCGTATTGACGATGAATTGAAATGGACGTCATAACGTACGAATTCCAATTTCCATGTAAATATAATATATAAAAAAGTGACATAATTACCATGGCTTACGAGTATGATCTTGTTACTAATTTAACTATTTTCCTTATTGCAAGTGTTGCTATGTAAATTCAACTATGACTATTAAACGCCGAGTTAGTTATTCATCAACTTCCCGTCCATCATGGGGGGCAGCTCATGTTTTGTTCTTCCATTCTCCCCTGTCACTTTATCATTCACTCCTTTTTAACCGACTTCCAAAAGGAGGAGGTTATCAATTCGTCTGTATGTTTTTTTTTTTTTTGTATGTTTGTTACGCGATTACTCAAAGACGGATGGACCGATTTGGAAAATTCTTTTTTTGTTTGAAAGGGTATACTTCCGAGGTGGTCCCATATAAATTTTATTAACTTTGCTCGAGGAGTTTTTGAGTTACCTTCAATAATGCGTATATTTCCCACTTATTTTATATGGATGTTGTGATGGTGTTTTAATAACTTCCTATCACTGTTATTTACATGGCTATATCTACAATTATTGTACTCAATTATGTATTCGAATTTGTGTGGGGTAGGTTCCACAACTAAAAAGTGAAAAATAAAAGCTTTTTAGCAAAAAATAAAACCGACTTCTAAAACAAAACACTACAAAGTGAAAAATAACTTTAATTTCGGAAGTCGGTGGCAAAAAACGAAAATACAAAACCAAAGACACCGACTTCCGAAATTAAAGTTATTTTTCACTTTGTAGTGTTTTGTTTTAGAAGTCGGTTTTATTTTTTGCTAAAAAGTTTTTATTAGGATTCCGTACCTCAAAAGGAAAAACGGAACCCTTATAGGATCACTCGTGTTTCTGTCTGTCTGTCAGAGTCAGTTTGAATTTCTGTGACCCAAACATGGAAGTGTAAACAAATGAATTTTGAATATGAGAATCAATTTTGGGGGACAAATAAGAATGTATTTTTAAAGTTTCGCAAACTGTACCGTATGATATTTCAAATGAAAGGCTTACTGTGAGAGTCTCAAATATGTTTTTTTTAAATAAATCATTTTAAAGTTATTTAAGAAAATAGACGAAAATTGACCATTCCCCCCTTTATCTCCGTTCCATAAAAATAGTTCAATACCTATAGATTAAAGGAAAACTTATAAGAAGTCTGTGGTCTTAAAACAACATGGTAAATCTCTCAATATTGTGCATACAAACTTACATATCGCACACCTAGATATAGAGTAGCACAACTCAAAATAATCCAAAATCGAGTTAATGCGATTATCGGACTCTGCGTCGAAAACTACATTGACTGATTGACTTCAAAGACACATGGGTACCAATCTCCATTAATGAATTACGACATCATACAAAAATATTTTAAATTGATAAAATAGAAAACGAGTAAAACGGTTTTTACTGTGCCTGAAAAAAGGGGTACCTATTTTGAGTTGTGCTACTTTTGATCTAGGTGTGCGATATATGCAGTTGGAATGTATGGGAGAACATGTATTTTCAACTACAATGTTAAGTTTATTCTTGGGATTCATCCCAACTAAGGAACCTTCGTTGTGTGTAGTCCGACCCGCACTTGGACGGTTTTTCTTTCATATCATCTCTCACACAATCCATCCAACTTTTCTTTTGCCTTTCTCTGCCCTCTCCATCTATTAACATCTATAATATGTATCTCTCTTTTAGCACATATGTTTAAACAGGGATAATCCCTTGTACATTCCACAGAAAGTGCTGAATAATTTTGTTTCTATTCCTAAAATAATTCATAAGTGTATAGCGAGTATATACTCGTAAGACTAAAGAAAGACCTGCCTCGATTTTTTCTTTTAATGATTTAACATAGAGCATAACATTGTTCCTTGGCGGACACCCAACTTCAAAGTTCAGGTTTTGACGTAAATTATTACTATAATTTCCTATCAATTTAACCAGAATATGTTTCGTCTAATCAGATACTAAACAAACATCATCACTATCATTACTAAGTATTTTATCCAGTGGCGGACTAAGCCTGTCGGGGGCCCGGGGCAGCAAAACTAAATGGGGCCCCCTGCCCAGGAGAGGAGTTATTTTATCGACTTACGCAGTGAAGTCTGAGAAAAAGAGAATGTAGGTTGCAAGACAATGGCAAACTTTGCATTCATAGATCCAGGTCAGCTCTACTGCGTAAAAGCATATTATTATTCTGTATGGCGCCAATTCTTTATAATAGGTGGCCAAAATATTGAAAGGAATATACAACAGAAAAGTTAAAAAGTAGGTTAAAAATCCTTCTATTAGAGAAAACCTATTACAGCACTGACGAATTTCTGAATAATAAATTAATCTAATTTGTGTATTCCTAATTATTTTGACATTTAATTGACTCATTTTATTATCGATGACGAGTTGATGACACTGGTTCTCTGTAGTACATTTAAATTTTTGAATTCTAATTTGGATTGTTAATTTTTGAATACATACATACATAAACTCACGCCTTCTTCCCATGGAGGTAGGCAGAACCTACAGAACGCCACCTTCTACGAATTTTTTAAATGATGGATAATTTTTATAATTATTTGTTGTTTATGCAACTACCTACCTTATGTGTACGCCGTTAAGGTAAAATGACTGTGATATTAATTTATTGTGAGATTTTGCATGCCGTGCCATGTGTGTGTATACTCATGTTTTGGACAAATAAATGAACTTTACCTTTAAGAGCGAGCGAAGCGAGCTTGAAAATTTTAACACCCTATGTTGATATTTAGCATGCTTAGGGGGCTCCTCAACTACAAACTGCCTTTTATTTACTGAACATATTTTGAACTTGTTTAAGATTTGTTTAAAAGTATTCCTCGAATTTCGGAGGCACCCCAGGACCGGGGACCCAGGGCGGACCGCACCTACCGCCCCCCCTTCCTGAGTCCACCGGCGATTTTATCTTTATTATATTTTATAAGTTAAGAATTGTGTTACAACGTTATCACAAAATTTGGATATAATCTACCTTATCATTGATGAATTGAGTAGGTGTTGTTTGGTGTATAAGATCTATAGACAAGATTATGTAATTTTATGCTGAAGTATGTAGATAGGAATCGAGTAATTTGATCAGCTGATTATTTGTCACGTGAGGTATAAGACTTAGGATAATGTAATATAGGGTTAGTTTTCAATGACCAGCCAAATTTTCACAGGGCGTTCTACCCTTGAATGTGAACAACTTTCAATATGGGACCAACTTTGAAATCACGAAAAAATAAATCTGCTGTTTCATACATTTTGGTAGAGTAGGTATTGAACTTTTGTATGAAACAGTTGATTTTTCTTCGAGATTTCCAAGTTGGTTCCACAGTGAAACACTCTGTGAAAATGGAATACACTTTATTGTATATCAGAAAATACATAACAGAAAAAAAAATTAACAATACAAAACATATATATACATCGGCAATCTTGGAATGGACAGTGATTGCGCGATCGAGTTTGGAGTTTATTGTTAGTGAGGTAGGGCTGCTCCATCGTCGAAGCTGAATAACTTGGGTATTGGTTTAAATTGTGCCGCGAATGTACATGCTAGTGGCACGGATTATTTGAGATGATAATCCTTGCCATCACTACGCTACAGGACCTATTCCAGCGGTCAGTGATTGCGGCTCCAAGATGTTTGACGAAGGTCGACATTTTGTGGAGCGAAAAGGCTAGTCATTGAAAATTAACCCTGTAGGACCATCAAAAGCCATCGTGAGCCCGCAATAAATAAACAATAAAATAAAAGTATACAGTGTGGAGACAACAATACAACGATAAATGAAAGCACTGGCAATACTGCACTGGCATAAGTGTATTTTGAAACTATCAAATAAATCCTAACATCTACATTAAAAAAAAAATGACTATCAAACAAACTACACAAAATAGTTGATGTCCGACATAAAACAGCGGCTGACAACGGATAGTTATCCACGGATATTTAGTCCGTCAGTCGTATAATAAAAAAATATGAGTCACGTATTTTTGCTTCATCATATTCATAAAAATATTACTTAGATAAGACGCATTAAAAATGGAGAGTAGGGGCTCAAAACGTCACAATTCAGTATAAAATCTAGCAAGGCGTGACGTCATGCTACATTTTAACTCAATATATCGCCGTAATCTTTTGATTACATAAAAAAAGAAAAAATACGTTTCCAATATTTTTTAATAATCTACCTGACGGACAAAAAAGATTTTGTCATCATCCCTATTCAACAATATCCATTGAATTTTTTTGCTTCGTTGAGCAGGCGGATTTTCCAAGCATTGAGGTGTGATAAATCCCAGTCCAACGCAGCCATTACTAATTCCAGCTGTTTAAAACCCTAATTTCCTTCTCTTCCAGTGCTCTCATCAGTCCGAGAGCCAGTAAAAGGTTGGGTGGACAATTGGAATGGTCCCAACGGTATCATCGCAGCGGTGGGCAAGGGAATCTTCCGTACGATGCTGGGAAATGGCACGAAGGTTGCAGACTTGGTACCCGTCGATACTGTTATCAATCTAATGATTGTTTGCGCGTGGAGGACGCATTTGAGACGGTAAGTGATAATAATTTATAAAACAATGGTGTCTTGTATGGATAAGAATGTTAGGCCACAATAGGGATGAATGAAAGGGAATTGCATGCAGCTGAGATGAAATTGCAAAAAGGGAGTGTGGTATTACACGAATGGATAGAATAAGAAATGAGTATGTAAGAGGAAGTCTGAAAGTGACACCGGTGACTGAAAAGTTGTGTGGAAATCGGTTGTCATGGTATGGGCATGTGATGCGGAGGAATGAGGAAAATGTCGTCAGGAAAGTTTTGAGTATAAATGAGAAGACTAAAGAAACGACAGATGGACTGTGAAAGATGATATGGCTAGAATGAGAGTGACTACCGAGATGACTACTAATAGAGAAGTATGGAAGAAGGGAACATGTTACGCTGATCCCAAATAAATTGTGACAAGGGCAGGAGGAAAATTTTAAATATTTGTGAAAGCTAAAGAAACGATGGATGGTTTGTGTGAAAGATGGCGTGAAAAAAAAAAGAAAAGAAAAGACACGACTACTAAGGGTCATGCCTTTTCTTTGCCATATTACTACCATATTTCTCATCTTGTCATAGGTTTTTATAATCTTTCCAACCATTTATTTTATTTTAGCGTCCATGAAGCATTTTTCCTCTATGGTTGCCTGTCAATAAATAAGCAACTTCATAGCGTCAATGAAGTATTGCATTTTTTCTTCTACGGGTGCCTGTCAATAAATAAGCAACTTCATAGCGTCAATGAAGTATTGCATTTTTTCCTCTACGGGTGCCTGTCAATAAACAAGCAACTTCATAGCGTCAATGAAGTATTGCATTTTTGCGTCTATGATTGCCTATCAATAAATAAGCAACTTCATAGTGTCAATGAAGTATTACATTTTTTCGTCTATGAATGCCTTTCAATAAATAAGCAACTTCATAGCGTCAATGAAGTATTGCATTTTTTCGTCTATGGTTGCCTGTCAATAAATAAGCAACTTCATAGCGTCAATGAAGTATTGCATTTTTGCGTCTATGGTTGCCTGTCAATAAATAAGCAACTTTATAGCGTCAATTAAGTATTACATTTTTTCGTCTATGAATGCCTGTCAATAAATCACGAACTTCATAGATGTGCCTATGTCAAACGTAAAATAAATGTTTAGAAAGAGATAAGTTTCTTCAAGGTCTCTTTACCTCCACAGCGATTTGTTTTGGGCTTCAATTAACAAAAAAAAAAACGGAAGTTATCAATTCGACACGTATGTATATAGAGTGTATTATTGGAACTGCAATATATAATATTCACATATGATAATCTATTATGGCTTCCAAACAAATATACAAAATTTTATAGATGTATGTTTGTACTGAACTATTAAGTGACCATTTAATTTTTATTAGCTTACATTTACGTCAACTTAGGGAACAGTGAAAGTTTCATCAAAATCGGTTCAATAGTTTTCAAGATAATGGATTAATACGTGTAAGTGTGACGGCCTGACTTATTGATAGAGCTACGGGTGTGGTGTCAAAGGGAAACCATCTCACAACCTTGGTCAAATTTTAGTGCAATATTTTTAACAAAACTATTAATTACTTACTTATTACAAACAAATATTCCAATTTTTACTAAAAATTACGAAATAATAAATAATAAAGAAAATAAATAAAATCGACTTAAAGAAATTAATTCAAAATTATGAAATAACTTTAATTTCAGAAGTCGGTGGCAAAAAACTAAAATACAGATCCCAAAACACCGACTTCCAAAATTAAAGTTATTTAATAATTTTGAGTTAGGAACTCAATTTTATTTTTTTAAATTATTTTTTTAACGTGTAGTACACTTTTGCCCAAACCTTGGGAATATAGGTGATACGTTTTGTGTATAGCATATGTTTATTTCATTATTAACAGAGGTGAGGGAGTAGTGGTGTACAACTGTTGTACCGGCCAGCAGAACCCCATCACATGGCAACGATTCGTGAAGACCAGCTTCAAATACATGCGGAAACATCCGTTCAGTAAGTACCTATTGCTCTCAGCTGTCAGCTCTTCTGGTGTGAATGAGAATGTTATTCAACTGTCAAGCAAGAGATTTCCCCCTTGTAGCGTTTGTTTGCAATGTATCGAGTTTTTGTAACGCGTTAGAGTAGTGAGTGCAGCGAGGCGAACCACTCGACTGTCGGCTTTTTCGTGATTTCGTGAATGAGCGCATGTTCTTTCTTCCAATAACAAGTAACTTAAAGCACATACAACCTCTCTACGTTCGCTATTCTGAATAAAAATGGAGCACGCTTGAGTCAAGTACTCGAAGCGAGTGTTGGCCGCGTCTCGTGTATTGCCGCTTTGTAACTAAGCTCGCCTCGAATGATACATTACAAATAAACGTTGCAACTCAGTCTCCGCCTTTACGAGTGTCACCAATGTGGCAGCATCTACAACGCCACATGCGAACTACGCATCAAAGGCCTGACGTCACATAAATCCTGCATCGCGCAAGCAGACCATATATAAAACATCCCTACATCAACTGTTGGGCAGTTCCCGGCAGATACAATACCCGTCTGGTCGGAGCATCCTCCCTTTTCCTCATACCTCTATACCATTAATTCCACAAGTTCTTGGGTTAGCGGGTTGGTGGGCTGGTTGTTTGAGCTGGTCTTTTACAATCAGGTTAAATCTGCTGGATGTCACTGGACTTAAGTACAACTCCTAGACTAGATCATATTCAGTTGCTGTTTGGACTGAAGTCATGAAAAGCTAAATTTTCTTGGAATTTGAACTTACGATAACATTCTTACTTCCTTCTTCCAGACGAAGTACTATGGTACCCAGGAGGAGACATAACAAGCAATAGATTGAAGCACGGTACGCTGTCGCTGTTGCAACATCGCGCGCCCGCCGCCATCATGGATCTCGTTGCTACTGCTACCGGCAAGAAACCCATGTAAGTCAATCTGCCTAGTCTTTCCCCAACTATATTGGGGTCAGCTTCCATTCTAACCAGATGCGGCTGGATACCAGTAGTCTACTTGCAGCGACTGCCAATCAGACCTCCACAACCATGTTACTGGGTAACACGATGCCCCTTGGTAAGACTGGTTGTCAAGCTTCTGACTACCCGTGACGACTGTCAAATATCTACGAATTACAGCCGGGACCAACGGCTTAACGCGCTTTCCGAGGCAAGGAGGGTTCTCGATATGTAATGGATGGTAACCGTGAAGTATAGTGTGCTATATCACAGATTAACAGATCCCGCACTCCGCAAAACCATTTAAATAAAAAAGCGACTCTTGCTATGACACAATAAAGTGCAATTCAGGTCGCACAACGCGTATTACCTACAAGTTATATTCAACTACAAGTTGCCTCTCTTTCTATCGCGTAACTCTTGTTCCTTCTGACCACGTTACGGCAGTCAGGGTTGCTACCGGCCTGTGAAGGGTGCACAAAATCAAAAATAAAATAAGAACGACACGTTCGTGTCTCGCTGAGCGCGTATAGACCCTAGTCAACACTGTGTTGTCGCGAGCTCGAGGTAAGTACCTATACTTACCTCGAGCGGAATGTATCAGTGCAATGGCACTGGCTATATCATGACGTTATGATGTGCTTGAATTCCACCTTCTCTTCCAGGATGGTTCGCGTACAGAACAAGTTAGAGAAAGCGGCTGCATGTCTGGAGTACTTCACTACGCGTCAGTGGGCCTTCGCCGATGATAACGTGCAAGCTCTCTGTGCGTCGCTTTCGCCTGACGATCGCAGGTGAGACCAAGATGATTTTGGATACCGTAGTGAAATAGCTTATCTACCTTGTACCAATGTTCTCTGCGGCTAGAAGAAGTGGTGTCTATATCGCAGTAAGATGGTTGTAGCACATAGATTGCGCATGGCACTAAGAATGTTTCAAACGTTACCATATCACTTTTTTTTTAAAGTGACATTCTAAATTTTGAAATGTTCAATGTCTATTTTGAGATTTTTTTTTTTTTTGCTCGTTCATTCATCATTCATTCATTTCCTTTCTAATTATATTTCTTTATTTACTTCATCGTTAGTCTAGTAAGAGTCAGTAACGAGAAACTAAGAATTCCACACTGTAGAATCCATCTTCGTACAGTACGATAGCGTTCAGTTCCATCGTTTATTTTCGGAAAACTGAACTTTGTCGAATTAAATGTGACTGGTCTAATAAGGGAGTGACGGAATGGGTTTAATTCCGGGAAGCTTCGCCGCAAGAGAGTGCTGTGGGTTTTTCCCTTTTCAACGCATTTTGAAGACCACCATCAAGCCACCATCGAGTACAAAGCCCAAACTGCGGCCAAGAAACTGGGCACCCTTAATAGGGTGAAGCGAAACTTTACGCCTGGACCCTTTACAAAGCGTAAGTCCGATCCTGCATGGAGTATTGCTGCCACCTTTGGGATGGCTCAGCTAAATATCATCTAGCCGCGATTGACTCGGTGGAACGCAGAGCTAAGAGGCTCATTGGCGACGTAAAACTGGTGGATGCCAAGCTTCACAGGTTGGCTCATCACCGCAAGGTTGCCTGCTTGTCGGTCTTCTATAGACTGTACTTCGGTGAGTGTGCCCAAGAACTCCACGACCTCATTCCAACGGCCCCTTCTACCATCGGACATCTAGACGCACTGCAAGTTACCATCCCTACGACATCGTGGCCCGGCTCAGTTGCGATGTCGCCCAAGCGGCACCGCAACCTACTTGTTGGCCGCTACATCGTCGGCTTACCGCCAAAAGCCCTGACCAAGCCACGGCTACTGAGCCCCCCCGCCTCGGTAAAGCGGGAACCCACTGGGGGGGGAGAATTCTTTACCTGCGTCTGTGTTTCCGAATGCATACAACCTTAATCTCTTGTAAGGTAAGCTCACTCCATCGTCGACTTTGTCTCTGTCGCCTCCGACCTAGACTAGCGTCAAGATCAAACCCATCCCAAAAAAAAAAGAGACAAAACGACCAATCGGCGGCAAGAAAAAACAATTGGCGCCTTGTCGCGGCAAAGATTTCGGCAAGGAACTCCATTGACAGTTGAATGAAAGTAACAAACACAGCGCCATCTACGCGGAACTAATTTGCCAGTTTTCTTTCCCATTAGTGCGCTAATCTATAATAATTTAGGTGGAATATAAATCAATTTCTATTGGTCAATAGTCACATTTTATTCGCTATATTTCAGTTTTCCGAAAGATAAACGAGGGAACCTTTGAACGTTGTCGTATTGTATCTTCAATTATTAAATCGACATTGTCCATAATTATGATCCATGCTATAACAGTCGCGGCTGCTGCAGCATTAGTAGACGGTTGTTCCTAGTCCTGTATAACATTCTTTTGACAAAAACATTTCCTTTGTCCAGGACTTTCGACTTCAACGTGCGGAACATCGACTGGGACGCGTATATTGAGTCGTACGTACTCGGCATCAGGAGGTTCCTCTTCAAAGAGAGCCCAGACACGTTGCCGAAGTCCAGGGCCGTGCTGCGAAGGTATATCTTTATTTATTTAACTTGATTTTACTTATAGGCTCTGGTACACACGGCTACATATCAAGCTATACATTTCCAATATAAGCTGATCTCCCATTGGATTTCCGTACAATAATAGGTCAGCTTATACTGGAAATTATAGCTTTTATGTAGCCGTGTGTAGGAATTCAATTTTTATTCAATTTGCTTTTAGAATTAATTTTAATTGAGGTTATCAGATAAATGATAATGATAAAAAGGCAAATGATATTTATTTTGTAAATTGGTTAACACGTCAATTTTTCGATAAAAACTACATAAGTGAGGTTGATCTTTCCTAGCCTCTGAGAAGAAATAACGAACCTAACTCAGACGTCGCACAGAATGTCCTGTAGAACAAGCTAGCTGGACAAAATATCGAAACATCAAGTGTTATTTTTTTTTAAATGAACCCTACTCCTTTAAAGATAAGACTCCGGTTTACCCTAAAACGTATTACCGATACATCCCCACTCTCTGGTTAGGTGCTCAGGAAGCAGGCAAACAATAGGTTGCGATAAACCCTTTTTTTGCCACCCGCCAGTCTGCCATAGAACTTGTTGTGTACCGGTACTATCGCGCGTGCTAAATAAAAATTTGTGTTGTTTGGACATTCTTCTAGTTTTGTACTTTACAGGTATGAATTTTATTTTTATTTTATAATAACAACATTGAAGTAAACTATTCTTAAATTTTGAGATAGTTTTTCCATATGTTTATGCATTTCAATAATAGTAAAGTTGTATTGCTAAGTCCAGTCGAGTTGTTATTCATTTTTTATTAAGTCGTTACGATATTCTTCTTTCGATAACGAATAGTAGTTTAATGCGAAAACATGCGACTTAAGAGTTTTTTTTTTTCAGTGCTTTTGTTCCAAAGCAATGCAGCGAAGGGAACTCTTTGAAATATGGAAACAAGCGCCTCAGAAAGATCGTGTTTCTGTGATTACGGACCACATATTAAGACACTATAATGTGAACAGTGTAACAACAGTTAAAAAAAAAACCGTCAATAATTTTTCAAAAAAGATATGTGAACAGTTTAGATATAGATGGACTTTAAGAGGAAGACGTGTTGATCAGTTTGAAAAAAAATATTCAGAGTGGATGGACCAGGCAATTGAGATACCGGAAAACGTGAAGGATTTTCTTCAACCAACTTCATCTGCAAAAGGGTTTGGCCGACCAACTAAAGATTTTGGAGAAAGCTCTAGCAAAACTAAAAAGCGAAAAGTAGAAAGTTTAATTGAATCATTTACCCCAGAAGAACTCACTTTTGCAGCAGAGACAAGTGTTCGTGCTTCCGGAAAAAGAGATGCAGCCAAATTAATTCATGATGCTTTAGCATCGCCAAAGAGACCAAAAAAGTACAAGACAGCTCTTCTAACGGTTTCAGCTCCAACTATTCAGCGTTCATATTCCACGCAAGAAGCATTAGCGTTTTTTGCTAGCAACAAATTGACAGTGAATCAGTATAAGAATATTCGCGCTGGTGCACTTGAGAGAGGTCATGATATATACCCAAGCTATAAAAAAATTTACAAAGAGAAGATTGCATGCTGTCCTACTCTGAACGAAATAATCGTAACAGAAGAGTCAGTAGAATGTAATTTGCAGTCACTAATTGACCATACTGTTGACAGACTTTGCAAAACTTTGCAAAATGTTTTTGAAAGATTGGAGAATAAACTCATTTTGTATTGCAAATGGGGCTGTGATGGCTCCAGTGGTCATAGTTTATATAAACAAAAAATGACTGCAACAACCGGCACAGACGAATACCTACTATCTATAGCATTGGTACCAGTGAGACTTTGCGTAAATAACGATAGGAAAACACTTGTATGGCAGAATCCACGACCATCATCGACACAATATTGTCGTCCAGTCAAATTATTATTTAAAAAAGAAACTGCACAGTTACTGCAGCAAGAATATCAAAACATGCAACTTCAGATAAAAAATCTAAGGCCCACGAAGATTGAGTTTGATAACAGAAATTTGGAAGTACTGTGCGATTTATCACTGACCATGGTTGACACAAAAGTTTGTAATGCCATAACAGAGACTAAAAGCTCACAAAAATGTTATATATGTGGAGCCACATCAAAGGAAATGAACACCGAGAAGGTGTTGGAGAAAATACCCAATGAAGATTGTTATAAATTTGGTATTTCCAGTCTACATGCTTATATACGCTGCATGGAATGTCTCCTGAACATTTCATATAGACTTCAACTGCAAATGTGGCAAATCAGAGGAGAAGAAAATAAAAGGGTGATGAAAGCAAAGAAGAAAGAAATACATGATAAATTTCTTCGTGAAACCGGGTTGCACATTGACGAACCAAAGCAAACTGCCGGAAATACGAATGATGGTAATACTGCGCGCAGATTTTGCAGATCCAAGCCTTACAAGCAGGCTTACTGGATTAAACCAAGACCTTATCAAGAAACTTGGGATAATATTACGAACAATATCTTCGGGATATGAAATTGATACGGAACAATTTGGAATATTTTGTTCTGAGACGAAAGAGCTCTATTTAAGAGAATATGCTTGGTACCCAATGCCAGTAACTCTACATAAGATTTTAATTCATGGTTCCGAAATAATAAAATCATTTTTAATACCTATTGGCCAAATGTCTGAAGAAGCACAGGAGGCACGCAATAAAGAATTAAGAAAAGTGCGAGAACAGCATACGCGCAAAATATCCAGAGTAGCAACAAATATGGACATGTTTAAGTATTTATTGATGTCCTCTGATCCTTTAATAGCTTCCTATAGAAGTACACCACCCAGGAAATCTAAATCATTTCCTAAGGAAGTTTTGAATTTATTGCGAAAACCAAATATGTAAAGATTTTTATTACTATACTTATAGGTATTTAAAGATTTTTATTATATTTATAAAATTGTATTTAGGAACTATTGTTTAGATGATTTAGAAGCTACTGTACACGGCGCGGAGCCATTATGTGACTTTAATTTCAATAAACAGTTAAACAAAATTTATTTTTGTTTTATTTTCTGAAAATTTTAGATTTATTCGATAAACATACAAAACTGATCTCCCGTAATGTTATAGGTAATCGATCACGATGTAATATTACCTATATTAGTGAAATATCAATTGAACAATTACTTAGTATTTTTGTCCAGCTAGCTTGTTCTACAGGGCAGTCTGTGCGTCGTCTCTTTTAAAGTCCATACAATTAAAGACATTTAGTGCGGATTTCACCAATTGAAACTGAACCCGATCAGCACGTAAACCACGTTTAAGAGCTGTCACTGTCATTATTTTCTTTGGAATATTGACACTGACAGCTCTTGAACTCGCCTTAGATGTGCTGATCGCGTTTAGTTTCATTGGTGAAATGCGCACTTAATGGTTTGATCATCTAGGAGGACCATGTAGGTTAGCATCTGATGTAGTCTCTCACATTTTGGAAAACTTTCAGATTTATTAAAGTCAGTCATCATAACTTCAATATTGATCTTTATAAGGTCCATCGCGACGATAAATCAGCTGTTCCCTACATTTATGATCGCATAACTCGTCAAAATGTAGGGAACCGCTGATTTTTTTTTCGCGATTTTAGGTTTGGTCCCATAGTAAAAGTGGTTCATAATGATAGAGTACAATGACCCCTTAAGAGATTATGTGTATGAATAGATAGACCTTATATAACAATATGGTTTTGGTTACAGATTACACATAGTCCACATTCTAACCCAAGTGGCCACGGTGTTCTTCCTATGGAGATTTCTGTTTTCACGCTCCAACGTGCTGCGTAACGTTTGGCGACGTGTGCTAGAACTGTTAACGAGGGCAGCTCGACTCTTAGCTATAGCCTGATGTCTTCTGCAAACGAAGCTATCCTCGTTAACGCCTCTTCGTTTCAAGCTTCCAATCACGCCACGATAAACAAACCAGTTTTGGCATTTGACATTCGTTTGACATTTGTTACATGATGGCGACTCCCGCCAATTCAACATTGACACCAATAGATATTGTTAAGTACACAGGCAAATAATTTAGGTAATATATTTTTCTCTTTAAAAATAAGCTTTTACGGGGCTGTTATATTTGCTTCGGGATTTACACTGTGTTGTGTAGAAATGTGTATTGTGATTAAAGAAAATACGACGTTCATCATGTATGTCTAGTACTAAAACTTAACATTACAATTCCTATATCCTTCCCTATTGTCTTTCATGTATAAAAGTTAAGATAAAATAGGTCTATTATTGTATAATAGTAACAGAAACTGTCTCCTGTGTAAAAACTTGTTGAAATCTGTTCCTAAGTACTATACAGTCGTTGGTTATACTATTAGTATCTTGGACGTTGTAAAATGCACTAATAATGGCCATATTTTCCATAACACAGTGTATCTCTACTACTTCCCAAGCGCTAGGCTGTTAGTTACGGATCGTTCTAAGTAATAGTGATTCCAATAATTTTGTACCTTTAACAGCTCAATATCTAATGAATTCAAATCTGTTAACGCCTAGTTTTAATAACAATAGCGCAATGTATTATATTTTTAAAGTCAGTTATTGTGCCAATAATTTCTCAAGTCTTCGATTAATTTAATGATAATTGTCATGCTTCTCTGAAATGTCATTTAAAACTACTCATCAGCTGGCTTTTGGATTGGTTGGTTCCCATCAGTAATGTTGGTTAACGAATCTTTGATTCTATGTAACTGTTAATTGACATTGATAATATTTATAATATTCAAAGAATTAATTAAAGTGGACGGTTTTAAGACACAAGAAGACAAAAGATTTGAATAGCACTAAACTGACACCATAGTCAAAGTTTGTAAATTTTGAGGCTACAGATGTCTGAAAAGCGAATGCTTTAGACCTTTTGTTTTTGATTGAAATGCTTTATGTTATCCGCTGGAGAGTAATTTTGATGTTTTAGCATGTTTCGTTTAGCGGGCGCCGGATGCGTGTATATTTTTCCAAGATCGCAATTAGGATTTCTAATGGCTCAATAATAAATAGACGTTTATGAACTAGTCAAATGCATTCGTTTTAAAGAACAACTCTTATGTTAGTCTTGAGAATTAGTTGAGCTGTTTTATCACAATTGTTCATACATATTGATATATTATTATAATTAATATAACACTTTGAACATTTGCTAAATACATAGAGTTGTTCTTAAACGCAGACATATATATTATATATAGGCACCCATGTAAAATAAAGATTCCAAAATAAAATTGTTAAACAAACGACTTAGCGAAAATATTTATGAAGTGTAACTGTGGCATCTTCTAATTTATTGTCTATTTGTAATATACCTTTTGCATCATCAATCTTCTATATTATATGGCAAAATGAGTAAAATTTGAGTTTGCGAACAATGGGTGGCCTTATAACATCAGATTTACCTGTTCAATTAGTAGACTGGTCTGATATGAATAGGTTTCAATGTTCAAGACGAATACGAGTATAATTTTCAAGAAATTTTTCTCATTATATCAGGTTAGGTTTGTCTACTATTGGACTAAGGTTAAATCTTGGCTTCTCGAAAGTCTTAAGTATATACATTAGAACTTCTTACGATTTCTATAGAAATATAATAATGGTAATTTATTAGAAGGTGTCATAAAGTAATGATTATAAAGGATCGTGCGATTTGATAGCGGCTAGGAGCGTAGTGGTTCTTGGTAATGTATGATATGTAGGAATGCAATGAGAAGAATTCGGAAATTCACACTCTTGTGTTTTTTTAGAATGGTTTACCGACAACGCTGAAAAACCCATTTAGAAGAATTGGTAAAGATATTCTTATGGGTTTTATTTATGTCCTAAAAGCTTTCCATTTTGTAATTTCGATACCCCGCATAGAAGCCATTTGCGGCCGATTGATATTTGATTGATCGTGATCGAAGCTTTGCAATTGATAATTTGACTCCTACTCTTACTTATTTTGGCTGTAATGAAGCTCAATTTCATATTCTTCCTTATTCACATGCTATTTTGAATGGCTTTTACATAAAGGTGTGTGTATCAGACCGTGTCTATTTATACATAACAAAACTTTTGAAAATAATGGAGATCCCATGTCATAATTTTTTATATTAAAATATAATACGTGGGCATTTGAAACATAGGAATTAAAGCAATTATCAAATTCAACACGCCTGAGGCCTATAAAGTTAAGAAATAGACAAAATTAATATAGATTTTTATTGCTTTGATCTTAGATTTAGATTCAGGATACTTCCAAATACCTTTAAGTTTGGTAATGGATTGCAAATCCAGTTCTGATTTTTCAAATGAGTGAAAATTAATGTGTGACACTGGTGATGAACATTAGTTTCTAACAGACTAGCAGTCCTAATTACAAAAAAAAAACTTCCGATATTGGTTTTGTTTAAGTTTTGTTTACCTTGATGACTTAATACTCGTACTTGTAAAATGTACGTGAAAATATTTTTTTTGAACCTTCTGTCAGTCAGTAACAATGTTATGCAACCCTAAATACTGTGAATGTTTACCATTGTTATGAAAACGAAATATTATAGTGAAAACTCTTTTCTCTAAAGACATACCTCAAGAAGGATGGATGTGTTTAGAAATTCCATTCTGAAATGGAAAATATTTCCAAGTGTAGAGATAGAGCAGTCGGCTAGATATTAAATTAATAAAATTAAACATGACATGGGTCCTTCTAAGCGCTTAGTTAACGCAAGCAAAAACATTTTTTATAAATAAATTAATAAAATTCGTTCCAAAATGACGCTTCCTTAGTGATAATTAACGTAGGTATTTATTCATTTTTTATATAAAGTAAAAATTTCAGTTTGTATATCTATATGCTAGGAAACCTGTAGACTACAGGACTTCTGCCCCTCAACTATTACCAATGCGTACTTATATCTTGATTGTTCTTACCAAAAAACGCAATTTGTCTTCGTAATCCCATAATAATCGGTGTAAGCGGTACTTGTTAAGTAATGCCTAAGTTTATACGACATGTTATTTAAGTGTTAGCATTTTTTCTTTATTGTATAAGTCTAACGCAGGACACTTTGGCTCTCACTGTTTTTCCTATATCACAATAAAGTAAATTATGGTTTGTTTCCGCAAAGTTGGGGTTTCATTAACGCCACAGCTTCATTGATAAATTGTAATGTTTTGTAATCTTTAACTCTGTATTTATCATTCTCAATTAAACGTTTATCCTTTTGTGTTACTAGCATATTTTGATATCGAAGGTTTGTTGAATAAGCTAGCAATTGAAATGGATTCATTAGAATAATATGTGGATTCAAAGTTATATTTATTTTATGGCACATCGACCCTAGTTGTTAAACCACTGTTTCTTCGAAATCATTATTTGTTTCTATTGCTTTACGTTACTTGGAATTCTTTCTCATCGTCTCTACAATGACTCCAAATAATTTTTCTCTTAATTTTCAAATAACATAATCTTCTCCTATCATAATCTTCTTCTTAATTTTCATAAAACTAGAAAAATATTAACAAACTCAATCCCAACTTTGCGAATACCGCTCCAATTTTCTTCCAGTGGCGAATTAATTTAAGTTCTCTTAGTGTAAATTTAAAAATTATAGATTCCTTAAAATGGAAGTGAATTCGAGAATGGTGAAACTAGAATTTGTCGAAGTCATTGATTCAATTGTCAAGGAGTAAGTGACTTCGATAAATGAAACTAGTGCGTACGTAAATATTTGTTTTTGTCTGTAAGTATATTATATGTACATTTTGAAAAAGAAATACTTCAGTCATGTTGTTATTATTTCACGCTTTGTGTTTAGTACTGTTTTGTATTTAATTAAGATAAGAAGATATTGTTCGGGAGACTTCCGGTGAAATTGTCCGTGTTGAGTTATTATTGTGTATATAGAATTTAGTTACCCCAAAGTTAAATCCAAATATATATATGCGGGAATATTTTTTCATTTTTTCGCTGTATCTTTATAATGTAGACATGTTTTGGAGTGGTATAAGGTTTTGGCGGTTTTCGAACGATCTTTCAATATGGCGGTCGATATTGGATGAGATTGAAAAATAATTTTAGTTTTTCGCAATTTTTGTAATTGTGAAGGTAACAAACCTCATAAAACTTAGATGTTAATTCGGAAGTGGTTTCTTCTACTTTAATGGCTGAGTAGATAGTAAAAAATCGACCGACTTTAACGTATTTTTTTAATTAAAAAATAGTACAAAAACCATAACGATCCATATTAAATAAAATACTGCTGTTTATTTATTTAAAAGAAAAAAAAATGGATGTCGTTCGAAATGTTATACGTTCGCGCCCAAAATTTTGACAGTTATATAAAATGGCGGCTAACGTTCGAAAACCGCATAATAATGCTTTAAATAAAATTTGTTTTGCTTAGACGCCAGCGGTTTATGGCTATGGTAATTCAGTAAAACCATGATGGGATGATAAAATAGTGCAGAAAGAAATATGCTCAATGGTTGAAAGTCTTCGTCTTGACTGGCTGGGTATATCGTGGCATTTTAAATGATAAACTACTCTTCAAAATATATTTGGAATCTTTAAAATGAAATTTGGGAACGTCCAAAAAAAAAGTGATATTGAAATTCTAAGATAGTCTTTTTTTGCATTTAATTGAGGATCCTATGCATTGTCATCTTGTTTTATTTTGTAGTGTCTATCTAATCAATAAAAACATCGTAACTTAAATTATAATCAAATCAGTGTCAACTAAAAATGCATTTATCGCAAATCGAAAATTCCAACACCTAGATAGCCTCCAAAGTTCTACTAGAGAGAGACAACGCTATATGCAAATGCCCAGCTAGAAAAGGACGGTGATAGTCCGCAGGCAGGAGAACGTGTCTCGGTGATAGGTCGGTATATACATGGGGGGGGGTTTATTTATTATTCCATAATGTAATAAAACGAATGTAAAGTTTATTATGTTTCATTGGAAACACCTAGCCAATCGAAACTCCCAGAATCCTTCCTTTTTCCTATACTCTACTAAGTCCCCATAGCATAGAAAAGGTTACTGCACACAAAGCAACAAAGTACTTCAGTTTTTTATTGGTAAACTGAAAGTGAACTAAATCACAACTGAAACAGAGTTCAAAATAGCATACAAAAGATGGTTCCCTGTCGCATTTATCCGACCATGCTCGCACATAACTTCACTCAACACATGACAACATAGAACTTGCTCCAGCGTTTCGCTGCTTTTTGTGCGCTGAACCAAAAGTATCGCTAACTACAGCGATCTGAAATAGTGGCCATCTGGACCGCGGGACCAGTAATTGTAAATGCTGAATAGCATAAATAATTGGGACCTAAATGGTATTAATTGGAACCTTTAACTAAATAATTAGTAGGTACTCTTTAGGCTTGAAGGCTCAGGCAGAAGTTTTAATGAGGATATAATAATAAAAATGATTTCAAACTAGAACTGGTCAATGTTCCGTTTATCTACACCAAAAAATCGACCCTAAGGTGGATAAGCGCAAACGTATGTCCAAGATTTTTTTTTTTTATTTGCGATGGGTTTGCTCTTGACTCTAGTCTAGGTCACAGGTGACAGAGACAAAGTCGACGATAGAGTGAGCTTACCCAGAAGAAGCCTGTTCACTCTCACTTTGAAGAGATTAGGGTTGTATGCGTTCGGAAACAGACGCAGGTAGTGAGTTCCACTCTTTTGCTGTGCGCATTATAAAAGACATTTGGAAGCGCTTAGTGCGAATTGGTGGAATAGCAACCAGGTAGGGATGGTAACTGGCAGTGCGTCTAGATGTCCGATGGTAGCAGGGGCAGGTGGAATGAGGTCGTGGAGTTCTCGGGCACACTCTCCGAAGTACAATCTGTAGAAGACCGACAAGCAGGCAACCTTGCGGCGATGAGCCAAGCTATGAAGCTTGGCATCCACCTGTTTTACGTCGCCAATGAGCCTCTTAGCACTGCGTTCCACCGAGTCAAGCGCGGCTAGTTGGTACTTGGCTGATCCATCCCAAAGGTAAAGTATCGCTTCACCCTATTTAGAATGCCCAGTTTCTTGGCCGCAGTTTGGTCCTTGTATTCGATGGTGGCACCGAAGTTGAGACTCCATGCCTAGGAGCTCAAGTCGATCAGTTACAGGAACAGATGTACCCCGAAAAGTAGGAGTCTGTTCGAAACGACTCTTTTTAGCGGTAAAAAGACACGCCTGTGTTTTGGTGGCGTTAAAAGAGACCAGATTATCATCACCCCAGTGGGATACAAAGCTCAAGGTCAAATCTGTCCGCTCTATCGTGGCCTCTCTCAAAGAACGAACTTCGGCCCCGCTGGTTTTTGAATTCACCCTAAGCATAGTTGGATAATCGTAATTTATAGATTTAGCGTGGATTCCCGGACATGCGTTTGCGTGAATTCACCTGTAGGTGGTTTTTTGAGGTGGATAAACGGAATAACCCAATGTTCCAACATAAAAGGAATTTCAGATTTAGTGAAACTCATTTATAAAGCTACGATTGAAGCTCTATAAAGCTACGATTTCCTACAAGAGTGGTGGCCGCCAATTTATTTGGGGTCGGCGCAACATGTCTTTTTCTTTCAACTCATCTCGGTAGTTACTCCCTTTCTAGCCATATCTTTCACACAGTCCATCCATCGTTTCTTTGGTCTTCCCCTACTCGTATAGCCATTCACATTCATACTGAAAACTTTCTTGATAACATCCCTCTGCATCACATGCCCATACCATGACAACAGATTTCCTCACACAATCTGGTACGGTGGCCGCCACATGGCGTCTGCAACTACCGGCGAATGACGTCAATAAAAAGTTAAAAGTAAGTTGGTGTTTTGCTAAAAAAAACGCGCTCAATGATCTTTGCCGCTGTCATCATTTTCAAGACAGCCGTCACTACGGCCGTTATTTGGCGGTCACCGCTTTTCTAGGAATGAAATCATAGCTTAACTACTAAATTACTACAGAATAATAAAATAAAAGGAAAGAAATAAATGGAATATAATTTATTTCATTAAAAGTTTAAGTAAAACATGATTATTCTACTAGTAAAAAATATGAACAGTAAACAATTCGAAAAGAGAATTGTTTTGCTTGGCTAGAAGTAAGGGCAATATGCAGCCATTTTGGCCAAAGCTAAGTCTCATTGCACTGCTGTGTAGTGAACATCCAAACCTGTTTTTTTTAGCCAACAAACAGTCCTTTCATTTTTTATTACCTCTAATTTTGCATCACTCTCAAAATCGAAATGATCTTTATCCTCGTTAGAATAAGGTGTATGTCGGGTTTCTACTACTGACAAGGCTGTCAAAATCATAGTGATTTCTATTCTCGTTACAAATAAGGTTGCTTTTGTGATATTCCGTTTACCCACCCCAAAAAATCCACCTTCATGTAAATTCGCGGAAATGGGTTATTCCGTTTGTTCACCCTAAAACAGCTACCATAGGGTGGATACTTGGAAACGCGTGTTCATCTGTCAACACAAGACGGGTAGTATAATCGGAATTGATCGTATATTTTATGGTTGCTTGATTTGGAAACGAACAAAAATTAACGTTATAATGTTGGATACACTGCCACTAGACCATAGATGTCAATATTGTTACAACTGTAGCATCCGTGTACGTTAGGTATTGCAGCTACACGTGCTACGAGGTACTTATAAATAAAAGACGTGTCCGACATAGTGAACGGCTTAAGATGAACTATCTTTTTATTGGGTACCATACATCTACTTATATATCGTTCCCCGCGCATTCGCGAGGGCGTGCGCGGCGCATCGAGAAAACGCGGAGTAGCTGGTCTTCTATCTAGAACATTCAGCGGCGCGCGGCGTTCGCGCGGCGTCCTTCGAGAAGCTGTGGCGACACGGCGCGTTCGGTGGCGTCGTTCCAGAACAGTCCGCTGACCGGCGCGGCGCGCGCGCACTCAGCGTGCGGCGGTAGGTATTGTGAGACGCGCTGTATGTAGGTATGTCACTACACAACCAATCACTGTAAGGGTGGTCGCACATCTGACTGAAAATGCGTCCGGCGTAATTTCGTTAACTTCCAATTAGTAAGCTTGACGCACTGACGCCACAGATTCAGACGGGACACTCCGCAAAATCTTTTAAATAAAAAGCGACTCTTGCTACGACACAATAAAGTGCAATTCAGGTCGCACAACGCTTATTACCTACTGTTATATTCACCTACAAGTTGCCTCTCTTTCTATCGCGTAACTCTTATACCTTCTGACTCGTTAGGGTTGTCTTCTTTTACGACGCGGCGTGTGAGTGAGTATCAAACTGACCGTGCGAGCCGGCCGATGCGCGGCAGCTCGCACTGAATTGGCCCGGCAAGTCGAGCCCGCCGAGTACTTGTAGCTTTATACCTAAACTGGGGAGTGTCCCATCTGTATTAATCTGTGCTACGCGACGCATGTTTTTAGTATTAATATTTTATTTATTTAACTTTAATTACTTTATAAATAGGTCTAATTGAAATATAAAACTGTAATTGAAATTATGTCACATTTAATGACAGGTACTTAAAAACGATTTCAGCTTTTACATTTCACAGAACAAATACTACTGACCAAAACAATTAGGCGCATGACAGGAATTCGGTTTCAAAGCTCGCACCCCGCACCTATCCCCGTGTTTCCTTAAATGACGTGCAGTCGTATACTCGTTTCGGCAGTGATGATAATACGTACAATATCAATCACCGTTCTGGTGTTCCCTCCCTAGTTCCAATAACGTCATAGCTGTCATGCGCCTAGTTGTTTTGGTCACGTAGTATGTGTTTTTTTTTAAAGTACCTATATTTTATAGGTATCCTAGGCCAGCTTCTATCATGTTTCTCAAAATGACTGTACAGCCAAGGGAGGAAATCGAAAGAAAAATAATAATCAAATAATGAAACGAGCGTTCGAAATACAATGAAAACTAGTATATCTCTAAATGGAATTAAGGTTCATAATAAATTCTTATTCTGTAACAACACCAGCTGTAGCGACTTCTTCTTTCACAGGTACATCATTTGCTGCGTAGTCAGGTTCAATGTACCTGTGAACAAAAAAATATACGTAGAAACGTAGAAAATGCGAAAAAATATCAACTCATTATTAGCATCATTTCCAGGCTTGTTCCATTCACTGGCTGAGTATAGGCCTCCTCACTTTTGTGCCATAACTCCCTGGTATATGTCAGTCTTAACCAAGTCTTTCTCGCAGTCTTTCGTAGGTCTTCCACCAGATGACCAAGTCTTAACGTTAAACTTCTACATTTATCTGACCGTTGGTCTGCCAATACTGCTCTTATGGTCTCTCCGCATCCATTCAGTCAGGGCTTTAATCGACATGCCATCACCAGGTCTTGTCAAGCGTCCCGTTCATAACCATTTCAAACTCTCATGGACCTCAGCGTCTTAACATCATCATCATCTGCCTCTCCCAACTATATAGGGGTCGACTTCCAGTCTAACCAGATGCAGCTAAATACCAATATTTTACATGGAGCAACTGCTTAACTGACCTCTACAACTCAGTTATTGGGTAACACGATACCCCCCAGTTTGTCAGAATTTCAGGCATCTAACAGACACCGCACGTCGGTACATTTTGACCTTAAGCTGCTCTAGCGTAGTATGTGGGTTCAATAGAATGCGAGGCCAGCATAAACTGGTTTTGTTACCACTGTTGTGTGGCCTGTATCTACAACGCCACATGCGAACTACGCATCAAAGAGCTGACGTCACATAAATCCCGCATCACGAAAGCAGAGTTTACCGCGCGTCTGTCATATATGTATACAATATCCTGACTTCAACCGTCGGGCAGTGGCCCACTCTTTTGGTCGAAGGATCCTTCCTCCCTTTTCTACTGACGATGAGTAAACTTTGTGATACTAAATAAAAGATTTTATTTAACTTACAACTCAAGCGGTGGGCAGAGGAAGTGCCTGATGTTCCTAGGCATCACCATATTGGCCTGAACCTTACAGACTTCATTAATATACGCCTCGAAGTCCGATATTATGTCAGCATCCACTGGACCCCCGATACCAGGGACGGCGTATACCATTGTAATCTATAATTTAAATAAATATTCTATACTTACAGAGGTTAAAAAGAAGTCGCTTTTCGTGTGACTGCTTAGATCTTCTAAACTAAAGTACACAATGAATTTTGTTGCAGTTTTCATGATCATTTAGAACTTATAGTCCGGAAGGTTTAAAAATGTGTACCTATAATACATTCGTAATAAACATAAGAGGACTGCTTCATTTTGTCACCTCTTGCGCTCACACGTGACCAAAAAATGAAAAGATGCTTTTTTGAAAAATGTAATCAATTGGCGGTAATTGTTAAATATGCATTTTTATTGCGGCATTTATTAAACTCATCTCAAAAACAGATCATAATACTTTTTGAGCCGAGTTCATTAGAAACACAATAGAAATGTTTTAATCATTAATTACCTATTCAATTAATATTGGTTATTAGTTCGCCAATTGATTACATTTTTCAAAAATGCATCATTTCTTCCTCTCGAATGTCTTATGTTACACAGTTCGACATAAGAAAAAATGCTCCAAGTGTCTTAAGTCGGACAGTTACATTGACAAGTGAAAATATTAAAATGACCTTTATGATAATGTAATCCTAATACAGCTTGACAGCTTGACAATTTCAGTCAAGTCAATTTAGTCTCCGACATTTGAGAGGTCAATCTTAAAAATTTGGTCCCGTGTGAGCGAGAGAGGTGACAAAATGCGACAGCCCTCTTAAAATATAAGAAAGAAATCTCGATGTTTATCATCAAGTTATAAATACTCGTAGATGGATAACACGAGCTAATCTACTGAATTCGCATTTTCACAAACTCTATCCCTGTCTGTTGATAAATGGTGCGAACCCTTGCAAGCAATTTTTCTCGTTAAAAAGCCAGAGTTGTCACAAACACCTCTACGGTTATTAAGCAGATTGTTTTTTTAAACCACCCCTCCTCTCCTTATTTTAGAAATCTTTCCTAGGCAAAGACATTACCTCAGGCAAAGGCTCTTCTTCCTCCTCAACCTCTTCAACTTCTGGCACAATTAGATCCATGTTATCATCCAGAAACTTTTCCAAGACTTCTCGAACCATCACCACTTCTTCTGGCTTTGCCTGTTCCGCAAAAGTGTGTTTTTTTTTTAGAAAGTTAAGTAATTTCTACAAAGTACTAATCTAATTCTATGGCACCTCGTCGTTTTTATTTGATTAAAATTCTAAAATGTCACTGACTAGATTACACTTTTAGTTTAAAAATAACCTATCTGTCGTGGATATCTATGGCCGTCTAATTTCCTATCTTTACCTTCTTCTTCTTCAGATCAGGATCAGGCAATATGGCGATCTGTTCATCAATGTAGTCCATTATCTCATTCTCAATGTACTGGACGATGAATTCTCCACTCGTTGTCGACATTTGACGTCCAGCCACCATTCCTATGAGCAAATTCATTAAATACAAAGTAGTGGCCACAATACGACAGTAAATGAAAACACTAGCAATACTACACACATACACATACACATATATTCCACATCTTTTATTACTGAGGACCTATCAAAATTAATCCTAACACTGAAATTAAAAAAGTGTTTTATTTTCTAACAAACTAAATGATAATGATGGGCCGTCTTTGGGTTTTGCCGATCTTTAGCTATCTACGGTGACTAATCTATTGGATATATAACGTAATTGCTGTAGTAATTGGCCACGCTTTAGTAACTGGCCACTCATAAAAAAGACGTAGAAATAAATGTAAAGTACAGGTAGTATAAATGAAAAAGACGAAAAATATTTTTTGTCCTTTTCATTCATGAGCTTGTTTCTACCTCTTTTTTTTATGAGTGGCCAGTTACTAAAGCGTGGCCAATTACTACAGCAATTACCCTATTTGGTTGAATTTTTGGATGCAGACTGGGATCTTCATTAGATATACGAAGCTTAATTTACTGTCGTATTGTCATCTCGATCTTGTATTATGATATAACTGTTTACATAAGAAGGAGACCACTCCGAAACTATTAAGCAGGACAATATTATATAAAACATCAACGCTGGCAGTAAGGGCGGTGATAATGTAGATATTATAGAAGTTATCATTCTAACAAAGATCCACGTCATTTCGTCATTTTTCTCATTTTCATTTTTGTTGCTATGCTAAGAGATTGTAATATGGAGGAATGAGGAACATGGTATGAGCTTTTTCTGGTATTCATGTAAATGGAGGAAGGAAAGAATATACTAAAACGAAATGTGAAGGTAGGTGAAGGCTAGAAAGTGTCTACATACTGACGATGCTGATGATGTATTGTAAAAAATACATTATATTGAACTGACCAGAAAAAACTGTGAGTGAGAGACAAGAGGATGAATATGACGAATGTAAATAATACGGTATATGAAATGTTGGATAAAAAAGGAAATTATTCTAACCAAGATCATAGTTAGCAGATTTGAACCTTTGCACAATCTCAAGTATTTCTTTGAAGGTAGTCTCAAGATCAGTTAGACGTTCCTCGCGCGCTTTTTTAACCTAGGGTGGAGAGGACAAGGATAAAGGATTGAGAGAAGGAGTTATGAAATAATTAGTTTGAAAAAGATGTTTATGTCACAGCTATCTAGTCTAACAGTTAAACTAGCCTAGCCTTTTAATTAAACGGCGCCGTTCAACTAGCGCTCTGGACGATATTCAATTATAGGTTAGAACTGTGACTAAACACGCGCGAGCCGAATTGGGCGCAGTAATTAAGCCGGGGCATCCCAGAAATGGGTTAGGTTAGGTTAGTGTCGCGGATAGCAACAGAACTGTTTACCAATCGTGGAGGCGTGGGTTCGCACTCAGTGACTCGGACATGGCTGCTTCAGGAAATACCTGTGTCGCATAGGCAGGGAGCCGGATGCTCAGTGCCATCACAACGTCCACTGTCGGGAGGACACGGTGTGGCATACAATGGCAGAGTGTGCCGCATGGGAGGAGCCACGCCGTCCCTCGTATCAGAAATCGGAGCCGACCTGTCGCTGCCGGCCGTCGCTCGTTCGATAGTCGGGAGTGCCGACTCGTGGGATGCGTTGATCTCCTTCTGTGAAACCGTCATCAGGCGGAGTAGGCGTCGGCAGAGTGCAGACAATGCCCTTCAAGTCCGGACGGATGGCGGACTCGGAGACGTCCGCCGCCACTTATCCAGCAGGACGCTAGGCGACGGCGCATAGTGTTACACGAGCGCCGCTAATGGACGTCGCGGGGGGAGTCTTACATGTCACTCCACCCGCGGGAAAAGTTATATGGGACTACCGCACAAGTTTCCTCTACCAAATGAAAAAAAAATCAAAATCGGTTCATAATTGAAGAAAATATCAATGAAAAACATACAGACGAACAAATATTCGTCGGCAAACTTTAGGGGCACAAAAAAAAATGGTAAGAAAGTTTACTACTTGTACCTAACTGATTATCAAACTTATATTGGCAATGGTATTAATTTTGACAATTCAACAACATTCAATTTTACAAACACATGAAGCAATGGATTAGGAATATCTTTAATAAATTTATCCTTCAGTCTGTGATTGTGTTACGTTATTGAGGGGCCGATCTACATCATACCATTTAGGCACTTTTCCAATCGCCAACGATGAGCGAGAAGCTAGTAGAACTAGAAACTAGAAACGAGCAGCGAGTGAACGACGGCGTAAGTCCCTTAGCGAGTGCTCTGCCTGCCAAGCGAACGTCGCTGAGCGAGTACCTACTCTCTTTGATAGCTCTTGTCGCTGCGACAAACGAGTACTCGCGCACGGTGTGAACAGTCAGCGATTAACTATTTAGTTATGCATCTCTTTTGTTTAGTTTTGAAAATAGCCGATAGTTAGTCTCTTCTTCGGTGGGGCAACAGCCTACAATTAATGGTTTCATTATGGCTTTGTAAAAGTGTTGGTGTTTAATACAGTATACAGCGTGTAATTGACAGCCCTCCGCAAACTAACAGGGTGCATTCAGTTCCTTATTTTGAATCATATTCCACCGGAAAATTTCTCAGGAACATTTTATTTTTTTATCGGTGTTTAGTTACTATTCCTTTATATCAACCTAAAATTACATTCTCTGCAAGCAGCACTCCGTTTATGTAAATAAAACAGCTAAAATAAAAAATAAATGTTGAAATACTCTAACGAACAAGGCGTGAAATCAGCTGTTCACTTTCTGCTAAGCTGCAGAGTTCATCGAACTCACAGTATTCCTTTTACCTACCCCTCCCAATCAGTAACAGACGCTCCAGTTTGTGCACACAAACACAAACAAATTAGGTTTATTGGATTCCCATAACGTTCCTGAAATAATTTCATGTAAGTACCGGTCGTGTTAGTATTATTTACTAAATTCACCCTATCAGTCTGCAGAGGGCTGTCTCTTACACCCTGTATTCTATCTACACGTATTTATAAAAAAAAATCATCATTCAACATTACTTCAGCTAAATAAGACTGGATTTTCTCTGCTTTAGTTGGGACATGGTCGACTTTCGTGGTCTCTTCTTGGTCGTATTCTGACTCATATACTTCCTCATGCACCTCATCTTTTGGTTCTCCTGGGCCCATATGATGACGTGTTATAGCCATCATTATTCCGATGCAAGAGGGATAAAGATATACAGGACGTATATCACCATCCCTTTTTCTCAACAGTACAATGATGACTTCACTTCAGACCTGCCTGTGAGCTCGAAGTGAGCTGTCAATCCCTGGCATCAGGTGGAATGACTGCTCACTTCAAGCTAGAATAGACGGGCTGGTGCTAAGTTTTGATTAAGGCTTGGACTATATTACGTCTGGTTTAAGATGTCTACTTATTTTACTACGAGACGTGACTATATTTAATATCTATTCAAAGTAAAGGAGAGTAACGATACTGTACTATTAAATAAATCTTTGAAACTGACTTAATTGATCTGCTAGAACTAAATCTACTGACACAGAAGGTCTAACCTCGTTAGTGTACCCATACCGTCCGAAAAACTAGTTTCGGCGGCCAGCGATGATACTTAAGTCCATCGACAGAGTAAGTGAATACAAACAAAAAATGTTCAGTGATAAATCTAGTAAGTGATATACTTTCTGAGATATTTGAGTTCAAAAATGTAAAAAAAATCTTTATATCAAAATAGTATATCATTTACGGTTTATTCCCGGTCGTCCCCACCCCGTCGTCCCTACTGGGCACGACTGGGAAAAAAAGTTTCGTTCCTCCCCAGTGCTGACGATTGGAACTTTTTATTTACACAAATTCTTACAGTTTTAAGGTGCGTATCACAGATGGCACGGTGGTAACGGTACGAAACTTTTTTTTCCCAGTTGTGCCCAGTGGGGACGACGGGGTGGGGATGACCGGGAATAAACCTCATTTACGAGACGCATCACTAAATATTTCTTGTTTGCGTTTACTAACTATATCGATTGACACTCCTGTTTCATCACTGGCCGCCAGTAGCGGACGGTCGGCAGTGTAGACATGCCAGGTCCTATACAAACATGTTCGAACGTCTATAACGGCTTCTTCTACATACTAAGAAATTAGCCAATCTTACAAAAATACAAAAAATATATATTAAATATGACTGATTCGTTACAGATTACAATCAAACTACAGTAAAAACATATTAAGTACTTAATATTAATATACCGAAGCACAAACCTTTTGTGGTACTATTGTACTTTAAGACTACAAATTACTAATACAAAATTATTTTAGTTTTAACCAACTATGCCTCGTTTTATTTAAGTAAAAAAATTTAAATGCTTGAGAGTTCAAAAAATAAACTCATTTTAAATTTTTTACTTAAAAAATAATCGACAAACTACTTTTACAAAATAATTAGAATAAAAGGTTCAACTACTAAAAGATACATTCCATTCCATACACAAATTGCAGATTTTATATACAAGTAGGTACTTGGGCGACCGAGCTCTGTTCCGATGAAAATCGAGAAAACGAATTTTCCCAGTTATATTTCGCTTCCGTAAACCCCTATATTGCAACTTTCATCGAAATTGTTAGAGCCGTTTTCGAAAACGTGGTTACAAATAGTATATAAATATAATAAATAATAATTATTGCTCATTTAATATTAGGTCTTTACCTATAAAATTGCCGTTTAGTATGCAGAAAGTTAAAGTCATTTTTATATAAATATTTTTATTTATATCAATCAAAATATGCACACATGCTATCGATGCATCTCTGCCAGCGCAGTGGTAATTTTTCAATGCCCTTCTTGAAGAAGTCAGGTGTACGGGAGCCAACAAACTCTTCAAAGGCATTTTGTACTGCCTCTCGGGTATTGAATTTTTTCCCTGCCAAGGAGTTGTCCAAATTTTGGAAAAAGTAGAAGTCTGTCGACGCAAGGTCTGGTGAGTACGGTGGATGACGCAAAACTTCCAACCCTAGCTCTTGTAGCTTAGAGACCGTCTGTTGTGCCATATGAGGTCGAGCGTTGTCGTGTAGGAGCAGCGGGGACGACCGATTAACCAAGGCTGGCCGGAGATTTGCGAGCTTCTCCATCATTATGTCCAGTTCCTCACAGTACACATCCGCAGTAATGCTGGTGCCATTTGGTAAGAAGCTGTGATGAATTATACCAGCACTAGACCACTAAACAGTGATCATGACATTTTTAGTGTTAAGTTTTCGTTTAGGGCATTGCCTAGGCACTGAAACAGGGTCTAACCAACATGATGACCGTCTATGATTATCAAAAAGAATCCTTTTTTCATCGCAAGTGAGAATGCGGTTCAAAATCCCTTCGTTTCTGTGTCTGTTAAGCAACGCAAGGCATACCTCAATGCGTTCATCGCGTTGGCGATCGTTCAGTTCGTGCGGCTCCCACTTATCAAGTTTTTTTACCTTGCCAATTTGACGCAAATGGACCAATATTGTTTTGATGCTAACTTTGAAAGCTGCTGCTAACTCAGCCGTAGATTGAGTATCGTCAGCTTACACTTTTCGCCTTTAATTCGTCATTGCTGACTTTAGTTTTCGGGTGACCACGGGCTTCATTTTTTAGATCAAAATTTCCATTTCGGAAGCGTTCAAACCAATAACAAGTAATGCGTTCGTTTGTAGTGTTCTCTCCGTACACGTAATTAATGTAGCGAGCCGTTTGTGCGGCATTGTTACTGCGACGGAACTCGTATTCCATAATTACTCGTATTTTTATCGTGTCCATATTGATGAAAAAGATACAAATGTAGTGAAAACAAAACACTAATCAATAAACAAATGACCTAATTTGAAAATAGAACTCCATATTTTTAGCCATACATAAATTACGTTTCAAATGGCCAGTATTGTAAAACGGCAACATCATAGGTAAAGACCTATTATTACAGGATATTATACCTCAGCATAAAGATGGTTCCTTTACATGTTTACCACGTTATCGTATTTAAGAAATCTCAAAATTTGTTTTTTATTTTGAGAGAATTTTGAGAATTGAGCCTGAAAGTCTGTGACAATCTTACCAAAGGGTATCGTATTACCCAGTAACTGGGATGCAGATGTGGAGGTTAGATAAGCAGACGTTCCCGGTCTGCACCCGGATAGATTGGAAGCTGAATTTAACCAAGTTGCGAATAGGCTAGAGGCAGAATGATGAATTTCGAGGATTCCAATGATCCCCAAATTTCTTACGTTTCAAGTCATATCACAGACTTCCTTGCCAAATAGAGAAGTCATTTTGTAAATTGTTCCAGCCCCCGTAAACGGGTCAGGAGGAACGGCGGACTCGGGAACGTCTACCGCACCCTCATCCAGCAGAACTCGAGGTGGCAGCGCAAACTTGGGGGAGTGTTACAGCTCACTCCCCCCGCGGCCTGAGGTGACCCGCAAAGGCGGGCTGACACTAGCCGGAGATCGTGGAAGGTGCTCAAGTTCTTATGACCGGGGATCCAAGTGTGGGAAGAGATCACCGGGGTGGCTTAGTCAGTAAGAGAGAATGAGATGAGAGAGAATATTTTAGTCAGTAAGAGTCTAACAGACCCGTCCGCCCGCCCCAGGGCGTAGGACATCCAGCAGGATTTTCCATCACGGAACAAAAAAAAAGGAGCGTGGGGATTGGCACAAGAAAAGAGACGCCTGTACTCAGCAGTTGGTGAACTCAGGCTGCGGATGCCGATGATGATGATCTAATAAATCTGCAACATGCGATGGCTTTTTAATAAATAAATAATTTTAAACCATATATTTCATATTGGACAGCTCGCTCCTCTTTATCGTAAACGAATATTTGAACTACACGTTTCTTGTCAGCGTCCTTTACTTCTACCGGTTTTTCTAGTAAAATATTATTTATTTTAATGTCATAATTATCAAATTACCTACCCAGTCGTATATGCGGTACATCGTGTTTCAGAAAATGTTTGGCTTTATTGTCTCACTCAGGGTCTTCTTAGCACAACCTCAGACGCGAAAATAATGATGCAAATGGTATCGTAACAGGGTTTGGAGCATTGGTATGGCCTAACGGAGCATATAGAATGAAAAATATTCCTTCTTAAAATTTTATATGTCCTGTTTCATTAAAATAAACCCATAATCTCTGTCTTCAATGGTGAACGTGTCGACAAAATTTTATTGAAATTGCTTTAATTACAATAAAACAGTTTTTTCTCATTAAAATTGCTAATTTTGTGGAAACTTTGCGATTTTTTGTATCGATCCATGGGCCGTCATGATGTACTAAATAAAATCTTCAATTATTAAAATAATGATATGAATAAGGCAAGTTATTGAGGACAAAAATTGATTTTGCGTGCAGCCAAAATGCGTCAAAATCTTCTTTGGGGCCCATTTAGCCTGCGAAACATTACGGGCCTTAGCACACCTCCGACGCAAAAATAGTTATGGGTAACTTCTGAACGAATTCCGGTGCGAAACATTACTACATTGTGCTGCGATTCGAGTAGCGGAACATCATGCCAGTCTGTTGAATTGTAGCAAAATGTCGTCGCTTTTGCCTTAGTAAATACAGTAAAGTTTTACTTCGGAGCTCTTGGATTAATTTTTCCATTAACATCGACTTTACAAATAATTGAAGTTTCGCTTTATAAACTTGTCAACTGCCATAGATACGTGCGAAACTAACGCGGTACCGCAACAAAATTGCGGGCTGAGCATGGAGGTGTAACCGGCAATCTGTACGTTAGGACAGGCAGTTTCGCTTCTGTTTGGCTTGTTCGTACAACGGACAAGTCATGGCAGAACTACTGCGGTATCACTGCTATGGTTTCGCGGCGGAGGTGTGATACCTGCTTCATACCTGTGATTTCTTTCTGAAGCTCGATGTATCAATACATAAACGCCGGGTAATAAAGTTTAAGGAGTGTCGTTCTCTCTAAATATCACTTCAAACAGTGTGAATGCACGATGATATACTTTATAAACAAATTAGTTCGATTTCGAACTGTGTGCTCTCACTTGAGTGAGGTTCCAAGAGAACTTTACAGAATAGCGCTATGGTTCTGAATCGGACGTCACGTCTGATTCAGAAAGTGTACACATTACGGGACAGTTATCGGATGATATATTGTTTAGGGTGACCTATAATTTATAAAATAAAACACTAATGCGAACAGGCATGAGCTTGTTCTGTTGTGTTAAAGTACGTAATTTAAGGCAGGTATCACACCTCCGCTGCGAAACCATAGCAGCGAAACCGCAATAGTTCAATTCGACTGACTCGCATAAAGTTCCGCTACTCAAATCGCGATTCAAGTAGCGAACATCATGAGGTTTCGCTGTTTCGCGGTGGAGGTGTGATGCCCGCCTACGGGAGTATAGTACTCATACAACAACGTTATATTTTTTTTTTTTTTGCGATTGCGGTTGGGCTCATAGCCAATTGAAATCGCAAAAAAAATATATATATCCATATAAATATTGATTATATTCGCATAACTCGAAAAACTTGTAGTGAACAGATTTTTTTACAGAGTAATACTAAACTCCCATAAAGTATGTCCATCGTTACACCTAACACCCTGTACAAAACCCACAGAAAAAGAGAGTTATTAACAACATTATTGTTTAGGTAGATAAGTAGAGGAGAGATTAGTCCAAAACCAGGTATGGGGGTAAAAACGGGACAATGCTGGAGTGGCGACCGCGTACTGGAAGACGTAGCGTTGGAAGGGATCCCCTATGGTGAGCCGATGACCTTGTGAAGGCCGCGGGAATCCGCTAGATGCGGAAAGCACAGAACCGGTCGAAATGACGGTGCTTGGGGGAGACCTATGTCTTTCCGCTAAAATGATGATCATGATATACATAACGATTATTTTTTTATATTTAGAATACAGACCAAAGTTATTTCGAGTGCAAAATATGTGATTTTTATAACAAACTAAATAAAGCCTATAAAAGTTAATTTTGATTAATTCAAACTTGTGTTTTATTAAATATTTGCCTCATCGCCCCGATTTTACCCCACTTTCAGACACTTTATTCTTGGATTTCTTTATACTATAAACTCACCAGCTTCCTTGGCTTCGTCATCGGCGTTTAACATCCTCATAGAACTCATCTCCCTTAGTTGCCTCTGAAAGATTACAAAAGTATTTATGGCAAAAATCAAAAGTCATTTATTCAAACTAGGCTGAGAATCAGCACTTTTCGAACATCAAAATTACATAAGACAGTCCCCGAAAACGCCCGCCACCACCACTTCCTAGTGCTTAGCTGGGGAGAAGAAGTGGCGCAACAAACTCCCCAGCAGCACAGCTGTCTATTCAGTTAAAAAAATGATTTTATACAGCACTGCACAAAATAATTTAAGTATTACGCAACAAAACATGAGATTAAATTAAATTCATTGCCATAGGTCAGCTAGCACACGCTAATATACAAAAAAAAAAGAAAAAAAATCGAAAACTATACTCAAGCAGAAATAAAAATACAAAACTAAAAACCTAAACAGAACTTTATAACTAAATAAAAGCACCCAGGTATAAAGGGCGTGCCCACTTACATATATGTAGCCGTAACTCGAAGTCACAAATGATAAACTATGACCATCGAAGTAAAATAAATAAAATAAGAGTTAATTACTAATTACAATAACAAAACCAAGGTCAGCAAGTTCTGTTGCAAGTGGCAATTCTGATGGGCACCAATGTAGGTCCCGGCTGTAAATATGGTACAGTACGCCAGCACACCAAGCTTACCCGAAACTGTCAAATTTTCCCAATCAACCTTGAACCTAATGCTTTAGCGATAAAGCTAAAAATCTATTAAAGAAATTTGACAGATCGTAGTAGCTTGATGTGCTGGCGTCTGTACAAACTCTAGGAAAAGTTCAGCTTTGAAGACCGTCGTCTCTCATCTCATCATCTGCCTAGCCTTTAGCCAAATATATTGGGGTCGGCTACCAGTCCGGCTATCGGATGCAGCTGATTACCAGTAGTTTACGTGGAGCGACTGCTTATCTGACCTCTACAACTGGGTAACAAGGGGTATTGCCTTGGTAAGACTGGTTGTCAGACTTTTGGGCTTTTAACTACTCGTAATGACTGTCAAAGATTGACAAATGACAGCCGGGACCAACGAGGCACGGAGAGAGAGCGGAAAAGCGTCGTCTCTGTCACACATACCTGTGACTGTCTCTTTATGAAGCTTGATGTGTTAAATTACAATCGAGAGAATGCTTTCCTGACACCTGCCAGTTACACAATTTGTAATAACTAATAAGGATCAAATTCGGAAATCACACAATATTCGTTAATATAAAACTGACAAGTGTCAAGAACGCATTCTATCGACCGTATCGCCAATGTCTACTGTACAGCCACAGAATAGATCTACATTAAGTCCAACTGTATCATTAAAAAAAAAATGATCGTTCTACTAGCTGACCCGACAGAGTTGTCCTATCCAAATTTCAATAATTCATACAAAAATCCCATAGAAAGAGCACTAATTTTCCTAGCAACTTTTCACTTATTTTTTTCCGTAATAATTTGATTCGGACTGTTAAATACATTTTAAAACAATAAATAGCCAAATCAGTCCACCCGTTCTCAAGGTATTAGTTATTCTTATTACAAACGAACATCATTTCATTGTTATTATACAGAATGGTCCAAATAGTGACGTCAAAAGAAAAATCTGAATTCCTCATTCCCAGGGGTATTCGAAAATACTCCATATATCGCAATATAAAATAAAAACGAAAATTGAGTTTGTGTCGTTTTCGTTCTAAAGGTACGATATGTTCCGCGATTTTTGTAGTTTTCCAGTTATTTTTGTTTATGTAATTATTTAGAGGAATTCATCTTTTTTTTGTAGTGTGTATTTTTCACATTTTTTGTGACATGAAAGTAACATTCAAGACAAAAAAAGAGAAGAAAAAATCTGAAAAATACACACTACAAAAAAATATATACATTTTTGAAGCTACACCGGCAAAAAACTCTAAATAATTACAAAAATAACTCGAAAACTACAAAAAATCTCGGAACATACATGGGGTATTCTTAAATACCCCTGGATATGAGGAATTCAGATTTATCTTTTTGACGTCATGATTGGGACCAGCCTGGATAGATTTTTTTTTATAACAATGCCCTTTGCCTTTCCAATTCACTTTAGACATTGGCAGAATGGTCGACATCGGCTTTGCATGTCGTAATAAAAGAATAAAAAATAAAATAGACTTACTTTTACATACTATCTTATAAAAACCTACTCTAAGGCCGGTTTTACACCTGCAAGTTTTCCTCACGTATTTAACTTACTATAAATTTGCAAATGTAAACTCTCTTGTAAGTAGCTTATCGTATATTTTTAAGTCAATTTATGTAAGTTACTTAGGTACATAAATTTTACGGAAGCGACTTACAAGCGTATTGGCGGCCTAATAATTATTAAGAAATAGGAATAGATAGTTTCAACTTTAACTAAATGAACACTACCTGCTTGCAACACTAATCACTAAATCCGTGTAGCGCTCAACGTATTTAAAACATCATTGTGTCAACTTCAAATGATTAAGCCGTTAGCACACTAACGCTTACGCTGTTACATGTGTGTTGATTACAAAATGACAATAATAATCATACGGCGAAAATACACATGCCTGTAACTTCCACAAAAATATGCAAGTAGCTTGCATGGCCGATGTGCCATAACAACTTCTGATTGGTGAATGTCACAAAATCAAAATCAAAAGTCATTTATTCAAACTAGGCTGAGAATCAACACTTTTGGAACGTCAAAATTACGTAACACAGTCCCCCAAAACGCCCGCCCTTCGCCACTTCCTAGTGCTTTAGCTGGGGAGAAGAAGTGGTGCAACAAACTCCCCAGCAGCACAGCTGTCTGTTCAGTTAAAAAAAAAAAATTGCATCTATACAACACTGCGCATAATAATTTAGATACATTACGCAACACAAAACATTAAATTAAATTATTTGCTATAAGTAAGCTAGCACACGCCAATATACCAAAAAAAAATAAATCGAAAACTATACTCAAGCAGAAATAAACATACAAAATTAAAATCGTAAGCAGAACTTTATACCTAAATAAAGGCCTCCAGTAATAAAGGATGTGCGCATATAAGAAGATTGTAAATGAAGCCGAAACTCGAATTCACAAATGATAAACTAGGACCATCGAAGTAAAATAAACAAAGTTAATTACTAATAACAAAACAAAACCAAGGACAGCAAGACGACCAGTCACCACAAGCAGCACTCGTTCACGAGCATAACGCAGAGTTCAGCCATCACCCCCCTCGCCATATTTGAGGGAAGGAGGCAACCCGACCCCCGACGTTACCGCAAGCAGTGACACCTAAGGGAGCATGACGAACTTGCTGCCGGTTGCTCAGGCAAGAATAATATGATCAATTGTCGAGGTCACTAGCTAACCACATATTGCAATACCACTCATAAAAAAAACATTGTAATGAGTAGATTATGTCAATGATAAATAAAAATAAAATTAATAAAATTGAGTTTTTTAGTCAATGAAAATAAATATATGAACTCATATAATCTGTCAGAAGATAAGCTAATTCTGGAGAAAGAACATAAACATTGTCTTGAGTTAATCACAGCGACCAACTATTCTTATCGTTTAAGTAGTCGTTGATAGAATAGAAACGCATTGAAGGGCAAATATAGCAAAGAAGAGGGTAACTTGTTATAAAAGGATAAACCAAGCCCAACAAATGAGTTATGAACCTTATGAAGCCGGTGAAACGGAGCACGTAATTTATCCTTATTTCTGGTGTTAACATTGTGGATATCACTGTTTTTAGTGTATAAATGTATATTTTGTCTAATATATAAGATGTTGGCGAAGATGAATTGTGATGCCACCGTTAGAATACCAATATGTTTAAAAAAATCTTTCAGAGAAACTCTAGCACCTAGCTGGTAAATTGCTCGAACAGCTCGTTTTTGAAGTACAAATATATTTTGAATGCCAGCGGCTTTGTCCCAAAGCAGAATACCGTAGGACATAACGCTATGAAAATAACTAAAATAGACTAACCGAGCTGTATCAACGTCAGTGTATTGTCTTACTTTCCTGACGGCGTAAGCGGCTGAACTGAGCCTTCCCGCTAGGCTTGATATATGAGGGCCCCACTGAAGTTTGGCATCTACTGTTATGCCCAGAAAAACTGCCGAGTCTACAGTTTTAAGCACCTCTTTATCTAAGACGATGTTGGTTCCTAGATTTCTAACATTCGGTAAGGCAAACTTTATACATTTCGTTTTCTTGGCATTGAGAACTAAGTTATTTGTCGTAAACCAATCCGTAACCATTGAGAGTGCACTGTTTACGTCGTCAAAATCTTGTCTGTTCCTGTCTACTTTAAAAATAAGAGGTGTCATCTGCAAACAGTACAACGTCACAGATACCCTTTAAATAGAATGATAAGTCATTGATATACACTAAGAATAAAAATGGGCCCAGTATTGAGCCTTGAGGTACACCTAACTGAACTGGTAACCCGGAAGATTTCACACCATTAACATCTACACATTGAAACCTATTATGTAAATATGAATTTATTACTTTAGGAGCTTCGTTTTGGACACCGTAATGATGTAGTTTACGCAAAAGCGTGTCATGGTACACGCAATCAAAGGCTTTGGAGAGATCACAGAAAACTCTAATAGCATTTTGCGAGTTCTCCCATGCGTTAAATATATGTATCAGCAGAGCAACACCCGCATCTGTAGTCGAACGACCTTTTGTAAAGCCATATTGTTCATAATGAAGGAGGCCATTTAAATTAAAATGTCTTAGCAACTGCTTGAGTATTAACTTTTCAAATATTTTACTAAATGCAGGTAATATAGAAATAGGCCTAAAATTGCTAACGTCATTTTTGATACCTGATTTAAATAATGGTATGACTTTACTACTTTTCATGAGGTCAGGAAAAGTTCCTAAATCAACACATTTATTAAAAGTAACAGCTAAATAGGGGGCTACTATGTCTATTATATTACTTAACAGTTTAATGGAGATGCCCCAGTAATCACCAGTGTTTTTAGACTTAAGTGTGTTAAATACATTAACTACATCACGAGGTGTTATAATTATGTTCGAAGCTAAATAAGCGACCACATTTAGGCACACTACTATGCAAAAGGTTTTCAGCTTTAGACGGGGATGAATTTAAGGAGCGAGTCATAGTTATAGGTATGTTCGCAAAAAACTCATTAAATGCCTGAGCTACGTCAGCTGCGTTATTAACTAATTTGTTGTCTACCATAACTTCAAGCTGTTTTTCTTGTTTAACCGACTTACCCGTCTCATTGTTGATAATTTTCCAAGTGGTTTTTACTTTATTATTGGAATTTTTAATTGTATCGCTTAAAAATTTTGATTTAGCAAAAACACAAATATTCTTAAATAATTTTGAATAATTTTTGACATACTCTAGGAAAGCAGTATCAAACCTGTACTTTTTTAAAACTCGTATAGTCTCGCTCTACTTTTATAAATACCTGGAGTAGCCCATTGGTTAAAGCCAATGGAGGTGCCATAAATTTTAATGGTTTTGGTCTTGAAAGTAGATTGGTACTCTTTTTCCACAACATCAAAGAGGGCTCCATAGATTTCATTAGGGTTATCGTATTCTACTATAGATGGTCTAATTCTAAGAGCTATATTATTTTTAAACTTGTTGCAACGGCTAGCTGTATAGAGCCTTTTTTTTTTTTTTGTGGATGGGAAATCATCAAATAACTTCTCCCGCTCTGGGTGGAGCGGAAGGGCGTGTCAGACTTTTACTGACTAAAACCCACCCGTGTTCCTTCAGTTGCCTATGCCAGGGCCACGGTATCTTTTTCAAACAACCCGCGACCCCAGCGGCATCGGCCCTATTGGACCCCATCTTTTGCTGACATCTCTTTGAGGCGCGCGTGGAACACAACGCGCCGTCGACCCGGCCCTGGTCCTCACCGGACGGCGAGCTACCCACTACTCACCGCCCGCAAGCCCGCGCCTACGGTGGCCGGGAATCGGCTATCGATTCCCGCCGCCCAGGGCGTCTCCTGCGGCGACTGAGGGCGTGAGGCTGCCTCTCCCTCACGCGTTCCGCCTCCTCCTTCGCGAGCATTACCGCTTCGCAGAAGGAGGTGACGGCCTCCCATGCACTCTCGCTCCGCACCATGGCCTGGACCAGGCTCGGACGCGATAGATCGCCGCCGCCGATCGCCTCCGTGAGAACACGGCGGTGCTCTGCCCAAGCCGGGCAGACCTCCACTGTATGCTCCACCGTGTCCTCTGGGCGATCCACAATGGTGACACCCGGGCGTTTCCTCCCGCCTTATCCGAAACAGGAACCTCCCGAAACAACCGTGTCCGGTGAGGACCTGCGTCAGGCGGAAGGTGAGGACGCCGTGGCGCCTCTCTAACCACTCCTCAAAGAGGGGACTTATTGCCGCAATTGTGGCGTGCCCAGCGCTGGGCTGCGACAGTCGCACTCTCCATGTCGCCATGAGATCCCGCCGGAGCTCTGTCCGCTGCACCGTGATTTCTCGCGGCAGCGGAGTTACGCCCCGGCGTTTCGCCTCCTCGCGCCACTCCCACACGTGCGCGAGGACTTTCGCCTCCAGATCCCACGGCGGCAATCCGGCAAGGAGGCTCGCCGCCTCACCGGAGACCGTGCGGTAACCCCGGACTAGCCGAATGGCCATGACCCTCTGGGACGCGTTCAACCGGCGGACTGGCCGCAGCCTCAGGGAACGCGCCCACACCGGTGCCCCGTAAAGGGCCATGGACCGCACGACCCCCGCGTAAAGCCTCCGGCAGGAGGCGTTTGGACCACCTAGATTGGGCAGGAGCCACTTCAAGGCAGCCCCAGCCCGCTCCAGTCTGGGAGCCAAACGTCGGCAATGCTCCACGAAGTTCCACCGGCTGTCGAGGACGAGTCCCAGGTACTTCATCGTCGACTCGACTCCAATGCGAACCCCTCCTACCGTTATTTGGGAACCCGACGGTGGCGCATTCCGAGGACCATGAAAACACATGGCCTCGGACTTGTGCAGGGCCACCTCGAGTCCCAACTGCCGGATCCTCGCAACGACTATCGCAACCCCGCGTGTCGCTAATTCAGCCGCCGCCTGGTGCGACCTCCCCTGCGCCAGGACCAGCGTGTCGTCAGCGTAACATACCACGCTGACGCCGCTAGGGAGGTCGGCGCGCAGCACCCAGTCGTACCCGATGTCCCACAAATGCGGCCCCAGGACCGATCCCTGTGGGACACCGCACGACATCTCTCGCCGGTTCCACTCTCCCTGATGACCGGGGTAGATGACGGCCCTATCCGTCAAATAGGCCTCAACCACTCGACAGAGGAGCTGTATAGGGCCTGCATTCTATTTTATGCGGCTTTTTATGTAATGGCATAGGGAAGCTAGCTAATAAACCACAGTGGTCAGAAGTTAAATCACTTAGCACTAATTTATTTATGGCATCACAATCACTAAATATATTATCAAGACATGTTGACGAAGACGCCGTGATCCTAGTAGGTTCAAAATTAAGTTAATTAAATTATAAGACCTTAACAGATTGAGAAGTCTAATACTTAATGGAGTAACATCTAAAACATTAATATTAAAATCTCCACATAAAATTATACTTTTATTACTAGATTTTAACCTATTGAGTGAATCCTCCATTACCGATTCAAAACTGAAAAAATCCGCAGAGGGGGGTCGATAGACGCAAATTATAACGTATCGCTCGAGTTCAACACAAGACAACTCAATAGTGCGCTCGATAGAAAGATTAACTAAATCTAAACGTTGTTTACATTTCAACTTGTTTGAAACAAGAACTAAAGACCCACCGACATGACATACAATGACATGCCATCGACTTGCATAGTTTTGTAAAAGCTACAGGCATGTGTATTCCCGCCTATAATGAATTAAAATAAACATACAATAATAATAATAATAACCTGGGACATTATTCACACACGGTCATCTGATCCCAAACTAAGCAGAGCTTGTACTATGGAAACCAGATAACTGATATACTAAATATACTACTTTGTTTTTGGAAATGGAAATTAAACTAACCTACACTGGAAATAAGTTCCACAATCTCAAAGGAAGATTTACCAAATTAAAATGGCTGACAAAGACAAACTATAAATATTACTGTAACACGAAATTAAACTAACATTAATATCTTCACTCGGCTCTGGTCTTCCTGAAAATTGCATTTAAATGAATCAAAGAACATCTATGATTGACGATACTTAGTACGTCTGTCGCACCCAGGACAGCCCAGCCAAGGTTTTCGTTAAGTTTACGCCAGTATAAAAATACTGGTAGACGCGTCTTTTTTGCTGATTCCGAATAGATATGTAAATAACTCTATTTCGAAAAAAATGTCAGATACGTTTTTTTCCTCATGACGGCAGTGTAATGTTCCAACTGTTTGGACACAGGCCTCTTCTCGGTGAGAGGGAGAGGGTCCCGTGCGGGTTGGTAGATATCACATGTCTTAGAATTTTTTGATTCTAGGACATACCAGTTTCCTCACGACGTTTTCCTTCATCGTTTTGAGAGCAGTGGTGATGAAAGAATTTACACAAAGTAAAGCGCCTGTCTGGGTTCGAACCTACGACCTACAACTCTGTACATCACGGCCGTTACCTCTGGGACACCACTGGCTGAGTACCACCACCTGTTCACCACGATATGGATTATTCAAAAATCTTTACTTTTTCTTTTTTTTTTTTTTATTAGTGATGGGTTTGCTCTTGACTCTAGTCTAGGTCAGAGGTGACAGAGACAAAGTCGACGATGGAGTGAGCTTACCCAGAAGAAGCCTGTTCACTCTCACTTTGAAGAGATTAGGGTTGTATACGTTCGGAAACACAGACGCAGGTAGTGAGTTCCACTCTTTTGCTGTGCGCATTATAAAAGACATTTGGAATCGCTTAGTGCGAATTGGTGGAATAGCAACCAGGTAGGGATGGTAACTGGCAGTGCGTCTAGATGTCCGGTGGTAGAAGGGAGCCGGTGGAATGAGGTCGTGGAGTTCTCGGGCACACTCTCCGAAGTACAATCTGTAGAAGACCGACAAGCAGGCAACCTTGCGGCGATGAGCCAAGCTATGAAACTTGGCATCCACCAGTTTTACGTCGCCAATGAGCCTCTTAGCTCTGCGTTCCACCGAGTCAAGCGCGGCTAGTTGGTACTTAGCTGATCCATCCCAAAGGTGACTGCAATACTCCATGCAGGATCGGACTTGCGCTTTGTAAAGGGTTAAAAGCTGTCCAGGCGTAAAGTATCGCTTCACCCTATTTAGGATGCCCAGTTTCTTGGCCGCAGTTTGGGCCAGTTTCTTATATAATACAGTAAATGACGGTGACGATGAAGGAAAACTTCGTAAGGAAACCTGCACCCTAATTGAGTAACACACTTTGAATCGGAGTTTGAAGGATATTGCTGATCCATTGCTTCATAGGTTTGAAACACTGAAGTTGCCGACATCACTCCCGCAACTCACGAAAATGGCTGACCTCTTACTTTGCGCTGATTGGTTGTCGCGGATGTGCTTGACTTTGATAAACATATGGCAATCTGCATACCAGGATATGAAAGAAATTATCGATTTCAACCGTTATTTTAGTAGTGTTTTGACTTACCTTGATTTGGAAAACATAAAAATATGCATTTTTTAATTTCAACTTTGACCCCTTTCACAATTCAGTTCAATTTCGAGTAAGGGTGTGATTTACCAGGTTTTGATATTTAACTACACATCTATTCTACCAACATACAAAACAAGAGCACCTGTCCTCTGCCTCTCAAAGTTATCTCTTTCAATTTGTGTCATTCTTTCAATGGAAGGCGATCTTTCAATCCTTCCAACGGTAGGACGGTTCAATCTCTTGCTGAGTCGTGCTGTTCTGTCTACATTGTCATTTATCACGAATACTTTTTGCAGGTCTTCGCCAGCCCAGTACTCGTCTTCATCTGAATCTGTCTGTTTTGGTGTAAAGGGTGGTGAAGAACTATGGTGTGTGATATTAATATGTCGTAACCAACTACTTTAATTAGCCGTTTAGCTAACCGCCTAGCCTTTTAACTAAACGGCGGCCGTTCAACTAGCGGCCTGAATTATATTCAATTATAGGTCAGATTGGAACTGTAACCAACCACGCGCAAGTCGAATTGGTTGCAGTCACTAAGCCAGGGCAGGGCAGGGTACTGTGACCAATCGCGCGCGAGCCGAGTGAGCGGAGCGAGCGGTGCCGCGGCAGCGGCCGCTGAGCACTACCTACTTCTAAAGACTAATTAAACCAGTTGAGTGTGACATATGTATATACCAAACACCAATATTTTCATCTTATGTAGCGATTTTAGTGACAACTTTGAAGGAAAAATTCTGAATTTTCTAAGTATAAGGGATGATGGAGTATATATAGGGTGACTGGTAATTGGTGACCGATACATAAACACATGATTGTACTCATGATAACAAAAAACTTTTACTATAGGACCAAACCTGAAATCGCGAAAAAAATCAGCTGTCCTAAACAGCAGATTTTTTTTTCCCAATTTCAGTCTGGTCCCATAGTAAAAGTTGTTTTTAATGATGAGTTCAATGACCCCTTAAAATGTTGCCAATGTTTACACTTACACCCTGTATAAATAACTATAATATAACTATACATAACTATAATTTACTCAAACTAAGAATTCTAATAGGTACAGTTTTACAAAATAAGTACTATTATCTACAATCGTGTACCTAGGTAAACACTGCTTTACTCGATAGGTTATAAAAGCCAGTGTTAAACATGCAAGAGCTTACGATGCTTGCTAAAATCTAAACTTGGGAATAAGATTTAAAAGGCAAATGATAGTCGCTCGCTCCGTGGAAAATACTGTGGTCGTTGGTGGTGTTACATCGTTTGTTCACCGCACCAGGAACGGGATGGGCTTATTCCGTTTGGCCACCCTAGGTTGAATAATCGGAATTGCGGAAACGCGTGGTCATCTGTATAATCGGAATTCCGACTTTTTACCCAAAGTACAGTCCTCATCATAGAAATATCTTTCTTATATCTATGGTCATCATCAACAATAGTATTGTACAACAGTAATATTGTATACTACTACATTCTAATAAATTAATACACTCTAATAAAATAATAAAAGTATTAATTAATTTTTAATAACCACAAACTTAAGCAAAAATCATACTTATTACGTATTGCATTCAAATCAAATAAAACTTCTTTGTTTTAAATAATATGAATAAACAATTTATACATTCTGCATAAATGTCCAGGAAATGAGCAACCCTAATTTCATTATTCAGTAGACGTAATTGTGTATCCGGCACGCTAATTGCGTAACGCAAGTTGTGTCAGAAAGCTTTTTATACCGTTAACGATTAAATATTGAGGACAAAACGGCTTGGGATTGAGATGCTCCCAATTTTTCTTTTTTATTTTTGCATACAGAATGTTGACATGAGTATTTACTTTGTAAAGTATTATATTATTTTAATTATTGTGAATGTAAAGACTATGTGGGCCATTGCTGTTTTGTTTGTATTATTTTTCTCTTAGTTATTTTTAATCATGGTCTGGCAGTTTGAGTAATTTATGCGGCCTACTCAAATGTCATTTCTTTGGTATTGATCATCGAACCGTTGAGCTCCGTTGAGCTACGCGATTACTGACAAATGCGTGCACTGAATAGACAGGTCCTCTCAATCTGTGTGGTTCTTAGCTCAAAAGATCATTTCAGACACCAATCTACATGGTCTTCACATGAATTGACTAAGATTATGTCTGGACTTTATAAGAGACTGTGACCTCTGAGTTTGTTTCAGCCTTTCTTCTCAGAGTAGTCAGATAAGAAACGCCGACCTCATCTAGTTTTAAAAATAACATGATTGACGTGTAAAAGTGTTTGTACAAAACTACTTACAGAAATAAAATCATTTATCACTAACAATCTGAATTTAAATCATTTTGAAGCAAATTGCTAATCCATCATATGTTTGTAAATTTTCTCTGCTCAACAACGTAATAACGCAATGAATGTTGTTGAACTGTCAAAATAAAACCGATTCCGATTTATAGTGTGTTACGCAATTAGGGTACTGGATAAATTCGTCTCTTTAATGTACATTTGCAATCGTTTTCTTTATGTATTTGCTACAACTACAACAGACGTATTAGCGAAAAACTGGGCGTTTTTTACAAGCATTCCAAAAACTTTACTAAGGATGTTTGTCCTCAACTTCATTTGAAATCGTTTTATGCCAAGATTCACTGGCCTGTTGGTCTAGTGGTTAGTGGCCCTGACTGCTATGCCGGAGGTCGTGGGTTCGATTCCCACCCAGGACAAATGTTTGTGTGATGAGCATGATCATTTAATCTGTGTCTGGGTGTAATTTATCTATATATGTATGTATTTAGAAATATATAAGTATGTTTATCAGTTGTCTAGTACTCATAACACAAGCTCTGCTTAGCTTGAGGCTAGACGGCGTTGTGTGATAGTTGTGGAATATTATTATTATCTCCTTTATTTATTTTTTAAACTTATTTTATTACATTTTTAAATATTTTTATAAAAACATAAAAAAAAAACATTTAAAAATATAAAAAATAGTGATCCGCCGGTAGCGGGTGCAGGGTCCAAGCTACCGGTGGTTAGGGCCCCAGAGACAGGAACCTCCTCACAATACGCGCCGTATCAAGGAGGACTGCCTTCTGAATCAGGCCCTTCACCCAGCCACCCAACGAGAGCCTCTTGAGATGTTGGTCGAGGCTCTTAGCGATAAGGCCATTGACCGTAACGACTATCGGCACAATGATTGCCGAGTCCACATTCCACATAGCGACAACCTCGTGGGCTAAGTCGAGATACTTCAATTGTTTCTCCTTCTCAGCCTTCACGAGGTTCTCGTCATGCGGGATAGTGACATCGATTATCATTGTGCGGCGCACTGATCGATCTATTACCACTATATCAGGCTTATTGGCTACAATAGTCCTGTCAGTGATAATAGATCGATCCCAGTATAACGTGACATGGTCATTCTCGAGAACTGGGTCGGGCACATACCTGTAATACGGTACCTCAGAGTCCACAAGGCCGTATTTCAGAGCAAGTTGCTGATGGATAATCCTGGCTACTTGATTATGCCTGTGCAAATACTCGCCGTTAGCTAAACGAGAACACCCAGAAGTAATATGTCTGATAGACTCACCGGGACAATGGCATGCCCGACATATGTCGATCGTCCCGTCTTTCATTATATACTTCCGGTAGTTATTCGTTAGCATAACTTCATCCATAATTGCACAGACTGAACCTTCGGTTTCCCCAAAGAGGTCACCGAAGCGTAGCCAGGCCACGGACGCTAAGAAATCTACGTCGGGCCCATGAAGGGCCCGGAAAAAGCGTCCGTGAAGCTCCTTGCTTTGCCATACTTCCTTGCGGTCGTTGGTACTAAGCACCATAGGTTTGCGCCAGTTCTCTTTAGCCAAGGACAACGGGGTGAGTCCCTTGTCCACTGCAACCACATCTCGGTGCATATCCACGTCAGCCTTGAGAAAATATTCTCTGAGACTGCACACCTCGCGGTTGTGGAGGGTCTTAGCATTTAAAAAACCTCGACCCCCGCACTTCCGCGGAATGTACAGCCTCATGACAGACGAACGTGGGTGATGCATCCGGTTTGCGGTCAACAGTGACCGGACTCTCCTATCCAGGGCATCTAGTTCCGTCTGGGTCCACTTTAGTATGCCAAAGGAGTACATTAGGACCGGCATGACCCAACCGTTAAAGGCGCGCACCTTGTTGCCGCCTGACAAAGAACTATTAAGTACCTTTTTCAGGCGACCGAAGAAGCGCTCCTGCAACGATTGTTTCACGTCAGGTCCGTTAATGCCTAACCCCTCTGACATACCCAGGTATTTGTAGGTATCAGTTGCGGAGAGTGATCTCAGGTTTATAGAATCTGAGAGTTGTAGTCCCTCAGATTCCACAATCCCGCCCCGCTTTACATGCATGACTGCACATTTATCTACACCAAATTCCATCCTGATGGAATCACTAAAAGTTTTAGTTACTTTTAGTGACTCCAGCAGTTGCAATTTGTTGCTGGCAAACAGTTTCAAATCATCCATATAAAGCAGGTGGGATATTACCTGACCCCCTCTCCGCAAAGGACAGCCCAGCCCTGTACCCTCCAGCAGAGTGCTAAGAGGGTTCAAGGCTAAACAAAACCACAGTGGACTCAGACTGTCGCCCTGGAATATTCCCCGTTTAATCCTAATAGGTTCGTTGCTCCCCTGAATTTGTCGGCATCCTGGATAGCGAAGAACCGTCCTCCACTGCCCCATACACGTCGTTAGGAAGGTGCTTAGAGTTGTATCAATTTTGTACAACTCTAACACCCTCAAGAGCCATGTATGCGGCACCGAATCAAAGGCCTTCTTATAGTCTATCCAACATGTCGACAAATCCTTTCGGGATCGACGGACCTGTTGGCTTATGGCCATGTCAATGAGGAGTAGCTCCTTGGTGCCGCGGGACCCATTCCTACATCCATTTTGAGAGACAGACATAATAGAATTCTTTTCTAAATGAGAATTAATTTTCTCTCTCAAAATGGATGTAAGAAGTTTATAGACCGTCGGCAAACAAGTGATCGGCCTATAATTTTTGGGTTCCGTGGCATCACCTGACTTATGGAGCAGGTGGGTAACTCCTGTTGTAAAGAGCTGTGGCAGCGACCCAGACTCTAAGGCCGACTGGAATTGCGATGCTAAGCACGCGTGTGAACTTTGCAGCCATTTAAGCCAAAAATTGTGCAGTCCGTCCGGTCCCGGAGATTTCCAGTTCGGTATCGGGCGGGCTGCACTGGCTACATCGGAGGAAGTAATTATTACTTCCTCCATCTGTGGTATGGCGTCACACACGCGCTCAACATCCCGCATCCATTCAGCCTCAGTATGACAGACGGGCACCGACCAGATGTTGCGCCAGAATGTGCTAGTGGCATCATCATCCGGGCGGCATACGTCTGCCACATTTTGCTCAGGTCGCTCCCATGCTCTATACACCCACCTTTGATCACGCTGGAATATGCGATTCTGGGTATACCGCTCAACCCGTCGCTTATACCTACGGATACGGCTTGCCCATGCACAGACCTTCTGCTTCAGGAAGTCAATGCGCTCTGTGACACGGGACATATATTCTTGAGGACTGATTCCAGTCCCCGAGAACGCCCGCCTCACAAAGCGCATCACTCTAGGGCGAGTATTGCCCTCCCTGAAGCAGTATAGTTTGCCGATGAGCACCCTGGTCCCCTCGATACGCTGCTCGATCCTGCACTGCCAGGCTGGAACAGCGGGTTTTGGTCGTGTAGCTATGTCACAATTTGGAAATTTGACATTGGCTACACGACACGCCGCAATCGCCGCGCAATACAAGATCGAGTGCGTATCTACGAGATCTTCGCTGCTTTCAAAATAAAAACCAAGCAGCGAATCCAAGGCACACACCATCGCCCTATTCGTTCTGTGCATAGGCAAGCGAGGTAAATGTGGTCTAAGTTGGACAGGGGCAGTTCTAAACTCCCGAATCGCATCCTCCAGCGCGCTCCTCAATCGTTCGTTACACTGGCTACTTACCGTAACAATCTCCTCGCCCCCCTCCTCATCATTAACATAAGACCGCGGTTGGGTTATGTCACTGACTAGAGGTTGCACCGCGGTCTGTGACGGGACAGGGACGATACGATTGCTCAGTACCTCTGAGCGCAGCCTATCAAGCGCGGCGTCGTCCAATCTGTGATTCCGTTGGATAACCCGCACCTGATCCGAAAGTCGTTGGGCCGAGACGTTGATGGCTGGTTGAAGCGCCTGGAACAGAGACAGCATCCTATCGCGGTACGCAGTGAGGTTAGTTCCCCCCTCTGTAGCCCCGTAATATGCGCGCATGACGTTCTCATTCATTTGTTGAGTCCATTTCATGCGCTGCACACAACCACCGGCAGCGGGGACCCGGCTCGGGGCTGGATGGCCCCTAAGTCCCAAGCTTCTCGGTGGCCGGCCTCTCCCCTGCCGACGTACAGGTGTTGGCGACGTCGGCGGGGAAAAATACTCGTCGCTCGAGCTCGACGCAACTGCCACGGCCGGTGTCACAGCACTCTCGATGGGGCTGGGTACCGACGGCGGCGGGGCGGAGCTGAGCGACGAGTCCGGAGGTAGCAGGCGTGCGCGGCGAGCTGCTGATCTCGTCAACATTTGCATTTAATTTTCATGAGTTTCTCGTTCCTTGTTCTGCTTTATTTTCTTGTTGTTTTATCGGAGGTGACATTATTATTATTATTATTATTATTATTATTCCAATGAATTTGTAGTTTTGTGAGGCACTCCGAATAAATTCCAAAGAGCCACATCATTTTCATCCTTGAGCCATCTTTTCATAGTATGCCACAAATGCAATCATATTAAATCAGTATTAAAAAACCATTTCCCAAACAAGCAGCCTTCATTAACCAAGTTGACTGTACACAACCGAGGGATAAAATCAGAAGAAAAATAATATACGAATTCCGCTTATCCACCCCCGGTGGCAGTTTTAGGGTGGCCAAACGGAATAAGCCACGGGACGTCAACGAGAAAACAGATGGCGACGTCGAAGTACCGACAGTACATATACTATGACTGAATAATCTCGTTCGTTCGTTCTCGTTCGTTCCCTTTCCCGGTGCGGTGGACAAACAATCTTAATCTCTAAACATCACTTCGAAATTCAAACGGTGTCGTACAACGGATCAGTCATGGCGGTTTCGCTGCTATGGTTTCGCGGCGGAGGTGTGATACCTGCCTCATAACCATGGGAGTTCTTTCCGAAACTCGATTTATCATTAAATAGACGCCGGGTACTACAGTTTAGGGCCGATTTTTTGATCCGTAGTTAATAAACCAATAGATAAACATAGTAACTAATGGTTGAATTTTGGCTAATGCTATGTTATGCTATTAGTTACTCGTACTATTATTTTTTTTTAATATGAATTAGCTAACATGAATACATTCATGTTTAGCCTTTCATATTTAGCCAAAATTCAACCATTAGTTACTATGTTTAACCATTGGTTTAGTTAACTACGGATCAAAAAACCGGCCCTTAGGGAGTTTTGTTCTCTCTAAACATCATTTCAGAATTCGAACGGTGTCTCGTAGTGAATCCGCGATGATTTACTTTAAAAACAAATGAGTTCGATTTCGAATTATGTGCGCTCACTTGAGTGAGGTTCCAAGTGAGCTTTACAGAATAATACGAATTCTTCTGACTACTTAGCAGTGATTAGACTACCTACATAGTTTAGACGATTCCTAGGTACTTATGAAATGAAAAGATAAAGATTACGCAATAATTAAAGGAGATTTAATACTGAATGAAAATTGTCATGGTATGGGCCTGTGATGCGGAGGAATGAAGAAAATGTCGTGATGAATGTTTTTAGTATGGATGTCGATGGCTACACGAGTAGAGGAAGACCACAAGACCAAAGAAACAATGGATGGACTGTGTGAAAGTTAATATGGCTAGAAAGGGAGTGACTACCAGGGCCTCAAGTTTGCTATTACAATAGTGTCAGAATGGTCTGTCATTGATTTCATAATTGTTGATTTTGACAAGTTTTATAATCTACTAATATAATGGCGTCATACCAATGATCGACCATTATGAATTTAGCAGATTACGAACTTTTAGCAAAATGACAATGGGATCGTGTTGGAATGACGAATTTATAAAAAATAGCAGATTTGGGGCCCAGGATGACGACTAATAGAGGATTATGGAAAAAAGGTACATGTTGCGCCGACCCCAAATAAATTGGGATAAGTGCTGGCAGGAGAATGATGATGAATTTTGAATGAAAGTAAAATTATAAGTTTTAGAACTTACGGTAAGCTTGGCAAAATCCTACAAACAATAGAAAAATTAGTACAAGAAAAAACCGCCAAATGCGTGTCGGACCACGCACAATGAAGGGTTCCGTAGTTGGGATGAATTTATCCCAAGAACAAACATAACATTGTAGTTGAAAAACATGTTCCATCATATCATTCCAACTGCAAACGTAATTTTGTACGCACAGTATTGAGATATTTACTTACCATGTTATTTTAAGACCATAGACTTTGTCTAGGTTTTTCTGTAATCTATAATATAAGACCTATTTTTCATTTTAGGCTCAGTGGAAATATATCGTGAGAAATATCAAATCAATCTAATTTGATATTTCTCACGGTATAGTTTGCAAAACTTATTTTTATTTTCATAATTGCCGGCCCAAAAGGCCACCCTTATTCAAAATTCATTTATTTACGTTACATGTCCATGTTTGGGTATTATAAACTGACATGTGTAGGTACCAAGTTTCAACTTAATCGGTCAATTAGATTCCGAGCAAATTGGCAGTGACAGACGGCCAGACAGACACATGAGTGATCTTATAAGGGTTCTGTTTTTTTCCTAAACTAATTTAATTTCGAAAACCCTAGCTTTAAGCCTTATGTTACGTCTTATAAATATTATGCTATGCAAATAAATGAATATGAATATGCAACACTTGCATAGGAATACCTAAATATACAGGATGGTCCGTCATGATCTGTTGAGACAAATCGGAAACTTATTATAGGTAGAGAAAGATCTAAGGAACCATGTGGATGATTTTCACATTAACACGTAGGTAGGTATTCTATAACAGCTGATGCTGTGTCTGCGTCACAGTTTCAGATCTTAACATTCTTCGTAATAGGGATGATGACTAAAAAATGTTTTTTTGTCCGTCATGTAGATTATTAAAATATATTGGACACGTATTTTTTCTTTTTCGACGTAATCATAAGATTACGGCGATACATTGAGTTAAAATGTGGCATGACGTCACGTCTTTGTAGATTTTATACGTAGAAGTGACGTAGCAAGCCCCCACTCCCGAACTTTAATGCGAGTTATCTAAGTCATTTTTTATTAATATGATAAAGCAAAAAATACGTGTCTTATATTTTTTTATTATCTGACTGACGGACTAAATAGAATTTCTTTTTTTTTACCCAGGCATCATCCCTATTATTTGACTAGCTCCTGTCAACTTCAGCAGTGGTGCAGTGAGAGCAGAGGTGGCTGAGTAGACACAGCCGCGACTTACAAGTTGTAGGTTCGAACTCAGGCAGGCACTTTACATTGTGTAAATTATTTCATCACCACTGCTCTCAAAATGGTGAAGGAAGACATCGTGAGAAAACCGCCATATCCTAGAACTAAAAATTTGAAGACATGTGACATCTACCAACCGCACTGGGCCCGATTGGTGGATTACGGCCCCTCTCACAGAGAGGAGGCCTGTTTCTCGGCAGTGGGAACATTATACGCGAATTATGCTATTAACTTCTGCTAACATAAACGATTCACTTACTTCATCTGATTGGGTTGACTGTTCTTCTTCTTCATGCTGAGACTGCGGTTTTAACCCTAAAACATTAAAAGTTTATTAATATATTCAACTCTCCGAAAGTCTTACCAAGGGGTATCTTGTTACCCAAATACTGGGTTGTGGAGGTCAGAAAGGCCGTCGCTCAATGTAAAATACTGGAATTCATCTGCATTGGAAACCGACTCCAACATAGTTGGAAAAAGGCTAGGCAGATCATGAATAAAAAGTATAAATAAAGAAATTAGCTACCTTCCTTATACCCGTCGTGGTACTCCACGTTCTTGGAGGCATCCATGACAGCCAGATAGTGGTACATACTCAGGAACTCCTCAACAGGAATAGCTGCTGATCCTCCATCGGGCTCCTTGGTTAAAGACTCGCAGAGCAGAATCATTGTATGGGTCAGACACTGTGGATGATAATACCAGATTATAAAGGTTTTGTCTTATAGAGGTATGAAGAATAGGGTGTAAAGTTCATTCATCCTCCATAAAAAAGGAAGGATCCTCCGCCCAGACGGGTGTTGTATCTGGTGGGCTACTGCCCGTCGATTGATGTCGGGATGTTGTGTAGAGGGCGAATTTTTCAAGTGGGCGTGGATGGCCAAATTCGAAACTATGAGGAATAGCGAAAAGTATTCAAAGGAGTCTCCGGCTCGATTTTGATGAAAACTAAAACTGCATCATTGAATTTTTGAAATTCAATATCAAAGTTTAATAGGTAGGTAACATAAGAAAAATAAAAAAGTATTTTGTTAAAAATGAGCTCTTTCCTTTAGTTTGCCGTATGTCATTACTTCCCAGAATTCGATCCTTATTAGCGGCACTATCGAATGGTGTAATATTACAGTGTGTTTTTGTTTTCAAAATCAACGGGTCCGATTCCTAGCTAGAAATAATGAATTTTCAAAAATCAAATGACGCTGTCTTAGTTTTCATCAAAATCCAGCCCAAGACTTCTTTGAGTACTTTTCGCTAGCATGTGGCATTGTAGATGCCGCTACAGTCTCTTTCCTAACTTTGCTGATGTCATGTCATCTATGCATCCAACCCCGGCTTGCAGACATAGCTTCAAATAACTAAAAAGCCGCAAGATGTGGCATGGGTATATTTGGGAATATATGCAAAGTTTGAACACAACATTTTGATCTTTGCAGTCATGTCTTATGGCTGCTTTTCACAATTGGCGATAGTCGTTAATCGTGTGATCGTCTGTAATGAGCACGGTCATCATGCGAGCATCTACATGTTCGTCGTTGACCGTCCGTAGTCATTTGTTGAGCGGCAAGCATTCTAGATGGAAGTGGAGTCTATTGCTGCTGCTACCATTTATTTAATGTTGGTACAGCCCGCGGCACGTAAGTTGGCAAGAGTCGTTAGATGCGCAGAAGTCATTTTTTAGAACTCTTTGGTCGCGAGCGGGACGCGGGGAACGAGGTAGCATCGTTCCGAGCGCGCGATTGGTTGGTCAGTCGACCCTTGTCTCTCGCGTCGCGTCCACGTTCCATTCGCTCCCGAGTACACTTGCGTGCACTAAAATTGTAACATTTGTTTTTGTTGAGCTTTTGTTACAAGTTCTTGTTATTGTTTTCTTTGAATTTTTAAATTTAGATAATGCCACAAACAAATACCATTTTACGTAGACATGCCAGAAAATGGGTTTATGATGTGTACTGTTACATATTTTGACGAATTATGCGAACATAAATGTACTGAACTGCTGATTTTTTTTTCGCGATTTCAGGTTTGGTCCCATAGTAAAAGTTGTTCATAATGATGAGTACAATGACCTCTTAAGACGTTGTTGGTGTTTTACAAATAACCCTGTATATTTTATTTATTACTCCTAATATACTTCACGAATTCTTCTCCTTTCTTTAACTTTCTTCTAAATAGTTATGTTTAAAAATAAATTATGGTAATAACCACAGAATAATGACAAGCAATAAAAGTGACCATTTTTTTGTTGCAATAAGTATAGCATGCGCGAACTTACCCCCACTACGCCAAAACCTTGCCAACTTACGTGCCGCGGGCTGTATACAACCATAGCCAGTAGCCATTATTATCGTAGTAAAACTAGCTCAAGACGGCGCACGAACGTATTCACGGCTTCGCTGTCCTCCGGTGAATGAATGATCGGCGATCGTGTGGGCACGTGTACGCAACTAGCCGAAATTCTCTTTATTGCGTGCCCGAAAAACCGACCACTCACGGATCACCGCGATCATATAGCGAGCAGAGACGATGATCGGCGACTACAGACGAGTAAGCCCTCCACACAATCGTGCTCGTATATGATCGCCGATTGTGAAGAGGTTCCATTACAGCTCTCTCTCTTTCCCATTATATTGTGACAGTTTCTTATCGTCGGGCGTCTGTCGTTTCTATAAAAAAATACCGCCCTTATGCGCAGCATAACTTCTTCTTCCAAAAATATCTATCAGCCGTTATCTCAGTATTTCTGTCGCAGCAAAGAAGTAGTGCTCGTCGGCTGCTGCCGCGGCACCGCTCGCTTCGCTCGCTCGGCTCGCACGCGGTTGGTCACAGTTATAACCTAAACTAACCCATTTAGTCGGGGTGCCCGGACTTAATTACTGCGACCAATCCGGCTCGCGCGTGGTTGATCACAGTTCCAACCTAACCTATAATTGAATATCATTCAGGCCGCTAGTTGAACGGCCGCCGTTTAGTTAAAAGGCTAGACGGTTAACTAAACGGCTAATTAAACCAGTTGGCTGCGACTTTTCCATCCTTTCTAATCATATCATCTTTCACATAGTTAAAACAATCCATCGATCGTTGATTTGGTCTTCCCTACTCTTACCTTCAATCTATGACTCAAAATAGGAACCTCAAAAAATAAAACATTGGTCTAAACTAAAGTAAAGGTTCCCAACGGGGGCGGTACTGCGCCCTGGCGCTGGAGCTGGAGCTGTTCGTGGGGGCGATAGCGGGTTCAAAGGCAAAATCACATGACCAGGAGTAGCAAGATTACAAAGAGCGAGAATTAATTTTTAATATTTTTTCTTGTAAAGGTAAGTCCATAAAATGTTGGGAACCTATGGTCTAAAGAAACCAACCTTAGTCAGCATCCCTCCAGCGACCGCCAAGAAATGGAAGAAAGGCACTACCTCCGCTCGAAGGTACACCTCACAGAGACACAAGATTCTCTTCAGTTCCACACGATCCAGGCAAAATCCTTGCCACGCTCGCTTTAATATAAATATCGGGATTTCTGTCATGCCGTAGAGCTGTGGAAAAGGTGATAATTTAATTGATAAACATATATGTATATAACCTAATACCATTAAAAGACACCGGTCTAGATTCTGGAGAAAGAATTTAAGAATGGAACAATCCCAATAACACTAACAATCCCGTGCTCAACCCGAACAAAATCAAAAAAGTCATATGCTTGCAACCACCAGCCAAACGAGGCGATACCTCTTTAGATTAACACAGAATAGAATATGTTATCTTTATTTTGTATAAAATATGGTACATAAAAGGCCGAAATAGCACATTACTGGTGCCCTGAGATATTGAGGCGTGGTCTGGATAGGTTCCATCAAAACTGGAAAGAGGATGCACGAGCTAGCGAAAGAGGAAAGATGGAAGGAGTGGAGGGAGGCCTTTGACAAAAAAGGTCCTAAATATAATTAGTTCCACATATTTTGAAATAAAATTATGAACTACAAGTCTAAGTCACAAATCAAATCAAATCAAATTATTTATTTGCTAGAATGCAAGTGGGTGAATATTCGACCTTTTAACCGCCGTCATTACCTTCCGCCAAAAGTTGATGAAGGAGAATATCGTTAATGAAATATTTCATCAATTCCCAGAATCTGCTTAAGGACCAGAATCAGGAATTGCTGAAATATTTCATTAAATATATATTCTCTTTCATCAACTTTTGGCGGAAGGTAATGACGGCGGTTAAAAGGTCGAATATTCACCCAAGTATACAAATAAGGTCGTGAAGAATTTAAGTTGAGCCATACATTCTGCCCAAGATTTGACATATACAGATTAATAGTTCATTGCGATTTAAATTAATTCAGTCAAGATACAATTATATAAACATAGCAGTCAGATCACAATATCAAAATACAATTAAAATCAATTCGGCCAAAATGCAATTAATAAAAGCATAATAGTCAAAATAAGATCAAAATGTCAAAATACAAGTAAAATTTCATATAAAATACAATCAAAAGGGTAATTTTAGTCGATATTACCTGACAAGCCAGCGCCTTCAGACAGCCGCTGGTGAGCCCCCCCTTAGTGCTGTAGATAGGGTACTCCAGCCTCAGTGTGACGGGTGGAGGCCTATGTCCCTGCAGACGGAACATTAGATGTTGAATATTACCTGACAAGCCAGCGCCTTCAGACAGCCCCTGGTGAGTCCCCCCTCAGTGCTGTAGATAGGGTACTCCAGCCTCAGTGTGACGGGCGGAAGCCTGTGTCCCAGCAGAGGGAACATTAGATGTTGAATATTACCTGACGAGCCAGCGCCTTCAGAAAGCCCCCCTGGTGAGCCCCCCCTCAGTGCTGTAGATAGGGTACTCCAGCCTCAGTGTGACGGACGAAAGCCTGTGTCCCAGCAGAGGGAACATTAGAGGTTGAATAATACCTGACGAGCCAGCGCCTTCAGACAGCCCCTGGTGAGTCCCCCCTCAGTGCTGTAGATAGGGTACTCCAGCCTCTGTTTGACGGGCGGAAGCCTGTGTCCCACCAGAGGGAACATTAGAGGTTGAATAATACCTGACGAGCCAGCGCCTTCAGACAGCCCCTGGTGAGTCCCCCCTCAGTGCTGTAGATAGGGTACTCCAGCCTCTGTTTGACGGGCGGAAGCCTGTGTCGCACCAGAGGGAACATTAGAGGTTGAATAATACCTGACGAGCCAGCGCCTTCAGACAGCCCCTGGTGAGTCCCCCCTCAGTGCTGTAGATAGGGTACTCCAGCCTCTGTTTGACGGGCAGAAGCCTGTGTCGCACCAGAGGGAACATTAGAGGTTGAATAATACCTGACGAGCCAGCGCCTTCAGACAGCCCCTGGTGAGTCCCCCCTCAGTGCTGTAGATAGGGTACTCCAGCCTCTGTTTGACGGGCGGAAGCCTGTGTCCCACCAGAGGGAACATTAGAGGTTGAATAATACCTGACGAGCCAGCGCCTTCAGACAGCCCCTGGTGAGTCCCCCCTCAGTGCTGTAGATAGGGTACTCCAGCCTCTGTTTGACGGGCAGAAGCCTGTGTCGCACCAGAGGGAACATTAGAGGTTGAATAATACCTGACGAGCCAGCGCCTTCAGACAGCCCCTGGTGAGTCCCCCCTCAGTGCTGTAGATAGGGTACTCCAGCCTCTGTTTGACGGGCGGAAGCCTGTGTCCCAGCAGAGGGAACATTAGATGTTGAACATTTCCTGACAAGCCAGCGCCTTCAGACAGCCGCTGGTGAGCCCCCCCTCAGTGTTGTAGATAGGGTACTCCAGCCTCAGTCTGACGGTCGAAGGCCTGTGTCCCAGCAGAGGGAACATTAGAGGTTGAATATTACCTGACGAGCCAGCGCCTTCAGACAGCCCCTGGTGAGTCCCCTCTCAGTGCTGTAGATGGGGTACTCCAGCCTCTGTTTGACGGGCGGAAGCCTGTGTCCCAGCAGAGGGAACATTAGATGTTGAATATTACCTGACGAGCCAGCGCCATCAGACAGCCCCTGGTGAGTCCCCCCTCAGTGTTGTAGATAGGGGACTCCAGCCTCAGTGTGACGGGCGGAGGCCTGTGTCCCAGCAGAGGGAACATTAGAGGTTGAATATTACCTGACGAGCCAGCGCCTTCAGACAGCCGCTGGTGAGCCCCCCTCAGTGCTGTAGATAGGGTACTCCAGCCTCAATGTAACGGGCGGAGGCCTATGTCCCTGCAGACGGAACATTAGAGGTTGAATAATACCTGACGAGCCAGCGCCTTAAGACAGCCCCTGGTGAGTCCCCCCTCAGTGCTGTAGATGGGGTACTCCAGCCTCAGCTTGACGGGCGGAGGCCGGTGCTCCGCCAAAGCCTTGAAGTATTCGAACGACCAGCGGAGTAGGTCGTATGGTTGGGTTTTTATTGCGGCTGTTGAAAAACAGAGATAAAGTTAAGTACAGTACCTACGACAACGTTCAAGGTTCCATCGTTTAGTTTCGGAAAATCCAAACTTATAAGGGAGTGACGGAATAAGTGCGTCAATAAGTTAGGTGAGAATATAATGCACGGTTCCTATAAATAAAAACGAATCGTTTTGCTTACCAATGGTAGCTTTTTTATTGCCAAACTGGGTATATAAATAGATTCGTAAGCTAATTTTACCTGTGTAATAGCTACTCTCATATGGAGAGGGTCTACTATGCAAAGCTATGAGGTCTTTGCTTCATTATTGGTAAAGATACAAGAGTCTTAATTTCAACCAATAACGTTCCGTAAATTATAGGAATCGGCCATAAATCAATTTTTATTGGTCGATGTCATATTTTATTCGCTATATTTTGGTTTTTCTGAAGATAAACGATACAACCTTTGAACCTTGTCGTACTGTATTAGTTTTTTATTTCACCAAAAGTACACAATAATCTTTTAAGGTTAAATAATATGCGAATTAATATAATATTAATAATCTAATACTGTATTGCAACAAACAGTGCCAAAACCCCTCCGAAAACACGAATAAAGCCAGATTCATAAAGACTTAACCAATGACCGGGGATGGAAAACATCGGGTTATTCCGATCCGTCACCCTGCTTTGTCCCCTTAGAGGAACAGATCGGAAAGAAAGTTTGATCTGTCCCAGTGTTAACAACAAGCAAGCAACAAACAAGCAAATTCGATCTGTCCTCTCGTTGCTAACAGGGGCACAGATCATTTTTTTTCCGATCAGAAAGCAGGGTCACAGATCGGAATAATCCAAAACATCATCGTGGCGAGACTTGAATTTAACATAACCACACCTGGCCGGGATTTCCCAGATGTAGTCAGGGTTGTATACCATATCCACTTTTTGCAAGTTATGTTTAAGGGTTTTAAATTAGGGGTGCCAAAAAAAGTTATAAGCCGTTATTGTTGGTTCTACAATGATTTTCTATAATTAGATATCTAGTAAAATTTTCTTAAATATCGACGTTCGGTGCACTTTTTTTTTACCTGACAGCTTGTCCTCCTTGACTAAGGTCTCCTTTAAAGTTTTCCATCTCTCTCTGTCTCTCGCCCTCTGTATCCACTCTGGGCCTTTGCCATTAGCCGGGCACAAATCCAGGCCGTAACAGTCCAACATGAACATGGAGTCTAGCTTATTGGCGTTTTCAGACTACTACTAAGTCCAAACTTAGACGCCAACGCTCGTTCCTTCTTCTTTATGAGAAGAGGTCTTGGTCTGACATACAGATTGTTGTTTTAAAGCTTACCTTTACAATATCTCTTGAGTATGTATGGGTACTTCGGTGGTATTACGATCTGCTGGGAGCAGTACATCTGCTCGATAAGCTCCGGCATGTTGACGAGTTTGATTCAACTTTCTTTAACTGAAAAATATGACAGTTTACCCAAATTGCATGCTGAATTTCGTGAAGAATGAAGAACAGTTGGTATTTATTATACAGGGTTATTGGTAAAACACCAATAACCTCTTAAGGGGTCATTGTACTCATCATTATGAATAACTTTTACTATGGGACCAAACCAAGTCAAGGCAAGGCAAGGCAAGTCCGATCCTGCATGGAGTATTGCAGTCACCTTTGGGATGGATCAGCTAAGTACCAACTAGCCGCGCTTGACTCGGTGGAACGCAGAGCTAAGAGGCTCATTGGCGACGTAAAACTGGTGGATGCCAAGCTTCATAGCTTGGCTCATCGCCGCAAGGTTGCCTGCTTGTCGGTCTTCTACAGATTGTACTTCGGAGAGTGTGCCCGAGAACTCCACGACCTGATTCCACCGGCCCCCTTCTACCACCGGACATCTAGACACACTGCCAGTTACCATCCCTACCTGGTTGCTATTCCACCAATTCGCACTAAGCGCTTCCAAATGTCTTTTATAATGCGCACAGCAAAAGAGTGGAACTCACTAGCTGCGTCTGTGTTTCCGAACGTATACAACCCTAATCTCTTCAAAGTGAGAGTGAACAGGCTTCTTCTGGGTAAGCTCACTCCATCGTCGACTTTGTCTCTGTCACCTCTGACCTAGACTAGAGTCAAGAGCAAACCCATCACAAATAAAAAAAAAAACCTGAAATTGCGAAAAAAAAATCAGCTGTTCAGTACATTTATGTTCGCATTATTCCGTCAAACTTGCACACAAATCTTTCTATTTAAGTATATATCTATTCATACATGACATATACATATAACACAAAGTATAAAACTGTTTTACGTCCGTCACATCACCATCTCAAGTCCAGTTGAAAACCAGCGTCGGGCACTAGCTGCGCGGCAGTTTGCTGAACTGGGTCTATTTTGTACAGTAAGTACCTACTGCTTTCTTTAAATTTCTTTTTTTTAATTTTATAGGTTTTGCCTCTACCTAATTGCGATTTCAGACTTATATTAGATAAGACAGGCCAGATGGCGTGGTTGGTTAAGATACCGCCTGCCATGCCGCTGGTCGTGGGTTCGATTCCCATCCAGGACAAACATTTGTGTGCATGAACATGTCTGTTTGTCCTGAGTCTGGGTGTAATTATCTATATAAGTATGTATTTATAAAAAAAAAGTAGTGTATGTAGTTTATCAGTTATCTGGTTTCCATAGCACAAGCTCTGCTTAGTTTGGGATCAGATGACCGTGTGTGAATAATGTCCTAGGATATTATTATTTATTATTATTTATAATATCTTGACTCTAACCATTTTGTAAATTTAACTTGTCCTAAGTATCTAAAAGAGCCGGGTGATCTGTAACTCAGGACCCTCCTACCTCAGACACCTTTCTCTATTTAAGATTGTGCATTCTAATAACTTGTGCCTGTAATATGATGTTGAGATAAATAAAGATTTATGATTATGATTATGATTATTTGGTACAGCCGTGAGACACACATTTTATTGTCACATTTTTTTCTCTGTCTAGTTTTAAGATTTTTATTGTATAGAGTTAAGTTATTTTTTCTTTGTTTTTTTTTTTAATTTTATTATTATTATTATTTTTCTATTTGGTTGTTGTGTGCACTTATGGTATGTACCGAATAAACATGTTTTCTTTCTTTCTTTCTTTAATTCAAAAATTAAACAAAGTTCGTTTGTGCCTTCTACAGGTAGGTACTCGAATGAAAACGTAACCCGTTGGTACAGCGCCATCTAGCGGCAGTATTGTGAAACTTATGATATTTTTTTTTAGTTTTTTTTTTTTATTTCATGTTTTGTTTTTCTATGCAAGTTACTCGTTATAAACAAGCATAGTCATAGTCACTTTAAAGGATTAATGCTAAGGAGTATTTGGTACAAAATTATCCAAGACACACGTTCAACGACTATTACTGCTAAACTAATAAAATTATCTTAACTGCTATCATTTTTCTTTAAAGTTTATAAAATGCACTATCATCGTGAATTTTTCCAGATTTTTCAAACCAGCAGTTTAGGTTTTAGAAGGGAGGGAGTGGGAAAAAAAACGAAGGGGTGCCCCCATGAATTATTTTGGCGTTCTTATTCTAAGAAACTGAAAGACTTCGACCACTTTGACTTATAGAGTGGTGGAGAATAGTTATTAGTATAGTTCATAGCGGCCTCGCCAAAGCCGAGCAAGTTTCTTCCGAAGCAAGTTTTTTTATAAAAATGCGCGACAGCGTTTTCTTGATCTCGTGGATTAAACTATAGGTACTTACATAACATGAACAAGTCCTTTTTACAAAATTAAGATAAACTCATTTGACATGGTTAAGTTTAGTTATTAAATTGTATTATAGTCGGCGCACTTACCTTATTTTTCAATGGAGAATACACAGAATTTAGTGTTTAAAACTTACCAAATCCCACTTGAGTTCAAAGCTTGAGTTTATACAATGCGTTGCTATGGCAACTGTCACCAAAATACCAAATATGACAAGACTATTGACATTTGGTAACCAAGCTCACACACTATGGTAGCTGCTGGACACAGCCTACAATATTATCTACATACCTATTAATGCCTATATAGGCACTTGCCCCACCTCCGAGGAGGAAGCGAATAGCTATTATCAATAATTAACGCTGGCGAGTGCTCGTTTGTCGTAATGGCAAGAGCTAGATATCAAAGAAAGTACTCGCTCAGTGACGCTTGCTTGGCCTATACCTAACACGCGCTGACAGGCTCAGAATTAGTACATACAAATTCCTCTGCCTAGCCTTTTCCCAACTATGTTGAGCCCAGCATTCAGTCTAACCGATTGCAGCTGAATACCAGTATTTTACATGTAGAGACTGCCTATCGGACCTCCACAACCCAGGTACCGTGTAAGACTGGTTGTCAGATTTTCGGGCTTCTGACGATCCGTAACTGGCAAAGCTCTACGAATGACAGCCGGGACCAACGGCTTAACGTGCTTTCCGAGGCACGGAGGGGTCTTGTTATGTAATGGATCCATCCTCGGACTGGTCTCGGTAAGCGTTGCTTAACCTGGAAGGTCGACCCGTGCGGCTGTTGTTATTTAGCCACTAAATCTGCCTAGCCTTTTCCCAACTTTGTTGGGGTCGGCTTTCAGTCTAACTGGATGCAGCTGAATACCAGCATTCTACATGGAGCGACTGCCTATCTGACCTCCACGACCCAGTTACTGGGTAATACGATACCACTTGGTAAGAATGGTTGTCCGACAACGGCTTAACGTGCTTTCTGAGGCACGGAGGAGTCTCGGTATGAAAATATGGTCACCCATCCACAGACCAACCGCGGCAAGTTACACATAAATGTCAGCGTTCGCCAACTCGTCTTTAGTTGCTAGGTGTACTCGTACTCCCTTGTTAATCGGCGGCGGTGGGACATATCCTACCTTACCCTTGGGAGAGTAAGTAGGAGGGTAGGCAGAAACTATACAGAAAGCCACGTACAGTACGACAACGTTCAAAGGTTCCATCGTTAATCTTCGGGAAAACCGAAATATAGCGAATAAAATGTGACTATCTACCAGTAGAAATTGATTTATATTCCCACCTAAATTATTATAGGTTGATGCACAAATGGGGAAGAGAGTAGAGACCTGTCAAATTAGCTCCGCGTAGATGGCACTAACTGTTTGTTACTTTTATTTAGCTGTCAATGGAGTTACTTGCTAAAAATTTGTCGCGAGATGGTGCTAAGAATTTTTTCTTTTCCCCGATTGGTCTGTTTCTCTTCAATATGACTTTGACAAGTGACAAACACACAGCGCTCTCTTGTGGCGAAGCTTCCGAGAAACAACCCCATTCCGTCATGCCCTTATTCGACCAGTCACATTTAATTCGACAAAGTTCCGTTTTTCTGAAGATAAACGATGGAACCTTGAACGTTGTCGTACGGTACTGCCGTCGTAAGGAAAAAAGACGTATCTGACATTTTTTTCGAAATAGAGTTATTTACACATTCAGAATCAGCAAAAAAAGACGCATCTACAAGAGTTTTTATATTGGCGTAACCTTAAGGGGGAAGCGTCAGGGTAGCCCGCGAAATTCAAATTTTCTTACGTTTTTTGCGATTTACAAGTCGGTATTATATTGTACGTTGATCAAACTATAATTTGCGGTCGTAACAAGTATCTATTTACATAATTAGAATCATTAAAGTGATCAATACAACTCTTTAAGACCAGGTAATTCCAAAAAATGACTATTTCATGAAATCTTGACATTTTAGGATTATACAGACAACTTAAGGAGTTGTATTACTGATTCTATTGTATATAATTTTGTAAAAACATATTTGTTACGGCCGCAAATCATACTTTATCTAACATACAACTTAATACTGACTTGCAAATTGCAAAAAAACGTAAGAAAATTTGAGTTTCGTGGGCTACCCTGACGCTTCCTCCTTAACGAAAACCTAATAATTCTTACTATTAAAAGAGACAAACAGTTTTAGTTTAAACAGGAAACAAATATGTTTTTCTCCATTTCAATATTTCTGTAGATACTCGTACATACGTCCTTTTTCCTTACGGCGGTAGTATATTTCGTCCATGTTCTTACTAAACTTGCTGTCATCGCGTCTGTGGCAGAGAGTCGAAGACTATTGTATGCACCACCTTCTTTAACTGACAATAAAAACGTGAAAACATCTCTTCGCTCGGTGACAGGTGACAGGTTGTCTTGCTGACCTTGGTTTTGTTTTGTTATTAGTAACTTAACTCGTTGTTGATTTTACTTCGATGGTCCTAGTTTATCATCTGTGACTTTGAGTTACGACTACATGTACGGCTATATGTAAGTGGGCACGACCTTTATTACTGGAGGCTTTTATTTGGGTATAAAGTTCTGCTTACGTTTTTAGTTTTGTATTTTGTTTCTGCTTGAATATAGTTTTCGATTTATTTTTTTTTTGTATATTGGCGTGTGCTAGCTTACTTATAGCAAATAATTTAATTTAATGTTTTGTATTTCGTAATGTACCTAAATTATTATGCGCAGTGTTATATACAATCTTTTTTTTTTTTTTAACTGAACAGACAGCTGTGCTGCTGGGGAGTTTGTTGCGCCACTTCTTCTCCCCAGCTAAAGCACTAGGAAGTGGTGAAGGGCGGGCGTTTTGGGGGACTGTCTTATGTAATTTTGACGTTCAAAAAGTGCTGATTCTCAGCCTAGTTTGAATAAATGACTTTTGATATTGATTTTGATTGTACTGCCGATCTATTCTGTAACAATCTCACCGTGAAAACTTAGGTGGAATGAGCTTGAAGTGAGTTGTCATTCCATAAGATGCTAGGGATTAACACTACAATAGACAGCTCACTCAAATATCACTTCACCAGAGTTTTCACGGTGAGATTTTTACAGAATCGACTGGCTGGCTGGTGGTAAGTTCAATATTTCTGACTAACAAGAACTTGTAAGATTTCAACCGCTAATAACTACGAGACTTTTAATGTTAGTGTTAGAGTAATGGTAGAGCATTCAAAAGATAGGTCATATTTGTAACAATTTTGAAGCAGGATTTGATTTTCCTATGACATCCCGAGTGCAGGCGCATGCGCGCGATCCTCTAATTTGCACTATGTGTCGAAATTCCAATTCATATAGCGGAAAAACGTGTTTAGCTAGAATATTGATTCTGGCGTCAAGCGTGATGCATGCATGCAAGAGAAACAATAGCAATATAGGCCAAAATAGGGTCAAAATGCATATGAAGTTGCCTATAGCAAAATCATTTCAGATGTCATCTCATATTGGCCGTAAATCTCGTCAGAAATTCTAAAAAAATCCAAGCGAGGAAAGCTTGCATAAGGAATGCAATAAGCCTAAAAAGTTCAGTGCCAAGCGAATACCTGTCACTAGGTTTGGTGTGATTACAGCTGTGAACAAAAGTTTTCACGAAAATAAACGGCGCGGACTCGAACTGTGCCTACTTAATTAGGGTTCCGTACCAAAATGGTAAATAAAACCGGTAAAGAGCGAGTAGGACTCGCGCACCGAGGATTCCGTACTATCATATATAATAATAATAATTTCTTTCTTTCACAAAAAGTACTTATTATAAATTACAATACATAAATGTTATGAACAGTATTATATATATACACAAAAGTTTTAGCATCTGGAGCCGAACTAGGAGGAACTTGTATTTCGGCTTACAGCGCCAACCCCCTCGAGTTACATTAGATAAGGTGTCTTAAATGCTTGCATTTTACAATACCATTGAATATTATATACTCTTTTAAAAGGCTATGTAATAGTGATCTAAAAACAGTGCTATTTAGAGACATCGTTTTATTTTTATTTAATCTTTACATAAACTTCTATCACACAGAATAATTTTAGATTTTTCTTTATGCAAACTTCGGAGATAAGGGGGAACGACATTTTTTTTAAATTTTTCATCAAAAGTCGAAAACTATGCGGCCTAAATAAAAACAAAAAAAGTTTGAGAATCTACAAACAGTGTTCTTTCATTTACCCCCACTTACCCTAGTAGCCCTACTTCAAATTTTTAAGACCCCCTTTCAGTCCCTGTTGCAAGAAAAAAAAATATTTCTTTCTTATTTGCGAAATAGTTGAGCAAACGTAATCTAAAACTATTTCAAGTTGATAGCATTAGTGGTTCTTGAGATATCCAGAATAGACAGACAGAATGAGTCGTACCATAAGGGTTCCTTTTTACTATTTTGGTACGGAACCCTAAAAGGAACCCTTATGGTGCGACTCAGTCTGTCTGTCTGTCACAGCTAGATATGAACTACTTGGGCTATCTAACTTGAATTTTGGAACTTTTAATTCGGAAGTCGGTGGCAAAAACGAAAATACAAAACCAAAGACACTGACTACCGAAATTAAAGTAATTTTTCACTTTGTAGTTTTTTTTTTTTTTTAAGTCAGTTGCTTTTTGTTTTTTGTAAAATAGTTTTTGAACAACATGAACAATAGGTTGGTTTTCTTTTAAAGTGAAGGCTTGTGTAGATATTTGTAAAGTTGGCAGAAACATTGATTTGAACGCTGATTTGCTGGATTCGTTTACTCCTCCACCTCTCGTTGTTTCTCCTGACAAGTTTCGTATTGTTTTTATGTATATTGGTATGTATCTATGTAGATATTAGTATTTATTATTGTATTTTATAGTTATTTTCGAGCTATCCCTTATCGTTTTTTTGCAATTTACAAATCGGTATTAGGTTTTATGTTGATTTGAATATGATTCGCGACCGTAACAAATCTGTATTTGTAAAATTATAACCATTAAAATTATCAATACATTTCTCTAAGTTCATATAACTCTATTGCACGACTATTTCATGAAATCTTGACATTTAAGGTATTTTATAACTTATGAAGTTGTATATGATTATAATTCTATAAATATATGATTGTTACGGTCGCGATTTATTTGAATCATCATTAAACTTAATTTTTAACCTACAATTTTTTTTTTTTTGTGATGGGTTTGCTCTTGACTCTAGTCTGGGTCAGACGTGACAGAGACAAAGTCGACGATGGAGTCAGCTTACCCAGAAGAAGCCTGTTCACTCTCACTTTGAAGAGATTAGGGTTGTATACGTTCGGAAACACAGACGCAGGTAGTGAGTTCCACTCTTTTGCTGTGCGCATTATAAAAGACATTTGGAAGCGCTTAGTGCGAATTGGTGGAATAGCAACCAGGTAGGGATGGTAACTGGCAGTGTGTCTAGATGTCAGATGTTAGAAGGGGGCCGGCGGAATGAGGTCGTGGAGTTCCCGGGCACACTCTCCGAAGTACAATCTGTAGAAGACCGACAAACAGGCAACCTTGCGGCGATGAGCCAAGCTATGAAGCTTGGCATCCACCAGTTTTACGTCACCAATGAGCCTCTTAGCTCTGCGTTCCACCGAGTCAAGCGCGGCTAGTTGGTACTTAGCTGATCCATCCCAAAGGTGACTGCAATACTCCATGCAGGATCGGACTTGTGCTTTGTAAAGGGTTAAAAGCTGTCCAGGCGTAAAGTATCGCTTCACCCTATTTAGGATGCCCAGTTTCTTGGCCGCAGTTTGGGCCTTGTACTCGATGGTGGCGCCGAAGTTGAGACCAGATGTCAACTGCATGCCTAGGAGCTCAAGTCGATCAGTTACAGGAACAGATGTACCCCGAAAAGTAGGAGTTTGGGCGAAACGACTCTTTTTAGCGGTAAAAAGAAAAATTGCAAATTGCAAAAATGTAAGAATATTTAAATTTAGCGCTTCCCCCTTAAGTTGCACCTGCCATGTTTTGCTTTGATAATCCCATGTTGATAATCCCGCATTAATAATTAATTTAACTGCCCCTAGATACGAAAATGCTACTTGCAGCAGACATGTATAAACAGGGCACTTAACACTGACCTTTTTTAATTATTTATTTGGGGTAAGTAATAGATGATATACTCGTAACAACAAAATCTCTAATATTAACAACATATAACAACGGAACCTATAATTTTATTTAATATAGCGATTAGTTAATAAAATGAACGATTGATATAATTTTAAAACATTAAATATAACATCGTTTGACATAACATACATTCAATATAAAATCGTTTGACATACCACTCAAAAGATATAAAACTCATTAAAATATGATGAAAACGCTTACTTATAAAAACACAAAGAAAATTGCATAGACACGGGTATTATTTTTATGTGGTAGCCTGTGGGTAGCTCAACAAAAGTTATTGTTAGTTGTCACTTAGTGTGCGTAATATTGCTCAGTTAAATAATAATCATTAAAGTATCCCTTTAAAAATGAACTCTTACAAGTGTGAGACATACAAAAGTTCAAAGGGTGCAATAAAATTGTCTGTAAATGGATATGACTATACCAAAAACAGACAAATTAATAATAAGTTCTACTGGATTTGTGATTTTTTCTATCGTATTTCTAGGTAATATAGTAACCTAAGTAGATATTAAACACAACTAGTAACTGATTCGCGGGAATTAATTAAAGCGAATTTTTCATCATTGTTGACGCTGGACCGATGTTGAAATTAGGTTTTTATGGAAAGAAAAATTGGAAAAGCTTTCCAGAAAATTTTCAAATTCTGGAATTCGTCCTTTTTTCTGTGGGATTTATTTTATGAATTATTGAAATTTGGACAAGTCAACGTCTGTCGGGTCAGCTAGTCTGTAAATAATTACAATAGCACCAATAGCAGGCCTCCGGCTGTCTCAGACCTACAGAGTTTTTACTACAATGATTTTTCTGCTCGATTTAGATTGAGTTAAAAGTGAAAAGTTAGTATTTCTCCATCACAATCTACCTCTACTAGAACTAAAAATACTTTTTATTCTTTATTATGTTAGGACTGAATGTATGCAAGTAATTCTTATCTATAGTTAGATTCATTATAAATCTGTGGTTTTATTTCTTTCAAACCAGCCATTAGCTATTCGCCATTATAGAAAAGTACCCACTATTATAAAAATGGCGAATAATTTCGAATATCGAATAATAACGGCTAATCCTGGCATCTCTAGTAAGTATGTTGTAATTTTTTTTTTCCAACGGGGGTCAATAGTCAATCAAATCAATAGGATTTTCATAGGTTTTTAATGAGGAAATCATATGAAATCTAATTTATATAATATGTAGGACCTTATGGAAACCGTTGGCGACGAAATAGACCAGCAGTAGTTTTAAAGCAAATTAAAGAATTAGGTAAAAAAAAACAGTTTTTTTTTTTCTACCAATTTTGGCCCTGTGAACTAGGCAGTTACATAAACTAGATGTGTATTTATGTTACGGCTAAAACCCGAACTGCGGTTACACCTAGTTTTAGCCGGCTAAAACCCGAAGTGCGGCTAGGTTACAACTATAGCAGTTGGTTAAACTTAGGTGTAGGCTGAAAGGTAGGATAGGTTAAGTTAGAACTGTGACCACACAATGCACGAGCCGAGCGAGTGAAGCGTGCGGTACCGCGGCAGCGGCCGCCGAGTGCCAGGGTCCGAATGAAATCGGTTACTTACACCTAGTTCTAGCCGGCTAAAACTAGGTGTAGCCGCACTTCGAGTTTTAGCCGAAACAAACGACTGGTCGGCTACTTACTAATTATACAGGGTTATTGGTAAAACACCAACAACCTCTTAAGGGGTCATTGTAATCATCATGAATAACTTTTACAATGGGACCAAACCTGAAATCGCGAAAAAAAAATCAGCCGTTCAGTAGGTACATTTATGTTCGCGTAATTCGTCAAAATGTACTGAACAGCTGATTTTTTTTTTTGCGATTTCAGATTTGGTCCCATACTAAAAGTTGTTCATAATGATGAGTACAAATACCCCTTAAGAGGTTGCTGGTGTTTTACAAATAACCCTGTAAATCAATTTCTTTATTGATATTTTTAGTTAGTTAATAATAATTATGCCTTTACGATGACCTATACCGACATGATGAATGTTTTTATTTGACCATAAAAAAAAACAATCTGGTAGAATTAAGATTTTACTCAACACATAATAGCCAGTTTTTAACAAGATATCTAGGGCTATAAGACTTTCTAGGCTCATTTTAATTTTCAGAGTAAAATCTGATAAACACCTTGAAACAGATGACCTTAAAATTAAAACCGTAAGTCGACGGCCGCTGCGTTATCGCCAATTTTTCTAATCAACATAAAATGAAATTCATATCAAAAGAAAATATTCAATAAGCCAATAAAATTTCCATGGTTGATTCACGTGAAGAAATAATTTATAAATCTGCCGGTTGAATTTAATTACTTCAGGCTCCAATTTCTTACGCGGCATGTGCTGCCATCTAGCGATTCGCGGCTGAACTACGGTCTAATAGTCGATACCGTCACGTGGTAAGGACTTGATTGAGACGAAAAAAAAACAAAACCTGTTTGGCTGTTTAGTAGAGTGACGTTTCTCATGTTTTTGTGTCGTGTGTGATTCGAGGAAGAAGTTTATGTGATTATAGCGTAAAATTCTAATAGATAAACCTTCAATAATCACTTCTGTTTGATAAAACCAATATTTAACTTGTGTTTCGAAAAGATTTCGACTGTAATTTGTAAAGGGAACGCAAGTGATTGTCATTTCGACCTGTAAACCTCGGGTGAATGAAACCAATGTGATTGTGTCTAGTGATTTAATCATAAATACGGGAAAAAATGTACAATCAGTGACATTTGCAATAACCAGTAATAATGTGCGAACATACTTTTGTTAAATTGGTTTTATGTGCAAAATAGTGTCAAAGAAATGGGTGACAGATTGAAACATCCATTTAAAGTGAAAAGAACATTTGCAGTTTGTGTTTTATTAGAAAAATGGATGTGATAACTGGATTATCCCCTCTTAGTAAGTATGACTTTCTATAGGAAAAGGGTCACTTGACAGTTGATTGGTATTCAATGCGCGTTATTAGGGTTTATGACCATGTCAATACATTGGAATTCGTGGAATTTGCATACGGTGTTAGCCTAGCCAAAACTTTTTGTTGGTTTGATTTTTTTTTAGTGTGAAAAGTTATTATTTTCGTAAAACTTAAGCTTTTATCCTACCTTTTATAAGTTTGACGTCATAAACCCGACATCGTTATAATTTCCTCCTATCTACCGCAATCGTATACCTACGAGCTACGTGAGCGGAGATTATTTTTTTTTATTAATAAGTAATAACTTTACGAAAAAAATACGCCGTTTTTTTAATCTGTATTATTTGACCACATTTCTTACCAGGTAAGTTTACTTTTTAGAGAATAATTAAAGAAAATGTACAGAAAGAAGGTTGTATGTAGACTTGTCAAACTTGCACCTGTAGTTGATTAATAACAGGTGGCGCCTCTGTCGCCATCGAAGTTATTATTATTGTACCATCCCATGTTTACTATCAAGACAGGTATGGGTTACCTAATGCTACCCATTTCGCGTTCGTATAATACTATTGTTATGGTATGAGAGACATCTTGCTTAATCTTTTACGTCTTGAATTTATTATTAGCTCATGCATGAATCATCTTTTCTAATATTGCTAGCTATATTAAAACAAGTTTAGTTTTAATCGCGATTGTAAAGTCGTGACTGGATTCGAACTTGCGACATAGCCTTTATTTTAACAGACTAGTTTCTGCCCGCGACTTTATACGAGTAAAATTTCTTATTTTAACTTAAAATTTATCCTATCAGTCCTATGAGACTCGGCAATTCTGTAGCTTGCCATTAGTGAAAGAATTTTCGGAATCGGATGGTGAGTTCCGAAGATTACCCCCTACATACAAACTTACAAAATACCTCTTTATATGTAGGTACTATGTACTAACTTCTGCCACCGCGTCGCATCGCATCGCCCGCTCGCGCTAGTTCTTCGTTTTCGCTTAGCGTTCTCTCTGACTTTTTGTCGCTTTGCTCGGCTCCTAAGGGTCGTAGCATGATGTTAAATAGCCTATAGCCTTCCTCAAGTGTTGGGCTATCTAATGCAAAAATAATTTTTGAAAACCGACTGGTAGTTCCAGAGATTAGCGCGTTCAAACAAACAAACAAAAAAAAAACTCTTCAGCTATATTATTAGTATAGAAATATATTTTGTACCTGCAAAGTGCAAACTAGTTTTGTAACCTAAATAAAAATAGAAAAACTAAAAACTTGTTTGCAATTATGTTATTTAAAAACTTTCGACACAAAATATTTTGAAAAGGGAATAAGGGAATATAATTAATTCAAAACGTTATACCTATGTTTGAAGAGTTAGATTTGAGATAGTAATAAACGTAATAGTAGGGGAGGCCACGATGCTAAATGGTGATTTACTCGAGCTTCGTGGGGCCCTATTGGGTTTTGAAGATTAGATGCAGATTAAAAAAAAGTTTATTATATGATGTATAACTAGGTGACTTTTTTACCGTCTTGAAAAAAATAGGGCATAATAGGTGAACGGAGTAGAAGCCTATGGCATACCTAGTTTTTTTTTTCCGAAAAAAAAACTTTTTTTTTGTAATTTTACGCACTACGCACCGTGCGTAGTGCGTATGATTTGAATTTCGATATTTTTTTACGATATTTAAAGTTTTTTCAAAATTTCTGGTTTTATTGAGTTTACTTCTAATGTAGTGTTTATTGATAGAGCAATTTGGGCTATTGAAAAAACCAAAAAAAAAACTAGGTAAGTATGTCATAGTATACTGGATGACTTTTTTACTGTCTTGAAAAAAATAGGGTATAATAGGTGAACGGAGTATGACCCTATGGGCCCTTCGGCACACCCAGCTTTTTTTTTTTTTTGAAAAAAAATTAATATCTAAATTCAAATCATATGCATCAGCATATGATTTGAATTTTGATATTTTTTAACGATATATAAAGTTTTTTCAAAATGTCTGTTTTTATTTGTTCTAGTTTACTTCAAATGTGTAGTGTTTATTGATAGAGCTATTGAAAAAAAAAAACCTAGGCAAAAATCGGCTATGAGTTTTGGTCGCCTTTGAATATCTGACGCGCTCGAATATTTTTTATCCCATTTTCAACCCCTTTTTACGGCCACCCTCACCATGCAAGCCGGCAGATTAATATTCCTCCGTTATCAGAAACACGTGGGGCATATACACTATCAATAATAGAATCTGAGGCGCTCGAGTATTTCCATACGACAGTTTCTTTTTTGCTTTTTTGAAAACCTGTAGCCGCTTCTCCCACCGTTGAATATGCATCATATAACCTTTTTTTTATTCTACCATATAATCTTTAAAATCCTATGTGTCCCCACCCCACGACGCTCGAGTAAATCACCATTTAGCATCGTGGCCCTCCTACTATAATTACAACTGCCAAATTGCTACATAACGTGATACGTCGCCGTTCTATATACCTAATCTGTCAAAACTCAATTTTATGATAGGCCTATTAAGGTGATGAGCTCATGTATACTATACGTAGCCATGTTCTATGTTATTGGGTTTGGTTTCCGCACTTAGTCCTTCAAGTGGACCATTGTACGTGAGCCATGGCTGCCGTCAGTGGTTATTCCAACCAGCCCACCTCCCTCCAGAAGTTAATCACAGCTTCTGGTCTGTTCAGAACATCTGTGAAAGATCTGGGTGCCCCGAGGGTTTCCGTGCGTAGCCATACCTATATATTATGATGATGTTATCAATTTATCGTATACCTACAAAACAATTCACTACTACGTTGTTTCAAACACTGTATCGAAAACACAGTATCGAATTTCCTAATTTATGAAGTAAGTTATCAATTTGTTTAGGGAAGTGCGTAATTATAGACAGGCAGGTGGAAGTTCTGCTTCAAACTGATGATAATTACCAGAGGGGCTGAAAAGTTTTGAACCTAAGTATCTTCAAGTGTCAAAATTTTCTCGCGCTGCATATTTATATCGCGCGCCCCGCAGCCCCGCGCTCGTCACCGCGGCTCTTCCACGCAGCGCCGCCCGAGCCCCTCGCCCCATCCCGCAGCCAGTACTTGAAGCCCTGCCGAAACCTCTGCAAAGGGATTTCGCTAGCGTCACTGCGAGTGCTCCTGGCGCTCCTAGTATCAAGCCCATGCCAGAAAAGGCGCTGAATAGGGCTGATAAAGATGATGGTTTTGTGACGGTGCAAAGGAGGAAGCGCCGATCGCGACCAAACAAGAACCGCTGCGGCAAAGCTCCTACAGTGCCTGAAATAAGCCTGCGTGCCGCGAAGCCGAATACACCGGTGTACATCTCCCGCCTGCACTACACCACTAAGGCGGAGGACATCGTAGAGTACGTGCGACAAAAGACGAGGTACACGCCGAGGGTGCAGTTACTGGAATCACGCCGGAACGTCAACTTCAAGGCGTTCGTCGTGCGTGTACCGAACTGTTATCTGCCCCTCGTCATGGAAGAAGACTTTTGGCCCCAGGACGTGGTGTTCCGTCGCTTCCGCGGACAAGTTCCACAGGACAGCACAAAGTCAAGCTAGTGCAAAGTGAAGTGCTACTAACATAGTCTTAAGCCTTATTTATTAACACAAGATTTTGTTTATAAAAATATGTATGTTTAGGTTAAGGTATTTTTCTATGGGCCTATGTCGCCTGAAATAAATGGTATTATTATTATTATTATTATATTATATTTATTAGTATAACTAGCTGTTGCATCCAGGATGAAATTTGAAAGTCGATGTAGAAACACGAAACGCTTTGAGAGCGATTGCCATTTGCTTAAGCCGACAATCCGACATATTCAAACGAAAAACAACAAGAATAAACAATAAAGCGTAACATAATAATACTGGCCACTAAAGGCCGACTGTCCTATTATATCTTTTATTTATTTTAATATTATAAATGCGAAAGTAAGTTTGTTTGTTTGTTTGTTACCTTTTCACGCCTAAACCACTGAACCGATCATCCTGAAATTTTGCATATACATTGTCAGGTGTACAGAAACGGACACAGAGTACCTTTCATGTGCCAAATTTCATCCAAATCCGTTCAGCCGTTTTAGCGTGAAAGCGTAACAAACAAACACATTTCCACATTTATAATATTACTAGCTTTAGCCCGCGGCTTCGCTCGCGTTTATTTAGAATAGGGGTTTAGGTCGTGAAAAGGTATCAAGCAAAAACAAACTTACTCTCACAACTATAATATTGTAGTTAGGAGTATGAAAACCCGGTCAATCGACACTACGACTCACAAAATATATTAGGTACTTTAATAAAAAAAAATCTTAACACACTAATAAAGTATCTGTAGTAATAATATAATTCAATCATGATTCGAAAGACACGTGGCGCCATCTATTATCATAAGAACGTTATTGTCGTTTTCCGCGGAAACAGTACTTTTTTCGGGATGAAAGTACCCTATGTCCGTTTCTGTCTGTACACCTGACAACGCATATGCAAAATTTCAGTATGATTGGTTCAGTGGTTTAGGCGTGAAAAGGTAACAAACAAACAAACTTACTTTTGCACTTATTTATAATATTAAGTTATGATGATGTAATAAAAAAATAAATGATTACTAATTTGCGAATACCCTCTTTAGTATAAATACAGAGTTTCATGTCATTAGCGTCATCACGCTTTTATTTATTAATCCGTAAACATCATCGTGTCTCAGTCATTCGCGGCCCATCTCTAGGCTCGAAAACTTTTCAGCCCCCCGGTACGCTGAGTTTTTTAAGCCCTATAGCAAAACTGTGCAACAATAGCTTTAGTCGGTCATTCCATAGAAACGTACTATGGTGATTACTCGTCTGTTTGACGGTGTACTTTCAATCTGTCGCGTCATTATCTACTCCTGTATGTTGTCATACTTTCGTGCTTCTGACGACCCGTAACGAATTACTGCCGGGACCAGCAGCTTTTCATGCTTTCCGGGGCACACCCATCCACGGACTGACCGCGGCAAGACCCGTGCGGCTGTTATTGCTTAGCCAAATACGCTCTTGGGCGTGGAATTGCGGATACCCAACTCGTTATACAAGAAAATAGTTAGTAACTGAAGACTGAAGAGAAAAGGAAGGTATGCAAGAAGAGGACCACGTTGCGCAGACCACAAATAATTTAGGATAATGACGGGGGGATAGCCTTCTTAAAATGGGAAGCCCTGCCTGCTTGCCTAGCCTTTTCCCAACTATGTTGGGGTCGGCTTCCAGTCAAACCGGATGCAGCTGAATAGCAGTATAACACATGGAGCGACTGCCTATCTAACCTCCACAACCCAGTTACTGGGTAATACGATACCCTTGGTAAGGCTGGTTGTCAGACTTTCTGGCTTCTGACAACCTGTAACGACTGTCAAAGATCCACGAATGACAGCCGGGTCCAACGGCTTAACGTGCTTTCCGAGGCACGGAGGAGTCTCGGTATGAAAAGATGGTCACCCATCCACAGACCAACCTCGGCAAGCGTAGCTTAACCTGATGGATCGACCCGTGCTCCTCCTCCTTGAAAAGGGAAGCCCTATGAACAACTTACTTTTATAACCATAACAAATGATCGGCACTTACTTATTTATATACTGTTGCCCTCAGCTTCGCCCGCGTTTATGTATGTCAGTACTTCCCAATTTGTTCCCTATTTGAATCGGATTTTGTTCACAATGTCATGGGTTTTAATTTGTTTGCGGGGAACCCTAATCGTTTTTCTAAAATAAAAAACTTTTTAGCAAAAAATAAAACCGACTTCTAAAACAAAACACTACAAAGTGAAAAATAACTTTAATTTCGGAAGTCGGTGTCTTTCCTTTTGTATTTTCGTTTTTTGCCACCGACTTCCGAAATTAAAGTTATTTTTCACTTTGTAGTGTTTAGTTTTAGAAGTCGGTTTTATTTTTCACTTTTTAGTTGTGGAACCTACCCCACACAAATTCGAATACATAATTGAGCACAATAATTGTAGATATAGCCATGTAAATAACAGTGATAGGAAGTTATTAAAACATCATCACATCATCCATATAAAATAAGTGGGAAATATACGCATTATTGAAGCTAACTCAAAAACTCCCAAAGCAAAGTTAATAAAATTTATATGGGACCACCTCGGAGGTATACCCTTTCAAACAAAAAAAGAATTTTCCAAATCGGTCCATCCGTCTTTGAGTAATCGCGTAACAAACATACAAAAAAAAAAAAAAAAACAAAAAAAAATACAGACGAATTGAGAACCTCCTCCTTTTGGAAGTCGGTTAAAAAGTAGCCTATGTTACTCCTTATAACATCAGTTATTTGCCAGTGTAAGTCCCGTCAAAATCGGTCTAGCTGTTTCAGAGATTAGCCGGAACAAACAGAGAGATAGACAGACAACATTTTTTTTTTAAGTATCGTATATATTATATATGCGTTTAATAAAAAGCTGTTATTTTGACATTAAAAACACACTTAAATTTTATTAATTTGCCTACTTGAAACTTTATGCTGGATTTGTATCGCTCTTGAGTATAAGGAAAAGTCAGTGTGTGTGTTTTCTTTATTTATGATGTGCTGATGGTTTTTCCTACTGTTGTCTTCAATATAAACCTATGCGTCATCCAAGATCATCAGGTACTCCTTCCCGCCGGTTTTTGGGATTTCGGTAAATTACGAGAGCCCCAGCCGCCCCAGGCTATGAAAAGACATAATTATTTGGTATCTCTCTTTTCTAGGTGTAACGCTTATATGCGTTATGCGTTAATTTATCTCCAGGATAGCAAATGCATCTGAATTATTATCATATTAACCCAGTAACATGTGTTATGGATTGTGGAGCCATGTAAAGTATTGGTATTCAGGTGTATCCAGTTAGACTGGAAGCTTACCCCAACATAGCTGGGCAAGTGTTTTTTTTTTTTGGAGTCTTTTTTTTTATAAAATAGTTTTTTTTTATTTTTAACTTTTCGGCTAGATCTTTGACAATCGTTACGGACAGAATGAAGCCCGAAAGTCAGACAACCAGTCTTACCAAGGGGTATCGTATTACCTAGTAACGGGTGTTGCTCCTTTTAAAATATTGGTATCCGGTTACACCAGAAGCTGATCCCAACATACTTAGTAGGGAACAGCTATGCAGAGGAATGATGAGTTGCGGTACCAACCCCACACCAATTCGTATACTTACCACTACTTACGACGAATTTAGAACCTCCTCCTTTTTTGAACTCGGTTAAAAGAAGATACCATAACCAATTTTTACGGCCGTCGTCAGTCAATTGGATGATGATGCGAATGATGTCAAGGCATACAAAGGTACTAGAAATTCGTCTGCCCTAACTGCGGCACAATGGACGAACGCTGGAACCAGATCGGCTATTATCTACTTTGTATTGTGTGGTTCGTGTGTGGACTGAGTTATAAGCTGAGAGAGTGCAGAGATTTTTTCTTTAATATGAGAAAAATATCTTCTGCCTAGCCTTTTCACAACTATGGAGCTCGTGGCTATGTAATAACAGCCGCACGGGTCGATCCATCACGTTAAGCTACGCTTGCCGAGGTTGGTCTGTGGATGGGTGACCATCTTTTTTCATCGGAAAGCACGTTAAGCCTTTGGTCCCGGCTGTCATTCTAGGTTCTTTGACAGTCGTTACGGGTCGTCAGAAGCCCGAGTCTGACAACCAGTCTTACCAAGGGGTACCGTATTACCCAGTATCTGGGTTGTGGAGGTCAGATAGGCAGTCGCTCCATGTGAAATACTGGTATTCAGCTGCATCCGGTTAGACTGGAAGCCGACCCCAACATAGTTGGGAAAAGGCTAGGCAGATTGTTGGTGTCGGATTCCAGTCTAACCGGTTGGACTGTCAAAGATCTACAAATGACAACCGGGACCAACGGCTTAACGTGCTTTCCGAGGCACATAGGTGTAATGGTATTTAAAGATGCCAAAAATCCCACCCACGAACCAGCCGCGGCAAGCGAAGCTTAACCTGATCGATCGAACCGTGCGGTTGTTATTACTTAGCCACAAGCCCCTCCATGCGACAAAAACTTGTTGTGTAACTATTGGGATATATGAGACATTTCTTTGTTTATAATACAGGCCTCGAACTTAGGCAACGTCTCCCGCAATATTAAATGTATATAAAATTAATATAAAAATATATATATAGATATATTTCAAAAATATACAGGGTTATTGGCAAAACACGAAAAACCTCTTAAGGAGTCATTGTACTCATCATTATCAACAACTTTTACTATGGGACCAAACCTGAAATCGCAAAAAAGAATCAGCTATTCAGTACATTTTGACGAATTATGCGACATAAATGTACTGAACAGCTGATTTTTTTTTTCGTCATTTCAGGTTTGGTCCCATAGTAAAAGTTGTTCAAAATGATGAGTTGAATGACCACTTAAGATGTTGTTGGTGTTTTACCAATAACCTTGTATACAAACACTCATATACACTAAAATGTACACACACATACACACCCACACACACACATACACACCCACACACACACCCTCACAGACACACTCACACCCTCACACGCGCACTCACACGCCCGTTTTGTTTCTTTTTATTGTTTAGTTTTACTGTGTCAATACCTACTAGTGTTACTTTTATTTGTATTTTATTGCATAAAAATTGAAATGTGTATTGATGTAAGGCGGAGAACACTGATTCCTGTAATACAGGTTCGCCTAGCACGGGAGTCAGGGGCCTCACATGTACGGTTGTAATATTTTTATGTCAATAAAGTTATTATTATTATTATTTTGATATTTCTCGGGAACCTGGGGTCCCGGACCTTTGGAAGGCGTACGAGGAGCCGAAACCAACTCGCAGAGGCCCCTTAGATAATTTTAAATGATGAGGAGGCACCAACCGACGATTATCCCTGTATGCACTATGCAAGTGCACCCAAGGACAACCCCCGGTTGGTACAGGACTATAGTTGTACGTGGAAACAAAACATATTGGGCTATGGGTCTGGGTGGCTAAAGTGGATTGGGTAACTTGAACTATGGAAGAACTATGTCCCCTGCCTGACCAATGTTATATATTATACATGGATAAAATGGCAGGGGGTGACTTGTACACTCAATAATAGGCCCCCGGAGACGGCCGCTAGCACATAGTGACGTAGCGACAAGGGGGCAACACTTCCTGAGGTGCTTGAGGAGTGGAGAGGTATTCCACGGCTATCAGGACAATCCCGGAAGTACGGTCAAGATCCCTACCAGCATCTTACTGGAATACTTCCTTCCTCCGAGCACGTTTGCTCTTGCGAATCTCCACACAAGCCGGCCAGTAAAGGCAAGAAAGAGGTGGGAGCTCTGTTCCTCGTCAGTGTTCACTCCAGCCGGCCAATAAAGGCAAGCTAGAGATGAGGACAAGATTTCTCCCGGGAGATAGGGTCCATGGGGTCGCTACTGCCCATCAGCTCGCCACATGCTGCCCTGAGGGTTTTTGTATCTCTTGGTCTGGCTCCTCATCCTAGACCCGTTCCGGCAAACTCTACCGGCACAGACCTAAAGTTTGGAGCACGCAAGCCCCACCACGACGTCAACGTAGAGATACAGCGGTGGGGTTATTAATAGGTTATTATCATTATTATTATTATATATTATAAGGTTGATAATGCACCGGCAAGAATGCTGTGAATATGCAAGTGTCTAAAGGCGACGGTAATGACTTCTAGGTACTGTTAACTGTAGGGATTAGCGAATCATAAAAGATTCCTTTTGGGTTCACCCTTTATAACAGATATCAAGCCAGAGCGGTTTTATCTTCAGATTTACATATATATTCAAACTATTACGTGGTAAGACCTATAATTTCGGTGTTTTGAAGGAGATTTGTCTGAATGTGCCTGACAATTACGTATCGCGGCGCCGAAAACCACGGTTACTAGCAGTGCCACACGCACGAACCAACTTGCTCAGCAAAGCGCCACTGACGCGCGCCTTCACGCACTGGATGACACGGCTGACAGAATCGACTTATTTTCCTGCTCTCTGAATGAATTCACAAAAATAATATTGTATGTGTTATGTTATTTAAGATAGTTTAATTAAAGACCACGCTACCGCATTAGGATTTTCCTGTAAAGATAGCGATGTTTGTGACAAATAAATAAATAAATGTAAACAAACTGATTTTCATTCAAGTCAAAGAAAAAGAGAACTAATATGAAGCTATCCTGCAGTTTTATATATATACTTAACTGCACCCACTATCTAACAATCAAACAGTCTCGCCATCCGGCCTATTTAATATCGTAGAATAAATCGCTGTCGCTTATACCTTGGACCACGTCCTGCTTATCTGCATATGTTTGGTTCGCATTCACAGAGAAGGCCAAGAGATATACAAATACCTGATGTTTGTCTGTCAAAACGATCATTAGGATATTGGATAATCATCAATCATTAATAATATAAATAGAACTCGCTGTTACTCGCGATCACTTCATACGAAAGCTTCTAATTACGTATATTACGGATAAAATAATCTTATTTTTTAATACAGGTCATTGTCTGATATGTGTGCCAGACTGCAAACATATCTGTTCGGACGTTGTTTTAGCGTTTATTTGAAATCCTAGATTAAAGAATAATAAATTTATTGATCGATGGTGGGGGCCAGAGTTGCAAAAACGGGCTAAGTGCGTGTCGGACCACGCACAATTGAGGGTTCCGTAGTTAGGATGAATTTATCCCAAGAACAAACTTAACATTGTATGTAGTTGAAAAACTTGTTCGCCCATCATTCCAACTGCAAATGTAAGTTTGTACGCACAATATTGAGAGATCTGCCATGTTATTTTAAGACCATAGACATCTTATAGGTTTTCCTGTAACCTATAGGTATAGAAATATTTTCTGTATTTTTTCAAAATTTTAGGCTCAGTACTTACGGAGATAAACACCGATAGTCGGAGATCTTTCGACCTTTCTTTTTTTTTTTCGGAGTATTTTCGAAAAACTACTCTTCCTTGACTTGAGTTATGCGCTGCTACTAGCCGGTTTGATGAAAAAAGTTAAGGAAGCGCTTAACTGCAAGAATATTAGGATATCTTGTTGGACGGATTCTATGACCACCTTAGGCTGGACAAGAGGAGAGCTTGAACGGTGGCATACGTGCACCATCCTATTGGCAGTTCGTAGCCAATAGGGTGTCACAAATTAAACAACTTTACCGAACGCAGAATGGAACCATGTAATTTCTGCTGATAATCCGGCTCGAAGGACCAATACACATCCACCCTTAACAAACGTCACGTAAGGCCACAGTACCGCTAAGAGTGTGACGGTGCATGAAAATATATGAGAAGTTAAAGCAACATTTCAAGATCTACAAGCCTAACAGTCCCTACGACTCCAAGCCCTATAAGCCCTACAGCCCTAACCTATCATATACCTAGTGTGTGATAAATACATATACAGGGTTATTTGTAAAACACCAGCAACCTCTCAAGGGGTCATTGTACTCATCATTATGAACAACTTTTACTGTAGGACCAAACCTCAAATCGCGAAAAAAAAATCAGCTGTTCAGTACATTTTGACGAATTATGCGAACATAAATGTACTGAACAGCTGATTTTTTTTCGCGATTTCAGGTTTGGTCCCATAGTAAAGGTTGTTCATAATGATGAGTACAATGACCCCTTAAGAGGTTGCTGGTGTTTTACAAATAACCCTGTATAAATAAGTTTAGGATGTCTGCACCTGCGACCTAAGGTTACAGACGGATAGTAGATAGGATTTCCAGCTTCGGAAAGGGTACACTCACTGCCAGTCCCGCAGACTCACAAGACTGATCAGAGATGGCTAAAGGTGTCTTGGCCACAGTGAGAGGTAATATATATATATAATATAAAATTCAAATCTGATTTATTTACAATCATACACTGCAAAAGCTTTGTGTCCTATGGGTGTAAGATGCAACTAAAGCATAATTTTAACTGGCCGAGTGCTGAGTCAATGTCCAAAGGTAACATTGACCAAGGGGAAATGGTCCATTTTCGTCTATTTTCTTAAATAATTTTAAATACATTTATTTTAAAATTAAAAAAAAAAATGGTTATATTTAAGTAAGACCCTCACAGTAAGCTTTTTTTGTATTTCAAAACTATTTTTTATTTTTTCTTATTTGCCCCCAAAGTTGACCCCATATTCAAAATTCATTTATTTTTGTTACACGTTCGTGTTTAGGTCACAGAAATTCGTACGTGTACCAAATTTCAACTTTATCGGTCCATTACATTTGGAGCAAATCGACTGTGACAGACGGACAGACACACGAGTGATCCTATAAGGGTCCCGTGTTTTCCTTTTGAGGTACGGAACCCTACAAACATTAATTTGAAATAGTATATTTGATTAGATATTATATTTTGTAGCACAAGCTAAAAGTCAGCTTAATGTCTGAGTTGTAATAAGCACATACTCACATGAAAGTCAACAGTCAACACTCACGGATGCATCAATGTGAGCTGCAATAAAACGCGTCTACGAGTGACAATGTTCCTCCAGCGCACTCTTTGTAGTTAGCTAATACTTATATGTTTACCACGGCATAGCTATTCTTTTTGCGACAGTGCCGATAAAAGAGTGCGGTGCAATGCTATTCTGTAAAGTTCACTCGGAACCTCACTCAAGTGAGCGCACACAATTCCACAATTCGAAAGCGATCTCATTTGTTTTTAAAGTAAATCATCGCGGACTCACAACGAGACACCGTTCGTATTTTGAAGTGGTGTTTAGAGCACTATGGTTTGTGTGGAGGCATGGAATTAGTATGTTACTATAAGTAGACCTACTGTTTATTTACTAAAAATCAGTTCTAGCCTTAATTTTTCATCTGAAATTCAGCTCAATCGGTACATAACATACAGGTGTTCAGCTAGAATAACGTCGGCATGTAATCAGCGGCGGCACAATGGCTGAGTCTAGCTCGTTTTGTGAACCATTGTCTTTGTGTACGTGGGAATATTGCGTAGAACAAGCATGGAACAGTAAGACCAGTCTTAAGAAGAACAATATGATCCAATATTAGACCAATATTTGGCAAACAGTAAAGTGTCATGCGAAGTGTCAAGCGATTTTGAACCATTTCTGGTGCAACTTTTACCCGGACGCCATAATAAGAAGCGAAACTAAAAACTATAAAGGGTGACATGGACGCACAACCTGGAGCTAGACAACTATCTCTTAAAGCAGAATTATTTAATTATTACTTGATTGTGGGAAAGAGATGGAGCTAGACGTCCTGCGTGTTATGTTATGCCTATTGTGTGGAAATGTTGATTTAGTGAGCAGTGCCCCGTGATGGTTTCCGTCATCAGGCGCAGACCGTTCCTGTCCAGACGTAGTAAGCGTCTACCGTCGACGTCCTATATAGCTACATCTCTTTCTCACACTGAAGTAACCTTAAAATAATACTGCTGTAATAGGTGGTGTTTGACCCACCGTTACCACAGATACAGTACTCACATGATTCTGGACTTAAAACTACTTACTTAGATTAAAATTTTTCGTTGGTTATAAAATAAATCTGCTATTCCTACCAAAGTGCAATACCTGCGCTGTCAAAATGTATAGAACAGCAATTTATTTATTTTAAATAACCGAGGAAAAATTTTAACGCCCAGAATGTGTCTCCATGGTAACAGGTCGTGCGTCGATGTCCCGCCACCCTGTATTTTTTTTTTCTCTTCCTCCACAGTTCTTGCCTGATTAATTACGTTGGGGCTTCCGAGACAATTAATTTCAGGAGTTGCAGAGGTCTCAGAGAGGTATGCAAGATTGTACCCACTAAAAAAGAAATTTATCTGAACCCGATAACTAAAAAATAGTTATGGTATTTATGGTAACTACAATTTATTACTGGCAATAATAGTGGGAAGCTTAGAAAGCCACGTCTTGAGTCGATAGGTTATTCTAGGGGTACAAGCGTACACCATCGTTGAAAAAGCGTAATTTACAGAGTTCTTTCCTTTTACCAAACTCTTACACGACCCGCACCCTAATTGCGCAACACACTATCAGGAATCTGAATAATATTGAAGCAAATTGCTAATCCATTGCATCATATGTTCGAAAAATGTGTCTCCTCAACAACGTAAATAGCGCAATGAATGTTGTTGTACTGTCAAAAAGAAACCGACTCCGATTGATAGTGTGTTACGCATTTGCTCCGCCGGCAGCAAACTGAATACCATAACGATAAAAATCAATATTTCAACCTTAACAAGGCTCAATTTAATATGCGTGAGAAAATATATGTTTTATGGCATATTAAAAAGCTGTATACATATATAATAAAATATTATTGCGCCTTTTTATGACACCTGTGCACTTTAGAACGATTTTATTTTATTCGATTGTTATAGAAAATATCTCGTACCAACGCGCCTGTATATACCCCAAAAGATTGGGCAGATGTGTACTTATAGAAGGTACAGAGTACCAGCGGCAAAGCCGGTCTGAACTTACTTATCAATAAAGTAAAAATGAATTTACTAACCTCAAAAATAAAAATCTTTTCTTTACTTCATTTAACGCCATCTATCGTCAAATGGCAGAACCAAAAAGACGTTATCACTACACAAACAAAACTAATGTTTTAGGGAAATAAAGTCAACTAAATTAAGGTAATTAGGGTCTAAAATTATTATAGGAATATAAAGAATCCAATACAATACAGTTGAACAAGTGAAAACTAAATAAAATATGCAATATTCCTCCATCTCGTTTTCGCTGACGCATTTTTTCTATATCTGTCTCTATCGTAAGTAACCCGTTGTACAGCGGCTTGCTCTCGTCCATATCAAGCGGTGCTACGTGACATAAAGTGACGTCATAACGGGATCGGTATTGTATAAATTAGTTCCCGATTATGACGTTTTGGCGCCGGGTTATTTTAGAATATTTTTTGTTGTTGTTGTAATCGTTTGAATGTTATGGTTAATTAAATACCCATAGTGTAACTATATTTTTGGCAATACTAGACACTATTGACTGTGGCATTTTTCAATAGCGGTAGAGTTGCTGATCCGAACCTCCGAAGGGAATAGAATAGAATAGAATAGAATCGTTTATTTCTGAGTACATGGTACACGAAGATCTTAATATTAGAAGGAATCACATATACTACCTTCGCCGGTGTAGAAATATTAAGTGAGTAGGTATCTAATTTACAAATTCACATAATAAGTTCATGCAATGTTAAATAAGATCAAAAAATTTAAATTAATTGTGACAGTTTTTAAATAAATATTTGTAACTTTATGGACTACGTTATTTTTATGCATACATAATTAAAAATTAGATGTTTTCAGATTTAAAGAGAGAATTAAAAATTAGAGGAAGCCGGTAGGAATCGGTGTCACATTTTGCCAGTTAAGTATGTTTGTAAGTTTAAGTCCTATGTAATAGGGGTCGAGCCTATTGCTATCAACCGGGCACAAATCCAGAATCCAGGCTTGTTTTATTTTTATTTTTTTATATAAGATGGGTTTGCTCTTGACTCTAGTCTAGGTCGGAGGCGACAGAGACAAAGTCGACGATGGAGTGAGCTTACCCAGAAGAAGCCTGTTCACTCTCACTTTGAAGAGATTAGGGTTGTATACGCTCGGAAACACAGACGCAGGTAGTGAGTTCCACTCTTTTGCTGTGCGCATTATAAAAGACATTTGGAAGCGCTTAGTGCGAATTGGTGGAATAGCAACTCTAGATGTCCGATGGTAGAAGGAGGCCGGTGGAATGAGGTCGTGGAGTTCTTGAGCACACTCTCCGAAATACAATCTGTAGAAGACCGACAAGCAGGTAACCCTGGGGCTGCTACTGAGAAATTCCTGATGGAAAAACCGAATAATAATTTCCACGACCCGGGATTAGAACCCAGGACCTCATGATCAACAGTAGCGCTTGCGACCACTATACCATCTAGGTAGTCATAGTCATAGTTATAGAAAAATATCTACGATAATGCCTTTTCCCCATGGGGATAGACAGAAACTACAGAACGCTTACGTAAAGAAAGAAAGAAAGAATAAAGGTTATTTGGACACAGTTCGTGAAACAAAATCCAAATAACAAAAAAAAAAATAGTAGGAGCAGTTCGAGTCCGCGCCGTTTATTTTCGTGAAAACAGATTAAAATTTTTGGGCTTGTGGCTAAGTAATCACAGCCGCACGGGTCGATTAAACAGGTTAAGCTACACTTGTCGTGGTTGGTCCGTGGATGGGTGACCATCTTTACATACCAAGACCACTCCGTGCCTCGGAAAGCACATTAAGCCATTGGAACTTTGATAATCGTTACGGGTCGTCAGAAGCCCGAAAGTTTGACAACCAGTCTTACCAAGGGGTATCGGTCAGATAGACAGTCGCTCCATGTAAAATACTGGTATTCAGCTGCATCCGGTTAGACTGGAAGCCGACCCCAACATCGTTGGGAAAAGACTAGGCAGATGATGAGATTGAAATTTTACTACGGTTTCCGATACTGCCGTAGTCATTGTATAGATTTAGAAGGTTCATTCCATTCCTTATAAATTAAGCTTTCACCGATTATAATATTTTTCAGTTCTGAACTTGAGACCACATCCTATAGTGCTTTGTCAACTATTGACAAAGACGATCTGTGCGCTATACGAATTGATTTTGACACATAGTGAAAAGAGAGGGTCGGGCGCATGCGCGTGCACTCGCAGTGTGACGTCATACGTAAATTATATCCGGCGTTAAAATTGTTATAAATATGAGCTATCTTTTGTATGTGTCACCAGTGGCGTGCCTAGGGTCAAAATTAGGGAAGCCGACAGACTTTTCATCATTAAAAAATAAAAACAGCCAACTGAGGGATTTTCTTATGTAGGTAGATGTTGGAATTTCTAGAAAGTCACTAAATACAAATGTCATGAAAGTATTCGGCCAATATGAATATTCGTATTCGTATTCGTTGCATAATTAGATGCGATTCCAAACTCAAATTTGCAGTTGGAGAATTGACCGTGACGTACCGATATCAATGTAAGGGAGAACATGTTTTTCAACTAGTACAAAGTTAAATTTGTTTTTGGGATAAATCCTTTTCAACTACAGAACCCTTCATTGTGCGTGGTCCGACACTTTTTATATGTCTGTGTAAAAAAATAAAGAACATTTTCTTACAAATTATCTACCAAACCTTCTGGCATTTAGTTGTGTTGTGGATAAAAATAAGTAGTCTTTTAATCGTTTGTGAATTATAAAGATGCTGAGAAAAATATTGCTATCTCTTTCCCTCGTAAGAAGCAGTTGATCAAATACGATGATAAAAATCTAAATTATCACTGTCTTGGGGCAACTCATAAGACATTGGCAGGTACTTACTGAAAGGTGTGTCCGTCTTCTATAGACTGTACTTCGGTGAGTGTGGTCAGGAACTCTACAACCTCATTCCACCGGCTCCCTTCTACCATCGAACATCTAGACGCACTGCAAGTTACCATCCCTACCTAGTTGCCATTCCACCAATTCGCACTAAGCGCTTCCAAACATCCTTCATATTGCGCACAGCAAAAGAGTGGAACTCACTACCTGCGTCTGTGTTCCCGAAAGCATACAACCCGAATCTCTTCAAAGTTAGAGTGAACAGGCTTCTTCTGGGTAAGCTTACTCCATCGTAGACTTTGCCTCTGTCACCTCTGACCTAGACTAAAGTCAAGAGCAAACCCATCACTAAAAAAAATAAAAAAGGTATTTTCTATTTATACAAAGCATCTGTACTAAACCCTAAGTATCAGAAGCATGGAGGAACTACGATAATTGTATGGCTTTAAGGCGAAAGCGTCTGGGGTAGCCCGCGAAATTCAAATTTTCTTACGTGTTTTGCAATTTTCATGTCAGTATTAGTGTTTTTTTTTTTATTTCATAATCATTAATTTCAATCGTTTAGACGTGATCTTCAGTTTTTAAGTAACTTCTTTTTTTGTTTATTATTTTATACAATAAATGATCCTAATGAAGCCGTAGATCAGGGTTTTCACTAGTTCCCCAGTTTCTCACTCTCATCAAAGTAAAAAAAACACCGCGTTGAATGGTGTGATTGGTTTGCCAAATAATAACAACCAAGTTAACATATAGCAAAAGACCATTACTGGCTTGATCTAATAATAATATAGTGTCTATCACGAGAACAAGTAGCCATACTTTTAAATGCATGCATAGTAGTATCATGCGAGCTCAGCTTGGGTGAAAATAGATAAAAACGAATTTTCCCAGATATGAGACCTAGCTAGACCCAAATGTAATAATAATATTTGTAAACCATTGCCAATGTAGGAAAAATATTCGGTATTGATTTAGTTTCCACACAATTCGAGGTTGGCGCCACCGTCTACGCGCCACCATATTGCAGCCACCAGTGCAAATTTTTTTAGACTTCTTTTTTAGACCAATGTAAATTAAAAGTTTTGAATAGGTTTTATTTTATTCTAAAATTGAAAGAAATAAACGCTAAACAATTTTTTTTCAACCTCACGTTTAAAAATACTGCATAGCGGCCGCGGCAAAATGACTGTGGAAATGACGAACCGAATCTTTGCGTGAAAATACGAAAAAAAAACTAATTTCCTAGATAGACCTAGCTAGATCGATTTTTCGCCCCCGTAAACCCCTAATATTGCAACTTTCATCGAAATCGTTAGAGCCGTTTTCGTGAACGTGACTACAAATATATGTATTGTATATTAATAAAGTTATGTTGGGTGACTTGTAAATACTGACCGATTGTACTCATGATAACAAACAACTTTTACTATGGGACCAAACATAAAATCGCGAAAAATAAATCAGCTGTTACACTACATTTTGTCGAGTTATGCGAACATAAATGTAGGGAGCAGCTGAATTTTTTTTATTGCGATTTCAGGTTTGGTCCCATAGTAAAAGTTGTTTGTTATCATGAGTACAATCATGTGTTTAAGTATCGGTCACTAATTACCAGTCAACCTAATATAAACTATATTGCTCATATAGATAGGATTACCATTTAGCCCAAGTTTCCAGTCGACGTATTGTACTGCAATACCACAATGGCTGCCCTATCTTTAAATGTCATAGATTCACAGCATTGCGAAAACTGTGGTACGGTTATACTACTTAAACTATAGACTGATTCGGACTAGTAATTTATTGAGGAAGGTAAAGGTTTTTGTGCGCCATTTTGACCTTCGAGGCTGATGAAATCAATCTAATATGGCGTCGTGATTATTGTCTCCAAGGTTAGTTAAGAAAAAAAGAAACAATCTTAATTTGATAACGGTTAAAATACATAAGTACACAAAAAGTTTTGGAAAATTTGTTAAGTACTTAAAAGTAACATTTATAAAAAATATATTTAACTTTTTTGAACAATATCAAGGATAGGGAAATGGTAGCATGCTGCACTAAAATGCTTCTGCGACAAAACACCTTCAAATCTACGAAATAATAAATAAGGAATTGTCTGACAATCTCATTTCCAAAGCCAGACTGCCAAACTGTCACAAAAAAGAAAATGCAGGGCTGTTTCGAATAGCTTTCTTTTTTTGTTTTCAGGCGCCCGGACTTTGGGGATAAGACCGGGGAGCCTCAATAAAACCACCCCAGTGGTCACCATCTGCACATGTAAGGGTTACCGTTACCTCTCAAAAGACCGATCCGGAACCCCTCTGCAACGCCTGTTAGGGCACATCTCTGGGGAGACTGTAAAGGGGTCTCCGCGAAACCTAACTGTGCAAATGTGCAAGGCAGCACGTAACCACTGTGCGCCGTTTTCCCTGAGGTCACTCAGTGGGAGGACAGTCCCCATTGAGCTCCCATGACCCCAAATTCCCGCCAGCCTTAAAGGATCTAGGCGGGGTCTCGGCGTGTTAGGCGTCGAGGCACTTGCCTCCCTGACGCCTTCTTCTCCGAGCGAGATCAGCCATTTCACGATCCCGCTCGGCAGCCTCCTTCTGAACTATCACGGTCTCGTTATTTCCCTCCAGTTCTCCGACTCCGCCCGCATAGACGACAAATCTCGCCTGATTGTGGAGACCAAGACCCGTCTTTCAGAAGCCCACGCAGGGCACTCTTCGAGCGTGTGCTGTGTGTGCGGAATCCAAGCTGCCTCCGCAATGGTGGCAATTTGCCGTGGCCTCTCGCCCAATCTTGTTCAGTTACTCACCGAAGCAGTTAATATTTTTCGTGTTTATTTATTGATAAAAGTGTTTAAATTCGATAGATATAGTCATAAATATTGGGTTCTAGTGTTTGTGAGTAATTTCGCTGCAAAATCAAAGCAAAATCAATGAAATAGTATCAGCTGTCATCTAACGGACGGATTTGAAATCATCACCTATCCTGGGTGCCTCTAGGGTTTGCTTGTAAACATGTTGACCCGTAGAACTGCATCCTTGGAGGAAAAACTGAGGGCTACATTAAAAGAGTTGGAATATAGTAAAAAGCAATGCGATCAGCTGCTACAGGAAAGGGAAGACAGCGAGGTGGAAGTACAGTATATTAATAGCAAGAACACTGAGCTTAAGAACCAGTTGGCTGAACTACATACACAGCATATGGACACACTTGACCAGCATCAACATCTCCTTCAACTTGTGTCAAATTTCAAACAATGTAGTGACACCCATGATATGGCTTTGAGACGGATATCTGATTTGGAACTGGAATTAAGCCTGCTTAATTCCAGTTCCAGTGGGCCCTGGCCCACAACACAATAACCCGTTTGGAATCCCACAAAGCCAGTGAAGAGTCTGCGATCACATGCAATCTTTATGATGAGTTGGTTAGTAGCGGGTCCGGATCCACATGTGTTGAGCCAATTGTAACAATAGGCTTAACTGATGACACTGTTACTAAATGCAAGCTGTATACTAGCCATAACAAGATAAAAAAATATATTAAAATTAATAGATTAATTACAAAAATTCATAAATCATTAAAACGCCATAAAGTTAACAAATTAAACACAAAACTTAGGCAAAAAAATCTAAATTTAATTCAAGAATTAGAAAAGTGTAATAGTGAGTTAGAATTATGTAATACTATGTATGATACTGACACTCAGCACCTTCAGGATGAATTGTTTGTAAAGGAATTTGCTCTAAAGGAAATCTTTAGTAAATATGAGGCTATTCAACAAGACCTGAGTAAGCGCTTGCAGGAGGCCAATGCGTTGGCAGATCTGGTCAAGTACAATGCGGAGAGGTATGAGTCTCTGACTAATAACCTCTCTTTTAGCTGTGCCTGCTCCCAGGAGCCCCAGCCTCAACTTGGTACACCCACACCCTCAGTGGTTCAGCCAGTAGGTAGCTGTATGTATGATAATAACAATAGTATGAATAATAACAATAGTATGAATAATTTGATTAAAACAACATATCTATTTTCTGACAAATTTGGTCAAGGTTTTGGTAGTATACTTAATCAGTGTTCACAACAATCTGTAATTAATCATTGTTTACCCGGTGCCAGTATTAGCCAATTAATTAGGAAAATTAAATTAACAAAAATAAACCCCAGTTCCACTGTTATATTATTGTATGGGGATAGTCTAACTGTAAGAAAAAAGGACATAATTGAATGTGTCCATTTGATGTTGCATCTCAACGAAACCAATAATTGTAAATTTATTTTCTGTGCCTTACCTTATTCGCATTATTTGTCTGATGAGCAAAATAGGCACATTTATAATTTAAATATGTCAATTTATAATAGGACTTGTCATCACAGTGATGCTATTTTATATTTCGACTGTAATCAATTTATTACTGATTACAAACTGACAAAAAATACAATGTATTTGCCACCTAGTTGTCGGAGACTTATTGCTAATCTTTTAGCATACAATATACAAAGTGACGCCGGTACCTGTAGTGTACCATCGAATACTGTTAGTACTGGTACTAATACCACTATTGACACACCTTGTAGTTTAAACTATTAGGTGCGACAATGGGTCAGCCACATATATTGAATGTTGTACATCAAAATATGCAGGGTCTGTCCGGCAAAGAGCTAGAGTTAAGTTTATTTCTGGAGAACTATAATGTTCAGGTCTTATGTATGACTGAACACTGGTTGAAGGAACATGAAGTATTGTTTATAAATGATGATTATTTTACGGTACAAAGTGCATTTGTAAGGAAAAGTGCTATTCGCGGTGGGTCTTTAGTTCTTGTTTCAAACAAGTTGAAATGTAAACAACGTTTAGATTTAGTTAATCTTTCTATCGAGCGCACTATTGAGTTGTCTTGTGTTGAACTCGAGCGATACGTTATAATTTGCGTTTATCGACCCCCTTCTGGGGATTTTATTCATTTTGAATCGGTAATGGAAGATGCACTCAATAAGTTAAAATCTAGTAATAAAAGTATAATTTTATGTGGAGATTTTAATATTAATATTTTAGATGTTACTCCACTAGGTATTAGACTTCTCAATCTTTTTAGGTCTTATAATTTATTTAACTTGTTTTTTGAACCTACTAGGATCACGGCATCTTCGTCAACATGTCTTGATAATATATTTAGTGATTGTGTTGTCAAAAATAAATTAGTGCTAAGTGACTTAAGGTCTGACCACTGTGGTTTATTAGCTAGCTTCCCTATGCAATTACATAAAAAGCCGCATAAAATAGAATGCAGGCCTTATACAGCTAGTCGTTGCAACAAATTTAAAAATAATGTAGCCCATAGAATTAGACCATCTATAGTAGAACACGATAATCCTAATGAAATCTATGGAGCCCTTTTTGATGTTGTGCAAAAAGAGTACCAATCTACCTTCAAGACCAAAACCATTAATATTAATGGCACCACCGTGGGCTTTAACCAATGGGCTACTCCAGGTATTTATAAAAGTAGAGCGAGACTATACGAATTATATGGTTTGAAAAAACACAGGTTTGATACTCCTTTCCTAGAGTATGTCAAAAATTATTCAAAATTATTTAAAAGTATTTGTGTTTTTGCTAAATCTAAATTTTTAAGCGATACAATTAAAAATTCCAATAATAAAGTAAAAACCATTTGGAAAATTATTAATAATGAAACGGGTAAGTCGGTTAAACAAGACAAACAACTTGAAGTTATGGTCGACAACAAATTAGTTAATAAAGCAGCAGACGTTGCTGAGGCATTTAATCAGTTTTTTGCCAACATACCTATAACTACGACTCGCTCCTTAAATTCATCCCCGTCTAAAGCTGAAAACCTTTTGCATAGTAGTGTGCCCAAATGTGGTCGCTTATTTAGCTTCGAACATATAACACCTCGTGATGTAGTTAATGTTTTTAACACACTTAAGTCTAAAAACACTGGTGATTACTGGGGCATCTCAATTAAACTGTTAAGTAATATAATAGACATAGTAGCCCCCTATCTAGCTGTTACTTTTAATAAATGTGTTGATGTAGGAACTTTTCCTGACCTCATGAAAAGTAGTAAAGTCTTACCTTTATTTAAATCAGGTAATAAAAATGACGTTGGCAATTTTAGGCCTATTTCTATATTACCTGCATTTAGCAAAATATTTGAAAAGTTAATACTCAAGCAGTTGCTAAGACATTTTAATTTAAATGGCCTCCTTCATGATGAACAATATGGCTTTACTAAAGGTCGTTCGACTACAGATGCGGGTGTTGCTCTGCTGAAACATATATTTAACGCATGGGAGAACTCGCAAAATGCTATTGGAATTTTCTGTGATCTCTCCAAAGCCTTTGATTGCGTGCACCATGACACGCTTTTGCGTAAACTACATCATTACGGTGTACAAAACGAAGCTCTTAAAGTAATTAATTCATATTTACATAATAGGTTTCAATGTGTAGATGTAAATGGTGTGAAATCTTCCGGGCTACCAGTTCTGTTAGGTGTACCTCAAGGCTCAATATTGGGTCCATTCTTGTTTTTAGTGTATATCAATGACTTACCATTCTATTTAAAGGGTATCTGTGACGTTGTACTGTTTGCAGATGACACCTCTCTTATTTTTAAAGTAGACAGGAATAGACAAAATTTTGACGACGTAAACAGTGCACTCTCAATGGTTACAGATTGGTTTACGATAAATAACTTAGTTCTCAATGCTAAGAAAACGAAATGTATAAAGTTTGCCTTACCGAATGTTAGAAATCTAGGACCCAACATCGTTTTAGATAAAGAAGTGCTTAAAACTGTAGACTCGGCAGTTTTTCTGGGTATAACAGTAGATGCCAAACTTCAGTGGGGCCCACATATATCAAGCCTAGCGGGAAGGCTCAGTTCAGCCGCCTACGCCGTCAGGAAAGTAAGACAATACACTGACGTTGATACAGCTCGGTTAGTCTATTTTAGTTATTTTCATAGCGTTATGTCATACGGTATTCTGCTCTGGGGCAAAGCCGCTGATATTCAAAATATATTTGTTCTTCAGAAACGAGCTGTTCGTGCTATTTACCAGCTCGGTGCCAGAATTTCTCTGAGAGATTTTTTTTAAACATATTGGTATTCTAACGGTGGCATCACAATTCATCTTCGCCAACATCTTATATATTAGACAAAATATACATTTATACACTAAAAACAGTGATATTCACAATGTTAACACCAGAAATAAGGACAAAGTACGTGCTCCATTTCACAGGCTTCATAAGGTTCATAACTCATTTGTTGGGCTTGGTATATCCTTTTATAACAAGCTACCCTCTTCTTTGCTAGATTTGCCTTACAATGCGTTTAAAGCCAAAGTAAAATCTAACCTTTGTTCAAAGGCATACTATTCTATCAACGATTACTTAAACGATAAGAATAGTTGGTCGTTGTGTTTAACTTAAGACAATGTTTATGTTCTTTCTCCAGAATTAGCTTACCTACTGACAGGTTATATGGGTTCATATAATTATTTATTTTCTTTGACTGTAAAGGTCAATTTATTTTAATTTTATTTTTATTTATCATTGACATAATCTACTCATTACAATGTTTTTTTTATGAGTGGTATTGCAATATGTGGTTAGCTAGTGACCTCTACAATTGATCATAATTATTCTTGTCTGAGCAACCGGCAGCAGGTTCGTCATGCTCCCTTAGATGTCACTGCTTGCGGTAGCGTCGGGGGTCGGGTTGCTTCCTTCCCTCAAATATGGCGAGGGGGGTAATGGCTGATCTTTGCGTTATGCTCGTGAACGGGTGCTGCTTGTGGTGACTGGTCGTCTTGCTGACCTTGGTTTTGTTTTGTTATTAGTAATTTAACTCGTTTTTTTTTACTTCGATGGTCCTAGTTTATCATCTGTGACTTCGAGTTACGGCTATATGTAAGTGGGCACGCCCTTTATTACTGGAGGCTTTTAATATAGGTATAAAGTTCTACTTACGTTTTTAGTTTTGTATTTTGATTCTGCTTGAGTATAGTTTTCGATTTTTTTTTCTTCTTTTTTTAAGTATATTGGGGTGTGCTAGCTGACTTATAGCAAATAATTAAATTTAATTTAATGTTTGTGTTACGTAAAGTACTTGCATGTAATTTGCACAGTGTTGTATAGAATATATATATATTTTTTAATTTTTTTATTTAACTGAACAGACAGCTGTGCTGCTGAGGAGTTTGTTGCGCCACTTCTTCTCCTCAGCTAAAGCACTAGGAAGTGGTGAAGGGCGGGCGTTTTGGGGGACTGTCTTATGTAATTTTGACGTTCGAAAAGTGCTGATTCTCAGCCTAGTTTGAATAAATGACTTTTGATTTTGATTTTGATTTTTGATTTTGAACCGTGCCCCGTCAGCACCTGGATGAGCCTATAGGAGATGAGCTCCCCTCTTTTCAGCCAGGCTTCGAAGTGTGGCAGGACAACGCGGTTACGCGAATATTGCTGCTGTTGCAGCCGCTTACGCTACCGCTCTAGCGCGTGTCACTGTTCCTGCCGCCTCAGACGTACAACAGCGATTCCTGACACGCCATTGCCACTTTGACAAGTGACACGGATTCGGTTATAGACCCTCGCCTCCATATCCGCCAAGATGTCCAGTGGCAGAAAGCGTGCCAGGAGAGTTACCGCCTCAAAGGATATAGTTCGGTATAATCTGTATCCTCGAGCAATACGAACAGCCATTTTCCGCTGCAGGCTGTTGATTTTGGTTCTGCAGCGTCGGACCGTTGACAGCCTATTTAACCAAACAGGTGCCCCATAAAGGACCATCGATCGCACGACACCCGCGTAGAGGCGGCGAACTTCTCTCGAGGTCCTCCGAGATTGGGCAACAGTCTGTGCAAAGCACCAAGTGCCTTCCCGACGCGGGGAACCAGTCGCTCGACGTGCTTACCTAGTTCAAGACACTTTTTACCAGATCACGATTATTTTTTTACGTTGTAAAATAAATTATTAAGTCAATACAAGAAAAAACGATGCCAAGTTCGCAAAAAAAAGAAAATAATTATGCTAAATATTTAAAAAAATCAAACTTTTTTATCAGTACCTGTTTTAGAGATACAAGGGTACAAACAGATGAACAAACAGATTGCACAAAAACTTACAACAGCCTTCAGTTACAACTTTACTATTCAATTGCTTTTTTTTTGACGGAAAAAACGCAAAAACCGTATCGCCAATTCGTCATGCAGTAATGCATTTCAAGTCGCAATATTGAGAGAGGCTGCACAAAATGTGCCAAGTCTTAACTTGTCGTGGTCGGATTTTAATTGAAGGCTGACCATTGCCAAGGTCTTTTATTGTGAAAAAAGGTTTTATTACGTACTTTTAACCGTTATTTTGTGTGAGTATCCCGATGTATTAGATAGAACATGGTGGCCTAACTATGAAGGGTTTGTAAAGCTATTTCGGAAATGTTTTATGTGAATTTGTTCAGCTTATAACGTTGTCACAGTTGGGTCTCAGCCAGTCTCAGGTCACCTCTTTGTTAGAGGAAGTAGGCCATAATCAATGCGGGCCCAATGCGGTGCGGGGACACACAGGGTTCCTCGTGATGCTTTTGTGTACCGTTGTACAACGCAAACTACTCCACTGCTTATATTGTAGTAACCAACCAAAGGGCCAATTATACCGTCGTTATTCTAAACATCACTTCGAAATTAGAACGCTCTGAATTGTGAATCCGCGATGATTTACTTTTAAAAAAGTAAAAACCGACTTTACGTAAAATCTAAAAATAATAAAATAACTTTCATAAAAAAAAAAACTTAACAGCATCTGAAGTCGGTGCAAAGCTAAGGTGCATTGAAGAATTGAAGACACCGACTTCAGAAGCTGTTAAGTTTTTTATGAAAGTTATTTTATTTCTTTTAAGTTTCTGAAGTCGGATTTTACTTTTTTTTAAGTAAAAGTATTTTTGTATTGTTATTAGTTTAATATACAATTACATAAACCCAAGACGAACGAAAAGAAGAATAATCAAAATCCGCTTAGATATACCGGAGATACAGTACATTTATGCATATAACTTCATACATGCCTTGTATTATATACTAAAACCTTCCTGAAACTTCATAGATCACGTTATTGAAAGAATCGTCAAAATTGGTTAATTAGTTTTAGAGAAAATCGCGGACTTACAAACATACATATTACGGGTCGGATAGAGAACCTCCTTTTTTGAAGTCGCTTAAAAACAAATGAAAATCGAACGCTTTCGAATGGATGGATGATGACTAAAAATATTTTTTGTCCGTCATGTAGATTATTAAAAAATATTGGACACGTACTTTTTCTTTTTTTACGTACCTAATCAAAAGATTACGGTGATACATTGAATTAATAAAATGTGGCAGGACGTCACGCCTTGCTAGATTTTATACGTAGTTGTGACGTAGCACTCCCCAATTTTAATGCGTTTTAGCTAAGTCATTTTAAACAAAAACTACGTGTAATATTTTTTTAGGAGCTCGTGGCTAAGTAATAAATAACAGCCGCAGCTACGCTTGCCGGGGTTGGTCCGTTGACGGGTGACCATCTTTGCCGATCCTCTTCCATGCCTCGGAAAGCATGCTCGGAATGCACTGTCATTTTGTGGATCTTTGATAGTCGTTACGGGTCGTCAGAAGCCCGAAAGTCTGACAACCAGTCTTACCAAGGGGTATCGTATTACCCAGTAACTGGGTTGTGGAGGTCAGTTAGGCAGTCGCTCCATGTAAAATACTCGTATTCAGTTGGATCCGGTTAGACTGGAAGCCGACCCCAACATAGTTGGGAAAAGGCTAGGCAGATTGACGTGTCCATTTTTTTTTTATTATCTGACTGACGGATATCAATAACTTTCTTATTTACCCAGGCATCGCGACAGGCAAAGCGAGTTAAATGGTGTAAAATAAAGGTTGCAAAATTGAAAATCGAAAACGGAAAATCTAAAGACATTTCAATCGTCACGAGCGATGAAACATGGCTTTATTATTACGACATGCCCACAAATCACCAAAATAAAATATGGGTGATAGAAGGCGAAGAAACTCCGACTGGAGTAAAAAAATCTAAGTCTAACCTAAAAAGAATATGATAGTGGCTTTTTTTTTTTTTTTGGTATTCTGGGAATTTTGAACAAGTAGTTCTCCGTAAGCAGAAGACTGTAAACGCTGCTTGGTACACCACTGTTTGCCTTCCTCAACTTATTCAGGAATTCAAGAACCTTCGTCCAAAGTCACAGCTGATATCTTCATCATGATAATGCTCCGGCACATCGTGCTGACGTTACATGCCAAACTTCTTGAACATCCGCCTCATAGCCCAGACTTGCGCCATGTGACTTTGGACTGTTTCCTTTCGTGATAAGTAAATTAAAAGGGCAAAGATTTCGGGACGAAGAAGCTTTACTTCCGGCCTGGTTCAATATATTACGGAAATTCCTGAACAGAAATGGAAAGACATTTTTAGTGATTGGTGTATAAGGACGCAGAAGTGTACCTATTAATTGTGGTACCAATTTTTTTGAAAAACTGATAAAAATAAAGTTAAATCTCAAGACTTTCAGATTATCCTACGTACGTACTTGTAATGATCGTGAATCAACATACAACTTAATACCGACATGCAAATTGCAAGAAAACGTAAGAAAATTTTAGTTTCGTAAACCTGCGGCGTTGTGTAGAAAGGAAGAGTGATTCACAGCCATTTGATTAACATATTAGGTTGTTTTCTTTTCCACACACATCAATAGAGGGGGTTACTATGGCAGTGGCGAAGCATTCAATTTAAATGCAACCTATTTTTATATCGGGAGCATCTACAAGGAATTTTATTCGGTAATTTTTCCCATAGTTTTTGTTAATAACAAAAGAGAAGGCCAAATGACTATGGGAAGTGGCGCATTTGTTTTTATACCGCGGCCATCATTGAAACCTTAGCCGGTATTGGAAAAACCTGTCTCAAAAATGAATTGATAAACGATTTTTCTACAAATACAGGCCGAGATGATAATATGTAGTAGTATCTATTTTGAACTTGAATTTATGTAAAATATCAATTTTTTTTTTAAATGTTCTGTTATAACTCGTTTCAGTGATATTAGGTTATGTTACCGCATATTAACTTTTGTTCGAGGGGCTCGTGGCTAAGTAATAACAGCCGCACGGGTCGATCGATCAGCGGGCCTAGACAAAGTAACATTCTATTAGCGATGCATTAGAAGAAAAGCCAAAAATGTATATGGTGTTGATATATCGACGGACCCGTAGAACAAACACTTATGGAAATATAAGACGATGTTTAGTTTATTAATCAACTGAATTCTAATAGCAGCTATTAGTATACCTACTTAATTCATGTGATTAATAAACTAAAACACGTCTTATATTTCCATATGTGTTGGTTCTACGGGCCCGTCGAATAATTTGGCGTAACTTCAATGCTTCGAACTGCAACTAGATAATTTTGAAGATACATCTTTGTTCTTGGGACCCGTCGATATAAACTATCGAAATGTCACGTGATCATAGGTCCAACGATGACTTCCATAGAGATGCGTCGTTAGCGATTGTAGGAATAGAATCGCTCCGAAGCGAATGCCATTTGTCTAGGCCAACAGGTTAAGCTACGCTTGCCGCTGTTGATCCGTGGGTACCAATGACTATAATTATGTTCTCTTTGGTGGGTACCAAAGTACCAAGACCCCTTCGTGCCTCGGAAAGCACGTTAAGCCGTTGGACCCGGCTGTCATTCGTAACTCTTTGACAGTCGTTACTAGTCGTCAGAAGTCCGAAAGTCTGACTACCAGTCTTACCAAGGGGTATCGTATTAACCAGGAACTGGGTTGTGGAGGTCAGATAAGCAGTCGCTCCATGTAAAATACTGGTATTCAGCTGCATCCGGTTAAGACTGGAAGCCGACACCAACATAATTGGAAAAAGTGTTTTTTCGTCATATTAGGTACGAGTATTCTATTATTGATGGCCGCAAAAAAAAATTAAAATTGCGCCGTTGTTGGTCATTGGCTTTGAAAATAAGACTATTTAAAATAATCTATTGGCAAGGAGTTGGTACCTATGTATAGATGGTCACCCATGCACGGACCAACCGCTGCAAGCGTAGCTTAACCTGATCAGTCCCACAAGCCCCTCAATAAAGACTAGCATCTAAGAACATGCTAACATCTAACAACATCAACTTATGCTAGCTAAACTATATCACTAAAGAAAATATTAACCAAAATCAATCTGCCTACCCTTTTCCCAACTATGTTGGGGTCGGCTTCCAGTCTAACCGGATGCAGCTGAATACCAGTATTTTACATGGAGCGACTGCCTATCTGACCTCCACAACCCAGTTACTGGGTAATACGATACCCCTTGGTAAGACCGGTTGTCAGACTTTCGGGCTTTTGACGACCCGTAACGACTGCCAAAGATCCACGAATGACAGCCGGGACCAACGGCTTAACGTGCTTTCCGAGGCACGGAGGAGTCTCGGTATGAAAAGATGGTCACCCATCCAAGGACCAACCCCGGCAAAAGTAGCTTAACCTGATGGATAGACCCGTGCGGCTGTTATTACTTAGCCACGAGCTCCTCAAAGAAAATATTAACCGTCGAAATAAATATAAACTTTTTAGCAAAAAATAAAACCGACTTCTAAAACAAAACACTACTAAGTAAAAAAATACTTTAGTTTCTGTAGTTGCTGTCTTTGGGTTAGTATTTTAGTTTTTTGCCACCGACTTCCGAAATTAAAGTTATTTTTCACTTTGTAGTGTTTTGTTTTGGAAATCGGTTTTATTTTTTTCTAAAAAGTTATATTTTTCACCATTTAGTTGTGGTACCTACCCCACACAATTTCGAATATTATCACTACCTGCTATGTAAATAACAGTATTAGGAAGTTATTAAAACATGGATGATGTTTAAATCATCATGCTTAGATTAAATCATCATCCACATATAGTAAGTGGAAAAATACGTATTATTGAAGCTAACTAAAAACCTACCCAAGCAAAGTTAATAAAAATTATATGGGACCACCTAAGAAGTAGGACTCTTTCAAACAAAAAAAGAATTTTCCAAATCGGTCTATCCGTCTTTGAGTAATCGCATAGCTAACATACAAAAAAAAAACAGTCGAAATGAGAACCTCCTTTTTGAAGTCGCTTAAAAAAATACGTAATTGGTATAAATTTGATCCCCTTCTGGGGTCCAATCGTGACGAGTAAACAATAATGTCCTTCATATCTTTAAAAACTTAAAATTAGTTTGTGAAAAACTACGAGTTATTAATAAGTAATTTATGTCGTTTCGTGTATACTAGCGTCGTTTCAAAACATGGCAGTGAAAATTTATCATGTTGTGATGTCATTAGCTTATACAGGTTGCTGAGAATATATTTTTACCATTATTTTATTTTATTTACTTTATTTAGAGCTCGTGGCTAAGTAATAAACAGCCGCACGATCCCGATCCATCAGGTTAAGCTACGCTTGCCGGGGTTGGTCCGTAAATGAGTGAGCATCTTTACATACCGAGACACCTCTGTGCCTCGGAAAGCGCGTTAAGCCATTGGTCCCGGCTGTCATTTGTAGAGCTTTGACAGTCATTACTGCAGGTCGTAAGAAGCCTGAAAGTCTGACAACCAGTTTTAACAAGAGGTATCGTATTACCCAGTGACTGGGTTTTGGAGGTCAGATAAGCATTCGCTCCATGTAAAATACTGGTATTCAGCTGCATCTGTTTAGACTGGAACCCGACTCCAACATAGTTGGGAAAAGGCTAGGCAGAAAAAGGTCCTTACTTTCCACACCTATTACTTAAAATACTTGTAACTAACCCACCCAGTCCCTGCTACAAACCTATTCTATCCGTCACATACATTAAATTCTACAATTACGTAAAATCTACTTAGAATACGAGTTGTTTTTGGTCTCTCTACAGGCAAAATTACTACAAGCAGGTACTTTCAGATGATTGTACCAAAATGTCAAGGAGAACGGCTGTCTTTGTATACGTCATCGTATGGCTGGTTAAGAACTGTTCGTTTATAATCTATCTCGCGATAGGTATTACTCGTATAAACTATCGAAAAATTGTGAACTGCAACAAACCGTTTACAATTTAACGCAATATTAAAAATGTTAATAGGGGAGGGGAGCTCGTGGCTAAATAATAACAGCCGGAAGGATCGATCCATCAGGTTAAGCTACGCTTGCCGGAGTTGGTCCGTAGATGGGTCCGTGCCTCGGAAAGCACGTTAAGCCGTTGGTCCCGGCGGTCGTTCGTGGATCTTTGGCAGTCGTTACGGGTCATCAGAAGCCCGAAAGTCTGACAAACAGTCATGCCCAGTTACTGGGTTGTGGAGGTCAGATAGACAGTCGCTCCTTGTAAAATACTAGTATTCAGCTGTATCCGGTTAGACTAGAAGCCGATCCCAACATAGTTTGGAAAAGGCTAGGCATATTGATTGATTTTGATTTTTGTATCATGTATGACGCGTATAAAAGAACAGATACATTGACGACGAAGACGCTGAGACAGGATTCGAGGATGTTGATGAATCCACACACAAGTTAAAACACTAAAATAAATAAATAGGAGGCCAAATAGCCATACAAATAACATATATAACACCCTGTATACGACTGTTTTGGTTCGATACGTAAATTTTTGACGTTATAAAGTAGCGACGCATCGGCACGCGTTCCCAATTTAAAACCCTTGCACCCCATTGGTTTAAACCACACAATACGATGGGGGATAAGCCCCGCCCACCTATAACTACAGGTTGCTACCATTATTTGGTCGATGTTGGTATGGTAGTCAAATACCTTGAATATTAACGATTTTAACCGAGTACATACGAAGTGACCCGATCAAAAAGATCAAGAACAAAGGTAAAAATACGTTTGATGAACTGGGTTTTACTGCGAGTCATTGTTAGGGTATGGAGCTGAAGAAACCAACTATTGCTTTAAATATCAAAGAACTGGGTTTTGCAAACTTGCTACTTGTAAGCGAGGTTAACTGCTAAGGATCAAATTCAAATCCTATTTTTGCTGAGAATCAACACTTTTTAGGGTTCCGTACCTCAAATGGAAAAAACGGAACCCTTTTGCTCTTATAGGATCTCTCGTGTCTCTCTGTCTGTCTGTCTGTCCGTCTGTCACAGCCAATTTCGATTAAGTTGAAATTTGGTGCACATATGAATTAATATGACCCAAACACGGACGTGTAACGTAAATAAATTATTTTGAATATGGGGGTAATTTTTGGAAGGAAAATAAGAAAATTAAAAAAAAAAGTTTTGGAAACTGTACAATGTGACATCCAACCCACATTACATCTAATGTGGGTTGGATCCTTTTCGTTTAACTATGGACAAATAGAGGAGCTCGTGGCTAAGTAATAACAGCCGCACGGGTCGATCCATCAGGTTAAGCTACGCTTGCCGCAGTTGGTCTGTGGATGGGTGACCATCTTTTCATATCGAGATTCCTCCGTGTCTCGGAAAGCACGTTAAGCCGTTGGTCCCGGCTGTCATTCGTGGATCTTTGACAGTCGTTACGGGTCGTCAGAAGCCCGAAAGTCTGACAACCAGTCTTACCAAGGGGTATCGTATTACCTAGTAACTGGGTTGTGGAGGTCAGATAGGCAGTCGCTCCATGTAAAATACTGATATTCAGCTGAATCGGGTTAGACTGGAAGCCTACCCCAACTTAGTTGGGAAAAGGCTAGGCAGATTGTTTGACATGGAAGAGCTTACTGTGAGGGTCTCAAATAGATTTTTTTTAATAATTTTAAAATGAACTTGTTAATGGTGAAATCGACGTAAATAGACCATTCTCCCCTTATCTCCGAAAATGCTCAGCCTAAAACTTAAAAAAAAAAAAAAACAAAAAATAGTTTTATACGAGTAACTAGATTACAGGAAAACCAGGAATCTGTGGTCTTAAAATAACATGGTAAATCTCTCAATATTGTGCGTACAAACTTATATTTTCAGTTGAAATGTATGGGAGAACACGTTTTTCAACCAGCAGAGTTAAGTTTGTTCTTGGGTAAATTAATCCCAACTACGTAACCCTTCATTGCGCGTGGTCCGACACGCACTTGGCCGGTTTTTGATCGTCAATAGTTACCAAGGACTCTCTCCAAAACGCCTATTCATAGCGTGTTTTCGCCTGAACAAAATCCGATACCTGTACGATACCAGATGAATTAACTGGGTTGTGGAGGTCAAGTCGCTCCACGTAAAATACATATCAGTTGCATCCGGCTAGACTGGAAGCTGACCTCAACAAAATTGTGAAAAGGAAATCAAATGATGGAGATGGTTACATTTTTTTTTATTGCTGACTGGGCCTACTCTTAACCTCGACCTATTTTCCAAAATCTACGCGAATTTTGCTGCTTCTACTAATGATATTCCACTATGTACAATGTTACCAGAGGTCTCAGTAATAAATACTATGCACATGGCGAAAGTGAAGCGTTTCCTTTTGATGTCACTTTCACTGGTTTATCGAGTCTAATGCTGTCTTTTTTTATGTGGTTCTCATATTAATTAGAACTATACATATTCCTACTACTGAGCAATGACCTTTTTTCATACAGAGAATAAACGAACATAGCGCTTATTCTTTTCAAACATGCTTGGAAATTGAAGCATTATTTTGACAACCTTCTTCGAGATAAATCGAAAATAGGTACTGTTCTGGTCAAATACCTAATTGTTCGGCCCTAGTGAAAAAGCGTCCAGCGGGGCGTACAGCGTTGTGTGCAAATGTCATGTAATTTAAAAATGGAACGAACTTTTGACTTCGACACATGGCAACCAAGGAGGTAACATAACAAATATTTTATTTAAATTTCGATTTAGTTTGAAAATAGAACTGTTTTAAAGTATAAAAGAAACAAATGAACATTTCCTTCATCGCAAAACAACTGCGAAAGGAAACTTTATCCGTAAGTTGTAATATTACCTATTGTCCTATTTCATCCACTATCATCTGCTTAGCCTTTTTCCAACTGTGTTGGGATCGGCTTCCAGTATAACCGGATGCAGCTGAATACCAGTATTTTACATGGAGCGACTGCCTATCTGAGCTCCAAGCCAGTTACAGGGTAATACGATACCCCTCGGTAAGACTGGTTGTCAGACTTTCGGGCTTCTGACGACGCGTAACGACTGCCAAAGATCCTCGAATGACAGCCGGTCTCAACATCACGTGGCACTGAGAGGTCTTGGTATGTAAAGATGGTCGTACGAAAGTAACTCTGTCTGTCTGTCTATCTATTACCTTTTCACGCCTAAACGTCTGAACCGAACGTCGTGCAATCTGACAGATAGGTAGAACTTGGAGAATGAGATAAGCTACTTTTCATCAATGATACATTTCTTAGTTTTTACGCAAAGTAGCAGTTTATTGAAAACCATACATTTCCAATCAGCCCCGGTGGGTTCGTTGAAAATCTTATCTTTAACCTAGTCCTAGTTCCAATTCTATATTTCTTCTGATCAACCTAAATTACTTTCCTTTGTAAAGATACAATACAATCTAAGTATCATAATTTTACGCCCCCAATGAACAACATCGAGTCTCCTATAATGTCATGGGCAAAACAAGTTGGCTCAGTCTTGTATCGACCAAACTTTGCTTCGGCGAGTCGGCAACGGTTTTGTGTTCCGATGACGTGACTCACGAGCAGAATTAACCAACGCCAAAGTTGTAAGTGCTTGGAGGTCTACTAAGGGATGTATATGGAAGATATTTTTGTTGGAATTATATCGAGCTTTGTTCATTCATACAATTATCACCTAAAGGTTTCAATTTCGACCTAGTGTCATTTTCATTATTGATCGTACTGCGGGGTAATTGCGTAACACACTATCAATCGCAATCGGTTTCATTTTGATAGTTCAACAACATTCTTTGCGTTATTTACGTTGTCGAGCAGTTTTTCGAACTTACGAAGCAGTTGGTTAGTATTTTGCTTCAAAAAGATTCAGATTCCGATTGATTGTGTGTTACGGAATACTTAATAGGCAATAATCATAAAAATGATAAGAGTGAATATCAAAAAAATTGTACATAACACAAAATAAACATAATGGAATATTACAATACATTCGGAAACCTTTCATTTTGTTCCAGAAAACATAATTTGGACTATTACGAAAATTTCAAAACAAAAAATAGCCAATGAGTATGCACCCTATTTTTTTTTGTTTGACGTCACGCAATGTCACACAATGGAAGCAAAATATAACCTAGCAAAACAAGAAACCACGCGCAACAAACAAAGTGAAAAGATTTTCATTATTCTTGTCTATTGCACGATTTACTTATTACAAATAATGTCTAATGATAATATCTCTATCTGTAATAAAATCACACAAGTATATATTTTTTAAAGCGACAAAACGGTAAACACAGGTTGGAAAGTAAGATGGTTGGCGTTTGGTTTTGTAAGGTTTATAGTAAATCCAATGTTGCCAGGTGGAATAAAATACGGATATGTTGACAAACTGTATAATTATAACACATAATTTCGTCACACAAGACTCGTCACACAAAGAAACGAAATACGGATACATCATTTTTACTTTAAATTTTCTCATTTATTACAACGTTTCTAAAGAAATAAAAATGTTTTTCATGCACAGTTCTCGTTTTCCAAGTATACTGTTCTAAAAAAAATTGTGTTAGTTCGATTATTAAAAGGATTCAATTTTTCTTTAAAATTGGCATGTGGAGGCAACTGTTTTTTGTGTGACAAAACAAAACTCCACATCATTAGATTTGGTTTTTATTTTATTTTTTTAACCTAATTCAGTTGATCTGGTATTTATATACGAAAACATGAATATTATTAGGGCTTTATAAAAAACTATGGCTCATGTATTCACTACAGGATTTTAAACGCCCGTGCCGTGTAATGAGGACACCGAGCTTTTTTCATATGTACAGACGCCAGCACATCAAGCTACTACAATCTGTCAGATTTCTTTAATAGATTTTCGACTTTATTGCTAAGGCATTAGGTTCAAGGTTGATTGGGAAAATCTGACAGTTTCGGGTAGGTTGACCTGCTGGCGTCTGTACAATTTTCTTTATTATTCTATTTACTCATAAATGACATCACGTCCGTTTTCCGCAAAAGCTTCAGCAGAGATGTAGGTATTTAAGTAACAACCGCATTTCGGCAGTTTAAATCCCATGTAAAATTAGGACAGCCTATGTCATTTATCCAGCGCACAAATAGAGAGTCCGGGCTACTACTGAGAAACTCCTATTGGTTAAACCTAAGCTCCCTAGCTCAACAGGTGCGCTTGCGACTACTAGGCTAACGAGAAACGAGTGTTCGTTCCAAAAAAACAAAAGACGGTAGGTATAGTTCGCGTCAAATAACTTTGCCGCTCTGAAACTAAGCTTTCCAATGCGCATGGCATGGCGCGCTGGGCCTGCAGTCTCGACATAGATAGCGATCGCTTTTCGACCGAATTCGGTCGCAAAGTCCTAGTGGGGTGCCTAGACAGTCAAAATTGCTTGACAAGCATGTGATTTTTTCGTGTTTGTCATACAAATTTTTGACCGTCTAGGGACCCACTAGGACTTTGTGACGGAATTTGGTCGTATAGCGATCGCTATCTATGTCGAGACTGCAGCCCCTGGTGTTTTAGTATAGATATTGACTACTGCGCAGTCATTTGCGCGAACTTCTGAGCGGCAAAGTTATTTGACGCGAACTATACTAGATTTTTTTTTATTCTTACTTCACTCTGCCTGGCCTTTTCCCAACTACGTTGGGGTCGGTTTCCAGTCTAACCGGATGCAGCTAAATACCAGTATTTTACATGGAGCGACTGCCTATCTGACCTCCACAACCCAGTAACTGGGTAATACAATATTCCACTTGGTAAGACTGGTTATCAGACTTTCGGGCTTCTGACGACCCGTAACGACTGTCAAAGATCCACGAATGACAGCGGGACCAACAAATTAACGTGCTTACTGAGGCACGGAGGGTCTTGTTATGTAAAGATGGTCACCCATCCAAGGACCAACCGTGGCAAACGTAGCTTAACCTGATCGATCGACTCATGCGGCGGTTATTTATTACTTAGCCAAAATTGTTTTGAAGTATTGAATTCAGTAAAAAAGTAGGCCTCCTAATCAAAATTACCTACTGATTGTAATCGTGTATTAATTTCATTCCGAGATTTAAACCTTCAAATAGGAAGTATTTCTTTATCGTTGACAATTTGTAAATTAGTTATGCAAATGTCTATGAAATTATACCGAAAAAATATGGCTGAAATTGTTGTCAATTAATTTTTGGGGCTCGTAAAACAATGCAATATCTTTCTTTTAATTTCTTTGTGTCAATAAGAGGAGCTCGTGGCTAAGTAATAACAGCCGCACGGGTCGATCCATCAGGTTACGCTTGCCGGGGTTGGTCCGTAGATGGGTGACCATCTTTACATACCGAGACTCCTCCGTGCCTCGGAAAGCACGTTAAGCCGTTGGTCCCGGCTGTCAATCGTGGATCTTTGGCAGTCTTTACGGCTCGTCAGAAGCCCGAAAGTCTGACAACCAGTCTTACCAAGGGGTATCGTATTACCCAATAACTGGGTTGTGGAGGTCAGATAGGCAGTCGCTCCATGTAAAATACTGGTATTCAGCTGCATCCGGTTAGACTGGAAGCCGACCCCAATATAGTTGGGAAAAGGCTAGGCAGATTGATTTTTGTGTCAATAAGATCGAGTTTTTCATTAAGTTAATGATGATGTATTTCATTCTAGTTTTAGGTACCTACTAATCTGCCTAGCCTTTACAGTATTTTTGTCTCGCAAAGCGACACGCGCTTTACTTGTGGCAACCAATTGTATAAACACGATGTAAATGTGTGCGTAAAGACGAGTAGCGTCAGCACATACCACACAAACGCAAACACTCTTCCGTCTTCGCCATTGTTTTGGATACCGAGAGTTCCCGCGCTTACACACACATTCACAGCGTGTTTGTACACCTGGCAACCACAAGTAAAGCCGCGTTGCTTCGTAAGATACTCGTAATAGTACTACTAGGTATGCCAAAAAACTTTTTACGAAAAAAAAAAAAATCCGAAGTCGCTTGTCTTTAGTCTGACTACCAATCAGACTTTCGAACTTTTGCCTACTCGTAAAGACTGTCAATGATCTTCAAACGACAACCAACCATACAGCTAGTTCTATGTTTTTATTATACTACAAATATGCTTACCAAAAATACCAAATTCATATGAATTTGTAGTATACAGAGTGGCGATTAGGTTATCACATTAATTGAAACTACATATTCAGGACATGACTGCGGACCCCTGCGATGAAATTTTTTGCCGGTTATTATAAAAAAAAAAATGCTATTCCATACATTTTGACCACGTAGGTCTTTTTGTACATGTCACTTTTGTGGGAAACAACAGATTTTTTTTATAATAACCAGCGAAAAATTTCAACGCAGTGGATTCCAGAATCATGTACTGAATACGTGGTTTCAATCATTGTGATAACCTAATCGCCACTTTGTATACAAAGTGCGGATTTCACCAATGAAATGGAACGCGATCAGCACTTCTAAACTGCGTTCAACAGCTGTCAGTGTCAATATTCCATAACAATTTTTACACTGACAGCTCTTGAGCGCGGTTTAGATGTGCTCACGAAGTAGAGACTTTCTGTACTCCGTGGATGTGCTGAACGCGTTCTGTTTCACATCTGAAATTCGCCCTAAGTACGCCAGACCAAATCATATTAAATGCACTTTGATTTATCGAAAACTCTCTCTATTCATCATTCTCCTGCCCTTGTCCCAATTTATTTGGGGTCGGCGCAACATGTCTTTTTCTTCCATACTTCTCTATTAGTCGTCATCTCGGTAGTCATTCTCTTTCTGGCCATATCATCTTTCACACAGTCCATCCATCGTTTCTTTGGTCTTCCCTTACTCGTATAGCCCTCCACGTTCATACTCAACACTTTCCTGACGACATTTTCCTCATTCCTCCGCATCACATGCCCATACCATGACAACCGATTTCCGCACAACTTATCAGTCATCGGTGTCACTTTCAGACTTCCTCTTACATACTCATTTCTTATTCTATCCATTCGCGTAACACCACACATCCCTCTTAGCATTCTCATCTCGGCTGCATGCAATTGCCTTTCATTCATTCTTTTTTATGGCCGAACATTGTGATCCATACATGACGGCAGGTCTAACCATTGTTTTATAAATCTTCTCCTTGAGTTTAAGGGGAATGCGGGAGTCGCAGATTGTTCCCGTGACCTGCCGCCATTTCTCTCTAGTACAGAAGTTAAATCTACGAGACCTACCTATGACTATGAAGTACTTACCAAAACAACAAAAGCGATTAATTTACAAACACAGGGGTGACAAACCATTTACTTAATTACTGTAATGTAGTAATGGCTGACAGGTCAGTCGCACGGCCCCGTTTGACGCGTATATCCGTTCATAATTGGTGACACCCCTAACTCATGCATGATACTAGGGTGATTGGAGAAATTAATAATGGGATCAGGGATGTCAATGAATATTTGAAGTCCTCTTTTAGTAACATTAAAAACCTACAATTATTATTTACTAGATGTTCCTGTATTATCTTCAGTGGCTGACTTTTACCTTGGCCAGAGGCTAAGCATTGCCATACAACGTGGTAATGCCGCTAGTATCTCGGGTACATTACCAGTCGACAGCAATGCGGATAAATTTTTCGACGCCATATTTTAGTTTTTTAATAGTTTTAGTTACGATAGGATATTATATTTTCAAATTCAACATAAATTCACAACCTATTACTTGATTTTTTTCCTCAAACACACAAAATAAAAAGAAAGTGAAATAAAAATAATAAATATTAAAACAGTCCCATATGAGTCTATCTCAGCAATGGTATTACCAATTACTCACAACAATAATTTCCTACGAGAACCGTAGACCAAAGGCTAATCGTGCTTTCAGCAGCCTGGAAGGACTTCTTACTCGTGATTTGTAAAGAAAGTTCACTCAATCGTTGCACAAACTCGCAGATCGAATACCAACCATACAGGTTTCACTTAGCCACAAACTCTGCATTGTGTTGAAAGAAAAGGACTTTCTTGCAAAACTGATTTGAACAGCGTAAAAGTAAACGACCTATATAGGGGAACTGGTAATTAGTGATCGATACTTAAACACATGAACATGAACACATGAAAAAAAAAAATCAGCTTTCCCATTCAGTCCATTTATGCTCGCAAAACTCGTCAAAATGTAGGGAACTGCTGATTTTTTTTCGCGATTTCAGGTTTGGTCCCATAGTAAAAGTTGTTCAAAATGATGGTTTCATTAAGGTTTCATTAATACCCTAGAGTTATGGTATATAAAAAAAAAAACACGTTGTACACACACTTGTTCGGATGATCAGCTCCCCTCATCTACGTTTTAGAGACTCCTAATGTTACTAGAAACAACTGAACATCAGTAACTCACCTGCACAACATCGAAAATAATATAAATTATGCTCAAGCACAGATTAATACAGAAGGGACACTCAGCAGCTTAGGTATGAAACTACAAGCACGCGGCGGGCCTTACTCACTGGGCCAATTCAGTATGACTGCTGCGGTCAGAAGGTATAAGAGTTACGCGTTAGAAAGAGAGGCAACTTGTAGGTGAATATAACTTTAGTTAATAAGCGTTGTGCGACCTGAAGTCCACTTTATTGTGTCGTAGCAAGAGTCGCTTTTACATAAATGATTTTGCGGAGTGTCCCATCTGTATTCATCTGTGCTCAAAGCTAAATGCCTGTTCATATCAAAGGTCATCTGCTGTCCAGCCCCCCTATTGTGTTGTAGTTATAATTACTGGCGTGGGAATACAGCAAGAATACTGATTGTTTTTGTAAGTACTTGGTGTGACAGTAGCTATCTAGCCACTGATTCTGGTAAGTACTGGCGAATATGTTTTGGAAATGTCCGCATAATTCGTTTCGGATTGACCAAAACTAATACTATTGGAACTGGGCTGGTAACTTGCTAAAGGTGGAGGTTAGAAAAAGAATTACAGTTCCGCGAAACAAAAAAATCCCATTAAATTATGAGAAAAAAAATCGGATTCGAAAAATTCTTTTTGCATTGGGTAGCCCAATTCTCGATGATGGTTATAGAGCGACCCTATCAGAAAGAACGCTACTAAGCGTAAACTATGAATAATAGCGTGGGCGGGCGATGCAACGCAGCGCGTCGCGGGTCGATGTCCTCTCAGATCCCGACGACCCCATAACTCTTCAGAGCAGTAGGGACCGTAGGAACAAAAACAAATCGACATTCCGACCTCGCCGCCGATAGTAATCGTCCTCCCCCGCGTCCCTCGCTCGGGAATGAAGTGCCAGCTGGTGGCGTAGCTGAGCCAGTAGCTTTAAACTCCCAGATAATAATAATCACTCCAATTTGATCCAGCCTGTCCCATCTTGCTGTCCTCCCCCCAGCGACGCCCTAAGCCGAGGTTCGTTCCCCACAGGGGGAGCCCTTAGCGTGTTGTCGCTTATTCTGTAAGTTATATGCCCTGGCTGGAGGCTTTGAGTTCGCTTAAGGAGCCACAGGATTGACCAGTTAAGTAGTCACGGCCTCTCTAGGCTAACTACGAGATACACAAAAAAAAAAGTCGGGGGTCGAGGGAGAACGTGACTGTTATTTATATTGAGTATCTTACGACTTCAACGCGAACGAAGTCGCGGAGCACAGCTAGTCCAACATAATACAGAGAAGGAAAACAGGCATTGACCATCAAGCTTGCTTACTGATTGGCTTATACACACTGATGCCCGTTTTCCTAGCCTTTTCCCAATTATGTTGGCGTTTGCTTCCAGTCTAACCGGATGCAGCTGAATACCAGTATTTTACATGGAGCGACTGCCTATCTGACCTCCACAACCCAGTTACTGGGTAATACGATACCCCTTGGTAAGACTGGTTGTCAGACTTTCGGGCTTCTGACGACCCGTAACGACTGTCAAAGATCCTCGAATGACAGCCTGGACCAACGGCTTAACGTGTTTTTCGAGGCACGGAGGAGTCTCGGTATGAAAAGATGGTCACTCATCCACAGACCAACCCCGGCAAACGTAGCTTAACCTGATGGATCGACTAGTGCGGCTGTTATTACTTAGCCACGAGCTCCTCAGAGGGACACCTAACTGGCCTAATGCCTGTATGCATGTACAACTCAAACAAAATTAAAAGTTTTTTTATGATACAGATTTCTGATCTATAAAATTACTTTTTTCTATAGGTAATACAATTCGTATCGACCAAGGAGATTTCAATTCGATTTTTATCATTGTACTATGGAGACGGCGCATGTGCCATGTAGCTCTATTGAGCCAGTATTGTGTTTGTTTACTTTTTGCTATTTTTGTTTTTCTTTTTTTATTTATTTTAATAGGTAACTATAAAGCATGAGATAAAATAGTGTATAAAACTGGAATAAGTATTAAAACACTCTTGTTTTAATACCTCTCATTATGCAATTGTTTCATAAACTACTATTACAACACACTTCGTAATTGGAACGATGACATAATGCAACATTTCACCGTGTCATTTTCTAATTTACGCTTTTATTTCAAAAAACAAAAGACAGCTGTCGTCACCCTTCATTGATTTGATTAGCACCTGATATGTACCCTTATAAAATTTATACCCTATACCCATGAGATGTAACGCACCATTGATTCGAACCGGTGAACTACTGGTGAGCAACTTATTGGTCAATGAGCACCTGTGATATGGTCTAATTCACATGCTCGTGGCTGTTGGAAGATGGATATGTGGACTTAGTAATAATATTAGCCGATTATTTGAGCCGCTATAGGGCAAAGACTTTTCTATACTTACATCATAGATACATACGAATAAATAAAACTGAAGTCTGTTTGTAATGTCAAAATAACAGCTTTTTAATAAATGCATATGAAATAACAAAAAAACAGTTTTTAAAACTTTTGTCTGTCTGTCTGTCTGTTTGTTCCGGCTTATCTACGAAACGGCTGGAAGCCGTTGGTCGCAGCATTCGTTGATCTTAAACAGTCATTACGGGTCGTCAAAAGTCCGAAAGTCTGACAACCAGACTTAAGTACCAGTATTACCCAGTAACTGGGTTTTAGGAGGTCAGATTGGCAGTCGCTTCATGTAACATACTGGTATTCAGCTGCCTCCGGTTAGACTGGACACCGAACCCAATATAGCTGGGAAAAGGCTAGGCAGACGATAATGACCCGAGACGTCACAAAACACAAAACAAAAGAGTTTTTTTACTTAAAAACAGGAATCAATCTGCCTAGCCTTTACCCAACTATGTTGGGGTCGGCTTCCAGTCTAACCGGATGCAGCTGAATACCAGTATTTTACATAGAGCGACTGCCTATCTGACCTCCACAACCCAGAAACTGGGTAATACGATACCCCTTGGTAAGACTGGTTGTCAGACTATCGGGCTTCTGACGACCCGTAACGACTGCCAAAGATCCACGAATGACAGCCGGGACCAACGGCTTAACGTGCTTTCCGAGGCACGGAGGAGTCTCAGTATAGACAGATGGTCACCCATATACGGACCAACCCCGGCAAGCGTACCTTAACCTGATGAATCGACCCTTGCGGCTGTTATTATTTAGCCACGAGCTCCTCTACTTTACTTAAAAACAGGAATAGACAGTTTAATGTCCTAGGTTCGATTACCAGCTCAGGCAGAGTAGGTCAATAAATGTTTGTTATAGGTACTGGTAGGCTACTGCTGAGCAGGAGGGCAGGAGTTCGATACTCAGGTCGGGCAAAGTATTATTGGGTTTATTTTTCGTAACCATTTATTTCACTATTACAGAATGTATGGATTTAATTTTTGGATATATGTTTATTGACTATTTGATTAATACTCTGACTGAAGGAAAACACGATTGGGCTAAATTTCCTCGATATAATTTAATTCCGAAAATGCCTCTACCTTTTTATATTTTTTTCTGTAATTCTAAAATCCGTCTAATCAAGGCTCTCAAGTTGCGATAGCCGAGCAGCGATTAAGGCGATACCAAAATAAGTTGGGGGTTTTTCGTAACCATTTATTTCACTATTACAGAATGTATGGATTTAATTTTTGGATATATGTTTATTGACTATTTGATTAATACTCTGACTGAAGGAAAACACGGTTGGGTTAAATTTCCTCGATAGAATTTAATTCCGAAAATGCCTCTAAGTACTTTTTTATATTTTTTTCTGTAATTCTAAAATCCTAAGTAATTTCACTGCAAAATTGCATTCAAAATGTGCGTATTAGGTAATTGAAAACTCTGGCTGAACGTATTTTTGATAGATAGCTTAATTTATTTTTAAACAATTTTTATTTGGTTTCTCGCTTTTATTTTGGTTCCAGCGCATTGTTGCGCTCTCTTTTTTTCGCATGTGGATGTAATTGACTCTGTCACTCTCTTATTATCGCTCAGTTAGCTTTTTACGTGATTATCTAAGGTACTTATGCGCTTCCAAATACAAACAAAATAATAATAACCTGGGACATTATTCACACACGGTCATCTGATCCCGAACGAAGTAGAGCTTGTATTATGAAATATAGACAACTGATATACTACATAACCTACTAACTATTGAATACTCAAGAAATTGACTTGAAAATCACGACAAACATCTTTAAATAAGTAAATATTATTTTACTTATTACCTTCTTATTATTACACACGGCAAGTAAATAATCGTCCACCCCAATATTCAAATTACGAAAATCATCCCCCTACCGTTTAACTCGTATAGAGAAAATCACGTTATTGGTCAACATTTTCCCTCCAAACCACCAATGTTTTCCGTGGAAACCGTGGAAAGGCAAATACACCTGTCCCATTCTAACTCACCGTCACGGTCGTTTAACTTTCTCTTCGTCTCTTTTCAACGCAAGGGGTGAAACGTAGTGTTGACGTTTGTTGTCAGTGTCTTCTAAGTTTAAACTAATGACGGACGTACCGAGACAAACAAGAGTTTTTAAATTAAGAACAATAAAAAAGTAAATGAAAAGCAACGAGTTACAAGTGTTAAAAACTGTGAATAAATACTTTTTTTTGTCGTATTTAAATTCACTACACACTGGCCGAATCGTGACGGTTCGTCGCTCATACTAATTTCTCTGTGAAATGTGATTTAAAAGTGAAAACGCAATTCTATAAAAAAACAATATACCTACGCACGTGATGTGGTAACAATTACCTACATAGCGGAAAAGTATTAAATTCACGCTATATCCGTTTCTATGAACTTTAAAAATAAATTTAATAAAAGAATACAAGCAAAGACATTCAAAATTTGACGTTTCCCGCGATGTGTCATATCGGGTTCGTTCTCGATGCCACGTGAAATAAAATACTGAAAAAACCTGAGAAAAAAAACTTAAAAATATGTGTGTTTTCTGAACTAAGATGGAATATACTTGGCACATGGAGGAGGCCGGACAGGAATCGAACTCACGGACCACCAGGTCGCAGAGCAGAGGCCAAGGTAATGCTCGTATTATCTCAAAGTTATCATTTCTCGAGATTGTTTAAAATCGAATGTTTTATCGGTAATACTAATAAGTAATAACACAGAGGTGTGAAGGTTTTAAATAAAATAGCTATGTATAGTAAGTGTTAGTGATAGATCTCACAAGCTGAGTGCACGATGAAATTTCTCATCCGCAGAAATGACAATCTTCCATCTTCCATTTATTATTTTTATTGCATGTATTATCCCACTGCTCGGCAAAAGTCTCCCTACTCTCTTTCCACCTCTCGCTGTCCAGAGTTGTCAAGGACCAAACTTTATTAAAGGAGTCCAGCTCATCCCGCCATCTTCGTCTGGGCCTGTCACGATGTCGTTGGCCATTAAGCAGAACTAGTGTTGAAAAAAAGCAGGAAAAATTCCCGCTTCTTGCCAATTCCATTGTTTTTTTTTTTTTCAATGTTCCATTTGACTTTCAAGAAAACTGCCAGTAAGACCAGTATATACTCGTATTACATGTTTTATTCCAATAAAACCGAAAAATATGAAAGAAACGGGACATATTTCATGTTTTTTTTTGTTTTTTTTTTAATACGTACCTACTTACAGTATATTTAGCTTAGGATATCTATGCTTTAACTCTTTCAATAATAATACATACTACACAAAGTAGAAAGAGTCAACTGCACTTTTATGCAATTTGATTTTTTACATGATTCGACTCAGAATTCTTTGTTTTTCATTGGATGAAAATTATTAAGGAGGTTACGGGTTTCAAAAGGGGGGCAAAAATTTCATTATTTTTGCGATAGGACACACCGTTTTCAAGATATAAGCAAAAGAAGAGAAAAAAACTTCGCGGCCGTCGAGTAGAAATTTTTCTACTGTCTTTCTGATCTGTTATTTTTTATCTATTTGTTCCATATTTCACCTATTAAAAAATATTTCAACTTTTCAAAACATCAAGAGAAAAATTCGAAAGAATCCTGATTCTTTCCAAAGGATTCTTCCTGTTATTTTTTTTTCTATGTAACATGCGAAAAAAACGAAAAAAAAAACAGAATTTGCTTTTTTCGGCATTTTCAACGCTAAGCGAGACCCACTCGGTCGTAAGTTTAGCTCATTGATCGTCTAGCATGCGGCAGATGTGTCCAGCCCAATTCAATTTAAGTGTGGCAGCTTTCCGAGTGACATCAGTTATGTTCTTAACCCGGTCTACAAGTTTGATACCCAGAATACTGCGTTCCTTAGCTCTGGAAAACCCCGAGCGTGGACCTCTGCTGAGTTGTCAAAGACTATGTTTGAGAACCATACGTGAGGATAGGAAGAATACACATGTCGATGAGTCTTCTATTGAGTGATAGAGAAATATCGCCCTTCGTTAGATCTTTCATGCATTCTCAATAGCTCTTCCAGGCATTCTCAGTGCGTCTTGCAAGTTCTTTGTTTTTTCTTGTCTGGAAAGAGACTATTTGACCAAGATAGAGATATTCATCGATATTTTCTACCTCCCCACCAGCGATGGTCCTCCAATGCGCGCTGTTCGTCTACAACTTGATCTTTGACATTATGCATTTGAGGTCCGACCTCCATCTTCCATACATTTTAATTATACATAAATTATATTTTAACCTAACCTAACTTCTTTAGGATGAATTTAAAATTACCCTTTATTAGTTCGTTATAAAAGGAAATCTTGTGCAAAACCATTGCTTCTACATATCGCTCACTGAATACAAAAGGGCCACAAATCAAAATGCATCAATTTTATACGACGGCCAAAACAAAATTTAGACCACGATTTTTTTAAATATTTCAGCATTTATATTTAATAATATAACATGTTACCTAATATATAATTAGATGCGTTTTTACGTGCTCTATCGATTATATGAACATTTTAATAGCTGCTACTCAGAAAGCTAAAAACGCACAAAACTCCCTTTTGTATTCAAAATTTCGATCAATATCATAAAGATTATGTCAAAAATAAAACCCAATTTTATAATAAAGTCCACCATGTTAAGTTTAGGAATAATTTAAGTAGCCTATGTCACCTTGACCACTATTACGAATCTATTGATACCTCATTCATCACAATCGGTTCAGTAGTTTAGGCGCTACGGTAAATACAAACATACATACATAGACTGCTAAAATCAAAACCCTACCCTTCCATTTGGCTTTGCCGTAGTCGGGTAAAAATAAATGGTTTATTAAATCTGCTTCGAAATAGTTATATTCTAAAAAGTCTCTTATTAGTGACAGGTAAAAACATAGATAAAAGAACAGACAGTAAAACAGTAGGTATCTAAAATATACAACAAAAGAATCTTAACTTATAATATTATTATAGTAGATTAAAATTATTGAGACCAAATTGTGTGACTATTATTTATTTTTTATTTATGATGGGTTTGCTCTTGACTCTAGTCTAGGTCGGACGCGACAGAGACAGAGTCGACGATGGAGTGAGCTTACCCAGAAGAAGCCTGTTCACTCTCACTTTAAAGAGATTAGGGTTGTATGCGCTCGGAAACACAGACGCAGGTAGTAAGTTCCACTCTTTTTCTGAATAATTTAATTTAATTTTGATTTTAATTTTGATTAAAATCAAAATTAAATTAAATTATTAAACTAAACTGCGGAGTGTCCCATCTGTATTAATCTGTGGTTAAATTTGAATACAGACAAACTCTCGGGTGGTGAAAATAGCTTCCATATTGGACGGACTCGAAACACTGCTGTTTTATACAGATATCCAGGACTGGACGATGAAAATGATTGAAACAAAAAAAGTCCGGAAATGATGGCATTTCCGGACTTTTTTAGTCCAATGGTGGACTAATGCCCAAAATCAAATTTAAAATATCACACAATTTTGTATAGTGAGTACTTAATAATTCCATGCAATTTATTTTGTAATCAAGAACAAAGTAGGTAAACTTCAAAATCCGAACTCGAAACCTAATTCTGCAAAAATATGCCACAGCCGCATTTTTACCGCAAAATATTTCAGAATATCACACTGCCTAGTTAATGGAGCGTTGCCCGCTTTCGTACCGAGTATTTAAATAGAATTATTAATTCGTACATACATACCGGTTTCGTTAATACGATCGATATATCCAGCGTGCCGTGTAAATGGAATCTGCGCAATTTTTATTTTGTCTACCTTTAATAACACCATACTTCAAAAGAAAAAACAGAACCCTTATAGATCACTGTCTGCGTCTGTCACAGCCAATTTGCTCCGAATCTAATGTTTTAATTAAGTTGAAATTTGGTACACGTATGAATTGTGACACAGACACGGACTTGTAACGTAAATAAAGGAATTTTGAATATGGAATTTTGGGGGACAAACAGAAAATAATAAAAAGTTATTTAAAAAAATAGATGAAAATTGACCATTCCCCCGCCCCCCCCCCCCCCCCACCTTATCTCCGAAACTACTGAGACTAAAATTTAGAAAAAAATACAGAAAACAATACTTTATCTATAGATTTCAGGTAAACCTATAAGAAGTCGATGGTCTTAACACAACATGGTAAATCTCTCAATATTGTGCGTACAAACTTCCATGTCCATACCTAGTTAAACGAAAAGGATCGGATCCTTTTCAATTAACTAGGGACATTTGTAGTTGGAATCTATGAGAGAACATGTTTCATGCGTTCCAAAATAACCTTTAAAAAACAAACAAAAATTTAAATTAACCTTTTGTTTTAAATTAACCTTTTAGGGCTTATGCACAGTGCACATTGTTTTTAATACGCTAATGTGCGTTCCTTGAAACGCGCGTCGACGGCGTTTTTCTACCTTGAAAAACGGCCAAGTGCGAGGCGGACTACCACTTAAGTTTTTTTTTGCAATTTACAAGTCGGTATTAGGTTGTAAGTTGATTTGAATATGATCCGCGACCGTAACAAATCTGTATTTATAGCATTATAATAATTAAAATCATCAATACAATTCTTTAAGTTCGTATTACTCTTTTGAATGACTATTTCATGAAATCTTGTCATGTGAGGTCTTTTCTAACTTATGAAATTGTATTACTGATTCTAATAATTATAATTCTGTAAATATATGTTTGTTACGGTCGCGAATTATATTTGAATCAACATAAAACCTAATACTGTCCTGCAAATTGCAAAAAACGTAAAAATATTTGACTTTCATTATACGGAACTTTGCAGTAATACAAGTTGATATTCAATTAATAGTCTAACTCTAACATTTCAGTTAACTTCAATCAAGCATTGAGGTAACCGAGCTATGTTATTGCAGTATTAAAAATAAACACTTAACCGTGTCAGTAAACTTAACTGTGTAGCTAAGTAACGTAACTAAATTAATTGGCGTTATTAAGTAACGTAATAAAATCAGGTGTAGGCAATTAATTATTTACATTATTATGCTGTGATTTATTTGAAAAAAAAAAACGGTCAAGTGCGTGTCGGATCACGCACAATGAAGGGTTCCGTAGTTGGAATGAATTTATCCCAAGAACAAACTTAACATTGTAGTTGAAAAACATGTTCTCATACATTCCAACTACAAATGTGCATAGTTAAACGAAAAGGATCCAACCCTTTTCGTTTAACTATGGACAAATGTAAGTTTGTATGCACAAGAGAGATTTACCATAGACTAGATATAACTATAGAATTATTTTCCGATTTTTTTTTCAAAATTCTAAGGTCAGTAGTTTCGGAGATAAAGGGGGGAATGGTCAATGTTCGTCTATTTTCTTATTAAGTATATTTGTTTCACATAAAGTTCAATGTTCGAATAATCATTATCATAGAATAACAAATCAAATATTCTTTATCCTTGTATTGTTTATTTAATATAAAACTTTTTTATCAAGTGACAGTTTCTAAGCGTTTCAATTCATACCGTTGATAAAATGCATAACCTCATGCAACCTACTGCTTGCCTGCTGCAAGCGAGCATGCAGCGTGCAAGCAAGCATGCAACATGCAGCAGGCATGGTTTCTGTCACGGCTCCGGGGCTGCTGGGCTACGGTGGTCCCACGCGAGCATATCGTCGCAGATGGTATTCACGCTCACCACCTGCTCCTCAGCTCGCGGGCCGCCTCGCCCTTTCGCGCCTACGCGGATTTAAATTACACTCTAGGGGTAAGGCAGACAAGACTACGTGGAGTCGGTTTTGCAGCGATTCCTTTCTGTTACTTACTTTTGGAGCACAACATATTGACTTTTTAAGACAATATTTTAATTTTAATTTAAGACTATATGACTAATAATTTGATTTAATACCATGAAAAAACACCAAACAAACAACATTTGTTAAAAAAATAATTCTACTGTTTGATAAGTTTGTTAAACAAAGAAATGTGATTAAAAATTCATTGAATTGTGTTTCTGTTAAATATGTTTCATTCGTCATTGTAAATAGTCTTTGAAACAATAATATTCGAAATAAAAATACAAGGACCAAATATTATATGAAACATTTCCTGGGAAACGAAATTCTATGAAATTTCTGTCTGCGAAACACACCACCACATAATTATGTGTCCGCCACGATATCGCTTGCTTTGTAGAGGGACCCTTGGTTCTAGAGTTTGACCCAAAGAGATAATAGTAGGTACGTACATAAGTACTACGAGATTCTTTTAATGCTTGAATGTCATTGACAGGGGGTGCTGTTGACAAACATGTCTGAAATTGTCTGTATTGAAAAAAACAAAATACGCTAGTTCAGATTTTAGCTACACGCCAAAAGATCTTTGTATGTACTACCCGAAACTGTCAATTTTTTCCAATCAACCTTGAACCTAATGCTTTAGCGATAAAGTTGAAAATCTATTACAGAAATTGGACAGATTGTAGTAGGTTGATGTGCTGGCGTCTGTACAACAGCTCTGACGCCGTAAGGATAAAGGACGTTTCTACAGAAAAAATTAAATAGAGAATAAAAATATTTTGTCCTTTTTAAAATACAAAAGCAGATGCGTCTTTTAATAGTAAGTATTATTAGATTTTCGTTAAGTTTACGCCAATAAAAAATACTGGTAGATGCGTCTTTTTTTGCTGATTCTGAATATGTAAATAACTATATTTCGAAAAAAAAATCAGATACGTCTTTTTGCCTTATGACGGCAGAGCTGTAAAGCTTTGTGTTTGCTAAGAAAATGGCGAACAGTCACACAATAACGGCTTCCCAAATACAGAGCGTTTTTAACGTTTTTGAAATATTGTGGTGAGAATGACAGAATTTCATGATGGCCGATAAAATATGACGGAACCACTTTCTTAGAAAAACAAAGCTTCGCCGCGAGAGATGTTTGTCACTGGGTCAAAGTCATCTTGAAGACAAATCGACCAATCGACGACAAGAAAAATCACTTAGCGCCATCTCGCGGCAAAGTTGTCAGCAAAGAACTCCATTGAGATTGAGATTTATAAGAGACTGTGACCTTTGAGTTTGTTTCAGCCGTTCTTCTCAGAGTAGTCAGATAGGAAACGCCGACCTCATCTAGTTTTAAAAAAAACATGGTTGACTTTTAAAAGTGCTTGTACAAACCTACTTACAGAAATAAAAAGCTTTTTAGCAAAAAATAAAACCGACTTCCAAAACAAAACACTACAAAGTTTAATTTCGGTAGTCGGTGTCTTTGGTTTTGTATTTTCGCTTTTTGCCACCGACTTCCGAAATTAAAGTTATTTTTCACTTTGTAGTGTTTTGTTTTGGAAGTCGGCTTTATTTTTTGCTAAAAAGCTTTTATTTTTCACTTTTTAGTTGTGGAACCTACCCCACACAAATTCGAATACATAATTGAGCACAATAATTTTAGATATAGCCATGTAAATAACAGTGATAGGAAGTTATTAAAACACCATCACATCATCCACATAAAATAAGTGGGAAATATACGCATTATTGAAGCTAACTCAAAAACTACCTAAGCTAAGTTAATAAAATTTATATGGGACCACCTCGGAAGTATACCCTATCAAACAAAAAAAGAATTTTCTAAATCGGTCCATCCGTCTTTGAGTAATCGCGTAACAAACATACAAAAAAAAAAAATACAGACGAATTGAGAACCTCCTCCTTTTGGAAGTCGGTTAAAAATACAGACGAATTGAGAACCTCCTCCTTTTGGAAGTCGGTTAAAAATCATTTATCATTTAGCATTAGCATTGAATGAAAGTAACAAACACTTAGCGCCATCTACGCGGAACTAATTTGGCAGTTTTCTTCCCCATTGGACATCTGACATACGTCATACACTCATCAACTTTCCGGTACCAACTAACCAACTTACATTACCCGCTATAAGTACTTATGCAGGCGACCGGTTACGATTTTACGAATGCCTGATGAAACTTGACATGTTGGTAATTAAGTAATTAGCCGCTTGATTACTGGGGCGGTCATCTATCGTTGTCTAACGGGGTAAACAGGTGAAGTCGGCAGTGGGAAATTAGACCATATTAGATATGTTATACGATGTAAATCTAGATATAATGATAGTTGGAACTTTGCAGCTCCTGTGGGCTTAGCATGACCACTTGTCTATCTCTACGAAGAGTAGACAACCTTTTCTATACAAAGTGACATTTCGTTTCTCCGTTTTTGACATCGCACCGTAGAAATTCTTCTACAATTTATCATTTTGTCTTTCGTTTCTAGCGATTCTTGTCTAGGTCCTTTTTTATGTAGACTATTTCGGAAGAAAGTTTTCTATCGCAACTGTCAAAATCACACTGACCACTGATTATTGTCTAGGGTAGTGAAGACAATTTGATTTTATGCTAAAGATAGTAGAATCTGCGGCCCAAACTGCGGCCAAGAAACTGGGCATCCTAAATAGGGTGAAGCGATACTTTACGCCTGGACAGCTTTTAACCCTTTACAAAGCGCAAGTCCGATCCTGCATGGAGTATTGCAGTCACCTCTGGGATGGATCAGCTAAGTACCAACTAGCCGCGCTTGACTCGGTGGAACGTAGAGCTAAGAGGCTCATTGGCGACGTAAAACTGGTGGATGCCAAGCTTCATTGCTTGGCTCATCGCCGCAAGGTTGCCTGCTTGTCGGTCTTCTACAGATTGTACTTCGGAGAGTGTGCCCGAGAACTCCACGACCTCATTCCACCGGCCCCCTTCTACCACCGGACATCTAGACGCACTGCCAGTTACCATCCCTACCTGGTTGCTATTCCACCAATTCGCACTAAGCGCTTCCAAATGTCTTTTATAATGCGCACAGCAAAAGAGTGGAACTCACTACATGCGTCTGTGTTTCCGAACGTATACAACCCTAATCTCTTCAAAGTGAGAGTGAACAGGCTTCTTCTGCGTAAGCTCACTCCATCGTCGACTTTGTCTCTGTCACCTCTGACCTAGACTAGAGTCAAGAGCAAACCCAAAGAAAACTTTCTACTCGTAAGTCCGGAAAGTATTCTATTCCAAATTAGCTATTATCTACAACCTCATTTTTTTTTTCTCTTTTTTTGCTTAAATCTCGAAAACGGTGTATCCTGTCGCAAAAATAATTAAAATTTTGCCCCCTTTATAAAATCCATAACCACGCACAATGAAGGGTTCCGTAGTTGGAATGAATTTATCCCAAGAACAAACAACATTGTAGTTGAAAAACATGTTCTCCCATACATTCCAACTACAAATGTCCATAGTTAAACGAAAAGGATCCAACCCACAATACACCTAATGTGGGTTGGATCTTTTTCGTTTATTTTTGAACAAATGTAAGTTTGTACGCAGAATATTTGAGAGATTTACCATGTTGTTTTAAGACCATAGACTTCTTATAGGTTTTCCTGTAATATACTTTAAAACAGTTTATTTACAAATTATAAAAAATACATATTTGATACCCTAACAGTAAGCCCTTTCATTTGATATATCGCAAGGTACAGATAGCAAATGTATATTTTTTTATATTCTTATTTGCCCCTAAAATTGACCCCGTATTACATTACACGTCCATGTTTGGGTCACAGAAATACATACGTGTACCAAATTTCAACTTAATCGGTCCATTAGAATCGGAGCAAATTGGCTGTGCCAGACAGACATACACATGAGTGATCCTATAAGGGTTCCATTTTTTCCTTTTCGGAACCCTAAAAAGCGAAAAATTCCATATAAAACACGTTGAAAATCGTATCTTCTCCGGCGCTACGGGCTCGCCTCCGCCTTAATATTTGTAAAAATTGTATAATAAGAATTCTACTTTGTTTCCTTAGCATCCTTCAAAGCGTTAAAAAGATGTTACAATGGCTTATCTTATGAGATCAGTTGATATATCGTTGTTTCATTCGGATTTGTCCGACTAGCTTCGTACTTCTTATGCCGCGGTCCCACGGTCCGTCGAGGCCTTTCGCGGCCCGTGCCGAGCATTCCACGATCATCCCATACATTCGATCGGATTAGGCCTCGACAAGCACGGCTCCGCGATGGGTTTCGACTGGCCATGCGAACGCGGACTAATAAACTTATGCTCGAAATTAGTAATTGTGGAAATCCAGAAAAAAGAATTGAGCAAAACCGTTAACATTATAATCTTGCTCATTCAAATTAAAAAATAGTAACTAATGGCATAGCTCATTCACGTTTAGCCTTTCACATTTAGGCAAAATTAAACCATTTGTTTCTATGTTTAACCATTGGTTAACTACGGATGAAAAAACCGGCCCTTACTTGTTAAGTAATTATTAATTTATAGAACTGCATAATAATAAAAACTCTACTATATTATTTGCGCACTATTGCAAGATATAACGCAATAATTGTGTGCACGTGTTTGCTTTGTGTAATCAAATTATCATATTAGATACCTACTACAGTGAAAATCTGAGCAGGCGCGTGCGTGCGTGGCTGACCATGTTTTTGTCAATTTGTCATCTTTAATACTGTACTGTCAAACCAAATAGTTGTCAACAAGTTATTGGGACGCATACTTTGGTTTTTCATACAAATAGCTGGATAGCTACGGATGTAGTAAGCGATAGACCCTGCCATCAATAGATGACGTGGGCCGGAAAGATTCCTTACTCTCTGATAGATTATTGGGACGTTAAAATCATATATAGATAGGATTTTCTATCATATGCCAAAACTGGTGACAGATAGGTTATTGGGTTTGGCCGTAAAGGTCTACGCACACCGGGATGGAATGGCAAAGGGATTTAAATTTTTACCAAAGGACATTCAAACTTATCTAGTAGGAATACGACGTAAATGCCTATGTTTTAAATTTATTCCGTGGCATAGAAAGGGATTTCTTGACACGTTATTGGAGAGCGCGCTAAGGGATCCCGCGGCGGAATGCCGCAGCGCACTGCGGTATGCAACGGCACGCCGTGACATGCCGCAGGGTGAGTCAGTGCTAGCGGGAGTACATGCACACCACATTTGCGCAACATATAACTGAAATGTGTATCAGGCAGCAGGTGCGGCCGAGGCATACTTCGGCGTGACGAGGCATCACGCGTCACGTCGCGGGATGTCTTGGTAGGCCACCGGAATGCTACAGTATCTAAGCGGCTAGTGTGCGCTGACCGCTGGCAAAATCCTCCGCCATTCTGTCCGATGATCAGTCCCTAGTGTCTTTATTGACGTGACGGCGCCCATTCATGGTAAGTATCTTGGCGATTCCGAACTTCGTACAGAAGGTTGCGCAGTAAAGCTCTAGACAGACTGCATTTCAACTGCACTCCGACTGCAAATTTGCAGTTTGAATGCAGTTAGTTTGACTGCAATAGAACTGCAAACCAACCGTGCAGCCCGATTGCAGTCGGTGTGTAGTTGGCGTGCAGTTCCAACGACTGCACGCTGACTGCAAGCTAACTGCCCGCTCAACTTGCAGTTCAAATGCAGTTGGACTAACTGCATTAGGACTGTTACAGAACTTCATTCAGTCGTGCAGTCGTTGGAACTGTTGGAGTATAGCAAAAACAAACGACTCCACTTCAACACTATTAGTCTTTCTGTTTCTAACTCATAAATATAATTTACGACTATCCGAGCCCTCCTCAGCACTTGACTGAAATCCATACTTTCTCATAGCGTCACTACTCTTCTATTAGCCTTGCGTGGGAGCACACGTCTCACGTAATATTAGTATATCACACCTTCCAATATATAAAGTAAAGGATAATAAAAATACTATTGAAATCCTTAGAACGGTCTTTCCTTTGGCTTTCCCCTTTAACCCCAACAGGAACTGCACGCCAACTGCACACCAACTGCATTCGGCTTGCACGGTTAGTTTGCAGTTTTATTGCAGTTGTACTAACTGTATTCAAACTGCAAATTTGCAGTCGGAGTGCAGTTGAAATGCAGTCCGTCTGTCTAGAGCCTAACATGTTTTAGGAACCAAATGGTGACATTAGACGAGTGTGAGCACAATTAATACAGATGGGACACTGCGCAGCTTAAGTATGAAGCTACAAGCACGCGGCGGGCCTATCTCACTGGGCCAATTCAGTAGAACTGCCGCGGTCAGAAGGTATAAGAGTTACGCGTAAGAAAGAGAGGCAACTTGTAGGTGAATATAACTGTAGGTAATAAGCGTTGCCCGACCTGAATTGCACTTTATTGTGTCGTAGCAAGAGTCGCTTTTTATTTAAATGATTTTGCGGAGTGTCCCAGGTGTAATTGAGAGACCATGCTCAAAAGTTCACAGAGTCTTTGTTCAGACTGTGTGTTCTCTCGTAGAGGCTCTTTTCGCTTGTCAAAATAACAGCAACAGAAAAACAAAACAAAACAAAAGACGATCTTGTATGTGTTTTCCCAATCAAAATAACCAATAACTAGTAAAAAATAATAGTGAAACTGACGATATCTCCTGGTATTACGGGCTGGCCGGTAATACGATCTGTCTGGCCGGAGATAAGGCCGTGCCGATGTACTGTCCTACAGTTTAGATTTTGTTAGTGCATACAGTTTTTTTTTTAATGGAGATACGTGTTTGTTGTTCTTTTTTGTAACAGACTTCAAAAAAGGAGGTTCTCTATTCGACCCTTATGTATGTATGTTTGTATGTCCGCGATTTTCTCAAAAACTGATGAACAAATTTTCATGATTCTTTCACTAAAGTAATCTACATAATTTCAGGAAGGTTTTAGTATATAATACATTAGGTAATTATTCTTTTCGTTCGTCTTGGTCTATGTAGACCGTAATTGTATATTCAACTAAAAATAGAAAAATAAATTTACTTTAAAAAAGTAAAATCCGACTTCAAAAACCTAAAAGGAATAAAATAAGTTTCATAAAAAACTTAACAGCTTCTGAAGTCGGTGTCTTCAATTTCAATGCACCTTGGCACCGACTTCAGAAGCTGTTTAGTTTTTTTATGAAACTTATTTTATTCCGTTTAGGTTTCTGAAATCGGTTTTTATATTATATAATAGACGGATTACCGTGTAAGTTTTCCTTATAACTAGACTCACATTTGACCACCATCTCACCTAATGTTACCTAAGCGAAAATGTGGTAAAAAATAGCGCGTGCTTGCCTAGATTAGCACACATGTTAAAACGTAGCGTCATCTGCCAGCCTTTTCCTAACTATGTTGGGGTCGGCTTCCAGTCTAACCGGATGCAGCAGAATAGCAGAATTTTACATGGGGCGACTGCCTAACTGACCTCCACAACCCAGTTACTAGGTAATACGATACCCCTTGGTAAGACTGGTTGTCAGACTCTCGAGCTTTACCCGTAACGACTGTCAAAGATCCACGAATGACAGCCGGAACCAACGGCTTAACGTGCTTTCCGAGGCACGGGGGTTTTAGTATGTAAAGATGGTATTAATTTCAACCTAAAACCTCCACGTGTTCCTGAGAAAAAAGGTCTTGACAGACAGATAGACGGACAACGAAGTGATCCTATAAGAGTTCCATTTTTCCTTTTGAGGTGCGGAACCCTAAAAACAGAGTTGCAATTTCGGTAAACAATGACACCTAATCAGGAATTCCAATGGCGCAAAATACGTCACAAAAATGCCAATCTGGCTTTGATAAGGTTCTCAAATGTTTTGGTTATCTGCACGTTTTTTACACTGTTTCGAAATGCCAACGACGTCAGGATGCTTCGCAAAACCATTCTGTTAGTTTTATTATGTACATAATGTATCATAATAATTATAAATATGTATAGTACCTATATCAGGAGCACGGGACCTTATTGTCCCCTGCTGAGGTGGAGAATCTAGGTGAAGTACGGGTCCAGACCCCATCAAATTATCCTTTTGCCTCTTCCATAGAAATATTAAAATTAAAATTACTTATGAGGATTGTGAAGTGCCGATACGCGGCGCGAGTCATGGAGGCAATTACCTACGTTTTATGCAATTATTTACAAAAATATTATTTCGGGCGACAACGTTCTCATCCCCTTTCACAAAACCTTGACGAAATGAGACAGTTTTGAGTAATTCTATTTAATTTAGTAATAAAAAAATAAAAATGCTCTAGGAAGTTTTTATGTCAAAAATATAATAATATTATAATATAACCCCACCGCTGTATCTCTCCGTTGACGTCGTGGTGGGGCTTGCGTGCTCCAAACTTTAGGTCTGTGCCGGTAGTTTGCCGGTGTCACGTTTATAGGACGTGTACAAGAGAGAAATAAAACTAGGTTTAGAATTAACAAATATGTAGGTATATTAAGAAAAAAAGAATAAGGTTCTGCCTAGGTCTTGCGCACTTGTCTAGCCTACCACACTTCCCTGGCGAGCTCCCGTCCTTCAGGCGTAGTTCCCGTCAGCTCGGCCAATCCACTCAGGTGATGTAGGCGACAGATCCAGTATGCTCCCGTCCTTCAGGCGTAGTTCCCGTCAGCTCGGCCACTCCACTCAGGTGATGTAGGCGACAGATCCAGTATACGGTTTCGGTCAGTAAAACCGTGACGTAATTCCCAAGTTTGGGAATCACAGTCACTTATAGTTATTACAACTTTTAATTTTAGAAGTATGAAGAAGCAATCCAGTCTCAAGATACTTAGTATAAAATATTCGAATGGTGTAAATTGTCTATTAGTTATATTTCGCAATGACGGTAAGCAAATGTAGAAATTAGTCCGAGCGACAGCGTCCGTGCCTCAAGAGGTTTGGCTGCGGACTCTCATGTCGTCTCCCTCGCGCTCGCGCGGCGCGCGGCCGGGTGGCGGGCCGCGACGAGGAACCTGTTACTCCGTATATATAAAATAATGCGGCTGTCCGCGTCACTTGATTGTTACACTACTACAACCTAGGTACAATTTTAGTTTTATAGTTATGTATGTATAGTTAAATAATAGTTATAAATAGTTGATTTGTTATTTATTTATTTTTAGTAGTTTTATTTATATTGTTTACTTAGTAAGTTATATTTTTAAATTGTTTATTTTTAAGTTAAGTTGTCTTTTTTTATTTATTATTTATAGTAGTTGTAGTAGTAATGTACATGTTATGTACACTATGTTACACCGGAACGGGTCTAGGATGAGGAGCCAGACCAAGAAAGATACAGAAACCCGCAGAGCAGCATGTGGCGAGCTGTTGGGCAGTAGCGACCCCACGGACGCTATCTCCCGGGAGAAATCTTGTCCTCATCTCTGGCTTGCCTTTATTGGCCGGCTGGAGTGAACACTGACGAGGAACAGAGCTCCCACCTCTTTCTTGCCTTTATTGGCCGGCTTGAGTGGAGATTCGCAAGAGCAAACGTGCTCGGAGGAAGGAAGTATTCCAGTAAGGTGCTGGTAGGGATCTTGACCGTACTTCCGGGATTGCCCTGATAGCCGTGGAATACCTATCCACTCCTCAAGCACCTCAGGTAGTGTTGCCCCCTTGTCGCTACGTCACTATGTGCTAGCGGCCGTTTCCGGGGGCCCATTATTGAGTGTGCAAGTCACCCCCTGCCATTTTATCCGTTGGTCAGGCAGGGGACATAGTTCTTCCATAGTTCAAGTTACCCAATCCACTTTAGCCACCCAGACCCATAGCCCAATATGTTTCGTTTCCACGCACAACAATAGTCCTGCACCAACCGGGGGTTGTCCTTGGGTGCACTTGCATAGTACATACAGGGATAATCGTCGGTTGGTGCCTCCTCATCATTTAAAATTATCTAAGGGGCCTCTGCGAGTTGGCTTCGGCTCCTCGTACGCCTTCCAAAGGTCCGGGACCCCAAGGTCCCGAGAAATATCATAAAATATAATATTATTATAATACCTTGGGACATTTCACACACGGTCATTTGATCCCAAACTAAGCATAGATATTTAGATGCTAATAACTTATATCATATGCAATACTCGTATTCCTTTATAATAAAAACGTACGAACCTAGTTTTTCATTATACCTACAACATTTCCAAAAATTATGAAAATTAGACTATGTTTATATATATATATTATATGGGAGAAAAACGTTATCGGTTTTTCGTATGGAAATTTACTACTTCACAACAATTTATTTGAATTCGGCGCAAGCATAGATGGGCGCAAGAGTCTACTTGCATACCTACATCTCTTCTTCTTCTTGTTAGATATCGATACCCATCACGTCTGCGAAGTTTCGCTAGCTAATTTAATTTATACAACGTGTTATTTTTATATACCATAACTGTAGCCATAGCTGTAGGTTGTTATTCAAATAAATTGGAATGCTCGCATAACTGCACTTGTCAAAATGTAGGGAGCAGCTGACATTTTTTCGCGATTTCAGTTTTGGTCCCATAGTAAAAGTTGTTCATAATGTAAATACTGTTGTACACTATAGTGGCAGCTCCCTAGCCAATAAAAAAGAAGCATGTATATACTTTGTGCTTGGATAGCAACGCAATAATGACTTGCATCTTTTTTTCAATAAAATCGTGTTTTAAACCACTTACATGCATGCATACGTCAATTATTGTTTTGTATAAATTATATATTTTTTTTTAAGTGTGGAATGACGTATGTAACTGTGTGGAGATATCCATCTAGGTTCTTTAGACGCGCAATGATAAACAACTCAAGTTAAGGGGGAAGCGCCAGGATAGCCCGCGAAATTCAAATTTTCAAATAATTGTGCGTAAGATGATATGGCTGGGCAGGAAATGAATACTGAGTTGACGGCTGATAGAAATGTACTTATGGAATAAAATACATACAATGGAAGATGATTTTGCATTTTGAGGATTTTTTTATTTTTATTTATTTCATCCATAATGATACAGAGCTTTACTTTGGCATTACACCTGCCAAACTGCAAAGTAATACGTCGGCAGTAGGTTCTCGTTCACGAAACATTGCTTAAGGGGGAAGCGCCAGGGTAGCCCGCGAAATTCAAATTTTATTATGTTTTTGGCAATTTGCAAGTCAGTATTACGGTGTATGAAAATTAAAGTATGATTCGCGATCGTAACAAATATGTGTTTACAGAATTATATTATTAGAATCAGTAACGCAACTCCTTAAGTTAGGATTACCTGGTCTTATAGAGTTGTATTGATGACTTTAATGATTATAATTCTGTAAATACATACATGTTACCGTCGCAAATCATATTTTGCTCAACATACAACCTAATACCACAGATTAATACAGATTTAAATGAAAGCGACTTGCTACGACACAATAAAGTGCAATTCAGGGCGCACAACGCTTACTACCTGCAGTTATATTCACCTACAAGTTGGCTCTCTTTCTAACGCGTAACTCTTATACCTTCTGACCGCGGCAGTCCTACTGAATTAACCCAGTGAGATAGGCCCGCCGCGTACTTGTAGCTTCATACCTAGGGTGCGCAGTGTCCCATCTGTATTAATCTGTGCTAATACTGACTTACAAACTGCAAAAAAGTAAGAAAATTTGAATTTGGCGGCCTACCCTGGCGCTTGCGCCTTAAAAACCGGTTTTTGACTAGGATACTTTTTATTTCCTTTACTAATCTATTTATTTACTAGCTATTACCTGCAACTTCTAGCTGACCTCATCCATTTCATACCGAGACCATTCAGTACCTCGGAAAGAACTTTTTGCCCCGGCCATCATTCGTAGATCTTTGACAGTCGTTACGGGTAGCTAGAAGCCCGAAAGTCTGACAACCAGTCTTATCAAGGTGTATCGTGTTACCCAGCAATTGGGTTGTGAAGGTCAGACAGGCAGTCGCTCCTTGTAAAATACTGGTATTCAGCTGCATCCGGTTAGACTGGAAGCCGACCCCAACTTAGTTGGGAAAATGCTAGGTAGATGATGGGGTGCAATACAGGGCAATTTTTTATCAGGCAGATTTTCACAGGGTTTTCTATCCATGAATAGGAACAACTTTCACTATAGGGCCAACTGTGAAATCATGAAAAAAATATCAGCTGTTTCATACATAAGTTTAATACCAACTCGACCAAAATGTATGAAACAGCTTATTTTATTTTCGTGATTTCAGAGTTTGTCCCATAGTGAAAGTTGTTCATATTCATGGGTAAAACACCCTGTGAAAATTTGGCTAGTGATAAAAAAATAACCCTGCGTACGCCTGGGTACAGTAGTAAAGGGACTGATCGCAAAGAGTTTATATTAGCAAGCTAAACTCTTTGATTGATCGAAAGATGGCTAAAAAAAACGTGAATAGCGAGATGACGACTAATAGAGAAGTATGGAAGAAAAAGACATGTTGCGCTGGCCTAAATTTGGGATAAGGACAGGGGGAGTGATGATGACAAGGAGACGATAACAAGGCAAGATTTTGACCGCCATACCATGTTTATGATCCAATCATCAATTTCAATTACAGTACCGATTTGATACTACTTTAATGATTGCTCAACTGGCCTTTTGTTAACCGTTTTATGAATGGACATCAACATTCATTGATAAACAGCGAAATCCCTGGTATTAGTAATGTTTGTTGAGGTCGAAAAGGTTGATACATATTTACCTTTGTACACGTCATGATAAAAAAAAAAATTTGGTCTTGAAGAAATATGACTACAGAAATATCTCTTTTTAAAATATACTAGCTAACACTAAAATATATTATGTACAAGTACATAATAAAAAAGGGACGAGCTCATTGGGCATCAAATAATTCGTCTGCATCACTATCAATGGAATGAGTGTCCAAAAGGCTGGCAGCATTGCCATGTTGAAAGCCAATGCTGATTCTTTGAGCTCAAAATAGGCCAGCCCTCTGGTCCCGTGAAGAGTCTACCAATCGCTTGGCGATGTCCCGAAATACTTGATCAGCACTCGGACCTCCAGGCCCTGTGTTTCAACCCCAAACGGCTCCCAATAAGGTTGCTATATTTTGCGCCGTTTGAGGTTTTCTGCTCCTGCAGCAGCCGCCCCAGCACAGCCCGCCGCCTTGCTAGACAGGTGGGATGGCGTGAGGGTGTCGACACAAGTTGCATCCCACATCAAAGGCCTACCCAACTTCCAAGGCAATCTACTACTACAAAAAGTAGCAATCCGAAACGGTTGTTCGATCTATGAAGTTTGGATGTTTGTTACTCAATCACGCTTTAACGACTGAACGGATTTAGATGAAACTTGACACACAGGTAGACGATGACCTGTTTTAACATATAGGATACTTTTTATCCGAGTACATGTAGTGGTTTGCATAGGATACGAGCAAAACCGCGGGCTACAACTATGTAGATGGGGCTATAGAAATTATAAGACTAGAGATCGTTTAAAAAAGAACCAGGAAAACAAAACACGTACGTACCAATTTATTTCTACAAACCATTCCACAAAAAAAAATATACGAAAATTACAACGATTAATACCAGATGTATTTTCACGGATCACCAGTTTCCAACCCCCGGCGTGGGGTGTACACAATTTAGTTTACAAATTAGTGTGGGGTGTCCACAATATTAGCCTGCTCGGTCAACTGTGTGATTTGCTCAAATAAAACATTGTTTATCTTTGTAAAGGGTAGTTTTTGAGGGGAAACAGGTGTACTGTTCGTTATGGTTTTGATAAAGTTAAAGTGAATTGTAATTTATAGGTATAAATTGAGGAATTATAATTAGTATTCTTTTCAAAAGGACGTCGATAAATCAGTGTTCTTCTATACGACAGTTTTGTGACTGACAGATTGACAAATAAACAAAGCATGAAGCACAGAATTAAAAAAGTTTATCGACTTCCCTACCATTAGGTAGGGAAGTCGATAATGTTTTATTCAGGATTCAGGAAGACGATAATTCGTCCCCCTGATAATCAAAATCAAAAGTCATTTATTGAAACTAGGCTGAGAATCAGCACTTTTCGAACGTCAAAATTACATAAGACAGTCCCCCAAAACGCCCGCCCTTCACCACTTCCTAGTGCTTTAGCTGAGGAGAAGAAGTGGTGCAACAAACTCCCCAGCAGCACAGCTGTCTATTCAGTAAAAAAAAAAAAAAAAATCTATACAACACTGTGCAAAATAATATATCTAAGTACATTACGCAACACAAACATTAAATTGAATTTAATTATTTGCTATAAGTCAGCTAGCACATGCCAATATACTAAAAAAAAGAAATGAAAAAAAAATCGAAAACTATACTCAAGCGGAAACAAAAATACAAAACTAAAAACGTAAACAGAACTTTATACCTAACTAAAAGCCTCCAGTAATAAAGAGCGTACCCACTTACATATAGCCGTACATGTAGTCGTAACTCGAAGTCGATAATATGCAATGATCTCTGTTGCCCCATATAACATGAGGCTAGTGTGAATCTTTGGGTTCATTCGAGTATTTACAAAATTATAATGATTAGAATCAGTAATACACAACTCTAAGTTAGTACAATCCTAAATATCAAGATTTCATTTAATAGTCATTCATTAGGATTATATGAACTTGGAGAGTTGTATTGATGATTTAAATGATTATAATTATATAAATACAGATTTCTTACGGTCGCGAAACATATTCAGATCAACATACAACTTGATACTGACCTGCAAATGACAAAAAACGTAAGAAAATTTGAATTTCGCGGGCTACCTGGAGCATTCGCCTTAAGTCGCTGCCGTTACCTCTGGGCCACCATTGCCAATATATTGACCATAGCATAATGACTCCAGCAATGCTCGTCTAACTAGTATCAGAACGTGTAAAGAACAATCAGAATATCATACAACGTCTTTATTTTTAGAATTATGTTGACTGACCCAGAAATTAATTTTAAGTGCAAATTGATAACAATATTTGGTCAAGGATAGTTCACTTATTTAGTGATAACCTTTGTATTTGAGACCTAGATGTTATTGATAGATTTGTTAATTGTTTACATAAAATTATTTGCAAATCTTGTAAGTGTCGACATTCTTCTGACCTTATCCCAATTTATTTGGGGTTAGCGTAACATTGTCTTTTTCTTCCATACTTCTCTATTAGTCGTCATCTCGGTAGTCACTCCCTATCTAGCCATATCATCTTTCACACAGTCCATCTATCGTTTATTTGGTGTTCCTCTACTCGTATAGCCATCCATATTCATACTCAAAACTTTACTCGATGACATTTTTCTCTTTCCACCGCATCGCATGCTCAAAAGAGCTGATAATAATCTTCAAACGCCTGAACAAATTTTCTTGAATAAAAACTCGTTCAAAAAAAAAAAAACATCTGTTCAGCCGTTTAGGTTGTACGATGCCGCAGACACACAGTAAAACACAGTAGACACACGTTAAACTTATAACACCCATCTGTTTTCGTCGGGGGTTTAAAATAGTAGTCTTAAAAAAAAAACATAATTCTAATCTACCTTCGGCTAGGGCTAACCTCTAAACAATACGAGGTGTGTCCAGGAGTGCCATTTTCCGTATTAAGCCCTTGACCCACCTGCCCAACGCTCTTTAGGTAACTATCGAGGCTCTTGGCTATTAGGCCATTGGCACAACAACACAACGTTTGCTTACCTTGTACTGAGTAGGTACTATGGGATGGTCTCATGACATTTGTTGGCTGATGTCGCTGAGTGAAGTAGCTGTGGTTGTGTGGGTATCTACTCTGTATTCATATAAGGAGACTACAGAACCAAGATCTTAATTATAGTTTGACCAAGACCGCTGTACCGCGCCTTAGGAATGCGCGGCGAGGCGGGGTGCAGCGCTGGCGAATGAGTGGTGGGACGCCGTGAGCGTTGACGAATGAGCGGCCTGCACTGCCCCCCGTCTCGCCGCGCATATACCTACGGCGCGGTACAGCGGTTATGGTCAAACTATAAGGTTAATTTTAATATTTAGTTAAGGGGGAAGCTCCAGGTAGGCCGTGAAATTCGAATTTTCTTACGTTTTTTGCAATTTGCAAGTCAGTATTAGATTGTAGGTTGATTAAAGCATGATTCTCGAACGTAACATACATGTATTTACAAAATTATAATCATTAAAAATCAGTAATACAACTCCTTAAGTTAGTATAATCCTAAATGTCACAATTAGGGTTATATGAACTTAGACAGTTGTATTACTTAATATTGATTTTAATGAATATAATTCTATAAATACAGATTTGTTACGGTCGCGAATCATATTCAGGTCAACATACAACTTGGTACTGACCTGCAAATTGCAAAAAAACGTAAGAAAATTTGAATTTCGCGGGCCACCTGGAGCTTTCGCCTTAAGCAAAGAATCGTGCACGAGAACCTACTGCCGACATATTACTTTGCAGTTTGGCAGGTGTTATGCCAAAGTAAAACTCTGTATCATAATGGATGAAATAAATTAAAAAAAAAATCAAATCATCTATTGTATAGGTATATCCATGTATTTTGATCGCCACTTTTTATTCCATAAGTACATCTCTATCAGCGGTCATCTCAATATTCACTTCCTGCTCAGCCATATCATCTTACACTCAATTATTTACCTCTGCTTTAAATATTATTTTACTTCCCAATGCGACACAAAATAGACAAATATTTTGGTATACCAGTATAATTTATTAGCGTTCTCGAGTCAATGATTGCCTTGACCTGAAATCTGAGATGATATCATAGTTGATTCGAGTTATAACTGATAATAGCTAATGTTATGTGTCTTTCTCATAATAATTATTATGCTAATTTGTTTTGTTTCTTTTTCCTTAGAATTACGCTAGATAAGGAGGCATTTGATTATAATAAGCGATAGTGCTTCTTTTTTCTATCCAATTTTTTTTTTGCCGTCATGTTTGTTAGAAGGTAGTCTAACTGATGTAGGTAGAATGTAAGCTTTGACTATTAGGGTTCCGTACCTCAAAAGGAAAAAACGGAACCCTTCTAAGATCACTCGTGTGTCTGCCTGTCTGTCTGTCACTCACAGCCAATTTGCTCCTAATCTAATGGAACGATTAAGTTGAAATTTGGTACACATATGAATTTCTGTGACCCAAATATGGACGCGTAACGTAAATAAATGATTTTTTAATATGGGCGTCACTTTTGGGGGGCAAATCAGAAAATTTAAAAAAAGTAGCAAACTGTACCGAGTGACATATCAAATGAAAGGGCTTACTGTGAGAATCTCAAATAGATTTTTTTTTAATAATTTAAAAATAAAGTTCTTTAAGAAAATATACTAAAATTGACCATTCCCTTATCACCGAAACTACTGAGCATAAAATTTTGAAAATAATACACAAAATAGTTCTACACCTATAGATTACAGGAAAACCTATAAGAAGTCTGTGGTCTTATAATAACATGGTAAATCACTCAATATTGCGCGTAAGTACAAACTTACATTTGCAGTTGGAATGTACGTATGGGAGAACATGTTTTTCAACTACAATGTTAAGGCGATACCAAAATAAGTTGGGGGCTTTTTCGTAACCATTTATTTCACTATTACAGAATGTACGGATTTAATTTTTGGATCTATATTTATTCACTATTTGATCAATACTCTGACTGAAGGAAAACACGATTGGTTTAAATTTTCTCGATAGAATTTAATTCCGAAAACACCTCTACTTTTTTATATTTTTTTCTGTAATTCTAAAATCCTAAGTAATTTCATTGCAAAATTGCATTCAAAATGTGCGTATTAGGTAATTGAAAACTCTGGCTGAACATATTTTTGATAGATAGCTTAATTTATTTTTAAACAATTTTTATTTGGTTTGGCGCTTTTGTTTTGGTTCCAGCGCATTGTTGCGCTCTCTTTTTTTCGCATGTGGATGTAATTGACTCTGTCACTTTCTTATTACCGCTCAGTTAGCTTTTTACGTATCGCCTTAAGTTTGTTCTTGGGATAAATTCATCCCAACTACGGAACCCTTCATAGTGCGCGGTCCGCCATGCACTCGGCCGGTTTGTAATTTATATCTGCAATACCTCGTAGATCACTTCCGCCTTGGGCCTTCCACTCACAGACTGAGTTGAGAAGTCTCAACGTGCTCCTGCCCTTATTCGAATTCACTTCCTAACTGTCCTTTGTAACCGACTCCAAAAAGGAGGAGGATGACCCAGGTAAAGAGATCCGCTACTCGAGCACGATGTAGCGAGGTTACACCTGGAGCTGCAGTCTCGACATAGATAGCGATCGCTGTACGACCGAATTCGGTCGCAAAGTCCTAGTGGGATCCCTAGACGGTCAAAATTTCATGACAAACACGAAAAAATCACATGCTTGTCAAGCAATTTTGACCGTCTAGGTACCCCACTAGGACTTTACGACCGAAATCGGTTGTAAAGCGATCGCTATCTTTGTCGAGACGGCAGGCCTTGGAAAGCATCAAAGTACCTTTTCGATTTCAAAGATGTGCTTCTATGTTAATCATGCGTATCACTGACTAAGAAACAGTAAAACTGAAATCGCTATCCTGAACGTGATTATGAGACCACTTGGTAACAAGATACACCTTGATAAAACTGATTGTCAGACTTTTGGGCTTTTGACAACCCGTAATGACTGTCAAAGATCCAGGGATGACAGCCGGGACCAATGGCTTAACGTGCTTTCCGAGGCACGGAGGAGTCGCGGTATGTAAAGATGCTCACCCATCCACGGACCGACTGCGGCAAGTGTAGCTTAACCTGATCGATCGACCCGTGCGGCTGTTATTACTTAGTCACGAGTTCGACCCCAATATGGGAAAAGGCTACGCAGATGAAGATGATGACCTAAAGTACGCTGAACGTGCATGTTCTATGTTGGGCCAGTTGGCGTGGTTGGTTAAGATATCACCTATCACGCCGCAGGTCGTGGGTTCGATTCCCATCCAGGACAAACATTTGTGTGAATGAACATGTCTGTTTGTCCTGAGTCTGGATGTAATTATCTATATAAGTATGTATTTACAAAAAAAAAGTAGTATATGTAGTATATCAGTTATCTGGTTTCCATAGTACAAGCTCTGCTTAGTTTGGGATCAGATGACCGTGTGTGAAAAATGTCCCAGGATATTATATTATATTATTATTATTGGGTTTGGTTCCCACTCTTAGTCCTTCAAGTGGACCATTGTACGTGAGCCATGGCGGCCGTCCCTCCAGAAGTTAATCACGGCTTCTGGTCTGTTCAGAACATCTGTGAAAGATCTGGATGCCCCGAGGGTTTCCTTTCTAATCTGGGTAACGCCTGTGCATTCGATGAGCTCATGCGAAACGGTTTCCTCAGCCTTCATGCAAGCTCTGCACAGAGGGCTGTCTGTTATGCCCATTGTGTAAAAGTGTTTGTTTAGCGAGCAGTGTCCTGTGATGGTCCCCGTCATCAGGTGCAGGCCTTCCCGTCCAGGCGTAAAAGTCGCCTAGTTAGTTTGCCATCTAAACTTGGCATAGCCTCCCTGGACTGCCTGCAACGCGATGTCGAGGACCACCAACTCTCTGCTTGTGTGTGGGTGAACTCTTGTAGTCACCTGCGTAATTGGTTGAAAGGGATGCGTACGATCGGTTCGGGTCCACAGAGACGCGCCGGATGCCCTCCTATCAAGTTCCTCAGCTGCATCGTTACCCAACGACCCACTGTATCCTTTATCCATTGTGTTGCGGTTAGATACCGTTACTCGTTCTAAAGCATTGTGACATTCTAGTATTAGGCAGATGAAAAAGATGACCTTTAGTACGCTGAACGTGCATTTAGGTAGCGCTAGTTATGACTCGTGGAGTCTATTTTAATTCAGCCGTTGTTAATATTGCATATTTGGGAGATCCATGTGCTACAGTGAAAATGTATATCAAACCCCCTCAACTGTCGTTTATATACATAAAAAACTGCATATGACAATGTGTGCTCGAATGTCAACCATAGGTTCACAACTACTGTAAGCCCACTGTCACCCCCGGGTGATGTTTTTTTTTTAACGGACTTCCAAAAGGAGGAGGTTCTCAATTCGTCTGTTTTTTTTTTTTTTTTGTATTTTTGTTACGCGATTACTCAAAGACGGATGGACCGATTTGGAAAATTCTGTTTTTGTTTGAAAGGGTATACTTCCGAGGTGGTCCCATATAAATTTTATTTAACTTTGCTTGGACAGTTTTTGAGTTAGCTTCAATAATGCCCACTTCAATTTCCCACTTATTTTATATGGATGATGTGATGATGTTTTAATAACTTCCTGTCACTGTTAATTACATGGCTATATCTACAATTATTGTGCTCAATTATGTATTCGAATTTGTGTGGGGTAAGTTCCACAACTAGAAAGTGAAAAATAAAAACTTTTTAGCAAAAAATAAAACCGACTTCTAAAACAAAACACTACAAAGTGAAAAATAACTTTAATTTCGGAAGTCGGTGGCAAAAAACGAAAATGTTAAACCAAAGACACCGACTTCCGAAATTAAAGTTATTTTTCACTTTGTAGTGTTTTGTTTTAGAAGTCGGTTTTATTTTTTGCTAAAAAGTTTTTTTTACGTTTAAACTGGATGATTATTTTACCGTCTTGAAAAAAAATGGGTACAATAGGTGAACGGAGTAGAAGCCTATGGCATACCCTTTTTTTTGTTTTTTCAATAGCTTAGACAGAAATTGCTCTATATAAACACCACATTTGAAGTAAACTAGAACAATAAAAACGAAATTTTGAAAAATATAGATCGTTAAAAATATGATATGATATATTATGAATTTAGATATTATAGCGTACGATTTGAATTTAGATATTATTAGGTATGCCATAGGCTTCTACTCCGTTCACCTATTATACCCTATTTTTTTCAAGACGGTAAAAATAGTCATCCAGTTTATCCTATCCTAACTAGTCCTAACTTCCTAACTAATATTATAAATGCGAAAGTAAGTTTGTTTGTGTGTTTGTTACCTTTTCACGCCTCAACCACTGAACGATCATCCTGAAATTTTGCATATACGTTGTCAGGTGTACAGAAACCGGACGGTGAGTAGTGGGTAGCTCGCCGTCCGGTGAGGACCAGGCCCGGGTCGACGGCGCGTTGTGTTCCACGCGCGCCTCAAAGAGATGTCAGCAAAAGATGGGGTCCAATAGGGCCGATGCCGCTGGGGTCGCGGGTTGTTTGAAAAAGATACCGTGGGTTTTAGTCAGTAAAAGTCTGACACGCCCTTCCGCTCCACCCAGAGCGGGAGAAGCTATTTGATGATTTCCCATCCACAAAAAAAAAAAGGTGTACAGAAACGGACATAGGGTACCTGTCATCCCGAAAAAAAATACTGTTCCCGAGGAAAACAACAATAACGTTCTTATTATAATAGATGGCGCCACGTGTCTTTCGAATCATGATTAAATTATTACGCTTTCACGCTAAAACTGCCTAACGGATTTGGATGAAATTTAGCCCCTTGGTTATGACCTATGTCCTAATACATGACCTGGATTAGGACACAGGATACTTTTGATCCGTTTTATCCCGTTCCCGTGGGATAATTTTCGATAAATACGTTTATTTATGTAACATATTAACTAAATAGTTTTCTTACGTACAACGTGTGTACGTACGACAGTTAAGGGTGTACTATTGGTACTTCTGCATCTCCCTCCACAATAAACCAGTCGTGCACATGCACAAGCCGTTCACCCCAGTCCTTTCACTATATCATCACTTATTCATTCAATCAGTGTCGATGACTTTACTTCACATGGTTATCTGTAGGGTTCCCTGAGGTTAAGATTAATTATTTTTTATATCGTAATTAATGTTGCATAATGTCACTTTGATTAATGTGTTAAGTTGAGGTATTATGGTATCTCCACACATATATTTGACGAACAATTCTGTTCGTCTTTTCTGGTAAATAACCTAAAAAAAGAAGTATTTGAATATCTCATATGCTTTGTTAAAAATATAATCCAGTCAGCGAGGTGGTAGGGAGGTTACCGGGGACTGAATAAATATGTATGGAGAGACAGACGTATTATTATTATTATTTTTTATTAGTACCTTTCTTGTTATTCTTTTCTTACAATGGTCCTACATGTCCTACGTTCTACAATTTTGATAATCCCAATCTCGGCGAAAAGGGACCAGGCGTCCATAGCACAGGTAGCTTAGATTCCTGACTCCAACAAACCTTTGTACCTCCAATATTTGTAACACCTCTATTTTGTAAGTACTTTGTGGGAGAAAAATATTAGTTTCTGCCCGCGACTTCGTCTGCCGTGTGACCGCGTCACCCACCGCACTGCCAGTCTTCGTATCGTATTGCCCAGTAACTGGGTTGTGGAGGTCAGACAGCCAATCGCTCTTTGTAAAATAATGGTATTCAGCTACATACGGTTAGACTGAAAGCCGACCCCAAAATAGTTGGTAAGGCTTTGTAATAGAGGACAAGACTAATTAACTAAGCAGTAAAGCCAGACTCCGAATGACTAGGAATTTTGCATAACATAGCATAATCAGCCAATAATGTTCCTATTGCTGGGATACAGGCCTCCTCTCAACAAGAGGAAGTGGGCTGGAATCCACCACGCGGGCCCAATGCGGGTTGATGGATGTTACGTACATCTACATATGTATACACGAAAACTTTTTAAGTAGTGCGAAAATTTTCACAGGATGTTCTATCCATGAATATGAAAAACTTCCACTATGGGACCAACTCTGAAATCACGAAAAAATTAATACATTTTCATCGATTAGCTATTGAACTTTTGTATGAAACAGCATATTTTTCTTTTCGTGATGTCAGTTGGTCCAATAGTGAATGTCATAGGTAGGGTAGAACAGCCTCTGAAAATTAGCGCACTGCTTAAAAATTTTTCTTGTATAGGTATGTCTACGAATATTTACTAAACTCGCCACAAAATAATAGGTCCGTTTTGACAGCCCATATCGTTTCATATTATGCCAAAGAGAGACAAACATAGCGGGACAAAGATGGACACCCTCATGTCAAAACGGACCTATTATTTTTTGGCGAGTTTAATGAGAATACGAAAACCCACTAGCACAGCTAGATTCGGGGATCAAACCCAGGGTCCCTTGGGCAGCAGACGCGCTTGCACCATTAATTTGATTGATTGTCATTCTACCTATTTAGACCAACGAGGCATTCCACTTCTTTCTAACCTTAATTAAGTACGAAACCTTCACACCAAAAACAAAACTCTAACCAAGTTTTTCCCACATACATGATTAAAGGCAATAGGATTTGCAAATATCTAGATAATTAATGCAGTAACTGCTTGATCACCGGTCACGCATTGCCGCTTCGTGAAAACTATAGTAGAGGCAAAGTTTATTGAAATTATGCGGGTAGGCGAACGATTTATGATGAAGATAGGAGAAAATGTGCGTAGAAACGAACAAATGAAGGGTGGAAAAAAATAGAGAAGGAAAGAGACGAGAGTGAATAGTTTATTTCAACTGCATCATCGCTTACCATCACGGGCTACAGTCTCGACCATAGTTAGCGATCACTTTACGACCGAATTCGGTCGTGAAGTCTTAAGGGGGTCCCTAGACGGTCATAATGGCTTGACAAGCACGTGACTTTTTCGTGCTTGTCAAGCAATTTTGACCCTCTAGGGACTCCCTTAAGAATTTGAGACCGAATTCGGTCGTCTTAGGATGTTGCGACTGAATTCGGTCGCTATCTATGTCGACACTGCAGCCCCAGGTCTTCTTCTTCTTCGTGTTGCCTGCACGACAGTCATTAAAATTTTGTTGGCCCAATACTTCGCCACTTCCATGGCGATATCGTGGCAGCGCAGAGATCACTTTGGCTGCATGTTCTGGGGCACAGAGGGCAGCATAGAAGGTGGTAGATGGTATATTACAAAAGCATTGTCCTTGCAACCAACGTAAGGACAATGCTTTTTCCTAAAAAGCTACCACAAGTAGCGGAGCTAAGCTTTAGTCCGGTACAGCCTGAGAAGTGAAAAGCCAGCCGCGGGGACTCTGTTTCACTAGGATGCCAAGACGATATTGTCAAAATTCCAATTTATTTGTGGGCTGCGCAGCGTGTGTTATCTTCTTCCTTACATCTTTCTTAGGAGTCATCTCAGTAGTCACCCCCTTTCTAGCCATATCATTTTTCACACAACCCTTCAATCGTTTCTTTGGTTTTTACTTTTGGTAACTTATAGCATAACATCTATCCACCCACTGTTTTTCTACTACAAATATACCAGGTATGCAAAAGGTATGACGATCTATAAAGGATACTCCCTATATAGATTTACCTATAGATACCTCCCTATATATACCTATACCTATGAAATTGCTGATTTTTTATACCGGCTAGTGTATAGTGTATAGTGCTATCTTTCATTCTATTTAGAATTCCAAATTCAAATTGATTTTGTTTAGCATGACATTTAAAAAAAAACAGTGGTTCATTTGTTTTCCCGCCGTTCGATTGTTCTTTGATATCGATGTTTCTGTAACCATGGAAAAATCGAAATGGCGCGCTATTTTCGAATAGAGTTCCGTCTTGGCACCAACGCAACGCAGACAGCACACAATATTAACGACGTGTATGGACAAGGTACCGCAAGTGGACGCACAGTGCGTTTTTGGTTTGATCGCTTCCGTTCTGGAAATTTTAATCTCAACAATGAACAACAGGGAAAAATTTCAAATCCAACGAGGCGGTGAAAAACGCCCTTAAAGAATTTATCGATTCTCGTTCCCAGGATGTCTATAGCAGAGGCATTAACGAACTTTCATTAAAATGCCAAAAGTGCATCGCCCATATTTCTTTAAAAAAAAAAATTGTTTGATTTTTTTGTATGTAAATCGGCAATTTATTAAGTAAAGATTTATTAATAGAAACATCGGCTGTTGCGTTTTGGCTGGCGACCCCTTTTGTGGACGTTGCCTGTACATCCAGCCAGCATCTTATGCGATGTTTGCCGGTATATACAGACCTACACAGTTTCCACTTTAGGATTTGTCGAATGTCCTTATAATATCGTACTCGTATTTCTTTGTATGTGTCTTGTGTAATTTGTACTTACATAAGGAACTCCTTATGTGTAATTAATTACGCATATTATTCCGTTATGACTTATGTTTTAACATGCAACTTCAGTTTCTGCTTGCGTGCGTCAACTGTAGATGTTTACGCATCGTCGAAAGTGTCGTAAAGGAACGCATGGTTGTCGATTAATACCAAAAATATGACTGTTCCCGAGAATGCTACAAAAAAAAAGAGACTGCTGGAAAACCCGTGCGTGGAAAAAGAAATTGTTACGGGCTATTCATGGCATAGCTCATGCTGCGGTATATAGAATATGCTTCGGTATCATTACTATTAAAGCAAAGTAGGGAAAGGCTTATTAGAGAAGCAGGCAAGAAAAGGGAAAGACGAAAGTAATGATAGATAGATTCTGTGCAAGGTGATACCTGTAGCTAGAAAGGGGGTGAACCGGTGAATACCGAGATGATGGCTAATAACGAAAAGGATCTCCATTAGGTGTAATGTGGGTTGGATCCTTTTCGTTTAACTATGTTCTTGTCCTAATCTTAGCAGAACAATAAGCGTAAAATATCTAGGTGTACAAATAGATAGTGAACTAAGATGGGATAAACAAATAGATGCTCTCACCACCAGAACCATCCGTCTCTTACATATCTTTAAGTCCCTGAGAGAATCCGCTAATATCGACACTTTAAAAATGGTGTACTTTGGCCTATGTCAATCGGTACTAGGATACTGCATTACGGTGTGGGGAGGGGCATGTAAAACATTCCTTCTCAAACTAGAGAGAGCACAGAGAGCAATACTTAAAGTAATGACGAGAAAACCCTACAGATACCCAACAGCTCAACTGTATTCCAACTGTAAAGTACTCACAGTACGTCAACTCTTTGTGCTCTACTCAGTCCTTAAAATACATTCATCCCTACCCCCTTCAAACCGAGAAAAACGAACCTTTATCCCTCCAAGTACTCCTCATAGAACAGCCTTTGCCAAACATCAGTATCATATTCTGAGTTCTTTCATCTACAGAAAAATACATAAACACCTAAACATACTTGATCTGACAAAATGGGATATTAAACAAAAACTTACAGAGTGGCTACTTCAACAAGACTATGATCACACAGAATCATTATTAACCTACATAACCTAGCACTTGTACACTCATGTACACACGCCCAAACATACACACACACACACACACACACATACATACATACACACATACATACACACATACACACTCCTACACACATGCACGCACATACACATACACACAAGAAATACGTTCATTATTAACCTTATTTAATTTTACTTCCTTATGATTTTTGATAATTGTTTAATTGTGGGTAGATCGACAGGGTCCTCACTTGATTAATAGTTAATATTAGAACATAACTTTATGGCCGTCCACTGTCTCTTAAGAAACAGGTATACCCTAGTTTAAGAGACAGGGTATCAGAAATTGTCAACAGATGTACCGTGTAATTACATCACCATGTTCTACCATAATAATGTAGTTACATAACTTTATATCTTGATTGTTACTATTTTAAGTTTTGTTTTTCTCATCATCTGTACTTTCAAGATCAATAAACAATTTATTTATTTATTTATTTATTTATTTACTTATACAGGGTTATTGGTAAAACACCAACAATCTCTTAAGGGGTCATTGTACTCATCATTATGAACAACTTTTACTATGGGACCAAACCTGAAATGGCGAAAAAAAAACTGCTGTTCAGTACATTTATGTTCGCATAATTCGTCAAAATGTACTGAACAGCAGATTTTTTTTTTGCGATTTAAGGTTTGTTCCCATAGTAAAAGTTGTTCATAATGATGAGTACAATGACTCCTTAAGAGGTTGCTGGTGTTTTACCAATAACCCTGTAGATGTTTAAGAAGATGATACATTTTAAGGCATTTATTTTTAGTATATCTCTGAGTGCAGTTCAGTTACGCTAGTTCACTGGCAATACGATCTCAATCTCATGGAACACCGTAGTCCGTATCATGCGTGCGCGCAAACTTATATGGGAGGGTGCGGAAGCGATGGTCGAATGCGTAAACAATTGCGTGTATTCTGCAAGCATAGACAAGCAGTATCTATTGTCGATCAAGCCGCGCAAGTAGTGCTATAGTTAAATAAGTATAGTTTTATATACTGAGCGTGTGTTTTGAAAACGATGGTCTATTTTCTTTCTCAGTTCTAAAGGTTCAGACTACTTTAAATTGTGATGTGGAATCTTGCAGTGTAGTGATTCTTTTGTTTTTCTTAAGGACATTTTCCGCGTTGAAAGAATTTTATTGAGAGGCTTTGTAAATGGTGTAATTTAGTCGCCTTTGCAAATAAAAGTTGCACCGTCTCTTTCGTCAAACGATGAAAGTCTAGGCAAGACACTAGCTTCGTGTTTGACTTTACAGCAGCTTATTCCTAGCATTGGGTACCTACTGTTTCTGAGTCTATGGAGAATAGACATAATATCTCTTTCTATACAAATAGATATTTCTTTTCTTCATTTTTGACGTAGTAATCTTTCTAGAATCTGTAATTGTGTTGTCTTCGTTTGTTTTGCGTTTCTAGTTTGTGTGAATTCTTATTCTTATGGTTTTGTAGAGCTACGGTTTCTTAGAATAGCGGTGCCCGCTACATAGTGTCCGCAATTTACTGGTGAATGACGTCACTGAAACGTTACTTATAAATGTAAGTTGGTGTGTTTTCCTAGAGAACGTTCTTGACACCGTAAAGTCAAACTCCGTTATCCAAAAATTTAAATCGTTAGATTTGCCCTCGCCGTACTCGAATCTGACGATTTACATATTTGCTGCTGTTATCATTGTCATGACTGCGGTCGCTAAGTGCGGACACCGCTCTTCTTGGAAACTGTAGCTTTTAAGACGAAAGCGCCAGGACAGCCCGCGAATTTCATTTTTTTTTTTTACTTTTTTTTGCAATTTGTATGTCAGTATTAGGTTGTATGTTGATCAAAATATGATTCGCGACCGTAACAAATATGTCGCACACCTAGATAAAGAGTAGCACAACTCAAAATAATCCAAAATCGAGTTATTGCGATTATCGGACTCTGCGTCGAAAACTACATTGACTGATTGACTCCAAAGACACATGGGTACCAATCTCCATTACTGAATTACAACATCATACAAAAATATTTTACATTGATTAAATAGAAAACGAGTAAAACGTTTTTTACTGTTCCTGAAAAAAGAGGATCCTATTTTGAGTTGTGCTACTTTTGATCTAGGTGTGCGATGTATTTACATAATAATAATAACTAAAGTCATCAATACAACTCTTTAATACCATGTAATCCTTCTGAATGACTATTTCATGAAATCTTGACATTTGAGGATTGTACTAACTTAAGAAGTTGAATTACTGATTCTAATTATTATAATTATATAAATATTATATATATTTGTTACTGTCGCGAATTATACTTTAATCAACATACAACCTAATACTGACTTGCAAATTGAAAAAAATGTTGCTGATTTAAAAAAATATATATTTCGCGAGCAACACTGGCGCTTCCCTTTTAAGCCAAAGCAGTTAAATCTGATCACATTTGTGTAGGTTAAAATTTTTAATGACTCAAAAGATGAGTCAATGGAACTACCTACTTGGAGTTACATAACTTCATTCTCAAATATTTATGATTCCTTCCTTTATCATAGTTCTATTATTACTACTGATTCAATAATAAAGTCCACTTCAGTTTATAATGAACCTATTTTCACACGGGGATACCTAAATTTTTTTTACCAACACACTATAATCTCACGTCTTTTTCTATGGAGCGTAGGTACAAACAAAAACTTCTTCAGCTTCTGTTTCTACCTATCTTCCATAGATACTCGTACTCCTTTTTAGTTCATGATTTTTTATACATCGCAACAAATTCTATTTTCAATGAAGTGTTCATGTGCGTCAATAGGGGATGGGCAAAATAAATTATAAATCACGTAAGTGAAATATACTACAGGGTTATTGGTAAAACACCAAAAAACCTCTTAAGGGGTCATTGTACTCATCATTATCATTATTAGCTAAAGCACTAGGAAGTGGTGAAGGCCGGGCGTTTTGGGGGACTGTCTTATGTAATTTTGACGTTCAAAAAGTGCTGATTCTCAGCCTAGTTTGAATAAATGACTTTTGATTTTGATTTTGAACAACTTTTACTATGTGACCAAACCTGAAATCGCGAAAAAAAAATCAGCTGTTCAGTACATTTTGACGAATTATGCTAACATAACTGTACTGAACAGCTGATTTTTTTTCTCGATTTCAGGTTTGATCCCATAGTAAAAGTTGGTCATAATGATGAGTACAATGACCCCTTATGAGGTTGCTGGTGTTTTACCAACAACCCTGTACAACACACATAATATTAAAACATAGGTACTATACCAATTTTACGTTTACATAATTTTAAATTTACCAACTATACCAATTTTATGTCTATCTATTATGTATTAATAATTTCAATTTCAAAATTAATTTTCTCTCTCTCTCTCTCTCTGTCTCTCTCTGTGTAATCGTGCTACTCGTGGTCGTGTGATTTTGCCTTTGGATCCGCTACCGCCCCCACGAAAAGCTCCAGCGCCCACTATGGGGCGGTATCGCCCCCTTGGGAACCTATGGTAGACAGACGTGTGTACACCCACATTTCACCAGTAATGTTTAAGTCCATGTCATAGGGGACGAGCCTTTTGCTATCAACCGGGCACAAATCCAGACTCTGGGATGCTACTGAGAAATTCCTGATGCAAAAACCCAATGACAGTTTGCCTGACCTGAGAATCGAACCTTGAACCTAAAGCTCAGCAGTAGCGCTTGCGACCAATGAGGCAGTCACTGGTTTAAATATTAGATTTATATTAAAACCTTCTTGTCTTCGATGAAAACCGGGACTCCTGAGTTCTTCGTCTGAATTATCTAATGCCTTAATTCTGTATGACTGCTTTGGTACCAAGGGACCTGAAAATAAAAGGTTTTTTTTATAACATCGTCTGTTCAAAACGTATCTGATGAAGATGTAAACTAATGAACCAGAAAACGAACATGTGGATGCCAAATCGTTGCGTCACTTACAAATTGAGGGCTTTGATTTGATTTTATTTCTTATTTTAAATTAACACTGGGTGGATGAAATGGCGGCAGGTCACGGGAACAATCTGCGACTACCGCACTCCCCTTAAAGTTACCAACGAGACAGTCACCACATTATCAGTATTTTTTTTATAGGTAATAAAATTATAGATGCGTTTGCGAAAGTGACTGTACGGCGTGATTGGCGGAACATGAAAAGTTATTGACTTCGAACTAATTGATACAGTATCGATGAATATGGATTGAATACCTACGTCAAATATAATACACTATCACCGGTATGCAAACCCTAGCTATCATGCTATTTTACCACCAACGGTAATAAGAATGAAACACATTATCCTCCTGATTTATAACGGGTCGGTCGATCAGGTTAAGCTACGCTTGCCGTGGTTGGTCCGTGGATGGGTGACCATCTTTACATACCAAGACGCCTCCGTGACTCGGAAAGCACGTTAAGCCGTTGGTCCAGGCTGTCATTCGTGGAACTGCCACGTTACGGGTCGTCAGAAACCCAAAAGCCTGACAACCAGTCTTACCAAGGGGTATCGTATTATCGTAGGAGGTCAGATAGGCAGTCGCTCCATGTAAAATTCAGCTGCATCTGGTTAGATTCGAAGCCGACCCCAACGTTGTTGGGAAAAGGCTAGGCTAGATATGATTAATTTTCAAAGTGGAGATCTCAATCCCACCCTTTACTAAGATCTTTCTCAACTCTTCGTATTCAAACTAATAGTCTTATTTCCTTTGTTCCAGGTCCGGGCTTCATCGAAGAGTTGGACATAGAGGCGTACATGAGCTCCGTCGGCGAGGGCTGCTATGCACCCCAGACTATCGACCCGCGCCGGACTGGGTAAGCATTTCTTCGTTTAGCTTTCGGCGATCAGCAGACAGCTATGGGATGGTGAGAGTGATCCTAGGTAATTTGTTGGTGGACTTTCTACCTTTGCACGGAATCTCCATATGATTCATACATAATTTTGCATCATTAGGAGACTCCAGACATACTCCTGACACTTAGCAAACCTCGGGAATCCGCGAGGGTTATCAGGGGGTTGAATTAGTTGACCCCGCAGCGACGAGCTTTTTCAGCGTAAAACTTGCGGGACACCCTTGGCGTTCGACAAGTAATCTCGAAACTCCTTGACTTGTGCCAAGAATGACCAATATAGTCGATTTTAGTAGGCAAACCTCTGCCCATAGATCTTTGCAGAATCAAGTTATTCTACCTGAACAGACAGCTGCAGACAGCTGAGGAGTTTGATGCGCCACTTCTTCTTGCCAGCTGAAACACTAGGAAGTGGTGAAGGGCTAGCGTTTTGGGGGACTGTCTTATGTAAATTTGACGTTCGAAAAGTGCTGATTCTCAGCATAGTTTGAATAAATGTCTTTTCATTTTGCCTTCCTCTAGTGGAGTGAATCAATGAGGATTTCCTACGAAAAGAAAATAATGCACTTCAAACAGGCTTCAATTAATATGTATACTAAAATTCTAATTTCAGGGGCCACCAACTCCCGGAAAGTCCACCAGACTCAGGATCCGAAAATCCCTACAGCCCATCAGAGACCCAAGTCTCCCACGCCATCGCGGTACCCCAAACAGTCCTCAGTTCCGACTACATGCTAGTTCACGACCACATACCTACCCACGAGATCCTGCAACAGAATGGCGACTACATCTACGAGGAGTTGAAAACGGATAATATAGATCATGAGGTGTTGAGGAGTAATCTGAATGATGTGGTGGTGCTACCCCAGGATTCTAATATTGTGGAGCTTGGGATCAGGACTGTTAGACATGATTTGGGAATTGGTGATGTTTATCAAAATAGGTGAGATACAGAATGTATTAATTTGTAATTACAAATTCCCTGACCTGGTGAAGGTCACAGGAATTCACTGGATAGCAAAAAGCGCAGGCCCTATCAGCGAGACGATTTTTAGAGAAGCCTTTGTTCAGCAGTCGATTTCATTCGGCTGATGGAAATGATGTACACCTATTTAGAATCCTTAATTGTGCCTTTACTATATATTTTTATTTTTAGAGGAGCTCGTGGCTAAATAATAACAGCCGCAAGGGTCGATCCATCAGGTTAAGCTACGCTTGCCGGGGTTGGTCCGTAGATGGGTGACCATCTGTACATACCGAGACTCCTCCGTGCCTCGGAAAGCACGTTAAGCCGTTGGTCCCGGCTGTCATTCGTGGATCTTTGGCAGTTGTTACGGGTCGTCAGAAGCCCGAAAGTCTGACAACCAGTCTTACCAAAGGGTATCGTATTACCCAATAACTGGGTTGTGGAGGTCAGATAGGCAGTCGCTCCATGTAAAATACTGGTATTCAGCTGCATCCGGTTAGACTGGAAGCCGACCCCAACATAGTTGGGAAAAGGCTAGGCAGATTGACTATATATTTTTATTTTGATACATTTGATCACTTTAAACAGAAACTTTAGTACTTTATCTACATAAGGCATCTTTGAAGTTAAAGTCATTATATAATAGAGGCTTTTTAAACTTAGGATATTGTGACTTTTCACTGGGTTACGTGAAAATCTTTGCCTGATTCATGCTTGAATGTTTGACTCTGCACAAGTTCCGGTAAAATTAACTGGCAAATATTATATAATAATAATATATCCTGGGACATTATTCACACACGGTCATCAGATCATATATATATATATATATATATCAGAAAATAAGCAGAGCTTGTACTATGGAAACCAGATAACTGATATACTACTTTTTTTTTGTAAATAGATACTTATATAGATAATTACACCCAGACTCAGAACAAACAGACATGTTCATGCACACAAATGTTTGTCCTGGATGGGAATCGAACCCACGACCTGCGGCGTGATAGCTGGTTTCTTAACCAACCACGCCAACTGGCCTGTCAAGACTAATTCCTCACATTAATTTATCTGCTAGCTAATTTCTATCCCAACAGTATCGAACCGCCCTTAAACTTTGAACATGCTTTGAACGAAAACTAAATTTTACACCTTCTCCCTAGATACAGTCAGATGAGGGTAGACATGCCAGAGCTGGAGCAAGGCATGATAAACCCGCAGCTGGTGGCGTTGGGTCACGAGACCCTGACGCCGGTATACACCAGCCTGCAGGAACCTAGCACGAAGAAGAGGAAGCATTCACAGGATACGAACTCTCAAGTGAAATGTGAGCCTGGTAAGTTATTGGAGATTGTTTTATAGATATAAAATTGATAAACCAGTTCTTAAGCTAGCAGTATGAATGAACGATGGAAATTTAAAGTTTTCTAAATAAAACATCTTTTTACACACGGGAGTGAACATGTTATTATTAATGGCTTATTTAAGAGGATTGTGAAGTGCCGATACGCGGCGCGAGTCTTGGAGGCAATTACCTACATTTCATACAATTATTTACATAAATATTGTTTCGGGCGATAACGTTTTCACCCCCTAAATCTTTACAAAATGAGACAAGTTTGTCTCATTACATTCAGTACACCTTAATTTAGGTCTGTACGTTTTTTTTTAGTAATTCAATTGAATTTAATTAAAAAAAAAAACTGGTGAGGAAGTTTTTATGTCAAAAATGTAGATATTTAGACGCTACTCGTAATAACTTATATCGTACGCAATATTTCTTTATAATAAAAAACGTATGGACCTACTTTTTCATTATACCTGCAACATTTCCAAAAAATATGAAAATTAGACTATGTTTACGGGGAGAAACAAAAAGTGATAACGTTATCACTTTTTGTATGAAAATTTACAGCTTCACAATCCTCTCAATCTAAAAAGTTGGACGAAATATTATTTTAATTACAAAAAAAAAAAAAATTAACTAAGGGCACCCTCCGTGGGGTACGGGCCTCGGCTTAGGCCGTCGCTGGGGGGAGGACAGCAGGGGACAGGCTGGATCGGATTTTCGCGGCAGGCGGGCGATGGGAGCGCAACTTGCCTATGTATGTGGATGCATTGGTATTCAGCAGGAGCGCCACGGCACTATTCTATAGTACCGCTTTCTTCACGGATCCCGGCTGTCTATCTCCGCCAGTTTCCCGGAGGAGAACCCAGCGGGAGACGACCAGCGACAGAGGTGCCGACTTAAGGCGCTCCCTGCTGAGGATGTAGACCCCGTCTGTAGACGCTTCCAGGCTAATTAAGAGAAACTTAGATGCAAGAACGAGCATATGCATAATGATCAGGTTCACACAACAGTGAAGTTAAAAGACTATAATATAAAGACAACGACTTTTACCTTTTTATCTTTCTTTCGCCAGCGGCCCTATCACCTGAAAGTGTAACCCACGTCCCCCGCCCCGCGCCCCCGTCTGTGGACGGCTCTGAGGCAGGGGACGATGCTCCTCTGCAGTGCATCAGATTCGGCAACTTCCAGCAGAACGTCTGGCATTCTCTGTATGACTGCAATTTAAAGCCACTGTGAGTATGAAACTTAATCAAACTTATAACACCCCTCTTTTTGCGTCGGGGGTTAAAAATACGGATCTTAGGAATGGTAGGCTGATTTCAATCGATGAGCTCCTTAAGTTCTGACTGATTTCAATCGATGAGCTGCGCGATTACTGACAAATGCGTGCACTGACTGTACAGGTCCTCTCAATCTGTGTGGTTCTTTCCTCAAAATACCATTTCAGACACCAATCTACATGGTCTTCACATGAGCTGATCAAGATTATGCCTGGACTTTCAAAAAGACTGTGACCTCATGAGTTTGTTTCGGCCGTTCTTCTCAGAGTAGTCAGATAGGAAACGCCGACCTTATTTAGTTTTTAAAAATATGATTGGAGTGTTAGAGTACTGAGAAACCTACTTACAGATATAAAATCATTTATCAATTTCCATTTCGATGTTAAATAACAAGAATCTTGGAATTATTAAAAAAGTGTAATGGCGTTTGCGCACTGCATCCGATCGGATCCAAAAAATGACGATCTGACAAAAAAAATCGGAGGTATGGAATTCGGATTTAGAGTACAAACGCTCTATTTATTAGAGGCTCACAATTAATAGTAACGACAGACCTGATTAGGCCTGTTTAGAGCTGATTGATTAGGCCTCTACTTTTCACTATGTGTAGAAATATTAATTCCTGAAGCGCATAAAACGTGTTTAGCTAGATCAGTTATTCTGATGTTTTTGTCAAGAATTGACAAAGTACTACCAGGACCTAAAGAGGAACAACAAAAATATTGGAAAAATAGGGTTAAAAATGACTATGAAGTTGACAATAGCAAATTAATGTCAGGTGTCGTCTCATATCGGCCGTAAATCTGCTCAGAAATGGAAAAAGCCGCAATCAAAGTAAGCTTGCATCAAAAGGAATGTAATGAGCCTAAAAAGTCTAGTGCCGAGCAAATACAATAGCTACGGCAGACTGAAACCGTCAGAAAATCTGTTGCAAATAGCAAAAAAGTTTAAGATGTCGTCTCATATCGGCCGTAAATCTGCTCAGAACTGAAAAAAAAACATAATCGGTGAAAGCTTACTTTATAAGGAATGCAATGAGCCTAGTAGTCTAGTTTCAAGCCAATACAATGGCTACGTCAGTATCGGAAACCGTAGCAAAATTTCATACTGTTTTGACAAAATAAACGGCGCGGAATCGAAATCCGCCTACTATTTTTTTTTTACGAATCGGATATGAGTTTCTTAGCGAAAGATGTTTAGTATGACAGGTAGTATCACCCCCTTGACGGTAACTAAATCGCCAACCTATATAAATTCTTTCCTATGGTCTATTCGGAAATGCAACTTTTCATTCAAATTCATCAAAAACGCTGAACCATTTTAAAGAACCACATCAATTTCTCTTCTAGCCAACCTCCCTCCTACGTAGTGGGCGCCGACAAAGGCTTCAACTACTCCCAAATAGACGAGGCCTTTGTCTGTCAGAAGAAGAACCACTTCCAGGTCACCTGTCAGATACAGATGCAGGGCGACCCACACTATGTGAAGACCGGTGAGGGGTTCAAGAAGATTAGCAATTTCTGTTTGCACTTCTATGGGGTGAAGGTGAGGAAACCATTATTTTTATGAATTATGGGTAATTTTGATAACGCTGGTTATAGAGTAGTAGAAGACCAAAGAAACGATGGAAAGATACCATCTTTCACGCAATCAAGGATTACTGAGATGAATGGAAGAAGAATGCGCTGCGAAGCTACGCTGACTCTTAAGTAAATTGTGATAAGGAAGGGCGCTTCAACAAATATAGCTGACTAGCTTTTGCCCGCGGCTTCGCCCGCGTTGATGTCGGATAACATCGGAACGTACTATCGGGATTAAAAGTACCCAGCCACCCAAACCCATAGCCCAATATGTTTTGTTTCCACGTACAACAATAGTCCAGTTTTTTGACTTATTTAAAGCTTTTGACCTAGTATCTCACGACCTGTTACTACAGAAATTGGAGGCAATTAGCATTAGAGGCATTGCACTCCAATGGATATCGACATATCTTAGTAACAGACAACAGCGGGTAATAATTACAAAAGTGAATAGATATAACGACATGACACCACACTCCTCTGAACTCAAGTGCAACAAATATGGCGTCCCACAAGGAAGTGTATTAGGCCCAATTTTATTCATATTGTATATTAATTCTATTACTAATATAACTAATCATAGATGTATATTATTTGCTGATGACATTTCCATTATTGTGACATCCGATAAAAATAATAATACAATTGAAGATCATGAAACTGACATTAATAACACAATTGACATACTCATTGAATGGCTAAATAAAAATAATTTATCATTAAATCTTGCAAAGTCTGTATATGTACAATTTAACCGATCAAACAATTCTAAATATAACAACAAAGTGAATATAAATACAATTAGTGAAGTAACGCAAACTAAATATCTAGGCGTTACTTTGGATCACGACATTAACTGGAAAGCCCATGTCGATAATGTCTCAAAACGAATACATAAGTTTGTATATGCACTAAAAAAATCAGGAATATAACAAACGTCCAAACATAACATCTTATCATGCATATATTGAATCGGTGTTACGCTATGGATTGATTATGTGGGGCAATAGCACAGATCACAACAGAGCATTTGTTGCACAAAAAAAAATGCATTCGAGCAATTTACGGCCTTCGATCCAACGATACTTGTTGGCCGGTATTTCAGAAACTTGGTTTGTTACCGCTACCGTCTCTTCATATAGAGATATGTATGTTTGTGTGGAAGCATAAGGAATTATTTATGAAAGCAGACTATGTCAAGCCTCGAAACCAACGCGACCCTCACAGGCTCGTACTGGATGTCATGCCAAGGCTGGCTAAATATAATAAAAGCTGTCTTGTGCCACCAAGTGACCTAAAAAAATCTAAATACCAAACTATTTAAAAGTAAACTGTATGACTGGCTGTCCACTAATAGTTTTTATAGTATTAAAGAGTTTTTTGACAAAAGAAATAACTGACCAAATTTGCACGCTTATAATGTTAAGCAAAAACATGTATGCACTATATTTAATTTTGTAACATCTCTTATACCATGTTTTTATGCAAATAAATGATCTATCTATCTATCTATCTGCACCAACCGGGGGTTGTCCTTGGGTGCACTTGCATAGTGCAGATAGGGATAATAGTCAGTTGGTGCCTCATCATTTAAAATTATCTAAGGGGCCTCTGCGAGTTGGCTTCGGCCCCTCGTATGCCTTCCAAAGGTCCGGGAGCCCAGGGTCCCGAGATTTATAGAAACATAATAATAATAACAATAAATGATTATTGATCATTTACAAGTATTGCAGTACATGGTAAAATTACAAATTTGCTACAATTATAGTGGTTGCAGTTCTGATCTCCTAACTAGGTTACTGTATAACCTGTATTTGGTTGGTCCCTTCCTTATCGTTTTCCTACCACCGAACTTTATGAAACCTGTCAGGTCCTCTCTATTCGGAAATTGTTCATTCTAAATTTAATTCTAACAGTCCACTCTCGCAATTCCTATAATCCCAAAAAGTTCGAAGCCTTGAGACGTAAGCATGCAGTGTGTTCGTCCATTCCTGTTCACTCAAAGTTAGCTCAACGATTCTTTGGCTTTCTTGGTCCTTATGTATACAACAAAGTTAATAAAATATTACATATGTACTCAATGGCTAAACATAAATGCAAAACTACTGTAAGGAACTGGCTGCTGGATATGGACTATGAAAGTACAGAAAGCATCATCCAAACCATTCAATAATTTTGAACGTACTTCCCACTCATACTTGCTAATACTCGTAAACACAAACTCTCATAGGATTTACATGCACATACAAACAACACATTCACACACTACACTACACACATATTCCTACAATAACATCACCTAACATTACACTTCACAAATCTTTTTATATAGATTTACCTCTCTATCTAAACTGTTTGCTAATAGTGTTATGTATAGAGTGAATCAAGACGCCGTTAAATATAAATATGATTAATATTTAAAGGGGTGTGAGCCTGGAGATCTGTCATACAGGTCCCGAACCTAGTTCAGACTCCAGCTCTCACAAAGGTTCTAGCATAAGGCAAAAATGTATATACACACTACTGTAACAATGTACCTTTATGAGAGAAATAAACAGTATTATTATTATATTATTATTATTATTATTATATGAAGGAGTGACAGTCCTATAAACAAAAACGAATAGTTTTACTTACCAATGGAAGCATTTTTTTTTGCCAAACTCGGCATATAAAGAGATTCGTAAGCTAATTTTACCTGTGATAGCTACGGGACGGTCTACTATGCAAAGCTATTAGTTCATTCCTTCATTATCGGTAAACATACAAGAGTCTTAATTTTGCAGGACATAGTAGGGCAAGCAGAAAAATAAGAAGTTCAGGGTCTTATAGTTTTTTGGGGACGAAACGCCCGGGTGTTACCATTGTGTGGATCACCCGGAGGACACGGTGGAGCATACGGCGGAGGTCTGCCCGGCTTAGGCAGAGCACCGCCGCGTCCTCGCGGAGGCGATCGGCGGCGGCGATCTCTCGCGTCCGGCCCTGGTACAGGCCATGGTACGGAGCGAGAGTGCATGGGAAACCGTCACCTCCTTCTGCGAAGCTGTAATGCTCGCGAAGGAGGAGGCTGAACGCGTGAGGGAGAGGCAATCTTTGCGCCCTCACGCCCCTAGTCGCCGCAGGAGACGCCCTGGGCTTCGGGAATCGATAACCGATTCACGGCCAACGTAGGCGCGGGCTTGCGGATGGCGAGCAATGGGTAGTTCGCCGTTCGGTAAGGACCAGGTCCGGGTCGACGGCGCGTTGTGTTCCACGCGCGCCTCAAAGAGATGTCAGTGCTAGCTGAAGGGGTCCGCCAGGGCCGATGCCCGCCAGGGTTGTGGGTTGCTCGAAAGAGTTACCGTGGCCCTGGCACAGGCAACTGAAGGAACACGGGTGGGTTTTAGTAAGTAGAAGTCTGACACGCCCTCCCGCTCCACCCAGAGCGGGAGAAGTTATTTGATGATTTCCCATCCAAAAAAAAAGGGTATTATAGTTTAAACTTCAAAACTCTGCACTTCTTCTCAACTTCACCTTTCTTGTAGGAATGGTAAAGCTACAGCCACGTGAAACGTTTTTAGGTCTTCAAGAAAATAAAAGAATTATTAAGTGTCCCGAAAACTTCAGTACCTACTCGACGCCATATATTATGGGATGGCTGATTATTTTTTCGCAATTATGATGTTCGTCCCATGTAATAAGTTGTTCAGTTTGATGGTCTGTATCACACCCTTTTTGACCATACCGTTCTGGTATGCGCATAGACGATATTTGTAGTGTTCAGCTCTTATTGTTTGTATATTTCATTGCAGGCGGAAGATCCAAGTCAAGAAGTGAGAATTGAACAAAGCCAATCAGACAGAACAAAAAAACCCTTTCATCCCGTACCGTAAGTATATTTTATAGCCCAACTGTTGCCGATTCAGCTTCCCTAAGACGTTCACAACACATACATAGTTCCAAGTTGCAAGGGAGTTAAATGATTATCCGGGATTCGTAGGGCTACATTATCTCAGGACTTTTTCCGTTGGAGATTCTGCCTTACAGGAGTTGCAATTTTAGAGAATCGTGTGGCAGGCTTATTGCATTTATTTATATACCTAAAATCGAAGTGGCGATGCTTGGGGAGGCTTTTGTTTAGCAGCGAACGTCTTTTGGCTGAAACAATGATGACATACCTAAAATACAAATTTCCACATCTCCAGTGTCGAGATCCGCCGCGAAGGTGCAAAAGTGACTGTAGGCCGGCTCCACTTTGCTGAAACCACAAACAATAACATGAGAAAGAAAGGGAGACCCAACCCTGACCAGAGACACTTCCAGTTGGTGGTCGCTCTGAGGGCGCACGTCGGGCACACTGACTTCATCATAGCCGCTTCTGCCAGTGATAGGATCATTGTGCGGGTAAGTCATGTTAGTTGTTGTTTTTTTATTATTATTTACTTTTACAGCAATTATTGTATAATTAGCGAGTGTTCCCGCTGGTTAATCTGATGGATCGACCCGTGCGGTGGTACTTAGCCACGAACCCCTCATTAAATTATTTTCATAATGTGCATTAATTGTCCTATCTTAAGTCCAAACAGTCTTTGGTTCCAAATACCTGTGTCGAGATTCAAAAAGAGAGTGTCACATTTTGATGAATGACAGAGACAATGCTCTACAAAGCTGTACTTTTTAGGGTTCCGTACCCGAAGAGTGCCAAACGGAACCTTACTTACTAAGCCTCTGCTGTCCGTCCGGCTCTCTTTGAACCGTAATAGGTAGACAGTTGAAGTTTTCACAGATTGTATATTTCTATTGCCATTATAACAATAAGATAAAGTTTAAAATGAAAGGGGGTCCCCGTACAAGAAATGTGTTTGTTTAAACTATAGTTTTTTTTTTTTTTTTTTTTTTAATACATAATATGTAGTGTTATTTACACATTGTGCGATGGTAAGGAACCCTTCTTACATATTTAGGGTTACATCTTACTATTTCAACTTATTACAGTCGACTCTCGATAATTTGAATCTCTCGATAGTTTGAAATCATTTTCTAGTCCCTTGAAAAATACTCGATAAATTGAATAAAATCAATGTTAATTGGTCCCTACGGTAATTTGAAGTTGACGAAATAGTATCTTGCCCGTCAACATGCAATAATTTGAAGTCCGGGCTTCCCTAATCTCTATAATTTGAAGCGTTTATCATGCACCTATCGTTTGTACTCGTATATATACATGCACAGACCTGTCGGTTGTTTACATAAATAAGTTTAGAGAGTTTACAGTTTGCATTCCAGTCTACATTTGAACGTTAAAGTGAGTCGGCTTGTTTACTTGATTTTGTTCTTGGTTATTAAAACTTCTATTATTTTGAACTCTTGGTAATTTGAATTTTTTCTCTGGTCCCTTGAGTTTCAAATTATCCAGAGTCGACTGTACTTTAACTCCTGCTTCAATAATAACTCAACCTTTTTCATACTCCAGGCATCAAACCCTGGTCAGTTCGAGTCAGACTGCACAGAAAGCTGGTGGCAGCGAGGAGTCTCAGACAACAGCGTGCACTTCACAGGCAGAGTTGGCATCAATACTGACAGGCCGGATGAGTCCTGTGTTGTTAATGGTAAGATTACCAATTTTAGGATCTTTAATAATAATAATAAATATTTATTGACATAAATTTTACAATCAATTATGAATCCCCTGGCCCCTAAACTAGTGTTAACTGTATCATAGAGACCAGTGTCTTCGCCTGTTAAGTTTATTACAAAAATATCTCAGAACAAAAAATACATAGTTTCGGTTTTACTAGACTAAAATCTAAATTTAAAAAAGAAAAACAAAAAACATTTTGTGAGGTGTGAGTGTTTGTGTTATGTTAGGGTGGGGGTGTAGTGTGTTGTGTGTGAGTGTTGTTTTGTATGTAGGTGGCTGTGTAGGGTAGTGTGTGTGTGTGTGTGTGTTGGGTCTTTGAGTGAATAGTGGATGTTACAAGTATATTGGAGTTGCGTTGGTAGTTGTCTGATTTATTTTAGCGGTTTGTAAGGAATTTTGGAACTTATGTGATCTTTGTGTGTGCGTGAATAATATTTGGTTGTGTGAGTGTGTCTTCATATTAATATTACCTATTAGAAATCAAATTTTCAATATCGTCATAGCTTTGACTCTTGAGCCAGGTTGTTAATTTATTTTTGAATTTGTACAAGGTGTAGCCTTTACAGTCTTTATGCGTCTTTAAAAGTTTGTTGTAAGTTATGGGGGCTAGAACATCGATATGGTGAAAGCGCAGTGATAGTCCGCGAAATTCACATTGTCTTACGTTTTTTTTTTCCAATTTGCATGTCAGTGTCAGGTTGTATGTTGATCAAAATATAATTCGCGACAATAACAAATATTACATAATTATTACATAATTATAACCATAGAATCATCAATACATCTCTCTAAATTAGATTTGTTCTAAAATGTCATAATCTTTTTGCATTTGATAGCCCAATTCTTTAGGAAGGCTATAGGTTATTTGATACTCGTATCACGATATGACACTTACGAAACGAGCAAACAGAAAAAATGACAGAAAGAACGCTAAGCCAAAAACGAAGTAATCGCGTGGGCGGGCTACGCTATGCGATGCGACAGGGTGGGTCGGGCGGGGGAACAAGAAATTTCACGCGGAGGAAGTCGCGGGCAGAAGCTAGTAAATATATTAGGCTGGGAAAAAAGTCTTTTCGCATTATAGTATGTATGAACTTGTAATAAAATCTCTTTGGCTATACTATTTGTATCTGGCTGGTTTTGGTATCATTGAAAGTTTAAATTTTAAAGAACATAATTCCAAATTCAAATTAGGAAAATGTGTGATTTTCATTTGTTTTTCGTACCGTCAAGATGAGTGAATCTAATGAAGAAATTCGATACATTTTAAAATTTTACTACAAAAAAGGTAAAAATGCAACGCAAGCCGCGAAAAAAATTTGCGATGTTTATGGACCTAGTGTAGTGTCTGTGAGAGTAGCACAAATTTGGTTTAAGCGTTTTCAATCCGGAAATTTTGATGTCAAAGATGCACGTCGCTCTGGTCGCCCTATTACGGATAAAATGGATGCCATTTTTGAAAAAATGGAGCAAGATCGGCATATCAGTAGTTACGACGTAGCTGAAGAACTGGAAATTGACCACAAAACAGTTTTGGCGCATTTGAAAAAAACTGGGTACACAAAAAAGCTCGACATTTGGGCACCTCACGAGCTCACTGAAAGAAACCTAATGAACCGTGTACTCATTTGTGATTCTTTATTACGACGTAATGAAACCGAAGCATTTTTGAAGAAGCTGATAACTGGTGATGAAAAGTGGATCACGTATGACAAGAACGTGCGAAAAAGGTCGTGGTCAAAGGCCGGTCAGGCTTCACAGACTGTGGCGAAACCCGGGTTAACTCGCAACAAGGTGATGCTGTGTGTGTGGTGGGATTGGAAGGGCATTATTCATTATGAGCTGTTACCACCAGGCAGGACCATCGATTCTGAACTCTACTGCGAACAACTGAGGAGATTAAAGCAAGAAGTTGAGAGAAAGCGGCCGGAATTAATCAACAGAAGGGGTGTGGTTTTTCATCATGATAACGCTAGACCTCACACATCTTTAGCCACTCAGCAAAAATTAAGAGAGTTTGGCTGGGAGGTGTTAATGCATCCACCGTATAGTCCTGACCTTGCACCTTCAGATTTCCACCTGTTTCGGTCTCTTCAGAATTCTTTAGGCAGTGTCAGGTTAACATCACGAGAGGACTGCCAAAACCACTTGTCGCGGTATTTTGACCAGAAGGCCCAAAATTTCTATAGCAATGGGATCATGTCCCTACCTACAAGATGGCAAAAAGTTATCGAACAAAATGGTACCTACATACTTTAGTTAAATGTAAATAAACTATATTAAAAAATGTTTTAAATTTTCTTAAAAAATGCGAAGAAAATTTTTCCCCAACCTATTATGATATATACGTTTATACAGGGTTATTTGTAAAACACCAGCAACCTCTTAAGGGGTCATTGTACTCATCATTATGAACAACTTTTACTCTGGGACCAAACCTGAAATCGCGAAAAAAAAATCAGCTGTTCAGTACATTTTGTCGAATTATGCGAACATAAATGTACTGAACAGCAGATTTTTTTTTTCGCGATTTCAGGTTTGGTCCCATAGTAAAAGTTGTTCATAATGATGAGTACAATGACCCCTTAAGAGGTTGCTGGTGTTTTACAAATAACCCTGTATACATATTATACATTAAAGATTTTTCTTACGTACACATGGTGTACGCGAGACAGTTCGGGGTAGTCAGTCAGCAGCAGCAAGAAACCGAACTTGTATCTTTTTCTAAAAACAACCGTTAATTCCCCAGGTAACCTCAAAGTGATGGGCCATATCCTGCATCCGTCAGACGCTCGCGCCAAGCACAACATCGAGGAACTCGACTCGGAGCAGCAACTGAAGAATATACAGAGCATCAGAGTTGTCAAGTTAGTAATCATCTTCAGAATAATAAAATTGTCCTTTACGAACCGAATTCTGACAGGATAAAGCTTGTGTGGAAATCAGTGTTTCTTTTATTTATTTTTTATTTGCTCTTGAGGTCAGAGGTGACAGAGACATAGTCGATGACGGAGTGAGCTTACCCAGAATAAATAATCATGCAGAATGATGAAATGAGCATCTGAATGAGGAAAATGTCGTCAGGAAAGTTTTGAGTATGAATGTGGATGGCTATACGAGTAGGGGAATACCAAATAAACGATGGATGGACTGTGTGAATGCTAGAAAGGGGGTGACTACCGAGATGACGACTAATACAGAAGTATGGAAGAGAAAGACATGTTGCGCCGACCCCAAATATGAACCTGAAATCGCGAAAAAAAATCAGCTGTTCAGTACATTTATGTTCGAATAATTCGTCAAAATGATTCAATATGAACAGCCGATTCTTTTTTCGCGATTTCAGGTTTGGTCCCATAGTAAAAGTTGTTCATAATGATGAGTACAATGACCCCTTAAGAGGTGGTTGGTGTTTTACCAATAACCCTGTATAAGTTATACAATAATACGAATAGTTCTGGTACAATTTATTTAAGTTGCGCTCTTGGAAGTTTAGTTAAAAGAATAAAACAAATAATTTAATTGACTATAATTACTAATTAGATTGAAAATAAACTGTGTATTTTAATTTTAAGTCATGCAAGGAAATACTTGACTCTGTGGTTGTGTGTGTCGTTGTAAGTAAAAGATTTTTTATTTTTTTATTTGTGATGGGTTTGCTCTTGACTCTAGTCTAGATCAGAGGTGACAGAGACAGAGTCGACGATGGAGTGAGCTTACCCAGAAGAAGCCTATTCACTCTCACTTTGAAGAGATTAGGGTTGTATGCGTTCGGAAACACAGACGCAGGTAGTGACTTCCACTCCTTTGCTGTGCGCATTATAAAAGACAATTTGACGCAATTTCTCTCCCACCAGATTCAACTACGACCCATCGTTCGCGGAGCACTCTGGGCTGCTGGGCTACGACCCGTCGCTGGCCGCGCCGCAGCTGGACACGGGCGTGATCGCGCAGGAGGTGCGGCGCGTGCTGCCCGAGGCCGTGAAGGAGGCGGGTGACGTCACGCTGCCCAATGGAGATACAATTCACAAGTTTCTTGTGGTTAATAAGGTGAGGAATTTAGTTTTTAGCAAAGGGCTTAGTAATAACAGCCGCACGGTTCAATCGTTCGGTTAAGCTACGCTTGCCGCGGTTGGTCCGTGGATGGCCTCGGAAAGCATGTTAAGCCGTTCGTCCCGGCTGTCATTCGTCGATCTTTGATAGTCGTTACGGATAGTCAAAAGCCCGAAAGTCTGACAACCAGTCTTAGCAAGGGGTATCCTGTTACTGTCAGATAGGTAGTCGCTCTGTGTAAAATACTGGTACCCAGCTGCGTCTGGTTAGGCTGGAAGCTGACCCCAACATAGGAAAAGGCTAGGCAGATGATAATGTTTTTTAGCAAAGTGAGGTGAAATACTTCAGAAACGGATAAGCGGTAAGTATCAAACGAATGGATATGTTTAACCTAAACTTCTGATGAATAACTTGGTCTGATAAGGATGCAATAAAAAATCTTTAATCCTACTTGTAAAAACAGCAGTGCTATTTCTGTACAAATCTCACCTTGAAAATTTAAGTGAGGTGAGCGTGGAGTGAGCTGTCAATAACGTATCCCATGAGAACACACTTCAAGCTCACTTCACCTAAGTTTTCACGGTGAGATTTTTACAGAATAGACCGACAGGTCTCTCAAAACGCCACGTGCACGCGTCAAGGACGCCTCTTACCGCGATACGTTTGTTTTGACCGTGTTAGCGACACTTCCTTAACATTTTTTCGTATCGTTTTGAAATATTGGAATACATTGGTAGAGGGGTCAACGACTTTTATTGCACGATTATCTGACGGATGGTATAAAATTTTATCAGTTGATACAGTAGAGAGTGGCCATTTTTATAAATTCTTTGATAGAGTTTGGCTGCTGTTTCAAAACATATGCATAATAGCATCCTACTAATATTATAAACGCGAAAGTTTGTGAGGATGGATGGATGGATATTTGTTACTCTGTCACGCAAAAACTACTTAACGGATTTTGATGGAATTCGGCACACAGATAATTTATAACCTGGATTAATACACAAGATACTTTTTATCCCGATATTGTTACGGGTTCGACACTTACGCCGGTGAAACCGCGGGGCGCTGCTAGTAGGCTATAATAAACACAGGCATTTACAAGGTGTCCCTTAAATAACGCGCAACCGCCTAAGGGTTCATTGTAGGTACTCAACATTATGAACAACTTTTACTATGGGACCAAACCTCATTGATTCATTGATTTTGATATTTTCGCGCTATCGCAACCTAAATTTAAAAGAATGGTTTCACAATCTCTTGCAAGTCGCCCATAAGAGTCGCTCTTGTCATCCACTTCCTTCGATTCGTCGGTATATAGTGTTTTTCTTCTAAATATGTACATTATTTTTTATTTATTTTTTCTCATTTAACATGCGTTCGTTATCATACTCCTATGTCACCTCGTGGACAATAGTATGGGTTATACGTTTTTTCGACTGTAATATAACTACTTTTTGTAAATGCTTTACTGTATAACTGTTTTTTGTCCCAAATAAATAAAATAAAATTTTAAAAAAAAACCTGAAATCGCGAAAAAAAATCAGCTGTTTACTACATTTTGACGAGTTATGCGAACGTAAATGTTGGGAAAAGCGGACTTTTTTCGGTGATTTCAGGTTTGGTCCCATAGTAAAAGTTGTTCATAATGATGAGTACAATGACCCATTAAGAGGTTATCCATTAATTTCAGGACACCCTGTATAGCGGAACTGTTTATTTATTGCTGTCTTGACAACTTTGCCACATTATCTGCTTAATTCTTAGCGAAATGTATGCAAACGCTTCTTTATGCTACACTAATCCTGTGTGGCAAACGCTCGTGCAAAAAATATCTTGGGTGTAGACACCCTTACCGACCCTTATTTTACGATTTTCGAAACAATGGAGATGCACAACGAACGCACAGGTGCGGCGCGCCGCACTCCAAGAAAGTTATGTAAATTGTATGGACGCGCATACGCGCCGTCAAGCACCTGGTGAACGTCCGAAAACGCGCATGCGCGTCTGCCGCGCCTAATGAATTAAATGTAACATTTTTTAATTTCAACTTTATTGCCAGGATCGAATTTTCATGGAGAACCTGGGAGCCGTCAAAGAGCTGTGCAAGGTGACAGGCAACCTGGAATCCAGGATCGACCAGCTCGAGAGGATTAACAAGAAACTGTGCAAGATCAGCGTGCTACAGAGGAGGGATAGCTCACGGTCTAGTGTCAGTAATGGTAAGTGAAGATTAATACAGGGTCAAATTAAATTAGCTAGTGAAACTCCAGTGAGACATGATGGATGGATATCTAAACATGATAAAAAAAAATACTGATTTGATGATATTTTTTTTTGGGTCAACGACCGTAGGCGACTGTAGTTACTTAAAATATAAGTTTTTTTTTCTTGTAGTGTAAACTTCACAGACGTGATGGGTATCGATATGTAAACACGATAAATCAAAAAACAACTTCAAGTTACTACACTACTAGCGGTCGTTGACCTCAAAAAAAATAAATATTTATTTTTTTGTTTTATTATGTTTACATATTATCTATTCCCATCACGTCTGTTGAGTTTCGCTAGCTAGTTTAATTTGACCCTGTAAATATATGAAATAATAACACTTTGTTTATAAGAAGCCAAGCATTTTATTTTTGCCCTCTTCATTTCATTCATGACGTCACTGACGTGTCATTTGTTTTATGGATTTTAGATTTGAAATATAAATAGGTAAGTCATGAATGTTCATAATGAATGTTGCTTAGGCTTTTTAAGCTGGTCACTCACCGGGTACTCGCGTGTGGATAATCTGTTACGGAAAAAAGGTTGTTGACAGTAAAATAATTCCTTGTCCGTGTATACTTCCGTCTTTTAAAAAAAAAAGAATAATAATAAAAAGAAAGCACAAGAATTTAAGGGGGAAGCGTCAGGGTAGTCCGCGACATTCAAATTTTCTTACGTTTTTTTGCATTTTACAAGTCGGTATTATATTGTACGTTGATCAAATTATAATTTGCGGTCATAACAAGTACCTATTTACATAATTAGAATCATTAAAGTGTTACTATTTCATGAAATGTTGAGATTTTAGGATTATACTAACTTAAGGAGTTGTATTACTGATTCTATTGTATATAATTCTGTAAATACATATTTGTTACGGCCGCAAATCATACTTTATTTAATATACAACTTAATACTGACTTGCAAATTGCAAAAAACGTAAGAAAACTTGAATTTCGCGGGCTACACTGATGCTTCCTCCTTAAACGATCGGGCTTATTACCCTGTTATTGGCATTGCATACCTTTATCTGTACCTGCCTACCGAGTACAACGCAGACTGGCTACCTGGTACAAGCATTTAAAAATGCATGTTATTTATAATAATAGTAACCTTGACAGAATCTCATACCAACCAATTTATTAACCGACTTCCAAAAGGAGGAGGTTCTCAATTCGTCTGTATTTTTTTTTTTTGTATATTTGTTACGCGATTACTCAAAGACGGATGGACCGATTTAGAAAATTCTTTTTTTGTTTGAAAGGGTATACTTCCGAGGTGGTCCCATATAAATTTTATTAACTTTGCTTGGGGAGTTTTTGAGTTAGCTTCAATAATGCATATATTTCCCACTTATTTTATATGGATGATGTGATGATGTTTTAATAACTTCCTATCACTGTTATTTACATGGCTATATCTACAATTTTATTATTGTGCTCAATTATGTATTAGAATTTGTGTGGGGTAGGTTCCACAACTAAAAAGTGAAAAATAAAAACTTTTTAGCAAAAAATAAAACCGACTTCTAAAACAAAACACTACAAAGTGAAAAATAACTTTAATTTCGGAAGTCGGTGGCAAAAAACGAAAATACGAAACCAAAGACACCGACTTCCGAAATTAAAGTTATTTTTCACTTTGTAGTGTTTTGTTTTAGAAGTCGGTTTTATTTTTTGCTAAAAAGTTTTTATCTATCTGTAACTGGCTCTCCGAAACTTATTTTCCTATTCTGTTTCAGATTCCCGCTACTCAGCAATGTCAAACTCATCAAAATCCCTATACAGTGATGGAAACATATCCATAGACCAAATCAGAGACATAGCACGCAACATCAGAAAGCATGAATGTTGCCATAAATTAAGCCATAACTCCCCGAAATATACCAGAAAACAGTGCAAAAACTGCCACGGAAACTACTCGAAATATGGCAAATACTACAACTATAATAAAACCTGCGTAAGATATCATTCAAGTAAACTCGAAAAGCCAGAAAATGTTGAAAATCCAAGTTATGCTGAGCCTATACAAAAATACCCAGATGAAAGTTATGAAAGTACTTTGACGAAGAAAAAGGATACGTGTCTATGGTTGAAGAGTGACGATCATTTCTCATATGGCAACTCTAAATTGGGTATTTGCTGTCGAAAAGAGTATGGGGATACCAGCAGTGAATTGATTTCTAATAAGTTTCTGCAAATTGTTATTACTATATTGATTTTCATTATGGCTGTATGGTAAGTCTATTCATAATAATATTTTTTTTACAATTCTCGGGCCCTGGGGCCAAAGCCGTTTGACGTTTTTAATTAAATGAGGCGCCAACCGACGATTATCCCTGTTCGCACGATGCAAGTGCACCCGTGGACAACCTTCGGTTGGTGTAGGATTATTGCAGGATATGGAAACAAAGATTTTGGATTGTGGGTTTGGGTGGCTAAAGTGATCTTGTTGTCTAGAACTATGGAAAGACGTAGCCCCTGCCTGACCAATGTTTTATTGGTCACATAATACTAGCTGTTTGGGTCCAGCGTCATCCGGGTGTTTCCGGTGGATTTTCCAGAAAATTCCTTACATACCTTGTCCTGACAATTACAAACACAACAAAAAAAAAAACAGTCGAATCGGTCGAGCGGTTCTCAAGTGATACGCTTACTTACATACATTCTTCAATTAATTTTTATTTATAATAAAAAATAATCCATTATTATTATTACAGCCTCGTAGTAATGTCAGCCCTATACTTCCGCGAGCATCAAGAGCTGATATCGATGAAGGAGATCCGTGTGCAGGACAAGCTGCACTACCCACACTACGGCAAGCTGAACAACGAGCCCCCGCCGCAGAGGACGCACCCCGACCCCAACCGGATACAGGTAACTTATGTAGCTGTGAAAAGATGTGGAAAGTATTGCCATAATTTGAGATTTTGACTAGCGTTGAAAATGCCGAAAAAACATTGGCTTTTCCGTTTATTTTTTCGTTTTTTTTTTTCACGAAAAAATAGCATTTTTTTACCTCTTTACAAAAACCCTCCCGCAACCCCTCCCCCATAATTATAATTTGTAATGTTGACTCAACCGAAAACATTGCCATAATGTAGTGTTGGCATAATTGGTAATTTTGACATAATCGCCTATTTTGGCATAATCAGTAACCAATATGTTGTCAGAAGCGATAATATTGACATAACCTGAAATATTGCCATACCCAGATCCAGTAATAAATTAATTTTATATCTATCTCTCGTTTTTAAAACTGTGTGTGTTCGGTTTCAGAATATAAAATCATCACAGCACACGGCTGCAAAGAAAACTGCAAAAGGTGAGCTATTATAGTCATTGAAATAGAAATAGTACAATGTGAACACACCAACAAACTAACTGATTCCGAAGCTAATAAACCCTGAACTGTCTCAATAACCCCATAGGTTCATAACTACTGTAAGCCCGCGGTCGCCATTGGATGATGATTTTTTACGCTTATATTTTTATGATATACGTTTATACAGGGTGTCCCGAAACTCAACGATAACCTGGTACCGGGCGAGAAGCCAAGGTGTACCAGTTATGAAAAAATTAAGAAAAAATATCCATGTCACTTAGTCAAGCGATAATAGACACTTTTGGAAAAAGTTGAAAATTTGACAGCCTTTGTCGCATTTTTAAGTACTGTGATCACAATTTTCAAAATTTTATAGTGATTTTTTTAATAATGTAATCTCAAATAACAGTGCTATTAATCACAACCACAATTCAAAGTAATAAACATTGTTAACTAAGTAAAATAAATTAAGTTTTGACGAATTATGGTTTACAAAATTATTGTTAGCTAACTTTGACACTCCATGTTGAAAAAAAAATGTACCACAATACCCTTGGCAAGTTATTTCAAAAGATGGTCGACTTAGTCCAGATTTTAAAATGGTACAACACTTGCCACATTTCTTGCCAATAAAAGTGCTATTTCGTATTTTTTGCGAAGCTTTTTTGCTTTTATGCATCCCCAGTAAAAAAAATCTACTGGGTTCAGGTCTGGGGAACTAGGGGGCCATAAAATTGATCCATGGCGTCCGATCCATCTGTCGGGATAATCTTCGTTTAAATATTCTCGTACAGGCCGGGCATAGTGAGCTGGGCAGCCATCTTGTTGATACCACATTAATTCTCTGTAGATGTTGAGTGGTACATCTTCTAACAATGTCGGCAAATCATTTTGAAGAAAATGCAAGTAGGCGACGCCATTTAAATTTTCAGTCAGCTCAAATGGTCCAATTATTTGACCATTTAAAATTCCTGTCCACATGTTGACTTTAAATTGGTACTGGGATCGGTCCTCACGCATCAAATGCGGGTTTTCCATGTGCCAACCACGTAGGTTGTGTAAGTTTAAATAACCATCTCTTTTGAAAGTCGATTCGTCAGTCCATAAAATTTTATTTAGAAAATCCGGATCTTCACGAATTTTTGCCAACATGGTTCTGCAGAAAGCAATTCTGGGGGCGTGATCTCGTGGTAACAAACTCTGCACACGTTGCACATGATACGGATGTAATTCGTATCGTATTAAAATTCGATGAGCTCTTAGGTACTTCCGTTGCAATCTCAATGGCACGTACTGAAGTGTTGGGGTCATTTTCAACTTCATTTAACACATTCACTGCTACAAAAAACCCACAAAAAACCCACAGGTGCGGCGCGCCGCATTCGAAGGAAGTACATAAATTGTATGGACACGCATATGCGACGGTAGCACTTGGTGAACGTTCGAAAATCGCACATACGTGTCGGCCGCACAGAACGTGTTAAAACTACGTCGTCGTAGTCTCCTCGAGGTCTCCCACCAGACGTACGAGCACTGGGCAATCGTCCTTCCGAGTATGATGCATGCACATTTTGGAAGACACGATAATCTGGGTACCGCTCCACATTCGGGCACCTCTCACAGTACAATCTAGCTGCGGCAGAGGCATTACAACGGCACACACCATAGATAAGATGCATATTTGCATATTCTTGCGGTGTGTACGGCACGTTGTTCACACTCAGTTTGCACAGCACAAAGTTCAGAAAACAAAACAAAGCGTCAAGTACGGATGGAGTATCAAGTCCTGGGTAACACAAGCCAAAGTCGTCTCACTCATCCTAAAAGTCGAATGACAATCTGTCTCGCTCTGACAGACAGTATAACTATTATCTATCTCATTTTCTCACTTTTGTTGATTACGTTTGTAATGGAGACGCCGCCGACCATTTTAAACAAAAGAGTACCAGGTAACTTTTTTTAAATGAGGGATCCCGTCGCAATAAATACAAAGTAGTACTTTCATTGGCAAGAAAAGAGGCAAGTGTTGTACCATTTTATAATCTAGACTAAGTGAGCCATCTTTTCAAATAACTTGCCAAGGGTAGTGTGGTACATTTTTTTTCGAATATGGAGTGTCAAAGTTAACTGACAATAATTTTGTAAACCATAACTCGTCAAAACTTAATTTATTTTACTTAGTTAACAATGTTTATTACTTTGATTTGTGGTTGCGATTAATAGCACTGTTATTTGAGATTACATTATTAAAAAAATCACTGTAAAATTGTGAAAATTGTGATCACTGTACTTATATACAATATACAAGAGTGTCACATTTTCAACTTTTTCGAAATATGTCTATTATCGCTTGACTAAGTGACATGGATTTTTTTTCTTATTTTTTTCATAACTGGTATACCTTGGCCTCTCGCCCGGTACCAGGTTATCGTTGAGTTTCGGGACACCCTGTATACATATTATATAAAAAAAATTCTTACGTACACATGGTGTACGCGTGACAGTTCAGGGGTACAGGCTCACTGTCTTATAAAAAACTCGATGTTTCGTAAATAGAATTTCACCCATCAACTGCACTGGCCGCAGCATACACAGCTTTACCTAACAGATCACTTATTTGCAAACATTATTTCAGAGAAAGGTCCTCACAAGACGACTCAAGAGTACATAACAACAGCGCCCACAGAGTCGCCTCATACTATATCAACATCTGCGCATGCTACCAAGAACTATGGAAGTCTTCTTATTAGTAAGTACTACAACATTGCCAAAAAATTTTTAGGATTCCGTGCCAAAATGGTAAAAAGGAACTCATATGGTACGACTCAGTCTGTCTGTCTGTCACAGCTAGATGTCTCAAGAACCACTAATGCTATCAACTTGAAATTTGGAATAGTTTTAGATGACGTTTGCAACAGGGACTGAAAAGGGGTCTTAAGAATTCGAAGTGGGGCTACTAGGGCATGTGTGGTATCATATGAAAGAGCGTTTTCGACTTTTGATGAAAAATGTAAAAAATATACCCTTCCCCCCCTTATGTCCGAAGTTTGTTTAGAGAATAATCTGAAATTATTCTGTGTTATAGAAGTTTATGTAAAGATTACAGGAAAAATTAAACAATGTCTCTAAATAGCACACTTTTTTATCCGATTCGCTCTTCTCCGAGTCTAGTGGTCGCAAGCGCCACTGCTAAGCATGAGGTACTGGTTTCTATTCGCTGACTGAGCAAAGTGTTATTGGTTTTTAGGGTTCCGTACCTCAAAAGGAAAAAACGGAACCCTTATAGGATCACTCATGTGTCTGTCTGTCCGTCTATCACAGCCAAATTGCTCAGAATCTAATGGACCGATTAAGTTGAAATTTGGTACACGTATGAATTTCTGTGACCCAAACACGGACGTGTAACATAAATAAATGAATTTGGAATTTTTCATTTTTTTAATATGAAAGTAAAAAAAAGTTTCGCAAACAGTACCGTGTGATATATCAAATAAAAGGGCTTACTGTGAGGGTCTCAAATATATATTTTATAATTTTAAAATAAATTGTTTTAAAGTAATTTAAGAAAATAGACGTAAATTGACTATCCCCTCTCCTTTATCTCCGAAACTACTGAGCCGAAAATTTTGAACAAAATACAGAAAAGTTCTATACCTATAGATAACAGGAAAACTTATAAGAAGTCTTATGGTCTTAAAATAACATGGTAAATCTCTCAATATTGTGCGTACAAACTTACATTTGCAGTTGGAATATAATATATGGAAGAACATGTTTTTCAACTACAATGTTAAGTTTCTTCTTGGGATAAATTCGTCCCAACTACGGAGCCTTTCATTGTGCGTAGTCCGACACGCACTTGGCCGTTTTTTTCCTTATGGGATTACTAAGTAGCAGCCTTTTTTTTTTTGGTGGGAAATCACCAAATATCTTTTCCCGCTCTGGGCGGACGGAGCGTAAACTAGTTCGAGATCTCTAACTTAGTTCATAGCCGATAAAAAAAGCGATTCTCTCAGTTTAGTTTAGTTATTGAACAAGAGTTTCGGCACAATTGACATAGATAATTTTCTATTTCCAGACACAGTTCCTACTCTGCAATCTCTTCAAACAGAGCGTCCTATATCTCTATCAAGGATCGCTGACGTCATCGGAGGCGGCTGCTCTTTTGCAGCCAACTCAAATAATGAGCTGGATCCTGAATGTCAGGTGAGTTTGATAGTAATCATTTCAGATTAATATTTTGCATCCTAGACTGCGTTCACCATACTTTGTTTCTGAAAGACTATTCAATTTAATCTATTCTCAAATCTCATGTGATATTTCGTTGTTATAATATTTCCAACCGTTTATTTTAGTTTTACGTCCTTGAAGTATGGCATTTTTTCGTCTATGGTTGCCTGTCAATAAATAAGGAACTTCGTAGCGTCCATGAAGTGTTGCATTTTTTCGTCTATGGTTGCCTGTCAATAAATAAGGAACTTCGTAGCGTCCATGAAGTGTTGCATTTTTTCGTCTATGGTTGCCTGTCAATAAATAAGGAACTTCATAGCGTCCATGAAGTGTTGCATTTTTTCGTCTCTGGTTGCCTGTCAATAAATAAGGAACTTCGTAGCGTCCATGAAGTATTGCATTTTTTCGTCTATGGTTGCCTGTCAATAAATAAGGAACTTCATAGCGTCCATGAAGTATTGGATTTTTTTGTCTATGGTTGCCTGTCAATAAATATGGAACTTCGTAGCGTCCATGAAGTGTTGCATTTTTTCGTCTATGGTTGCCTGTCAATAAATAAGGAACTTCGTAGCGTCCATGAAGTGTTGCATTTTGTCGTCTATGGTTGCCTGTCAATAAATAAGGAACTTCATAGCGTCCATGAAGTATTGCATTTCTTCGTCTATGGTTGCCTGTCAATAAATAAGGAACTTCGTAGCATCCATGAAGTGTTGCATTTTTTTAGTCTATGGTTGCCTGTCTCTAAATAAGGAACTTCATAGCGTCAATGAAGTATTGAATTTTTTCGTATATGGTTGCCTGTCAATAAATAAGGAACTTCATAGCGTCCATGAAGTATTGCATTTTTTCGTCTATGGTTGCTGTCAATTAATAAGTAACTTCATAGCGTCCATGAAGTATTGCATTTTTTCGTCTATGGTTGCCTGTCAATAAATAAGGAACTTCATAGCGTCCATGAAGTATTGGATTTTTTTTGTCTATGGTTGCCTGTCAATAAATATGGAACTTCGTAGCGTACATGAAGTGTTGCATTTTTTCGTCTATGGTTGCCTGTCAATAAATAAGGAACTTCATAGCGTCCATGAAGTATTGCATTTTTTCGTCTATGGTTGCTGTCAATAAATAAGGAACTTCATAGCGTCCATGAAGTGTTGCATTTTGTCGTCTATGGTTGCCTGTCAATAAATAAGGAACTTCATAGCGTCCATGAAGTATTGCATTTCTTCGTCTATGGTTGCCTGTCAATAAATAAGGAACTTCGTAGCATCCATGAAGTGTTGCATTTTTTCGTCTATGGTTGCCTGTCTCTAAATAAGGAACTTCATAGCGTCAATGAAGTATTGAATTTTTTCGTATATGGTTGCCTGTCAATAAATAAGGAACTTCATAGCGTCCATGAAGTATTGCATTTTTTCGTCTATGGTTGCTGTCAATTAATAAGTAACTTCATAGCGTCCATGAAGTATTGCATTTTTTCGTCTATGGTTGCCTGTCAATAAATAAGGAACTTCATAGCGTCCATGAAGTATTGGATTTTTTTTGTCTATGGTTGCCTGTCAATAAATATGGAACTTCGTAGCGTACATGAAGTGTTGCATTTTTTCGTCTATGGTTGCCTGTCAATAAATAAGGAACTTCATAGCGTCCATGAAGTATTGCATTTTTTCGTCTATGGTTGCTGTCAATAAATAAGGAACTTCATAGCGTCCATGAAGTGTTGCATTTTGTCGTCTATGGTTGCCTGTCAATAAATAAGGAACTTCATAGCGTCCATGAAGTATTGCATTTCTTCGTCTATGGTTGCCTGTCAATAAATAAGGAACTTCGTAGCATCCATGAAGTGTTGCATTTTTTCGTCTATGGTTGCCTGTCTCTAAATAAGGAACTTCATAGCGTCAATGAAGTATTGAATTTTTTCGTATATGGTTGCCTGTCAATAAATAAGGAACTTCATAGCGTCCATGAAGTATTGCATTTTTTCGTCTATGGTTGCTGTCAATTAATAAGTAACTTCATAGCGTCCATGAAGTATTGCATTTTTTCGTCTATGGTTGCCTGTCAATAAATAAGGAACTTCATAGCGTCCATGAAGTATTGGATTTTTTTTGTCTATGGTTGCCTGTCAATAAATATGGAACTTCGTAGCGTACATGAAGTGTTGCATTTTTTCGTCTATGGTTGCCTGTCAATAAATAAGGAACTTCATAGCGTCCATGAAGTATTGCATTTTTTCGTCTATGGTTGCTGTCAATAAATAAGGAACTTCATAGCGTCCATGAAGTGTTGCATTTTGTCGTCTATGGTTGCCTGTCAATAAATAAGGAACTTCATAGCGTCCATGAAGTATTGCATTTCTTCGTCTATGGTTGCCTGTCAATAAATAAGGAACTTCGTAGCATCCATGAAGTGTTGCATTTTTTCGTCTATGGTTGCCTGTCTCTAAATAAGGAACTTCATAGCGTCAATGAAGTATTGAATTTTTTCGTATATGGTTGCCTGTCAATAAATAAGGAACTTCATAGCGTCCATGAAGTATTGCATTTTTTCGTCTATGGTTGCTGTCAATTAATAAGTAACTTCATAGCGTCCATGAAGTATTGCATTTTTTCGTCTATGGTTGCCTGTCAATAAATAAGGAACTTCATAGCGTCCATGAAGTATTGCATTTTTTCGTCTATGGTTGCTGTCAATAAATAAGGAACTTCATAGCGTCCATGAAGTGTTGCATTTTGTCGTCTATGGTTGCCTGTCAATAAATAAGGAACTTCATAGCGTCCATGAAGTATTGCATTTCTTCGTCTATGGTTGCCTGTCAATAAATAAGGAACTTCGTAGCATCCATGAAGTGTTGCATTTTTTCGTCTATGGTTGCCTGTCTCTAAATAAGGAACTTCATAGCGTCAATGAAGTATTGAATTTTTTCGTATATGGTTGCCTGTCAATAAATAAGGAACTTCATAGCGTCCATGAAGTATTGCATTTTTTCGTCTATGGTTGCTGTCAATTAATAAGTAACTTCATAGCGTCCATGAAGTATTGCATTTTTTCGTCTATGGTTGCCTGTCAATAAATAAGGAACTTCATAGCGTCCATGAAGTATTGGATTTTTTTTGTCTATGGTTGCCTGTCAATAAATATGGAACTTCGTAGCGTACATGAAGTGTTGCATTTTTTCGTCTATGGTTGCCTGTCAATAAATAAGGAACTTCATAGCGTCCATGAAGTATTGCATTTTTTTCGTCTATGGTTGCCTGTCAATAAATAAGGAACTTCATAACGTCCATGAAGTATTGCATTTTTTCGTCTATGGTTGCCTGTCAATAAATAAGGAACTTCATAACGTCCATGAAGTATTGCATTTTTTCGTCTATGGTTGCCTGTCAATAAATAAGGAACTTCATAACGTCCATGAAGTATTGCATTTTTTCGTCTATGGTTGCCTGTCAATAAATAAGGAACTTCATAACGTCCATGAAGTATTGCATTTTTTCGTCTATGGTTGCCTGTCAATAAATAAGGAACTTCATAACGTCCATGAAGTATTGCATTTTTTCGTCTATGGTTGCCTGTCAATAAATAAGGAACTTCTTAGCGTCCATGAAGTATTGCATTTTTGGGACAGAGTGACAGTTAAGATAATAATGTCTTAATCTTGTACTAGCTAAATTGTGCTTTTTTTTTGGTGGGAAATCGTTAAATAACTTCTCCCGCTCTGGGCGTAGCGGGCGGGAGTGTCAGACTTCTACTGACTAAAACCCACCTTGATCCTTCAGTTGCCTGTGCCAGGGCCTTGGTAACTCTTTCAAACAACCCGCAACCATGGCAGGCATCGGCCCTAGCAGGCTCCATCAGTTACTGCTGACATCTCTTTGAGGCGCGTGTGGCACATAACGCGCCGTCTACCCGGGCCCGGTCCTTACCGGGCGGCGAGCTACCCATTGCTCACCATCCGCAGCCAAATTGTGCTAACATGACAATTGCTGCGTGACGACAATGGCGCCGATTCCCTCGTTTACAAACTAAACTAAATTTAAGTTCAGTGCGCCTTGTTCTTTCTATTTCATTAACCCTATGTCACTAACCATTCGTCAAAATGACGACGCGTGCCTTGCGCATTTAGTGTTTCGGTAAGATCCCGACCCCCGCCACCCCGCCCATTTCTAATACCTTCCTAATTCGCATCGCTATATACTATATAGTGACCTGCAATCACTCATTGCGGACGCACGCTCGGGATATATCGTGTGATCGTCGTAAAATTTACGAAAGATTAGTATCTACGTAACTTTTTTTTCAATGGTGTGCGTTTATTTTTTGGTCAATTATTTTCAATAATTACTATTAGAACATATTATTTTTATGTTATAATAAGACGTAATAATTACTATATTTTATAAATCACTAATCGATTTCAAATTTATTTGCAACTTTTTGATCACTATGTTGTATTTTGTTGTTTTCGTGTGACCACTACCTTCTGCAAGGGCTGCAAAAGCAATTTGCAGGGAGCATATTGTTTCTATGTGCCAATCATTGTTCAGTGTAGCTTATTTCTAAAACATATTATGTTATTTGATTAAGAGAAAACTAAGACTGCTAATAAAGGTTGTTTTGTGTAATAAATAAAGTTGATTAAATAAATATTGATGTTTTAATCCGTCGTAAATTTTATGAATGGTTAGTGATAATGTTACTCGAAATGAAGGTTAGTGAGCTAGGGTTAAGAAAAGGAGAGACGATAAATATCAGTTAAGTCCTGTCAATTTAAGATACTCCTTAGACAAGTTTAGACGTGATTAAATATTTGGTAATTAAAAATATGTCAATGGCGCCGATTCCCTTTTTCACAAACTAAACTAAATTATATTCAGCGCATATTTTTCTTTCTATTACATTAAGAAAAGGACAGAAGATAAATATTAAATAAATAATATAAAATAATATCCCGGAACATTATTCACACACGGTCATCTGATCCCAAACTAAGCAGAGCTTGTACTATGGAAACCAGATAACTGATATACTACATACACTACTTTTTTTTTTGTAAATACATACTTATATAGATAATTACACCCAGACTCAGGACAAACAGACATGTTCATGCACACAAATGTTTGTCCTGGATGGGAATCGAATCCACGACCTGCGGCATGATAGGTGGTATCTTAACTAATATTTATCATCAGTCCTTTTCTTAATGAAATAGAAAGAAACTGAACTTAAATTAAGATGCACTGAACTTAAATTAAGTTTAGTTTGTGACCAAGGGAATCGGCGCCAGTTTACGTCAGGCGCTGACTAATCTGAAAAGACTAAACTAATATTTATCTTGTCCTTTTCTTAATGAAATAGAAAAAAAAAGATGCACTGATCTTAAATTTAATTTAGTTTGTGAACAAGGGAAACGGCACCAATGTCCAACATTATAATTATTTACTCAATAAAGGAGATGTTTCAAAATGGGCCAGGTCTGTGTACACTACCTCAAAAAAATGAGAAAAGTTCGTAGAATTTGGGAAAAATATAGATAATTCCTTTAAATGTATACTGTTGTGGTAGGGAATTGATATTTATCAATTATTTTTATTGACTTTCAACATGGCGTCTCACCGATTTAGTTATTCTGTGCAACAGTAAACCATAGATCGACCACTGATCATAGAAAGAGGACTGTCAGCTGTCACAACAGTGTCACATCAGCCCTCTTCTTGAGTATTAAACATGTCAAACGTCATTAATCAATCAAAATTACAGCTTACCGCCTTGACCGGTTTTTGTTGTGTGTTGCAATTTCAGGTGTAATTAATTGTAGTTTACCAGCAAAGAAAGCCATTTTTTAGTATTTGGACAGTTGTGAACTGTTTTAAATGTTTTTCCCTATATTTATGTAAAGTGTACACGTATCTGGCCCAAGGTCCATACATTTTGGAACATCTCCTTTGGAAGAAGCTGTACTGCTAATAAAGTTAATTGTAGTAGGGCTACCACACCTAACTCGTCAAAAGTAATATCTAATTTGTAGGTAGCATCTAATTTGACGGCAGATTTAATAATGAGGAGCTCGTGGCTAAGTAATAAAACCCGCACGGGTCGATCCATCAGGTGAAACTACGCTTGCCGGTGTTCGCCCGTGGATGGGTGACCTTGACATACCGAGACTCTTCCGTGCCTCGGAAAGCACGTTAAGCCATTGGTCCCAGCTGTCATTCGAGGATCTTTGACAGTCGTTACGGGTTGTCAGAAGCCCGAAAGTCTGACAACCAGTCTTACCAAGGGGTATCGTATTACCCAGTAACTGTGTTGTGGAGGTCAGATAGGCAGTCGCTCCATGTAAAATACTGGTATTCCGGTTAGACTGGAAGGTCAGGCAGATTGATTGAGTCCTGATTAGCCTTTCAGAAACCAAAAAACCTTACCTTTTCCTGTACGCTATATCTATAATCATTCTCATTTTCTTAATTCAAATTCAAATAATTTATTCTCAGACAACATAAGTCCCTCTGTTAGTAAACACTTAAAACTATATTAGTACGTATACTTATTTTAACTCAACACAAGAATTCTTATTGCTTTACACGCTGCTATAAAAGGATATCATCCGGATCACAGCTTGGATCCGATCAATATTGGTAAGATATCATTCCAATCATTGAGCTAGGTACTCTCAAGATTGTTTATTTATTAAGGGGGAAGCGCCAGGTAGCCCGCGAAATTCAAATTTGCTTACGTTTATTTGCAATTTGCAAGTCAGTATTAGGTTGTATGTTGATTAAAGTATGATTCGCGACCGTAACATATATGTACTTACACAATTATAATCATTAGAATCAGTAAAACAACTCCTTAATTTAATATAATCCTCAAATGTCAATATTTCATGAAATAGTAATTCAATAGGATTACCTGGTCTTAAACAGTTGTATTTATGACTTTAATGATTATAATAATTCTGTAAATACATACTTGTTACGGTCGCGAACCATACTTTGATGAACATACAACCTAATACTGACTTAGAAAATTTGAATTTCCAGGGCTACCCTGGCTCTTTCGCCTAAAATTAAAAGTGTTTGATTAACTTGACTAGAGACAGTGTCTCTAGTCACCACTGTCTTAATCAGGAATATAATTAACCCATGTAATAAAAAAGATAAATAGAGATTAGAGGTCATTCCAGTACATTAATACATTAGGCGCGGCAGACGCACATGCGCGTTTTCAGACGTTCACCAGGTGCTTGACGGCGCGTATGCGCGTCCATACAATTTACATAACTTTCTTCGAGTGCGGCGCGCCGCACCTGTGCGTTCGTTGTGCATCTCTATTGTTTCGAAAACATCGTAAAATAAGGGTCGGTAAGGGTGTAGCATAAAGAAGCGTTTGCATAAAGAATTAAGCAGATAATGTGTTAACTGCATCTCATCTCTATTTACCTTTTTTATTACTTTGTCATTTTTAACAAGATTCCAAAATTTTCAGTCACCGTGCGGTCTCGACCCCCCACAAACCTACGACAACCAAGAACCTTTAGAGAGGTCTAACCCCCAAAAGGAACTAAACGACACTTTCATAAGACCTTTGGAACCTGTCCCAAGAGACAAACTACCCAACATACCCGTCATCGCAGAGAAAAACAACACAGACTCTCTAAAAACCGAATCGGAATCGCTGAGAAATGAAAACGATTCTTTCAAAACTGAGGAGTATATAGCAAATTTTTTGGATCCTGCTAAACAAAATGGGACCGATAATGGGAGTAGGATGAAGAGAGATGTGAGAAATAAAAGGGAGACTAAAGAAGAATTGAAAAGCAGTTCCGAGGAGATGCATTTGAGTGAGCTACAGTCGCACGAGAGTAGTGGGTCTTATGGTAAGTTTAAAATTATATTATTATTATAAAGACCAAGTAATAAGTGGCTTGAGGCTAATAACAGCCTCACGGGCCGACCGATCAGATTAAGCTACGCTAGGCGCGGTTGATCCGTGGATAGGTGATCATCTTTACATACCAAGACCCCTCCGTACCTCGGAAAGCACGTTAAGCTGTTGATATGAGGATGTCATATGAGGATCTTTGACAGTTTTTACGGGTCGTCAGAAGCCCGAAAGTCTGACATCCAGTCTTACCAAGGGCTATCATGGTACCCAGTAGGTAACTGGGTTGTGGAGGTCAGATGTAAAATACTGGTATTGCTGCATGCATAGTTGCATCCGGTTAGACTGGAAGCCGACCCCAACATAGTTGGTAAAAGGCTAGGCGGATGTTAATGATTATTATTCTAAAGCCTCATTTACATGGTACGATTTTATAGCCTGTGGTATATACCACAAGTTGAAGCAACTATAAAAGTTGCATTGTCTACACAGTGTTTAGTTAGACGATGCTATTCGTTGGTTGCTTCAATTTTATGGTATGCCACAGGCAAGAAACTGGCATCGTGTAAATGGGGCTTAAGAGGGCGGTCGCATTTTATCACCTCTCTCGCTCACACGTGACCAAATTTTTTTAAGAATGTTCAAAGAAAAAATGCTTTTTTTTTTAATGTGATCAATTAGCGAACTTGTAAATAATATTCAATTAATAGGTAATTATTAAAAACACATTTTTATTGTGGCATTCATTTAAGACCAAAGAAACGATGATGGACTGTGTGAAAGATGATATGGCTAGATAGAGAGTGACTACCGAGGTGACGACTGGATGGTATGGAAGAAAAATATATTTTGTGCCGACCCCTAGTAAATTGGGAAAAGGGCTGGAAAATGATGATGATGTTATGTTTTGTCATTTTAGTCAATATGACATAAAAATGTCGACCGCAGCTGTCATTTTGGTCTAGCAAATTAAAAATCAAAATTCGAACAATTTGGAGTCACTTCGAAATTTTCAGGAACTTTTAAAAAAGTTGTTAAAAAAAACATTTTGAAAAAACATAACAACGTAACTTCACGCCGGTATTGCCTGAAGGGTTAGGCAGAGATGTACCTATAGTACACCCACATTTCACCAGTTATGTTTTAAGTCCCATGTAATAGGGGGCGAGCCTATTTCCACCAACCAGGCACAAATCCAGACTCCGTGCTGCTTCTGAGAAATTCCAAATAGGAAAACCCAACAACACTGCCCAACCTGGGAATCGAACCCAGGACCTCATGCTCAGCAGTAGCGCTTGCGACCACTAAGCCAACGAGGCAGTCCCACGCCTATTGTATACCTATCTAATATATTTGCAAAAACTTAAGTGCGTATACAACCTCAGCTTACATTCTAATTTCGCCCCCACTTCCCCTCGCCACCTCACTCTTTATCCTACCTATTTTACCTGTTGCGAATTATATGTGTTCTGAGCGCAAGCGACACAGCTCTCCCGTTCGAAAACTGAAGCGAGACTGAGCGGGTGTGTTCGCGGTGGCAGGGAACAAACTTCAAGACGCCGATAGTTTACGTAATTTCTTTTTACGGTGAAAATAATGCTAATTAAAAAAAAAACACATAATACCTGCTTTATAGTTAGTTCAGTTAGTATGCAAAGTTTCATGATCTAATTAATACCAGCGGTTTATTCTTCGGTAACTTTGGGATTTTTTATATCGAGAAAATTTTATGGAATCTAGTTTTCGTCAAACATAGTACGTAACATTAATCCTCAACTTTACCATATATTTATTTCATAATTAATGCTGCAGTATTTTCGACATAACGGAGGATCATGCTTAGCCATTTGAGGTAGTATAGGCTCTTAAGAGGATTGTGAAGCTGTAAATTTTCATGTCAAATGCTAAACGTTTTTCTCCCCGCAAACATAGTCTAATTTCATAATTTTTGGAAATGTTGTAGGTATAATGAAAAACTAGGTCCATACGTTTTTATTGTAAAGAAATATTGCATACGATATAAGTTATTAGCATCTAAATATGACATAAAAACTTCCTCGAGCGTTTTTTTTTTTTTTTTTGATTAAGCTAAATTGAATTACTAATAAGAAAAATCATCAGACCTAGATTAAGGTATACCTGTCTCATTTTGTAAAGGTTTAGGGGAGTGAAAACGTTATCGCCCGAAACAATATTTATGTAAATAATTGTATGAAATGTAGGTAATTGCCACCAAGACTCGCGCCGCGTATCGGCACTTTACAATCCTCTTAAGTAGACTTATTTTTACGTCAGAAGGCATCTAGCTGCTGAATGTTTCTTGGAACTCTCTTATGCGCAACCCTCTTAGATTTTCGAGACATCGCCAAGTGGTTGGTTGACTCTACACGTGACCAGAGGGCTGGTCTATTTTTTGGACAAAGAATAAGCATTGCCATTCAACGTGGCAATGCTGCCAGCCTTTTGGGCACTTTTCCTGTTGATAGCGATGCGGACTTTTCTGATGCTGATGCCCTATGATTATTTCCCCTCCTTTTTTATATACTTGTACATATTATTATTATTTTAAGACTGTTACTCGTAGCTTTTAAATTATTAATACAGATTGGACACTCCGCAGTTTAGGTATGAAGCTACAAGTACGCGGCGGGCCTATCTCACTGGTCCAATTCAGTAGGACTGCCGCGGTCAGAAGGTATAAGAGTTACGCGTTAGAAAGAGAGGCACCTTGTAGGTGAATATAACTGTAGGTAATAAGCGTTGTGCAACCTGAATTGCACTTTATTGTGTCGCAGCAAGAGTCGCTTTTTATTTAAATGATTTTGCGGAGTGTTCCATCTGTATTAATCTGTGCTCTCTTAAAAATGAATCACCTAACCATCTACCTACCTTCTTTGTTTTCCAGAATGCGACACAGTCCGCGTGGGTATCTCGAGCAAGTCCATCATCAACTCGTCCCTCTTCACGGAGCACGTGTGTGCCAACAATATACACAACTTCACTTACACAGTGCCGCTCTCACAATGCCTCAGTCATAAACACGTCGATTTGACGTTCAGGTATGGAATTATATACAGGGTCAAATTAAATTAGCTAGCGAAACTCCGCATTTATATATAATAGGTTGGGGAAAAAGTTTCTTCGCATTTTTTAAGAAAATTCAAAACATTTTTTAATATAGTTTATTTACATTTAACTAAAGTGTGTAGGTACCATTTTGTTCGATAACTTTTTGCCATCTTGTAGGTAGGGACATGATCCCATTGCTATAGAAATTTTGGGACTTCTGGTCGAAATACCGCGACAAGTGGTTTTGGCAGTCCTCTCGTGATGTTAATCTGACACTGCCTAAAGAATTCTGAAGAGACCGAAACAGGTGGAAATCTGAAGGTGCAAGGTCAGGACTATACGACGGATGCATTAACACCTCCCAGCCAAACTCTCTTAATTTTTGCTGATTGGCTAAAGATGTGTGAGGTCTAGCGTTATCATGATGAAAAACCACACCCCTTCTGTTGATTAATTCCGGCCGCTTTCTCTCAACTTCTTGCTTTAATCTCATCAGTTGTTCGCAGTAGAGTTCAGAATCGATGGTCCTGCCTGGTGGTAACAGCTCATAATGAATAATGCCCTTCCAATCCCACCACACACACAGCATCACCTTGTTGCGAGTTAACCCGGGTTTCGCCACAGTCTGTGAAGCCTGACCGGCCTTTGACCACGACCTTTTTCGCACGTTCTTGTCATACGTGATCCACTTTTCATCACCAGTTATCAGCTTCTTCAAAAATGGTTCGGTTTCATTACGTCGTAATAAAGAATCACAAATGAGTACACGGTTCATTAGGTTTCTTTCAGTGAGCTCGTGAGGTACCCAAATGTCGAGCTTTTTTGTGTACCCAGTTTTTTTCAAATACGCCAAAACTGTTTTGTGGTCAATTTCCAGTTCTTCAGCTACGTCGTAACTACTGATATGCCGATCTTGCTCCACTTTTTCAAAAATGGCATCCATTTTATCCGTAATAGGGCGACCAGAGCGACGTGCATCTTTGACATCAAAATTTCCGGATTGAAAACGCTTAAACCAAATTTGTGCTACTCTCACAGACACTACACTAGGTCCATAAACATCGCAAATTTTTTTCGCGGCTTGCGTTGCATTTTTACCTTTTTTGTAGTAAAATTTTAAAATGTATCGAATTTCTTCATTAGATTCACTCATCTTGACGGTACGAAAAACAAATGAAAATCACACATTTTCCTAATTTGAATTTGGAATTATGTTCTTTAAAATTTAAACTTTCAATGATACCAAAACCAGCCAGATACAAATAGTATAGCCAAAGAGATTTTATTACAAGTTCATACATACTATAATGCGAAAAGACTTTTTCCCCAACCTAATATGTAGGATTTCTACCCAGTACCCAGGCCAACTTATGAAAATTAGAAGTATATCTTTCGATCGAGTGTTTTAAGCCTGTTTTCACTAACACTACGCGATACCTAAAAGTATGCCTAAAAGCACTGTTTGATTTTCAACTCTCGGTTCAGCACTAAGAGTAGAAAATACAACAGTGCACTTTTCGTACTCAAAATCAAATCAAATCAAAAGTAATTTATTTAAACTACGCTGAGAATCAGCACTTTTCGAACGTCAAAATTACATAAGACAGTCCCCCAAAACGCCCGCCCTTCACCACTTCCTAGTGCTTTAGCTGGGGAGAAAAAGTGGCGCAACAAACTCCCCAGCAGCACAGCTGTCTGTTCAGTTAAAAAAAAAATCTATACAACACTGCGCAAAATAATATATCTAAGTACATTACGCAACACAAACATTAAATTAAATTTAATTATTTGCTATAAGTCAGCTAGCACACGCCAATATACCAAAAAAAAGAAGAAATAAAAAAAAATCGAAAAATCGATAACTATACTCAAGCAGAAACAAAAATACTTACTACTACTTTTAATTTTTCCTTCGACTTTAGCGACACTTGCAACTAAAATCCACTTCCGTTCTCCTGCAGGTCCTTAAAAATCAAAGAATTCCGTCTCTGCAACCTTCAATGCAACTATGACTCATCCAAATCCTGCCAGTCTACCAAGGAACCTCCTAAACCAGCACTGGCTGATGACACTTGGAGTATCAAGATGGCGCTGGAGTGTAACGTCGACAGGATGCTGAGGGTCAGAGCCAGCTTCCTACCACTGAAGATGCTGTTCCCTAATAAGGTTTGTAGTTCTTCTTTTTGAGGTGATGGCACACACAGCTATATAGGGTTATTGGTAAAACTCCAACAACCCATTAAGGGGTCATTGTACTCATCATTATGAACAACTTTTACAATAGGACCAAACATGAAATCGCGAAAAAAAAATATGCAGTTTCATACATTTTGACGATTTTTGCGAACATAAATGTAGAGAATCGCTGATTTATTTTCTATACAGGGACCAAGGTGGTCTTTTAAGATGACACGGTGCTCCCTTGTACGTGCTGATGGTAAGCTTATATGCTGCTTATGGGCCCCTGCAGATACACTTCCATGTTTAGCCAATTCGATTTGGTTGATTCAACCAAATTAAAAGGTAAAGAACATCGAACCTCGTTAGCATACCTATACCGTCCGCCATTTTGAAAAAAACTAGTTTTGGCGGCCAGCGATGAAACCTGTGTCAATCGACAGAGTAAGTGATTACAAACAAAACATTCAGTGATGGATCTCGTAAGTGATATACTTTCTGAGATATTTGAGTTTAAAAATGTAATTTTTTTTTTTACATTTTTCGCGAACAAACCAGTCGTCCCATACATTTGGGTCAGGTATTGAAGTTTTGTATGAGACAGTTGATAATTTTCTCGCGATTACGCTGCTGGTCCCGTGGAGAAAGTTGTTCAGTTTGATCTGGACCATACCTTTCAGATACATCCTGTATATGGAGTTTTTGTGCAAAAATTGATGCTTCTAAAAGCATAGAAAGCTGTATAATGCAAAGCATATAATGCTTTGAGTTGTGTCAGTGAATTTAAGATTTTTATTAAATAGATATTAACCCCAATACTTCTTTTTCAGGACCTGTGCTATCCAACCCACGAACATAAGATACCCTTCATAGAATACAACATACGTATTTACAGAGATTGTCACAACTAATGTTACTATTCTAATTGTATGGATAAAACATTATACATCTATATGACCTTATTGATAAATGTTTGTACTGAGTTATGTATGGATGAAATTGGTATGCCCTAAGGCAGGTGCCTTGTGTGTCAACTAAAAACGAGTTGGCGAGCCACAAGCAGCGAGTGACTCGCTGGTATGGTATTGCGTATGTACAGACGCCAACACATCAAGCTACTATAATCTGTCAAATTTCTTTAATAGATTTTCAACTTTATCGCTAAAGCATTAGGTTCAAGGTTGATTGGGAAAATTTGTCAGTTTCGGGTGCGAGTCTCTCAGCGAGTGTTCTACCCGCCTGCGACTGTCACTGAGCGAGTTCTCTCTTTGATAGCTGTCGCCGATGGTGTGAACAGTCGACGATCAACTATTAATATCTCTTTTACTTACACGGGACCTACAATATTTTGAACGTTTTTTGAGCGGGAAAAGATCGTTGATAGCTAGACGCTGCCTCGTCGACGATGAGACAGGTTGCCTAATAAAAATTTATGTATTTTTCTTTGATATTATTTTGACAGCCCTTAAAAGATTTTTGCAATCACAAATATCTAAAATAATAAAACAAAAAAATTGGTTTTTATGCTAGAGATTTTATCCAGTGAATGACAAGTATTTATTATTTAAAATTATATTAAAACCCAGTGAAAGCACAGACGATTAAATATAAAATTAATAACAAAATGAACATTTATTAATAAGGTGCAAGTAAACACAATTATTATAATTATGTATTATTAAGTATTTTAGTACTAGTATATGAATAGTGAAAAATTCTATTATTATAATATTACACATTCCGTAAGTGCAATTATGTAATTATTATCCGTCCTAATATATGTAATAATAAATCCCATTTGTAGCCTGTAGACCGATTTAGGGCTATCAATTCTAAAAATAGCCAAAACGGCTATAGAAAACATGTTTTTGATGATGCTGAATAAGCAGCTTATTATTTTCTTATAATTATTTTGACATTAGCATAAATGATACCTGGCAATATTATTCCTGCTTGACATTTACTATAATATTACCTAATTATTTGGATGAAAGGCCTTTTGGTGCTTATTAAGAAATGTCACAATTATAAAGAACATCATTATTTTTGGTTCTTATTATCTTGACTTTACCATTGAGAGAGAAAAAAAGTCAAGTTAATTTTGGCTCAAATACGATCTATGATAGAAATATATGACATCGCCATCAAGAAATAATGACATTAATTTAAAGGAAACGTTATAAATTATGTTGATTTTAGAAAACACAATTATAAGCGGTGTCTATCTATAGTTTTACAACTTGGATTACTGCCTATCCCAAGAGGGATTAAGCAAAAATAAGTTACAATTTTGAATGTAATATTTAAAGGAATTGGATTGTTTTTAAATAATAATTTTATACAATTTAAACTAGAAATGGTGGTAGCTACTATTATTATTTTTAGTACATAATACGATCTTTTTTGTAATAAAGAATTTATTTTACTATTATTTTAAGTATTTTTGCAGCTTTATTTTTAGTTTTTAATTATTTTAAAATTATGTAAGTTTAATACTCAGATGATGAAATTATTTTTTATTTTTTTTTTAACCATGCATGGATGAGCCATATAATATATCAGAAAGATTTGCTATTATTAATACTTATTAAATTAAAAAAAAACACTAATTAAAAACAGATTAGGTATTATTCAACATTTTCGCATCTTGAAGTGGATTGTGAAATCACACACTTGTGTAATTGAAATGAGCCGGTCTGTGTAAACGGACACTACGTGAGCGACTCGGGCGTGGTTATGCGTCAAATAACTCATTGTCAGCGTCGGATGCGCTTGAGCGTCACGGCTGCGTTATCGCTATGCCTCTAATATGCCTCTAGTGCATAGTCGGTAAAGCAAGAGGGAAGGCATACGTGGCGGCGTCTAGAAGTGCGTGGGCTCGAATTGGTTGCGACAATCTCTTTCTACGGAAATGTCTTAATTTTTTTCAGTACCCGCTTCTGTTTTAGTGTTTTTTTTTTTTCAATAAATTTATATAATTCCAATTATACGTAGATATAGTATCTATGCATTCCAAGCCAGTACTTAATTAGTATATAAGTATTTGTTAAATCGATAAAACTTACGTTTATAAAAAATACATCACAAAATGGCGTCGCTTTCCATAAAATAATACAGAGAAAAAACATTTAAAAAAAAAACAAAAAAAATAATGTGATAAGTCATTATTTGCAGAATATCATTAGCTTCAATGCTACCCTTTACTTCGGTGTGAGAGGGTATCGAAAATTAACACTCGATAATGTAAAGGTATAAACAAGACTTCATAACAAATGACATCGGTTTTTGTATAACCGGAGTCACACGTCATATTAATTGAAAACTAATTCAAATTTTGGGAAAAATAGACGCCATAGAAAAAGCTCTCGTTAGATCTAAAACTGTCGTTTTCACAGAATCTCAGTGTCATTTTTTGTTGGCTTTAATAACATTTAAAGTTCTCAATGTAATATTGATATTATTAAAACATTAAATTTTAATTATTACTATTATTTTTATTTATACGTATGTCGTTAGTCATGTCTGGATATTATATTCAGAACCAGACGAAATTTAAAAAAAAGGAAAACTATAATAATTGCAAACAATCCAGATCTGAGTAAAACCAAAAAAATCATAAGAAAACTCTAATTTAATGATTTGTTGAATCAAAAATTCTTTATCTCTATTAAATCTTAAAATTTAAGTAATATAACTGGCATCACCTAAACTATATTTCTAAAATAAGTCTTACTGTGTTGTAACAGATTTTTTTTTTTTAATTTAAATATTTTTGTAAAATATAATTTTAAACATCCTAGTTCTTTGCATTCAGAGCTCTAGTTGCCAGTCAAAAAGCGATATCAATGAAGAATGTAACTGGCCATAAAATTTCTTATTAAACCTTCAGGATATACTTATAAACATAGATACTGATTCTCATCTAGAATCGGCAATTACTCCCAGGTTGCGAGGGCGATTTTTAACGCGACGATTTTTTATGCCAAGAGTTGAAAATTCATCTGTTTGTTTTCTTGACGCCCTGGGATGCGCTCTGTTGGATTCTTAATGCTCGGCTGAATACCGAGTTAAAAATAAAGTGCGCCATAAAAAAATCACCCGTGCGCTTACCCTTCAAAAGTTATAAATATTACCTAAAAATATTCCTGGAAAATTCACCATGTATAAGGGTGGATAGTACACACCAGTTTGGGATAGAAGTAGCTTTACAAATTAAGCTTAAAATAATTTAGGCTAGTATTTTTTCTTGCCATATTACTAAATAAAACATCACATTTTATTTATTTCTCCAATTCAGCTGGTATTTTTCAGCTTTTTCACAAAACACGGCCGAGTGTGAGTTGGACTTGCATACAAAGGGTTCTGTACCACCGTACAATACGTAACACTACATTTTTTTTTTAAATACTTAGTAAAAATAAAATGTTTCTTGTACCTTTAGAAAAAAAAATAATTAGAGAACTTTATTTAATTTTTATTATTTATTGCTATAGCGGTCATAGTAGTACACACTATGGACAGCGGAGCCTAAGTAATAGACGTTAGCTTCCTTTTTGTACGGAACCCTAAAAATTAGGTTTTGTTTCGGCCGTAGAAGAGTTTGTTGCTTGCAGCTATTATCTACTTAGGCAGCTATTTAAAGGACATGACTTTCAAAAGAATGTATTGGTAATATTACTTTTACATGCTCCAAAATGAATTTATCAAGAAAAAATAAGTATATTTTTATTTTATACGAAATAGATTATTTTATTTTTTAAATAAGGAATTTATTATTTGTAAATTTTGTCGTCTTTCATTTGTTAAAAAAGGACATGAAGCCTTTTAATTATATGTAGCACTATTAGAATTTTAATATAAGCTTAAATAATTTTACTACTGATAATAAAAGATGCGTATTATTTTTTTCAAAATCGCGTTTTTTTTTTTTTAAAGAATTAGAAAATCTCATTTTAAATAAATGGATAAACTTAAGTACCTAGAAATTTTAGATACATTTAGTGACAAATTTTAGACATGTTTATTAAACAACGTACGATGGATTTGATTTTTTTATGATTACCTACTTTTTTAGTAAAAGATAGTGTTTAAAAAACTTTTCTTTTTATTTTTTCAAAATCAAGAATTAAATCAACATAAAAATGTATCCTTTCCCAGATATTTACAATTCCATTTTTTATTCAGTTGATTTAAAAAATCTTGTTCGATTTTTTTGTTTTTACATCCCTAGACTAAACTTGTCTAAAATCGTACACATTTCTAGCCCGTACTGTAGTATTTATAATAATATGTATTGTAATATTATACCTATCTTTTACAGGTGGTTCAAATAGTGAAGTTCAAAGAAAAATCAGAAAACCTCATACCCAGGGGTATTTGAAAATACCCCATTTATGTTCCGCGATTTTTTGTAGTTTTTGAGTTATTTTTGTTTTTATTTACAGTTTTCTGCCGGTTGAGCTTAAAAAAAAACATCGCGGAACATACATGGGGTATCTTCGAATATCCCCCTGGGTATGAGGAATTCAGATTTTTTTTGCACTCCACTATTTGGACCAACCTGTATTTACTGACGCCAGGTCGGCCTATGTCGCAAGACCCAGGCGTAATAAGTATGTAGTTACAAGTTAATTATAAGAATCCACAAAATTTGTACTCCGTAAGATACAAAATTAAATTGTAGATGTTTAGTTCTGAAGTTTTATTTTATTCTACTAGGAGCGTTCACGTCCGTGAGGAGCTCGTGGCTAAGTAATAACAGCCACACGGGTTGATCCATCAGGTTAAGCTACGCTTGCCGGGGTTGGTCTGTAGATGGGTGACCATCTTTACATACCGAGACTCCTCCGTGCCTCGGAAAGCACGTTAAGCCGTTGGTCCCGGCTGTCATTCGTGGATCTTTGGCAGTCGTTACGGGTCGTCAGAAGCCCGAAAGTCTGACAACCAGTCTTACCAAGGGGTATCATATTACCCAGTAACTGGGTTGTGGAGGTCAGATAGGCAGTCGCTCCATGTAAAATACTGGTATTCAGCTGCATCCGGTTAGACTGGAAGCCGACCCCAACATAGTTGGGAAAAGGCTAGGCAGGCAGGAGCGTTCACGCCGGCGCCGTGCGGGCTGGCAACGTCGCATTTCTAGAGGTGTTTGTGATTCTTTTATTAAATTTCAATCAAAGTACTTTTTTTTTCAGTTGAATAACTAGAGCGTTGATTTTATAATTATTTGTTAACTCTATAGTAAACAAAAATATTTAATCGTAATAGAAAATAATAATTGACAATAATGTAATTTTTTATGAGTAAATACCAAAATAACTGTACTTGTATCGACAATAACGCATACTTATAAAATGCAAGATTGTTTAGTATGATATAGACTCATGATAGCACAAGTTTAAACCTTAGTGGTTTTTGGTTGCTATGTAATAAGTAATCCTGTATTCTTTAGTTTAGATGATAAATAAATAAAAGATAAAAGAAAAGAACTGATAGACATACTTATAAATACTAACGATCTAGTTACTGAAAAAGATAGTACTTTGATTTTTAATAAAATAATTACAAAAACGTCTAGAAATCTGATGTTGCTAGACCGCGTGGTATGAACTCTCTTAATGTGCATTTCTATTAATTGACTGTACTCGTACGTCATCAAATTTACTTCTCATTCTTCACTTACCATTACTCACGCTGGATCGTGAGCTATCCCTCCTCCGACAAAAGGCAGATTTACATAGGCTCAGTAACTTCCAGCTGAAGTCAGTGCTGGCGCCGAGGACTGATTAATACCAATATCGTGGTTATTTCTTCAAGTTGTACGCATGCTATTGAAGTCAGTGAGGAAGAAAAATTAATACTCGAAAACGGCAGACTTTACTACGGATAGATTATTTGTTGAGAAAATTTTCCTATCTGCTGTCAGAAGAGATGACGGAAATTTTAGAAGAGATATCTAAAAAGAAACGACTTTGGATAAGAAAAAGGATAGATGACAGAAAAGAAACTGGAGTTTCTGCTTTGTTGTTTAAACAATTGAGATTTGAAGACCCTGCGGAATATATAGGGCTGTCTGAGAAAGGGTGTGGTACAGACCATCAAACTAAAAAACTTTTTCTCGGGGACCAACATCGTAATCGTGATAAAAGTCTGTCGCTCCATACAAAACTTCAATACCTATTTGACCAAATGTATGGGACGACAGATTTTTTTTTTGTCAAAAAGTTGTTCAGTTTGATACACAGGTAAGTTGGCGACAGCCTGTATTAATGTAGAAATATTATATTTTTCACGAGGGGCCTCCCATGCTCGGTGAAGAAGTGCCAGCTGGTGGCCAGCTGACCCAGTAACTTTAAATTCCCCAGGTGATAATAATAATTACTCAGATTTGATCCAGCCTGTCCCATCTTGCTGTTCTCGCCCCAGCGACGGCCTAAGCCGAGGTTCGTTCCCCACAGTGTTAACAAAGACGGGCGAACTGCTGACTTCGCCTTTTAGACGAAGTCAGTACTGCAGGCGCGGGGAGGGTGGGGGGAGTTGGATTTAAAAATATTCAAGCAAGTTTACACGAACTGTCTACTCGTTCGTCACCGTGCAGCATTCTTTCACGATTTCCTCTTTCTTTTTCGTATTCTTGTTAGAGCGCGTTGCCGTAAGTCGTGACGACAGAATATCGTGTCGTTTAAAGCGTCGTGGCTTGTGTATTTAAAAATGGAGGTGTTCACCTAAAGGACGATACGATAATCTGTCGTCACGACATAGTGGGAACGCACCCTAAGTGAACTACTCTACACTACCTTGCACCCTAATTGCGTAACACACTATCGACCGGAATCTGAATCATTTTGACAGTTCAACAACATTAATTGCGTTATTTTATTATTTACTTTGTTAAGAAGACAATATTTCGAACATATGAAGCAATGGATTAGCAATTTGCTTCAAAATGATTCAGATTCCGATCGATAGTGTGTTACGCAATTAGGGTGCTGGTGTAGTCAGAGTTCTATGCCGCCCGTGGGCAATGACGCGCGACAGTGCTGAACTGACTTCAAATCAATCTACCTGAAGATAGTAACAGATAGGCAGTCACTCTATGTCAAATCAGTATTTGACATAGAGTGACTGCCTATCTGTTACTATCTTCAGGTAGATTGATTTGAAGTCGGTTTCCAGTCTAATCAGAAGCAGCTGAGAACCAGTGTTCTCTGCTGCTCAGCTGCTTCTGATTAGACTGGAAACCGACTCCAACACAATTGGGAAAAAGTCTAAGCAAATTGATAGTCAAGTTTGCAATGTGAATATACCTATCTTACGTAAGTAATAACAAGAATGCAGCCAAGCATGACTCGTTGACGTGTGTAGTTAATTGGTAATTAATACCACACAGATAGCTATCAAAGTTATTACTGTAGTGCTATTTTTATACTTATAATTTATTATGTAAAAATTATGCAGCTTATAATTTAATAACATAACATCATCGACTGTATTCCCCGAAGAGTTGTGCTCCCATTCCCCAGTCCCATGTAATGGGGGGCGAGCCTATTGCCAATTGCCATCAACCGGACACAAATCTAGACTCCGGGCTACTACCACAGTCTAAAAATCATACAGTCGTCCAACGAAGACGTCTAGACAGGGCAATCGTGCGGGGTGTGAGGGGCGAGACGCGGGTAAGCCGATCCCGAACTGCGAACAAAACGATGTTAGTAGTTCGGGATACGTCATTCAGGGCCGACAAGTGTTGGGCACGCCACAATTGCGGCGATAAGTCCCCTCTTTGAGGAGTGGTTAGAGAGGCGCCACGGCGTCCTCACCTTCCGCCTGACGCAGGCCCTCACCGGACACGGTTGTTTCGGGAGGTTCCTGTTTCGCATAAGGCGGGAGGAAACGCCCGGGTGTCACCATTGTGTGGATCGCCCAGAGGACACGGTGGAGCATACAGTGGAGGTCTGCCCGGCTTGGGCAGAGCACCGCCGTGTTCTCACGGAGGCGATCGGCGGCGGCGATATCTCGCGTCCGAGCCTGGTCCAGGCCATGGTGCGGAGCGAGAGTGCATGGGAGGCCGTCACCTCCTTCTGCGAAGCGGTAATGCTCGCGAAGGAGGAGGCGGAACGCGTGAGGGAGAGGCAGCCTCACGCCCTCAGTCGCCGCAGGAGACGCCCTGGGCGGCGGGAATTGATAGCCGATTCCCGGCCACCGTAGGCGCGGGCTTGCGGACGGTGAGTAGTGGGTAGCTCGCCGTCCGGTGAGGACCAGGCCCGGGTCGACGGCGCGTTGTGTTCCACGCGCGCCTCAAAGAGATGTCAGCAAAAGATGGGGTCCAATAGGGCCGATGCCGCTGGGGTCGCGGGTTGTTTGAAAAAGATACCGTGGCCCTGGCATAGGCAACTGAAGGAACACGGGTGGGTTTTAGTCAGTAAAAGTCTGACACGCCCTTCCGCTCCACCCAGAGCGGGAGAAGTTATTTGATGATTTCCCATCCACAAAAAAAAAAAAAAAGGGCCGACAAGTGCTTATTTTTAATTTAAAATCGTGCATGCAAAGTGTGCTGTGAGTGATTGCAAGTCTTCATCTTACATAAATAAAGATCTGCGGTTTCATCAGCTTCCACGCACAGAAGTAAGATAAATAAATCTGTTTTGTTATTGTAGAGTACATAAATAATTTTATTTGTAATGTCGTGCCACGTTGATAACGCTAATAAAATGGTCGACCGGCGCACGGTAAAAAAAAATGTTAATAGGTTATCGCACACGGCTTCCATCTGTTTGGAAATCCTACTAATATTATAAATGTGAAAGTGTTTGTTTGTATGTTCCGTGTCAAGATGGTGGACTTTTTTATTATTTACTAAGGGTGAATTTCGAGATGGTAGACCTAATTTTTTATAGTATGATATGGGTGTCAACTTTGAGTCTAATTGGGGTGCTTGTTACGAAAAAGCCATCCTTTTAGAAATCCAAGATGGCGGACGTCATTTTGTTATAATAAGATATGGGTGTCAATTTTGAGTATAACTGGGGTGCTTGTTACGAAAAAGTCATCCTTTTTGAAATCCAAGATGGCGGACGTCATTTTGTTATAATTTGATATGGGTGTCAATTTTGAGTATAATTAGGGTGTTTGTTACGAAAAAGAAAAGCCATCCTTTTTGAAATCCAAGATGGCGGACATCATTTTATTATAATTGGATGTGGGTGTCTTAATAATAAATGTAATAAACGAAACACACGCCCAACAACGAAACACAAGCCCAACATCTTCGGGTTCGTCGCTCGCTCCGCCTCGCAGTTGCCGGAACCAGATCCAGACGTGAGTCCTGGGATACCGGCCGCTGCAGTTGCGTCGAGCTCGAGCGACGAATACTTCTCGCCGCCGACAACACCACCACCAGTTCGTCGGCCGAGAAGAGGCCGGCCACCGAACGGCATGGGATCTAGGGGCCAACCGGCCCCGAGCCGGGTCCCCGCTGCCGGTGGTTGTGTGCAGCGCATGAAATGGACTCAACAAATGAATGAGAACGTCATGCGCGCATATTACGGGGCTACAGAGGGGGGAACTAACCTCACTGCGTACCGCGATAGGATGCTGTCTCTGTTCCAGGCGCTTCAACCAGCCATCAACGTCTCGGCCCAACGACTTTCGGATCAGGTGCGGGTTATCCAACGGAATCACAGATTGGACGACGCCGCGCTTGATAGGCTGCGCTCAGAGGTACTGAGCAACCGTATCGTCCCTGTCCCGTCACAGACCGCGGTGCAACCTCTAGTCAACGACATAACCCAACCGCGGTCTTATGTTAATGATGAGGAGGGGGGCGATGAGATTGTTACGGTAAGTAGCCAGTGTAACGGAACGATTGAGGAGCGCGCTGGAGGATGCGATTCGGGAGTTTAGAACTGCCCCCGTCCAACTTAGACCACATTTACCTCGCTTGCCTATGCACAGAACGAATAGGGCGATGGTGTGTGCCTTGGATTCGCTGCTTGGTTTTTATTTTGAAAGCAGCGAAAATCTCGTAGATACGCACTCGATCTTGTATTGCGCGGCTATTGCGGCGTGTCGTGTAGCCAATGTCAAATTTCCAAATTGTGACATAGCTACACGACCAAAACCCGCTGTTCGCTGTTCGCTCGATCCTGCACTGCCGCCTGGCAGTGCAGGATCGAGCGGCGTATCGAGGGGATCAGGGTGCTCATCGGCAAACTATACTGCTTCAGGGAGGGCAATACTCGCCCTAGCGTGATGCGCTTTGTGAGGCGGGCGTTCTCGGGGACTGGAATCAGCCCTCAAGAATATATGTCCCGTGTCACAGAGCGCATTGACTTCCTGAAGCAGAAGGTCTGTGCATGGGCAAGCCGTATCCGTAGGTATAAGCGACGGGTTGAGCGGTATACCCAGAATCGCATATTCCAGCGTGATCAAAGGTGGGTGTATAGAGCATGGGAGCGACCTGAGCAAAATGTGGCAGACGTATACCGCCCAGATGATGATGCCACTAGCATATTCTGGCGTAACATCTGGTCGGTGCCCGTTTGCCATACTGAGGCTGAATGGATGCGGGATGTTGAGCGCGTGTGTGACGCCATACCGGAGATGGAGGAAGTAATAATTACTTCCTCCGATGTAGCTAGTGCGGCCCGTCCGATACCGAACTGGAAATCTCCGGGACCGGACGGACTGCACAATTTTTGGCTTAAATGGCTGCAAAGTTCACACGCGTGCTTAGCATCGCAATTCCAGTCGGCCTTGGAGTCTGGGTCACTGCCACAGCTCTTTACAACAGGAGTTACTCACCTGCTCCATAAGTCAGGTGATGCCACGGAACCCAAAAATTATAGGCCGATCACTTGTTTGCCGACGGTCTATAAACTCCTTACATCCATTTTGAGAAAGAAAATTAATTCTCATTTAGAAAAGAATTCTATTATGTCTGTCTCTCAAAATGGATGTAGGAATGGGTCCCGCGGCACCAAGGAGCTACTCCTCATTGACATGGCCATAAGCCAACAGGTCCGTCGATCCCTAAAGGATTTGTCGACATGTTGGATAGACTATAAGAAGGCCTTTGATTCGGTGCCGCATACATGGCTCTTGAGGGTGTTAGAGTTGTACAAAATTGATACAACTCTGAGCACCTTCCTAACGACGTGTATGGGGCAGTGGAGGACGGTTCTTCGCTATCCAGGATGCCGACAAATTCAGGGGAGCAACGAACCTATTAGGATTAAGCGGGGAATATTCCAGGGCGACAGTCTGAGTCCACTGTGGTTTTGTTTAGCCTTGAACCCTCTTAGCACTCTGCTGGAGGGTACAGGGCTGGGCTGTCCTTTGCGGAGAGGGGGTCAGGTAATATCCCACCTGCTTTATATGGATGATTTGAAACTGTTTGCCACCAACAAATTGCAACTGCTGGAGTCACTAAAAGTAACTAAAACTTTTAGTGATTCCATCAGGATGGAATTTGGTGTAGATAAATGTGCAGTCATGCATGTAAAGCGGGGCGGGATCGTGGAATCTGAGGGACTACAACTCTCAGATTCTATAAACCTGAGATCACTCTCCGCAACTGATACCTACAAATACCTGGGTATGTCAGAGGGGTTAGGCATTAACGGACCTGACATGAAACAATCGTTGCAGGAGCGCTTCTTCGGTCGCCTGAAAAAGGTACTTAATAGTTCTTTGTCAGGCGGAAACAAGGTGCGCGCCTTTAACGGTTGGGTCATGCCGGTCCTGATGTACTCCTTTGGCATACTAAAGTGGACCCAGACGGAACTAGACGCCCTGGATAGGAGAGTCCGGTCACTGCTGACTGCAAACCGGATGCATCACCCACGTTCGTCTGTCATGAGGCTGTACATTCCGCGGAAGTGCGGGGGTCGAGGTTTTTTAAATGCTAAGACCCTCCACAACCGCGAGGTGTGCAGTCTCAGAGAATATTTTCTCAAGGCTGATGTGGGTATGCACCGAGATGTGGTTCAGTGGACAAGGGACTCACCCCGTTGTCCTTGGCTAAAGAGAACTGGCGCAAACCTGTGGTGCTTAGTACCAACGACCGCAAGGAAGTATGGCAAAGCAAGGAGCTTCACGGACGCTTTTTCCGGGCCCTTCATGGGCTCGACGTAGATTTCTTAGCGTCCGTGGCCTGGCTACGCTTCGGTGACCTCTTTGGGGAAACCGAAGGTTCAGTCTGTGCGATTATGGATGAAGTTATGCTAACGAATAACTACCGGAAGTATATAATGAAAGACGGGACGATCGACATATGTCGGGCATGCCATTGTCTCGGTGAGTCTATCAGACATATTACTTCTGGGTGTTCTCGTTTAGCTAACGGCGAGTATTTGCACAGGCATAATCAAGTAGCCAGGATTATCCATCAGCAACTTGCTCTGAAATACGGCCTTGTGGACTCTGAGGTACCGTTTTACAGGTATGTGCCCGACCCAGTTCTCGAGAATGACCATGTCACGTTATACTGGGATCGATCTATTATCACTGACCGGACTATTGTAGCCAATAAGCCTGATATAGTGGTAATAGATCGATCAGTGCGCCGCACGATGATAATCGATGTCACTATCCCGCATGACGAGAACCTCGTGAAGGCTGAGAAGGAGAAACAATTGAAGTATCTCGACTTAGCCCACGAGGTTGTCGCTATGTGGGATGTGGACTCGGCAATCATTGTGCCGATAGTCGTTACGGTCAATGGCCTTATCGCTAAGAGCCTCGACCAACATCTCAAGAGGCTCTCGTTGGGTGGCTGGGTGAAGGGCCTGATTCAGAAGGCAGTACTCCTTGATACGGCGCGTATTGTGAGGAGGTTCCTGTCTCTGGGACCCTAACCACCGGTAGCTTGGACCCTGTTCCCCATGCCGGTGGATTTCTATTATTTTCTATTTTTTATATTTTTAAATGTTTTTTTTTTATTCTAATATTTAAAAATATAACTTATATGTAAAAAAAATGAATAAAGGAGATAATAATGTAATAATAGTAGTATGCATAAATAATAGTATGCAGTAAAAAGCGGGTTAAAAATAGTTTTCATTATTATATCAATGTGTAATATTGTTTTATTATAATACTACTATCAATATAAGATCAATATAAAAACTTCTAGAGGTGCTTAAATAAAATAGCCGACTTAACTGTATTTACTTACATATATATATCCTATACGTCTAGTTTAAACTTAAGATAAAGTAACGCAAAATATTGCTACTGCTTAGATATTGAAAATATTCATATGTTAAATAAGTTCAATGACTGCTCTCTTTGAAAAGTACTGTCGTTCGATATGGCCTGAAACACAGGTTTAAATAAACCTAGCTCGGGCAACGCACTACATTACCTTCAGAATTCTATTAATTTATTTATTTTATTTTGCAACTGTAATCTTATATTATTCATAACATAGTTTTTACCTAGATTATTATAATACTATTATAGGCCTAGATTAATGTTATATACTGCAACATATGTACACTTTTTGTAAACATACTATTTCAATAAATTTTTATTATTATTTATTTATTTAATATTGATCTGCAATAAATAAATAATTTTGTAAATATTGTTTATTTGTGACAACCCCGGCCGATGCGTTACTGACTTTTTTTTTCTTTTTTTTTTTATTTGTGATGGGTTTGCTCTTGACTCTAGTCTAGGTCAGAGGTGACAGAGACAAAGTCGACGATGGAGTGAGCTTACCCAGAAGAAGCCTGTTCACTCTCACTTTGAAGAGATTAGGGTTGTATACGTTCGGAAACACAGACGCAGGTAGTGAGTTCCACTCTTTTGCTGTGTCTAGACGATGTCGGCATTTTACACAAGATCAAAGGCGTCGTCCTACTGTATGATTTTTATACTGTGCTACTACTGAGAAATTCCTGATGGGAAAACCCAATAACACTTTGTCCTAGCTGGGAATCGAACCCAGGACTGAGCATGAGGCTCAGGAGTTGAGCTTGCGACCACTAAACCAAGAAGGCAGTGGCGCCGAATCCTTTGTTCACAAGTTCAGTGCATCTTTTTCTTTCTAAAGTGTTACGTGCAGCTTATAATAATAATAATATATTTATTTGCATAAAACATGGTATAAAAAGGTGTTAAATACTATATAGCACAAACATGTTTAGCTAGGTTATGACAAAGCATGCAAATTTTCAAAGGTAAGCAAGCAGATAAGGAGACGTATACTAGTAGAGATTTTCGCTCTGCAACCGCTCGTTGGCTATGTGGTCAGCGTGCTTGAGTCACGTACGGTCAATCTGGGTTCGATACCGCTTGAGGAATTTTTTTTATTAAAAAAAAATCCTCTCGAGGTATCGAGTTTGTTTCTTCGGAATCTTCTGGCTATTACTTTACTGTGTGGATACTCTTAAAGTATACTACTAATCTGCTAAATCTCATCCCGATCTGAATTTCCGAGACATTATGGTCTCCTTGTCAGAGCGGCAAATTCACATGACGTAAACTATACAGAGTGTAAGTGTAAACAGTGTCAACCTTTTAAGGGGTCATTGTACTCATCATTATTAATAACATTTACTACGGGGCCAAACCTAAAGTCACGAAAAAAAAAAACTGCTGTTTCCTACATTTTGACGAATTATACGAAGAGATTGAACAGCTGATTATTTTTTCGCGATTTCAGGTTTGGTCCCATAGTAAAACTTGTTCATAATAATGAGCACAATATCCCTCAAAATGTTGTCAGTGTTTACAGTTTCATTCTGTATAAGTAGGTAATATTTTAAGCTACCTACCTACGCATATCGTCTCAACTTGGTGTTAACCCAATACATGAATATTAATCTATCTATCTATATATATAAAAATGAATCGCCGAAATGTATGTACACGCATAAAACCGAACGACAGCACCAAATTGGATAATTATTTTTTTGTTGTGTTTGTAATTGTCAGGACAAGGTTTGTATGAAAGAAAATGTTTGAAAAGTGGCCGGGAAAATTGGAAAATTCGGGAAAACTGAGAGTGCATTTTCTATGGGAATTTTGTATGAATTATAGAAACGACAGGACAACGTTTGTCGGGTCAGCTAGTTTTTCTTTAGCTAATCAACCGGGAAATGGGTGTAGGTAAGGGGAAGGTCCTGTAACCTAAAGCGTGTTCACTGTCGGACTGCATAGAAAAGAAAGAGAAACTCGATGACACAACGCTGGTAATTTATCGCAAAATATGAAGCAATATTCTATTTATAAAAAAATCTATTGATTGGATTAAAAAAATAAAACACTATTACGTTACTATCTTGCTGTTGTTACAAGCAACATTACTATGTTGCTTGTAGAATAATCTGACAAAAAGCATTTCATCCATCCAGTGTTAATTGTGCTTAACCGTCCGATCTAAATCGCCATCGCTTTGCACAAGTGAACCACGATACGAAAAAGTTGGAGCAGACCGGGAGAAGCGCGCCATCAAGCGCTATAACCCCAGAACTGGAGAGACCGCCAAAATCGCAGAACATAAGGTATAGGTTTTGGTTCTGCCGATTTTCAAGCCGACACTCTCCAGTTTCCGGTGCCATTTCTCCAATCTTATTATTTTTTATTTATTTGTGATGGGTTTGCTCTTGACTCTAGTCTAGGTCAGAGGTGACAGAGACAGAGTCGACGATGGAGTGAGCTTACCCAGAAGAAGCCTGTTCACTCTCACTTTGAAAAGATTAGAGTTGTATGCGTTCGGAAACACAGACGCAGGTAGTGAGTTCCACTCCTTTGCTGTCATTATAAAAGACATTTGGAAGCGCTGAGTGCGAATTGGTGGAATATCAACCAGGTAGGGATGGTAACTGGCAGTGCGTCTAAATGTCCGATGGTAGAAAGGGGCCGGTGGAATGAGGTCGTGGAGTTCTCGGGCACACTCTCCGAAGTACAATCTGTAGGAGACCGACAAGCAGGCAACCTTGCGGCGATGAGCCAAGCTATGAAGCTTGGCTCATCGCCGCAAAAGCATAAATAGCGCAAACTTATTTAAAAACAAATTGAAGACATATTTATTGAGGAAGGGCTATTACAGCGTCGATGAGTACCTAGATGATAAGCGACAACCGTTCTAGATTGGAATTAATTTTAAATTATATGTTGACTATTCTTGCTTTAAATTTTTATATGTTTTATTTTTGTATTACTCATAGATTATTAAGTAAATGACATATCATCTTTAGTATAATTATAAATTTTATCTTTGACATTTTATTTTACAGATGACATATTATTACGAACCTTTGTATGACAATTTGTTTTTATTTTCTTTTTATTTATGTTTGACATTATATTTTTATTATTGATTATTTAAAATTAGATGACATATTATTAATCTCTTTTTTACACTATTTACACTATTTTTTTATTTCATTACAATATTCTTAGAAAATTGGATGTCATAAATCACTGATCTTATCTTTTTATACTAATTTGATTGTCGTTTTTCCTTTTTATTTGACTACTTGTTTTATTGTAATATTAATTATTTTAGAATGAACTGTTTTATTTTACAAAATTTCTACACAATGTATATTGTTTCGAAATAAATGACTTTGACTTTGGCATCCACCAGTTTTATGTCGCCAATGAGCCTCTTAGCTCTCCGTTCCACCGAGTCAAGCGCGGCTAGTTGGTACCTACTTGGCTGATCCATCCCAAAGGTGACTGCAATACTCCATGCAGGATCGGACTTGCGCTTTGTAAAGGGTCAGAAGCTGTCCAGGCGTAAAGTATCCCTCCAAATCTGCTCTAGACCTCAGGTCCATCTTCACTGACAAGAACGATGTCGTCGGCAAATACCATGCACCAGGGTGACTCTTCCTGTATGTCCGATTATGGGCGCTCGTCCATAATCAACAGGAAACGGTAAGGACTTAGGGCCAGCTCTTGGTGCAAGCCTACCGCCACACTGAACTCGTCGGTGTTGCCAGCAGCCGACCGGACGTAAGTACAAGATTGACTGTACATAGCATGATTTAACTCTACATACTTCCCGGGCAAACCTTTCGGGCCTTGAAAGCAAGGCCCACCACAAGATGTCTTGTGGTGGGGTTATAAACAAGCAACTACTTGATCTTAGTCACATTAAAGGATTAATGCTAAGGAACAAAATTATCCAACACCCAATTTCAGCGACTATTACTGCTAAACTAATAAAGTTATCTTAACCGCAATAATTTTCCTTTAAAGTTTATGAAATGCACTATCATCGTAAATTTTTCCAGATTTTTTAAGCCAGCATTTTAGCTTTTAGAGGGGGAGGGACGTCCTACAGGAACAAAAATATGCACTTTAAAGATTAATATTTCGTAAATGGAGCATTAAATCGAAAAATTATTTAAGCAACCCCCGAGTCATTTTAGAAGACCTATTCAACGATACTCCACACGATGGGGTAGACGATGAAAAAAATATTCATACCCACTTCACATGTAGGAGAGCTACTCTAAAAAAATAATATTTTCCAAAATTTTATTTTACCACTTAGTCGGCGTAATTGATATACACACTCCTACAAAATTACAGCTTTCTAGTACTAACGGTCTCTTAGCAAAACCTCGGACAGACAGACAGACATGACGAAACTATGTATAAGGGTTCCTTGACAGAACTACGGAACCCTAATAGCATGATATTTTTTATACATCATCATGAACAATCACTCCATGAGAACTATTTTCTGTTTTTCTTACTTCTGTTATTACTTAGTAACAGTGGGACTGTTCCTTTTCCCAACTATCTTGAGATCGGCTTCCAGTCTAACCAGATACAGCTGAATACCAGTATTTTACATGGAGCGACTGCCTATCTGACCTCCACAACCCAGTTACTGCGTAATACGATACCCCTTGGTAAGACTGGTTGTCAGACTTTCGGGCTTCTGACGACCCGCAAGGACTGTCAAAAAAAGATCCACAAATGACAGCCGGGACCAACGGCTTAACGTGCTTTCCGAGGCACGTTATTACTTAGCCACGAGTTCCTCTTACTTAGTTGCCTATTTTTTTAGTTGTCAATGACTGTTACTCAGTAAGAGTCATTGACAACTAAGTAAATAGGCAAACTTGCCAAGAACTATTAAAGCAGGAACAAAGGTGATGATTATCTAAATTGTGCAAAGTTTACCGACGTTATTTCAACAAACAGTGGCCTTGCAGTAGACCAACTATCCGACAGGCTTGCAAACCGCTAAACTACCTTGGAAATACATAAACTGAAGCATTTGGATCCGTACATTAACTTTAAAAGTTTAAAAGTAATTTAGGTACATTTAACTAGGGTCAAAGAGTCGTTGTAACGTTCATTCACAGGAACGGAACGCGTAATACGACCTCCGTTCACAATCTGGGTATACATTTCCAGAGACATAGTCCAGAGAAGCCGAAAGATTATAACAGAAATGATTCCAAATAGAATAAAAATATGCGGCGGTCTATCTAGCAGTCAGATATAAACATTTTGGACTCTTAAATATTCATATTCGTTTATTTGCGTTCCACAAGGTAAAACAAGATGTTAACAAAAAGTTTAGAGCTAAGAGTTTATCTAGTAAGTTTATTAATAATACTATATTTATTTGCACAAAAACACGGTATAAAAAGATGGTAAAAGTACAATTTAAAACAAAACATGTTTTGCCAATATTATAATAAGCATGCTTTTTCAATAGGTTACTGACATTAATATTGTTTGTTAATAAAAACTATTAACAGATAACCATTCATAAACTTTATTTTTAAATAATGTAGTGTTTATTGATTGATACATAGCTAGGTTAAAGTCTAAATCGAGGAAACTGAATTTAAAATAAAATTATAAGTACAGACGCCAGCACATAAAGCTACTACAATCTGTCTTTCTTTAATAGATAGATTTTCAACTTTATCACTAAAGCATTAGGTTCAAGGTTGATTGGGAAAATTTGACAGTTTCGGGCAGCTTGACTTGCTGGCGTCTGTACGTGAAAACTGAATAATTACATTCGCATAAAAAGTTAATAACAATATTATCATAAATAATTATGGTAAGTAGGTAGCTATTTTCTTAAAATACTATTATTACATTTGGAAATATGAAATAGAGAATCTGATGAAAAAAATCTTACGAGAAAAGATTACTTACGATGAAAAAAGTTACTGCGCAAAGGTAGCCCGCCAAATTTTCTTAAGTTTTTTTTTTTTAAATTTGCAGGTCAGTGTCAGGTTGTATGTTGATCAAAATATGAATCGCCATCATAACAAATAGTATAATGTATATTTACTTAGTTAACGCCTTTAGTACACCGACGCTTACCGCTGCGAAACGCGTTATTTTTACAAGCTTCTATTTAACTTGCAATGTTCGTAAGTAAGTATGTAAGATATACTATTCAAAATTTGCAAGTTAAATTTGACCCAGTTCCCTGTGTTCGATCGAGCTGAAATTTGGCATACGTTTGTAAAATCTGTGACAATGCAATATATTGGTAATATCGAGCTGATCTGATGATGGAGCCGGAAGGTGGCAGGAACTCAGTAATAGGACGAAGCAACCCTATCGAGTTTGGACTCGTTTGACAAGGATTCTGGTCCTACATGATAATTATCCAGTCTAATAAAAGCTTGTTTTAAGTTTTTCTTTAATAATGTACTTACTTGTTTGTACTATTTGGCTTAGTTATGGGTTTTCGGTTACCGCAGCGTCGCGGTGTGTTAAAGGCGTATAAATCATCAATACATCTCTCTAAGTTAGATTTGTGCTAAAATGTCATATTTTCCGAAATCATGACATTTTGACACTAACCTGCAAGTTGCAAAAAACGCAAGTTTTTTTTTTCTATTACGCGGGCGCATCCACCTTAAAAGTTTTCTCGTGCCAAATAGAGTCCAAGCAGAAAACTGCAAGGCCTTAAAGAATATATTACTCAAAAGTTTACAATAAAGTTAATCATGCATCTATAATCTCCAGCAGATTTAATTCTCAACGCAAAGATCTGCAAAATGCGGTGTACTGAGATGCTCGTTCCTCCTCCTCTGTCCTCTCCTCCACTCCACCAAACAAACAAACCTACTAAAAAACAGTGTCTTTTGCGCTCTCGACGCGTGCGCACGCCTGTGTTTTTAAAGTGAAATAACTGGACTATATACACTGAATAACCGGTAAGTTATATATTTTATCTTCTTTTTTAAGAGTGATTTTTCCATACCAAAATTTCTGCTTGTGAAAAATACATTACCATTTACCCGATAGATCTTTCAAATGTAAGCAAGTGATCTTGATCTTGTTTTACTAAAGTGTTACACGCAAAACGGTACCACACACAAACTGGTATAGACATTGAATAGGTACTCATTTGTTTTTGTTTTAGCACGCAAGTTTCTTAGTTTAGTATAATAGAGATTACGATGTCAGTCCCCGGGAAAAAGTTGTTCAGTTTGATACACCGGTAAGTTGGCGACACCCTCAGAAATATTATATTTTTCACGAGGGACCCCCCTTGCTCGGTGAAAAAGTGCCAGCTGGTGGCCTAGCTGACCCAGTAGCTTTAAATTCCCCAGGTGATAATAATAATTACTCAGATTTGATCCAGCCTGTCCCATCTTGCTGTTCTCCCCCCAGCGACGGCCTAAGCCGGGGTTCGTTCCCCACAGGGGGTGGCCTTATAGTTTATAAGTTGTATGCCCTGGCTGGAGGCTTGGTGCAGTGTTAACAAAGACGGGCTAACTGCTGACTTCGCCTTTTAGACGAAGTCAATACTGCAGGCGCGGGGGGGTGGGGGGAGTTGGATTTAAAAATATTCAAGCAAGTTTACACGAACTGTCTACTCGTTCGTCACCGTGCAGCATTCTTTCACGATTTCCTCTTTCTTTTTCGTATTCTTGTTAGAGCGCGTTGCCGTAAGTCGTGACGACAGAATATCGTGTCGTTTAAAGCGTCGTGGCTTGTGTATTTAAAAATGGAGGTGTTCACCTAAAGGACGATACGATAATCTGTCGGCACGACATAGTGGGAACGCGCCCTTAGTGAACTACTCTACACTAACTTGCACCCGTAGATAGAGAATGAACTTTCATGAACGTTCATTCTCTATCTACGCTTGCACCCTAATTGCGTAACACACTATCGACCGGAATCTGAATCATTTTGACAGTACAACAACATTAATTGCGTTATTTTATTATTTACGTTGTTAAGAAGACAATTTTTCGAACATATGAAGCAATGGATTAGCAATTTGATTCAAAATGATTCAAATTCCGATCGATAGTGTGTTACGCAATTAGGGTGCTGGTGTAGTCAGAGTTCTATGCCGCCCGTGGGCAATGACGCGCGACAGTGCTGAACTGACTTCAAATCAATCTACCTGAAGATAGTAACAGATAGGCAGTCACTCTATGTCAAATACTGGTTCTCAGCTGCTTCCGATTAGACTGGAAACCGACTCCAACACAATTGGGAAAAATTCTGGGCAAATTGATAGTTAAGCTATCTTACGTAAGTAATAACAAGAATGCAGCCAAGCATGACTCGTTGACGTGTGTAGTTAATTGGCAATTAATACCACACAGATAGCTATCAAAGTTATTACTGTAGTGCTATTTTTATACTTATAATTTATCATGTAAAAATTATGCAGCTTATAATTTAATAACATAACATCATCGACTGTATTCCCCGAAGAGTTGTGCTCCCATTCCCCAGTCCCATGTAATGGGGGGCGAGCCTATTGCCTATTGCCATCAACCGGACACAAATCTAGACTCCGGGCTACTACTGAGAAATTCCTGATGGGGAAACGCAATAATACTTTGTCCTAGCTGGGAATCGAACCCAGGACTGAGCATGAGGCTCAGGAGTTGAGCTTGCGACCACTAAACCAAGAAGGCAGTGGCGCCGATTCCTTTGTTCACAAGTTCAGTGCATCTTTTTCTTTCTAAAGTGTTACGTGCAGCTTATAATAATAATAATATATTTATTTGCGTAAAACATGGTATAAAAAGGTGTTAAATACTATATAGCACAAACATGTTTAGCTAGGTTATCACAAAGCATGCAAATTTTCAAAGGTAAGCAAGCAGATAAGGAGACGTATACTAGTAGAGATTTTCGCTCTGCAACCGCTCGGTGGCTATGTGGTCAGCGTGCTTGAGTCACGTAAAAAAAATTCCTCAAGCGGTATCGAACCCAGATTGACCATCTGGGTTCGATACCGCTTGAGGAATTTTTTTTATTAAAAAAAAAATCCTCTCGAGGTATCGAGTTTGTTTTTTCGGAATCTTCTGGCTATTACTTTACTGTGTGGATACTCTTAAAGTATACTACTAATCTGCTAAATCTCATCCCGATCTGAATTTCCGAGACCTTATGGTCTCCTTGTCAGAGCGGCAAATTCACATGACGCAAACTATACAGAGTGTAGGTAAGTGTAAACAGTGTCAACCTTTTAAGGGGTCATTGTACTCATCATTATTAATAACATTTACTACGGGACCAAACCTAAAGTCACGAAAAAAAACTGCTGTTTCCTACATTTTGACGAATTATACGAAGAGATTGAACAGCTGATTATTTTTTCGCGATTTCAGGTTTGGTCCCATAGTAAAACTTGCTCATAATAATGAGCACAATATCCCTCAAAATGTTGTCAGTGTTTACAGTTTCATTCTGTATAAGTAGGTAATATTTTAAGCTACCTACCTACACATATCGTCTCAACTTGGCGTTAACCCAATACATGAATATTAATCTATCTATCTATATAATAGGTTGGGGAAAAAGTTTCTTCGCATTTTTTAAGAAAATTCAAAACATTTTTTAATATACTTTATTTACATTTAACTAAAGTATGTAGGTACCATTTTGTTCGATAACTTTTGCCATCTTGTAGGTAGGGACATGATCCCATTGGTATAGAAATTTTGGGACTTCTGGTCAAAATACCGCGACAAGTGGTTTTGGCAGCCCTCTCGTGATGTTAACCTGACACTGCCTAAAGAATTCTGAAGAGACCGAAACAGGTGGAAATCTGAAGGTGCAAGGTCAGGACTATACGGCGGATGCATTAACACCTCCCAGCCAAACTCTCTTAATTTTTGCTGAGTGGCTAAAGATGTGTGAGGTCTAGCGTTATCATGATGAAAAACCACACCCCTTCTGTTGATTAATTCCGGCCGCTTTCTCTCAACTTCTTGCTTTAATCTCATCAGTTGTTCGCAGTAGAGTTCAGAATCGATGGTCCTGCCTGGTGGTAACAGCTCATAATGAATAATACCCTTCCAATCCCACCACACACACAGCATCACCTTGTTGCGAGTTAACTCGGGTTTCGCCACAGTCTGTGAAGCCTGACCGGCCTTTGACCACGACCTTTTTCGCACGTTCTTGTCATACGTGATCCACTTTTCATCACCAGTTATCAGCTTCTTCAAAAATGGTTCGGTTTCATTACGTCGTAATAAAAAATCACAAATGAGTACACGGTTCATTAGGCTTCTTTCAGTGAGCTCGTGAGGTACCCAAATGTCGAGCTTTTTTGTGTACTCAGTTTTTTTCAAATGCGCCAAAACTGTTTTGTGGTCAATTTCCAGTTCTTCAGCTACGTCGTAACTACTGATATGCCGATCTTGCTCCACTTTTTCAAAAATGGCATTCATTTTATCCGTAATAGGGCGACCAGAGCGACGTGCATCTTTGACATCAAAATTTCCGGATTGAAAACGCTTAAACCAAATTTGTGCTACTCTCACAGACACTACACTAGGTCCATAAACATCGCAAATTTTTTTCGCGGCTTGCGTTGCATTTTTACCTTTTTTGTAGTAAAATTTTAAAATGTATCGAATTTCTTCATTAGATTCACTCATCTTAACGGTACGAAAAACAAATGAAATTCACACATTTTCCTAATTTGAATTTGGAATTATGTTCTTTAAAATTTAAACTTTCAATGATACCAAAACCAGCCAGATACAAATAGTATAGCCAAAGAGATTTTATTACAAGTGCATACATACTATAATGCGAAAAGACTTTTTCCCCAACCTAATATATACGTATATAAAAATGAATCGCCGAAATGTATGTACACGCATAAAACCGAACGACAGCACCAAATTGGATAATTATTTTTTTGTTGTGTTTGTAATTGTCAGGACAAGGTTTGTATGAAAGAAAATGTTTGAAAAGTGGCCGGGAAAATTGGAAAATTCGGGAAAACTGAGAGTGCATTTTCTATGGGAATTTTGTATGAATTATAGAAATGACAGGACAACGTTTGTGGGGTCAGCTAGTTTTTCTTTAGCTAATCAACCGGGAAATGGGTGTAGGTAAGGGAAAGGTCCTGTAATCTAAAGCGTGTTCACTGTCGGACTGCATAGAAAAGAAAGAGAAACGCGATGACACAACGCTGGTAATTTATCGCAAAATATGAAGCAATATTCTATTTATAAAAAATCTATTGATTCTATCACTATCACTATCTAGCTGTTGTTACAAGCAACATTACTATGTTGCTTGTAGAATAATCTGACAAAAAAGCATTTCATCCATCCAGTGTTAATTGTGCTTACTCGTCCGATCTAAATCGCCATCTCTTTGCACAAGTGAACCACGATACCGGAAGTTGGAGCAGACCGGGAGAAGCGCGCCATCAAGCGCTATAACCCCAGAACTGGAGACACCGCCAAAATCGCAGAACATAATATATAGGTTTTGGTTCTGCCGATTTTCAAGCCGAAACTGTCCAGTTTCCGTTGCCATTTCTCCAATCTTATTATTTTTTATTTATTTGTGATGGGTTTGCTCTTGACTCCAGTCTAGGTCAGAGGTGACAGAGACAGAGTCGTCGATGGAGTGAGCTTACCCAGAAGAAGCCTGTTCACTCTCACTTTGAAAAGATTAGAGTTGTATGCGTTCGGAAACACAGACGCAGGTAGTGAGTTCCACTCCTTTGCTGTGCGCATTATAAAAGACATTTGGAAGCGCTTAGTGCGAATTGGTGGAATAGCAACCAGGTAGGGATGGTAACTGGCAGTGCGTCTAGATGTCCGATGGTAGAAAGAGGCCGGTGGAATGAGGTCGTGGAGTTCTAGTTCACACTCTCCGAAGTACAATCTGTAGAAGACCGACAAGCAGGCAACCTTGCGGCGATGAGCCAAGCTATGAAGCTTGGCATCCACCTGTTTTACGTCGCCAATGAGCCTCTTAGCTCTGCGTTCCACCGAGGCAAGCGCGGCTAGTTGGTACTTGGCTGATCCATCCCAAAGGTGACTGCAATACTCCATGCAAGATCGGACTTGCGCTTTGTAAAGGGTCAAAAGCTGTCCAGGCGTAAAGTATCGCTCCAAATCTGTTCTAGATCTCAGGTCCATCTTCACTGACAAGAACGATGTCGTCGGCAAATACCATGCACCAGGGTGACTCTTCCTGTATGTCCGATTATGGGCGCTCGTCCATAATCAACAGGAAACGGTAAGGACTTAGGGCCAGCTCTTGGTGCAAGCCTACCGCCACACTGAACTCGTCGGTGTTGCCAGCAGCCGACCGGACGTAGGTACAAGATTGACTGTACATAGCATGATTTAACTCTACATACTTCCCGGGCAAACCTTTCGGGCCTTGAAAGCAAGGCCCACCATAAGACATCTCGAGGTACCCTATGATAGGGTACCTCGAGATGTCTTGTGGTGGGGTTAGTCACTTTAAAGGATTAATGCTAAGGAACAAAATTATCTAACACCCAATTTCAGCGACTATTACTGCTAAACTAATAAAGTTATCTTAACCGCAATAATTTTCCTTTAAAGTTTATGAAATGCACTATCATCGTAAATTTTTCCAGATTTTTCAAGCCAGCACTTTAGTTTTTAAAGGGGGAGGGACGTCCTACAGGAACAAAAATATGCACTTTATAGTTTAATATTTCGTAAATGGAGCATTAAATCGAAAAATTATGTAAGCAACCCCGAGTCATTTTAGAAGACCTATTCAACGATACCCCACACGATGGGGTAGACGATGAAAAAATATTCATGCCCACTTCACATGTAGGAGAGCTACTCTAAAAAAAATATTTTCCAAAATTTTATTTTACCACTTAGTCGGCGTAATTGATATACACACTCCTACAAAATTACAGCCTTCTAGTACTAACGGTCTCTTAGCAAAACCTCGGACAGACAGACAGACATGACGAAACTATTTATAAGGGTTCCTTGACAGAACTACGGAACCCTAATAGCATGATATTTTTTATACATCATCATAAACAATCACTCCATGAGAACTATTTTCTGTTTTTCTTACTTCTGTTATTACTATCTTGGGATCGGCTTCCAGTCTAATCGGATGCAGCTGAATACCAGTATTTTACATGGAGCGACTGCCTATCTGACCTCCACAACCCAGTTACTGCGTAATACGATACCCCTTGGTAAGACTGGTTGTCAGACTTTCGGGCTTCTGACGACCCGTAAGGACTGTCAAAGAAAGATCCACGAATGACAGCCGGGACCAATGGCTTAACGTGCTTTCCGAGGCACGTTATTACTTAGCCACGAGTTCCTCTTACTTAGTTGCCTATTTTTTTAGTTGTCAATGACTGTTACTCAGTAAGAGTCATTGACAACTAAGTAAATAGGCAAACTTGCCAAGAACTATTAAAGCAGGAACAAAGGTGATGATTATCTAAATTGTGCAAAGTTTACCAGCGTTATTTCAACAAACAGTGGCCTTGCAGTAGACCAACTATCCGACAGGCTTGCAAACCGCTAAACTACCTTGGAAATACATAAACTGAAGCATTTGGATCCGTAGGTAATATTAACTTTAAAAGTTTAAAAGTAATTTAGGTACATTTAACTAGGGTCAAAGAGTCGTTGTAACGTTCATTCACAGGAACGGAACGCGTAATACGACCTCCGTTCACAATCTGGGTAAACATTTCCAGAGACATAGTCCAGAGAAGCCGAAAGATTATAACAGAAATGATTAAAAATAGAATAAAAATATGCGGCGGTCTATCTAGCAGTGAGATATAAACATCTTGGACTATTAAATATTCATATTCGTTTATTTGCGTTCCACAAGGTAAAACAAGATGTTAACAAAAAGTTTAGAGCTAAGAGTTTATCTAGTAAGTTTATTAATAATACTATATTTATTTGCACAAAAACACGGTATAAAAAATTGGTAAAAGTTTAAAACGAAACATGTTTTGCCAATATTATAATAAGCATGCTTTTTCAGTAGGTGTTAGTTAATAGAAACTATTAACAGATAACCATTCATAAACTTTATTTTTAAATAATGTAGTGTTTATTGATTGATACATAGCTAGGTTAAAGTCTAAATCGAGGAAACTGAATTTAAAATAAAATTATAAGTACAGACGCCAGCACATAAAGCTACTACAATCTGTCTTTATTTAATAGATAGATTTTCAACTATATCGCTAAAGCATTAGGTTCAAGGTTGATTGGGAAAATTTGACAGTTTCGGGTAGCTTGGTGTGCTGGCGTCTGTACGTGAAAACAGAATAATTACATTTGCATAAAAAAGTTAATAACAATATTATCATAAATAATTATGGTAAGTAGGTAGCTATTTTCTTAAAATATGTAATTATTATTATCTTATATATCTCGGGACCCTGGGGTCCCGGACCTTTGGAAGGCGTACGAGGAGCTGAAGCCAACTCGCAGAGGCCCCTTAGATAATTTTAAATGATGAGGAGGCACCAACCGACGATTATCCCTATATGCACTATGCAAGTGCACCCAAGGACAACCCCCGGTTGCGACAGGACTATTGTTGTACGTGGAAACAAAACACATTGGGCTATGGGTTTGGGTGGCTAAAGTGGATTGGGTAACTTGAACTATGGAAGAACTATGTCCCCTGCCTGACCAATGTTATATATTATACACGGATAAAATGGCAGGGGGTGACTTGCACACTCAGTAATGGGCCCCCGTAGACGGCCGCTAGCACATAGTGACGTAGCGACAAGGGGGCAACACTTCCGGAGGTGCTTGAGGAGTGGAGAGGTATTCCACGGCTATCAGGACAATCCCGGAAGTACGGTCAAGATCCCTACCAGCACCTTACTGGAATACTTCCTTCCTCCGAGCACGTTTGCTCTTGCGAATCTCCACTCAAGCCGGCCAATAGAGGCAAGATAGAGGTGGGAGCTCTGTTCCTCGTCAGTGTTCACTCCAGCCGGCCAATAAAGGCAAGCCAGAGATGAGGACAAGATTTCTCCCGGGAGATAGGGTCCATGGGGTCGCTACTGCCCATCAGCTCGCCACATGCTGCCCTGTGGGTTTTTGTATCTCTCTTGGTCTGGCTCCTCATCCTAGACCCGTTCCGGCAAACTCTACCGGCACAGACCTAAAGTTTGGAGCACGCAAGCCCCACCACGACGTCAACGTAGAGATACAGCGGTGGGGTAAATATTATTATTATTATTTTCATATTACATTTGGAAATATGAAATAGAGAATCTGATGAAAAAAATCTTACGAGAAAAGATTACTTACGATGAAAAAAGTTACTGCGCAAAGGTAGCCCGCCAAATTTTCGTAAGTTTTTTTTTTTTTTTTGCAATTTGCAGGTCAGTGTCAGGTTGTATGTTGATCAAAATATGAATCGCCATCATAACAAATACTATAATGTATATTTACTTAGTTAACGCCTTTAGTACACCGACGCTTACCGCTGCGAAACGCGTTATTTTTACAAGCTTCTATTTAACTTGCAATGTTCGTAAGTAAGTATGTAAGATATACTATTCAAAATTTGCAAGTTAAATTTGACCCAGTTCCCTGTGTTCGATCGAGCTGAAATTTGGCATACGTTTGTAAAATCTGTGACAATGCAATATATTGGTAACATCGAGCTGATCTGATGATGGAGCCGGAAGGTGGCAGGAACTCAGTAATAGGACGAAGCAACCCTATCGAGTTTGGACTCGTTTGACAAGGATTCTGGTCCTACATGATAATTATCCAGTCTAATAAAAGCTTGTTTTAAGTTTTTCTTTGATAATGTACTTACTTGTTTGTACTATTTGACTTAGTTATGGGTTTTCGGTTACCGCAGCGTCGCGGTGTGTTAAAGGCGTATAAATCATCAATACATCTCTCTAAGTTAGATTTGTGCTAAAATGTCATATTTTCCGAAATCATGACATTTTGACACTGACCTGCAAGTTGCAAAAAACGCAAGTTTTTTTTTTTCTATTACGCGGGCGCATCCACCTTAAAAGTTTTCTCGTGCCAAATAGAGTCCAAGCAGAAAACTGTAAGGCCTTAAGATGATTGTGAAGCTGTAAATTTTCATACAAAAAGAGATAACGTTTTTCTCCCCGTAAACATAATCTAATTTTCATAATTTTTGGAAATGTTGTAGGTATCATGAAAAACTAGGTCCGTACGTTTTTATTATAAAGATATATTGTATACAATATAAGTTATTAGCATCTAAATATCTATATTTTTGACATAAAAACATCCTCCAGCATTTTTATTTTTTGTAATTAAATTAAATTAAATTACTAAAAACGAAAAACGTGCAGACCTAGATTAAAGTATACTGAATGTAATGAGATCTAAGTTGTCTCATTTCGTAAAGGTTTAGGTGAGTATAATCGTTATCGCCCGAAACAATAGTTATGTAAATAATTGTATGAAATGTAGGTAATTGCCTCCAAAAATCGCGCCGCGTATCGGCACCTCACAATCCTCTTAAAGAATATATTACGAAAAAGTTTACAATAAAGTCTATAATCTCCAGCAGTTTTAATTCTCAACGCAAAGATCTCCAAAATGCGGTGTACTGAGATGCTCGTTCCTCCTCCTCTGTCCTCTCCTCCACTCCACCAAACAAACAAACCTACTAAAAAACAGTGTCTTTTGCGCTCTCGACGCGTGCGCACGCCTGTGTTTTTAAAGTGAAATAACTGGACTATATACACTGAATAACCTGTAAGTTATATATTTTATCTTCTTTTTTAAGAGTGATTTTTCCATACCAAAATATCTGCTTGTGAAAAATACATTACCATTTACCCGATAGATCTTTCAAATGTAAGCGAGTGATCTTGATCTTGTTTTACTAAAGTGTTACAGGCGAAACGGTACCACACACAAACCGGTATAGACATTGTATAGGTACTCATTTGTTTTTGTTTTAGCACGCAAGTTTCTTAGTTTAGTATAATAGAGTTACTGAAAGTAATATTATCGACAGATTTTTTGTACCTGTTGATAAATTCTGTCGATAGTATTTTTAGTAGGTATAGTACCTAAATATTTTTCTTATTAAGAGGATTGTGAAGCTGTAAATTTTCATTCAAAAAGAGATAACGTTTTTCTCCCAGTAAACATAGTCTAATTTTCATAATTTTTGGAAATGTTTTAGGTATAATGAAAAACTAGGTCCGTACGTTTTTATTATAAAGAAATATTGCGTACGATATAAGTTATTAGCATCTAAATATGTATATTTTTGACATAAAAACATCCTCGAGCACTTTTATTTCTTTAAATTCAATTAAATTGAATTACTAAACACGAAAAACGTACACACCTAGATTAAAGTGTATTGAATGTAATGAGACCAAAATTGTCTCATTTCGTAAAGGTTTAGAGGAGTAAAAACGTTATCGCCCGAAACAATATTTATGTAAATAATTGTATGAAATGTAGGTAATTGCCTCCAAAAAATCGCGCCGCGTATCGGCACTTCACAATCCTCTTAATGTTACGACGGACATTGGCGCCGATTCCCTTGTTCACAAACTAAACTAAATTTAAGTTCAGTGCATCATTTTTTTTCTATTTATTACTAAAAGGACAGAAGATAAATATTAGTTTAGTCCTGTCATAACATGACGATCAAATCTCGGGATTTAAGAAATTGCGAATTATTTATAATTTACTATAAATATTTAATTTGTGAAATAATTAATTCGCAATTTCTTATTCCCCGGAAAATTCCCGGGATTTAGAAATTACGAATTATTTATTATTTTGTTATAAATATTTATTTGTTACGAATGTATTTAAAGTACACTAAATAATTCACAATTTCAAAAATCCCGAGCTTTAATCGCTGTTTATCATTCCGGGATTTTATAGGAGGTATTATCCACTCTTGTTACTTCTTTCCTCGAAGCTTACGTATTTATAGTATACCTATTCAGATCTCTGTAATAATAATCGTATTATTATCAACTTTTTATTATACCCATGGTATTTTTAAGGAATTATACTTACCTACTTATTTGATAAAAAGAAAAAAGGTTCTATTAGACGGTAGAAAGAAAAATGGTTATATGATGTTATACCCTTCACCGGCACCGGTAGGGGGAGCGGCTACAAGTTTTCAAAAATGCAATTTTACGGTTCAGCTTGATGTCCTTGTCGTGCTGCCCCATAATCTGACAATTAGAATCTGCAATTTCCTTAATCTGACAGTTTGCATTTTTTTTTTTTCAAACCGTCACATTTCGGAAATTCCTCTTTCCGTCGTATTTATTCCTCCGATAAAACTATCTGACGAAAAATAAGCCCTTATTCTGCTGATTTAGGTGTTTTATTTTTACTCCCGAGTTATCTAAGATTAGATAACCCACGAAATGAACCCCCGCAAGCGCAAGTGGTGTGGGCTTTCTTCTTAGATTAGATTAGACGTGAGGCATAAATATTGGATTAGGTATTTTTCGATGCGAGTCCGTACCTAATCCAAAGCGTCGAGGATTAGGTATGGCACAAAATATTCATACACAGTCTACACAGAAGATATTCCGTACCTTAATGTGTGAGGAATAAGTTTCAAGTTTAATTAGCACTGCTGCCAGCGCCATCTATGTAGAATACCACTGAACTAGTTAATGCTCTAGCAATAGACATGGATCGGATTAGGTAAAAACGATACCTAATCCACCTAATCCTAGTATTAGGCGGATTATAACGATAGGCGGTTCCAGAATTTGGACCGAAGCCGCACTTTTTCACTGTGCATGTTCTTGGAACCCCGGTTTAAACTATATTATTGACTTTAAGTACCGTTTGCCCATATAAAACGAAATATAATCCGTTCCACAATATTACGAGTATATTATATCAGAAACGGAATGTCCATACTCCATGCCGAATATTTCTTACCCAATCCACATACGATACTATCGGTAACAGGCCTGCGGCTTTATTGAATAAATATTCGGATTAGGTATTTTTAAATACTAGGATTAGGTGGATTAGGTAGGTATCGTTTTTACCTAATCCGACCCATGTCTAGATTAGATTATTCATTATGGTTTATTTATTTGATTTATAAATATACTATGGTTATGCTATTCTAATGTTGCGGTCCAACGACTGCAACATGTCAAAAATTGATCGTTCGTAAGAACGTTCATTTTTATACGGAATTACGGAATTAGTTGTTGACGGAAGACTCTGCACCCTAACTAAATCGCGTGAACGAAACCATAGCGCGCATTTAAACTGGGCAACGCCATCTATCGAGCTTGTTGGAACTATTTCTGCAGAAGAATGAAAAATAATTGTTTTTAACCGACTTCATTTAGGGTTTCGTATGACCTAATGAAAAAACGGAACCCGTATAGGATCACTCGTGTGTCTGTCTGTCTGTCCGTCTGTCACAACCAATTTGCTCTGATGAAATACAAAATCCACGCAGACGAAGTTGCAGGCAAAAGCTAGTCGTCTTATACTGGCCGCCATTGTGTATTTCGGTAGTACATTATCGCTGTAAAAATGTGTTTATTTAATAGTTTAATGCAACAAAAGTAATGTAAAGTTACGTACCGATGATACGATATCCCATGTTCCTTTTTAGGGTTCCGTACCTCAAAAGGAAAAAACGGAACCCTTATACGATAACTCATTTGTGTCTGTCTGTCCGTCTGTCACAGCCAATTTGCTCCGAATCTAATGGACCGATTAAGTTGAAACTTGATACACGTAGTATTTCTGTAACCCAAATACGGACGTGTAATGTAAATTAATGAATTTTGAATATGGGGGTCAATTTTGGGGGGCAAATAAGAAAATTAAAAATAAGGTCTTGTAATCTGTACCGTGCGATGTGTCAAATGAAAGGGCTTACTGTGAGGGTCTCAAATATATTTTTTTGATAATTTTAAAATAAATTGTTTTAAAGTTATTTAGAAAATTTACCATTCCCCTCTTTATCTCCGAAAGTACTGAGCTTAAAACTTTGAAAAAATACCGAAAATGCTTCAGTACCTAGAGTATGTATTATGTATGGCGGAGCGTTGATCAGCCGCATTGTAGAACACGATGCGCTATTACAAAACAATGCGGCATACCTACGTTTATTTAGCCGTAATACATTTTGGCTAAACGTCAATCAGCCGTAATAGAAAACAGCGCCATTATGTATTTCGGCTAGGCGGTTTGTATTGTGGCGTATTATACAATCCGGCTGCGACATATCAATCACGTAAAAATGTACCCCGAAAATTGTTGTTAGCCACAGAATAAATACAAGCTCTTTATTCTTGAAACTAATATATTTTGAATCGACGGCTATACAAATCTCCTTGGTGAAAATCATTGGCCACCTATGTGTAGTTCTTTTTTTAAATACTTTTAAAGATTATCTGTCACTCTTCTTTTGTTTGCAACGATGGACGTCTCTCGGGAAGCTTTTCGTGCTATGATTTTTCGACATTCGGGAGCAAGATATAAATATTTGGAAATCTGGTTCACAGGAATGCATATTAGAAGTGTATTGGGGTTGGAGGAGAGTATTTTGAAAAGTTTGCTATTTTTCATTTCACAAACAATTTTTGGAACAGCCCACGTATGTACCTACCTACCATTAATTTGTTCTTATATTTTTTAATCATTTATGCTCATAATTATTCTTTGTCCCAAAATGAATGACCTTTGTAATTATGTTTAAACACTTTTTGCGATTCGATTTTTTAATACAATAATACCGGCAAACTATGTTATTTTTTATCAAGAATACGTCCTAATGCTCAATGTCTAAGTAATTTTATTTATTATTGTATCACGGAAGTAAGCTCAATAAGTTGCCGCCAAAAAAATAAACTTAATAACATAGCTGCATACCTACGTCAATAGATAACGATCTTCATTTTTTATAGGAAACTGTATTTGGTAAACCTGTTGGTCATGGTTTTAGAAAATTATGTCATTGATAGCTTATACAGGGGTGATGAACCTTATATTGTACTTTATATAAATATGTATAATAATATATAAAGTCTCTAGTTTTAGAATTTTCGCTTGATGGCGCGCTTCTCCAAGTGTGCTCCGACTTTCGGTATCTCGATTCATTCGTGCAAAGCGATGGCGAAGTAGATCGGACGGTTAAGCAGAATTAACACTGGATGGATGAAATGGCGGCAGGTCACGGGAACAATCTGCGACTCCCGCATTCCCCTTAAGAGGATTACAGGACCTAAACGCAAATAACGCAAGTTTTATAATGCCTAAAAGTATCGACAGTAAACAAAATTAGAAAAAATATATGATATTCTTCAGTATATATGCTAGTTAGATAGTGTGTTGAAAACATAATACAATTAATTTGGTACGATAGAAAAAAATCACGAACATACCACTAAAAAATTCTTTTAACGATTAAAAACCATACATACATACATACATGCAATCAGATTTTTTTGTCAGATTATTCTACAAGCAACATATTAACGTGATAGTGTTTTAATTTTTTAGTCTAATCACTAGATTTTAAATCGATAATTGCTTTAAATTTTGCAATAAATTACCAGCGTTGTGTCATCGCGCTTCTCTTTCTTTTCTATGCAGTCCGACAGTGACCGCGCTTTAGGTCATGTAGTCCCCTTAAGGCGATATGTAAAAAGCTAACCGAGCGGTAATAAAAAAGTGAATTACTTCCACATGCTAAAGAAAGAGAGTGCAACAATGCGCTGGAACCAAAATAAAAGCGCCAAACCAAATAAAAATTGTTTAAAAATAAATTGTAATCTATAGGTACTGTAATCTATACTGCCGTCGTAAGCTAAAAGGGCACAACTAACATTTAAAAAAAAATTGAGTTACATACATATTTAGAATCAGAAAAAAAGGCTAATCTGCTCAATTTTTTGTAGATTTTTTTTTAAAATGTTAGTTGTGCCCTTTTTTCTTACGACGGCAGTATAGGTATCGAACTATTTTTTGTATTTCTTTTTTCAAAATTTTAGGCTCGGTAGTTTCGGAGACAAGGGGGGAATGGTCAGTGTTCATCTATTTTCAAATAACTTCAAAACAATTTATTTTAAATTAAAAAATATACATATATTTGAGACCCTCACAGTAAGCCCTTTCATGTCTAATGGACCGATTCACAATACTTATGGGGACAAATTAGAAAATTTTAAAAAAAAAAGTTCTGCAAACTGTACCGTGTGACATATCAAATAAATGGGCTTACCTCACAGTAAGCCTTCTTTTAGAAAAAAAATTGTTTTAAAGTTATTTAAGTAAACGAAAATTGACCATGCCCCTTAACTCCGAAACTACTGAGCCTAAAATGTTAAAAAAAAAAATACAGAAAATAATGTTCTAACAGGAAAACCTATATGAAGTCTATGGTCTTAAAATAACATGGTAAATCCTTCAATACTGTGCATACAATGCAGTTTCAGTTGGAATATATTGGCGAACATGTTTTTCAACTAATTTTATGATAAATTCATCCCAACTACGGAACCCTTAATTGTGCGTGGTACGACACGCACTCGGTCGGTGTTTTAAAATTTTGGTCTGTCTGTCTGTTTGTTCTGGCTAATCTCCGAAACGGCTGGACTGATTTTGACGAGACTTTCACTGACATATAGCTGATGGCTTAGGAGTACCTTAGGCTACTTTTACTTCTAGAAAATATTTAGGATTCCGCGCAAAAAAATTGTGAACAAAACCCGTGAAATTGTGCACAAAATTCGATTCAAATAGGGAAGTATTGACATTTACGGGGTCGAAGCCACGGGCAACACCTAGTCATGTACTTAAAAGTTGTAAATCCGCGAAAACAAATGAGTTCGCTTTCGAATTGTGTGCGCTCACTTGAGCAGGTTCCAAGTGAAGTTTATACAGTTACTTTTAACTACCTACGTGAAGCTATGCCTCCATACGAGTTACGTAACGCGTGGTTAAATAAAGCCACCGTGGCCATGGTTTTTATGGTAAACGTGACAATTATGTGAAGGGCGATGTTGGGAGTCACCATTACGTGTTATGAGAAAATATTGATTGTGTGTCGATTTGCACGGAACAGAAAAAGCAAGCAATCGGGCCTACCTATCAATATCTATACAAAAAAAAGTGTCTGTTCGTAATGTCAAAGTAACAGCTATTTATTAAATTCATATGAAAGTACATAAATTACGTAAATACGGTACTTATTACAAAAAAAAAACTATTTTTTTTTTAATTTTTGTCTGTCTGTTTGTTTGTTTGTTCTGGCTAATCTCCGAAACGGCTGGACCGATTTTGACGGGACTTTCACTGGCAGATGGCTGATGTTATAAGGAGTAACTTAGGCTATGTTTTTTTAGAAAAAGAAATAGGGTTCCGCGCAAAAAAAATCATCAAGCTCATGAAATTGTGAACAAAATACGGTTCAAATAGGGAAGTATTGAAATGCCCGCGAAGCCGCGGGTAGTTCAATGTGTTACTGCGTGTGGCGTCGAGTAGCAATAGATATCGATGGCTAACGCAATTAAATTTATAATTGCAACCACTGTGAATATCGCCATTTATGGTCGAGTAGCGGAATTTACTCGTCAATCGAATCTAGTTTGACTTTAACCCCGTCACACACCTAGCTATAATATACGTCTTTTTTATATATATCATAACTCAAGGGTATTAATGAGACCATCATTTTGAACAACATTTACTATGGAACCAAACCTGAAATCACGAAAAAGAAATCAGCTGTCCCATACATTTATGTTCCCAAAAAAAAACTTATCTACCAAATAAAATAATAATTACGGTAGTTTTACCCTTTATGAATATAATATGTCATGGTATGGGCATGCGATGCCAAGGAATGAGGAACCTATCGTGAGGAATTTGTGTATGATGGTATTTAAATAAAAACACTTAAAAAAAAAAAACTACTGACTTCTAAAACGAAAACCACAAAGCGAAAAATAACTTTAATTTCGGATGTCGGTGTCTTTGGATCTGTATTTTAGTTTTATTTTTCCGAAATTAAAGTTATTTTTCACTTTGCAGTATATTTTTCTGGAAGTCAATATTATGTTTTCTTCTTAACCGACTTCAAAAAAGGAGAAGGTTCTCAGTTCGTAGGAATCTTTGTTTTTTTTTTTTATGTATGTTCCCCAATTACTCGAAGACGGCTGAACTGATTTGGAAAATTCTTTGTTTGAAAGGGTATACTTTCTAGTTGGTCTCATTGTCATCAGGTCAGGATCTGATGATGGGAACCTGGAGAAATTGACGGAACTCTTCAAATATTATAGGCACACCTATAGCGATTTGGGTATTTTTTTATAGTAACTCGTGCATTTGTTCTTGGAAAGCACCATTTGGTCAAGCGGAACTACTCAATAATAAGTATTTCACGGGTTGCGATTCGATTAGGTACTTTGTTAATGGTTGCTAAGTAATTTATGCTCGTCACAAAGCTTATGGTGATGTGGAGTTCTCCTGGTACAGTCACGAACCGGGATTGTTGAGCCACTAGCTTATCATCTTAACTAGGTTGTGTTACACGAATGCCGCCCGTGAAATTTGACATGTGACATTTCAATAACGAAAAACGGGCGGCATTCGTTTAACACACGGAGTACAGAAAGTACTACCTACCTTCCCTGCATACCCGATATCCCACATGCCATATAGAAATGTTACAATTTCAAACAGGGAACACATTACCTACCTTTTGGGCTTCGCCCGTAGTTGGGTAAGAAATAATGTGGTCCCGCCATACTAACGCACATAGAATGTTCTGGAAAAAAGTTTTATGCTTTGTACGCCATAGTGGCCAGTAGACGAACTAAAATGACAAATAGCTAGTTCAATCACACTGTAGTAATTCCCATCACCGCTAGATGGTTTTACAAATAATGGGCGGGTTTTTCAACGTGGGGTGGAGCCATCGCCGTACCTCGTCCCCCTCTCACCCGCATTCAAGCGACGCTTCTTTCTATAGAGATTTTTCCTTGTGGCATCTCCGCTTCTTTCTCTACTTCGTGGTTTAACACAACCAAGTTAAGATGATAAGCTAGTGGCTCAACAATCCCGGTTTGTGACTGTACCTACAGAACTCCTCAACAATTAACGTCCCTGCATCGGGAAAAGCAATACATATTTTGTAAAAGGTGATGAGCTGTTGACATTGGAATATTGTAACTTAGATAAATTACAAACCAACCCACTAAAAAGTGAAAAATAAAAAACTTTTTCCAAAAAACAGAACCGACTTCCAAAATAACACATCAAAGTGAATAATAACTTTAATTTCGGAAGTTGGTGGCAAAAAAACTAAAATACAGATCCAAAGACACCGACTTCCGAAATTAATGTTATTATTCACTTTGAAGTGTTATTTTGGAAGTCGGTTGTGTTTTTATTGTGAAACGTATTTTATTTTTCCCATTTTATATGGGTACCATCCCATATTGGCTTGTAAGGAATGAGGAAGTGGATCGTTTAGCAAGAGAGGCTATCACAGAATGAATATCTGTTGAATGTTTTCCCTTATACAGGGTGGAAAAAATCAATGGGCCCTGAAGGGAATCCTTAAGATGATTATTTTACTTAAAGGAACATTCCTTTATTTAAAAAAAAAAGAAAACTGCATTCACAGTTTTCTCGACAAGCTTACCTAAATCGGGAATCGAACCACCTAAAATTTAAAAAAAAATAAACGCTCGCTATTTTATTCTACTAATCGATAGGATTATTGTTCAGGGCACAATCTCTCTAATAAACATTTGGTCTTAGAAATACCTAAAAAGGATCATGAAATCTAACAATAATTTCTAATATCTGGAAACGTAAACATGAAAGAAAATTATTACCTAGCAAGACATACTTAAACTATTTTTTTTTTACACTTACTTAATAATTGCACTGATAAGTTGTTCGAAGTGAGACCCCTCGTTAAGGATACACAAATTTGGTCTTATTTGAAATTCACTTCGTGTAGCCTTCTCCAGTGTGGTGGTGTATGCTCCTAATAACATTATCTACCTCAACCCTTAGATCTTCTAGAGCGCCTTCACACTAGCGTTTGTCCAGCGTAGGCGTTCGATAAACGTATGCGCAACGCATACGCCGCGACTATCCAGCGCAGGCGTCGCGTTGTCGCGGCGTCAGTGCAAGGGTAAATGAATACGCTGCGTTAGCGCCGCTGGTGCGCGACGCATGCGCCGCGTTACTGCGGAGTCATGTACAATTGTGTGAGGTTAGCGTAGCGTTCAATTGACTCCAGAGGAAATGCCGCAACAACGCGACGCCTGCGCCGCGTTGTGGCGGCGTCTACGCTGCGCATACGTTTATCGAACGCCTACGCTGGACAAACGCTAATGTAAAGGCGCTCTTACAGTCTCATAAGTGTTTTGTAAATAACATTGTTTTACATGGCCCATAAAAAATAGTTCAGAGGTGTCAGGTCTGGACTTCTTGCAAACCATCTAATGGAAATTCATCAGAACGCCTCGTCTAAGATGGAAATGTGCATATAATTATTATTACCAATTAAGGCGAAAGCGTCAGGGTAGCCCGCGAAATTCAAATTTTATCAAGTTTCTTGCAATTTACAAGTCGGTATTAGGCTGTATGTTGATTTGAATATGATTGGCGACCGTAACAAACCCGTATTTATAGAATTATAACCAATAAAATCGTTTTGACATTTGAAATCTTTTCTAACATATGAAGTTGTATTACTAATTCTAAAGATTATTATTCTGTAAATATATGATTGTTACGGTCGCGAATTATATCGTCCCCGTAGAGCGAAAAGTCACTAAGTCGAAAAATGGCCAAAATGAGTTATGAATGTCACTAAAATGAAACGGGAAAGCAGTAATAGACTTCACACTTGACGAATAATCACAATTATTTATTGATATTCTTATACAGTTGAACAGAGTTTCGACTTATCTCATGTACGGCAGCAAAATGTTCCCGCCAAATGAGCGGTGCGACTACTTATACACTTCGGCGGCCGGATGTGACGTCACTAACGGTCACTCGCTGGCTTGGTTGACAATTTCTGCTCCAAATTGTCGTAAAGTAGCATTGGCTTAGCGTTGGCTTGGCGTTGGCTTGGCGTTGTCTTGGCGTTGGCTTGGCGTTGGCTTGGCTTTGGCTTGGCTTTGGCTTGGCGTTGGCTGAACACATGACGAGGCGTTACAAAAATCAACAATTAATGTGAATCATCATTAAACTTAATACTGACCTACAAATTGCAAAAAACGTAAGAATATTGAATCTCGCGGGCTACCTTAGCGCTTCCCCACGATATTCTAAGTCTTCAACAAGGTACTTAGAGATAAATTAGCAAGCTTGTACTTCATAAAATGTCTTTAGATGTTAGAGTTATAAGAAAAATATAACGTGTCTTTTACTTGTTGAAAGTGAACAGTTCTAGGTTAGTTAATGTTGATTAAAGCCCTTGTGTACTAAATATTAGATTTCATGGATGTCTTGTACGACAGACGAGTGTTTCTTGAAGAAAATTGACCTGTGTCGACTAGTGTAATAAAATAGCGAGTGTTTATTTTTTTTAATTTTTAGCTGGTTCGATTCCCGGTTTAGGTAAACTTGTCGAGAAATCTGTGAATGCAGTTTTGTTTCTTTTTAAAAATAAAGGAATGTTTCCTTTAAGTAAAATAATCTATCTGGATTTAAAGTGGTTTCCCTTCAGAACCCATTGATTTTTTCCATCCTGTATATAGTGACCTCTTGTAACGAGTTCGCGACCAGTGTTTAGAATTATTGAAAGAATACTTTGATGAGAGGTCTAAGTAAGGGAATTTGATAGCCTTTCCCGCCTTCCTTGGTATGTGGGTACAGTTAGGTAAGCATCGAGATGAGATTGTGACTACGTTCGGGACATATTCCGTTGAATAGCTTCGAGTGTGATAAAGTACAGGATACCACTCATGTTTTAGCGGAATGTGTCTGGTACGAGGTTGAGAGGAGTAACTATTTCAACAGTTTTAATTATATGAATTTTGGCATGTATATCCTTGGCTGCTGCTTTGTACAGGACAGCCAAAAAATACAAGAAAAGAGCGAGTCGGACTCGCGCACCGAGGACTCCGTACCATCATAGCCTTCCGTACCAGCATATTCCGTGCTATTTAGAGACATCGTTTTATTTTTCCTGTAATTTTTATATAAACTTCTATCACATAGAATAATTTCAGATTTTTTCTACGCAAACTTCGGAAATAAAGGGAGAACGGCATTTTTTTTACGTTTTTCATCAAAAGTCGAAAACTATGCGGCCTAAAACAAAAAGCAAAAATGTTTGAGAATGTACAAACAGCGCTATTTCATATGATACCCCACATGCTCTAGTAGCCCCACTTCGAATTTTTAAGACCCCTTTCAGTACCTGTTGCAAAAAAAAAATATTTTTATTTTTCTTATTTGCAAAACAATTGGGCAAACGTCATCTAAAACTATTCCAAAATGCAAGTTGATAGCACTAGTAGTTCTTGAGATTTTGAGATATCCAGCTGTGACAGACGGAGAGACAGACATACAGACTGAGTCGCACCATAAGGGTTCTTTTTACCATTTTGGTACAGAACCCTAATTATACAAAATTGTACATCTAGGTATTGAGCGTAAATAGACACAGAATAACCCTATAAGGGTGGCATGGTCATACTGAGCAAACCCTCTATAAACTAATAAAGATTTAAAAAAAAAACATTTTAGTTAAGGTAGGTACCTACCCCACACAAATTCGTATAAGTACTACTTTTACTTGCTATGTAAACAACAGTGACAGGAAGTATTGTAACATCATCAAGATACACAATACGTATTATCGAAGCTAACACAAGGAAGCTAAATAAAGAAGCCAGACCACCGCGCAAGGTTCCTTTTCCAAATGAAAAAATAATTTTCAAAATCGGTCTACAAATTGACGAAAATATCGGTGAAAATACATTTTTAAAAACCGGCCAACTGCGAGTCGGACTCGCACACGATAGGCCCGTTACCGTACCGCCGTTCAATGACCGAACCGGAAGATAGGATGGCGCAAGAGACACACGTTGCATCCCACACTAAAGGCCTACCCACTTTCCATGGAAGACACGCAGAGACCGGACGGCGCGCCGTCCGGTCTCTTGCAATCGTCGCGTGCTAAGCCATTGGATTCTAATACAGCTGGAACGCCGACAGTGACAAGAGTTCGTCGGATGATGTCATTTATGTTCGCGTGCCGCGCTAAGCGACCACACTCCGGCTGCAAGACAGGCCGTGGTGTCCGAGGCTATTGACAACTTCACCACACTGACAGCGATGAGGAGAACAACAGGGAAGGGAAGCAGCGAGGCGGAAAGTAGTGTCGTCGAACAAAGTGCCCATATGCTAATTTCAACTTACTAGATTTTCCGACTGAAAATCTTGTTTATTTCTTAAATCTACATTTTTTTAGAAAACAAGACATACTCATGTTAAATCCATCCAATAAACCAACCAAAAAATGTTGATGTTTTCATTCATCAATGATCAAGAGTTTTTTTTTTCTTATTTGATGTGGACTTTGTAGGGCCACCACTGCAAAGAAAATGTCTGTTGTCATACAGAGAACGGCATTGATTACCTCGTTTGCTCACTAAGGCGCTAAGCATGATGATGGACAAATTGATCGCGGACAATTTGTGTGTATTGGTATGCCATAAAGCACATGTAGGACAAAATAGACTTCCAGGATTTCACAAGATTCGAAAATTGATCGCGGACAATTTGTGTGTATTGGTATGCCATAAAGCACATGTAGGACAAAATAGACTTCCAGGATTTCACAAGATTCGAAAATTGATCGCGGACAATTTGTGTATATTGGTATGCCATAAAGCACATGTAGGACAAAATAGACTTCCAGGATTTCACAAGATTCGAAAATTGATCGCGGACAATTTGTGTGTATTGGTATGCCATAAAGCACATGTAGGACAAAATAGACTTCCAGGATTTCACAAGATTCGAAATTGTCCACCGTAGGCTCAGCGTTTTAGTGTTGGCGATTATAGACCATTTAAGTCCCACTTTCGTCACTAACAACGATGTTTTCTAGTTACAATAGACCCTTTCATCTCTTAGAAGCATTTGCAATACATATTTATTAATGAACTAGAGTCCTCGCTCTTCGCTTTGTTCTTGATTGAGATGGAAGGTAAAAATACCAGCATATTATTATCGCCTATACAACCTCAGCTCAAATACTAATTTCGCCCCCACTTCCCCACGCCACCTCACTCTTTATCCTACCTATTTTACCTGTTGCGTAATGTGCGTTCTGAGCGCAAGCGACACAACCCTCCCATTCGAAAGCTGAAGCGAGACTGAGCGGGAGTGTCGGACGGCAGGGAACAAACTTCAAGACGCCAATAGTTTAGGTAATTTATTTTTACGGAGAAAATTTTGCTAATAAAAAAAAACACATAAGACCTGCTTTATAGTTAGTTCAATTAGTATGCAAAGTTTCATGATCTAATTTAAAGTATTTTTTGAATACCAGCGGTTTATTGTTCGGTTTGAAGGTAACTTTGGAATTTTTTCTATCGCGAAAATTTTATGGAATCGTGTTTTCTTCACACATAGTACTTAACATTAATCCTCAACTTTACCATATATTTATTTCATAATTAATGCTGCAGTATTTTCGACATAACGGAGGATCATGCTAAGCCATTTGAGGTAGTATAGGCTCTTAAGGCAAAGGCCTCTTCTCATACAGAGAAGGCACGAGCATTGATCATGACGCTTGCTCAAGTGTTGACGATATCAGTCTCATTACTTAAACATATCCATCGTCATCATCTACCTAGCCTTTTCCCAACAATGTAGGGGTCGGCTTCCAGTCTAACCGGAATTAACCGGATGCAGCTGAACACCAGTATTTTACATCTGACCTCCACAACCCAGTTATACTGGGTAATTTATATCTATTGCGTTGAACTTAAATGTATCCATCCAGTAAAATGATTATTAATCTGTCTAGCCTTTTCCCAACTATGTTGGCGTTGGCTTCCTGTCTAACCGGACGCAGCTGAATACCAGTATTTTACATGGAGCGACTGCTTATCTGACTTACACAACCCGGTTACTGGGTAATACGATACCCTTGGTAAGATCGGTTGTCAGACTTTCGGACTTCTGACGACCCGTAACGACTGTCAAAGGTGTATTCCCGTTCGTTCTCCTGGTGGCACGAACGAGAATTTAATTAATTATAAATTATGGAATGAATTTAAAATTATTTATTAAATTTCCGTTCGTGCCACCAGGAGGACGACGGCAGGGGGACGAACTAGAATAAACCCTGTCAAAGATCCAATAATGATAACCATTCCAAAGGCTTAACGTGCTTTCCGAGGCACGGAGGGGTCTTGGTATGTAAAGACGGTCACCCATCCACGGACCAACCGCGGCATCTATTTGTAACAGAACATCTGAACATCATTTGTATCTTTAATTGTAAACCATAAATGGTGCATGTTGTGTTAGCCTGTAAGTACTTATAAAAGTAAATACTATTCATGAAATTATTTTTAATGTATTGTGTGAACAATTGTTGGCTAGCCTAAATAAATAAATAAAGGCCCATTTCAGCACTTGCATTACCAACAAAACATAAGTTGCGTCTGCCATTTGGAGACAAAACAAAACTTTTCCTAACTATTAAAGTGTCATCAGCAGTCAGTTACGCTGCTACCCGGTTATTATATAATCTGTGGTAAATCGGCACGCTTTCTAACCATACAGTCACTAAGGAAAGATTAGACATCCGGAGTCCGTAGAAATTTCTATTTACTACGCTGTGGAATGGGCAACTATATCTTCATCTTTTTGACCGACTCCTTGACGATTCTGAAGTGCCTGTGCAGGCTGACGCAGACTTCGGCAGGCTGCACCACTTTGGCAAATAAAATTCTCTTATGTCAAACAAATGCTCTGAGTTTGTTTTCCCTTTCACCTAGTACTAGCGCACTTTATGGTCCGACGGGGTTGTTATCTTCGTCTCCGTTATGAAAAACAGATGGAGATGGGATCGAGATTGGAGTGCAACCCCCTGATGTTAGTGAGGTGCACTTATAGTGGGAGGAAGTGCCTTATTTTTCTTCGCTTTGGTCATTTTGGTTAGAGTTGTTGGGGAAAAAAAGTCGAACCGTCGAGGCGGTGCTCAGTGAACCAAGTGGAACAATAGAGCTAATACAACCTCTTTTGGAGACTGCGGGGACGCCCGAACCGCCCCGGATATGGCCACCGGGTCCTCTCATCCAGTCGCCGGCTGGCACGGTGGAGCATACCGGGATTTTCCGCGAGTTGGCAGGGCAGCCTTTGGCACGTGGCTAGCGTGTTACTTGGGCCCCCTACTTCACTGCAGTCGGCCAACGGCTGGCACCGTGCTTCGGATCCCGCTAGTACTTACATTACTTTATGGGGTCTTGTTTTCGATCCCCTTCGCTAACTACTGATGATTTACACTTCCCGCGGCCGTCCAGCTCGTAATTAGAGGCCCTGTACATAATCAGCCTAACGCTCCCACTGCTGGGGCATAGGCCTCTCTATAACTAGAGATCGGATAATTGGATGCATATTTACCTAAAGTTGAGGAGTTGGCTAATATGGAATAGGCTTTTGTATCGAAAAAACCAGTCAAGTGCGTGTCGGACCACGCACAATGAAGGGTTCCGTAGTTTGGATGAATGTCAACTGCAATGTTAAGTTTGTTCTTGGTATCCCAAGAACAAACTTGCAGTTGAAAACATGTTCTCATATAAAACTATAAAATGAAATATAAACCAACTATAAAATGTCCATAGTTAAACGAAAAGAATCCAACCCACATTACACCTAATGTGGGTTGGATCCTTTTCGTTTAACTATGGCAATGTAGGTTTGTACGCACATTTACATAATTTTAATATTATTTTAAGACCATAGACTTCTCATAGGTTTTCCTGTAATATACAGGTATAGAATTATTTTCTGTATTTTTTTCAAAATTTTAAGCTCAGTAGTTTCGGAGATAAGGGGGGGGGAGAATGGTCAATTTTCGTCTATTTTCTTAGATAACTTTAAAACTGTTTAATGTAAAATTATAAAAAAATATTTTAATAATAATATTTGAGACCCTCACAGTAAGCCCTTTCATTTGATATATCGCACGGTACAGTTTGCAAATATATTTTTTTTAATTTTCTTATTTGCCCTCAAAATTGACGCCATATTCGAAATTCATTAATTTACATTACACGTCCGAGTTTGGGTCACATAAATACTATACGTGTACCAAATTTCAACTTAATCGGTCCATTAAAATTCGGAGCAAATTGGTTGTGACAGACGGACAGACAGACAGACAGACACATGAGTGATCCTACAAGGATTCCGTTTTTCCTTTTGAGGTACGGAACCTTAAAAATCCCAGAATTTCGGGATGGACCAATTTAGAGTTCTGATTATAGAATCGAATGCTAAAGGCTAATATGGAATGGGCTTTGTATCGAAAAAATCCCGGGATTCCGGGATCGATGTATCGACATATGTAGAGTTCTATTTATAGAATCGAATGTATATTTACTTACGATCAGGTGTTGGCTAATATGGAATGCACGTTTGTATCGATTGTAAGAATCTCGCGATTCCGGAATTGATAGTATTTTGACTATGGAATCGAAAGCTAGCTAATGTTGTAAAATAGGTTGCCAAACTGGCATAGCAAACGTCAGGATAAAAAGTAATGTTAAAAAATGAATTTCAAGTAAACAAGCTTATGAATAGTCATGTGATCCCGGTCCCGTTTTTTTTTTAAAAGAACTAATACTACATATTTAGGAAATCGTTTCCATACCACGTATCCGATTAATTGTGCGTTCCCGGATTTTCTGTAATCCCGAGATTTATATAAGTAAAGTTTTTTTTTTTTTATTTGTGATGGGTTTGCTCTTGACTCTAGTCTAGGTCAGAGGTGACAGAGACAAAGTCGACGATGGAGTGAGCTTACCCAGAAGAAGCCTGTTCACTCTCACTTTGAAGAGATTAGGGTTGTATACGTTCTGAAACACAGACGCAGGTAGTGAGTTCCACTCTTTTGCTGTGCGCATTATAAAAGACATTTGGAAGCGCTTAGTGCGAATTGGTGGAATAGCAACCAGGTAGGGATGGTAACTGGCAGTGCGTCTAGATGTCCGGTGGTAGAAGGGGGCCGGTGGAATGAGGTCGTGGAGTTCTCGGGCACACTCTCCGAAGTACAATCTGTAGAAGACCGACAAGCAGGCAACCTTGCGGCGATGAGCCAAGCTATGAAGCTTGGCATCCACCAGTTTTACGTCGCCAATGAGCCTCTTAGCTCTGCGTTCCACCGAGTCAAGCGCGGCTAGTTGGTACTTAGCTGATCCATCCCAAAGGTGACTGCAATACTCCATGCAGGATCGGACTTGCGCTTTGTAAAGGGTTAAAAGCTGTCCAGGCGTAAAGTATCGCTTCACCCTATTTAGGATGCCCAGTTTCTTGGCCGCTAAGTAATAAAGTAATTTAAGAAGCCGCTTCCACAGTTTCTTAGCCAAAAATTTACTTTAGGTAATCATGCATCCGATTATCCGATCTCTAGCTATAAACCACCACGTGGCTTAGTACGAGGCTGGTCTGTTACATGGAATTATTATTAGGTATGTGTTTAGACGTTTATTTTTTTACTTTGTCATGATTAGATAAATATCGATGTCGATATCACGTCTCTGAAGTTTCACCTGATAATTTATTTGATCCTGTTTTTTAGGGTTCCGTACCTCAAAAGGAAAAAGGAACTCTTTGTTGGAAGGATCACTTTGTTGTCCGTCTGTCTGTCAAGACCCTTTTTCTCAGGAACGCGTAGAGGTACCAAATTAAAATGTATATCAAATACTCAGGTCTATGGCTTCTTTCAGCTGTGAAAAAATCAAACTTGTAAGTCAACGCTATCAAAAGATATGACCATGTATGTCGCATATTTTGCGATTTCACAAGGGAATCAAAACCTATAGGGTACTTCCCGTTGACCTAGAATCATGAAATTTGGCAAGACGCAAGGTCTCAAAGCACAAGTAAAGTCCGAAAATCGTTAATTTGTAATTTTATCACATATATATATATATACAGGGCTATTTTTAAATCATTAACTAAATTTTCACAGGGTGTTCTACCCATGAATATGAACAACTTTCACTATGGGACCAACTCTGAAATCACAAAAAAAAAAATCAGCTGTTTCATACTTTTTGGTAGAGTAGGTATTGAACTTTTGTATGAAACAGCTGATTCTTTTTTTGTGATTTCAGAGTTGGTCCCATAGTGAAAGTTGTTCATATTCATGGGTAGAACACCCTGTTAAAGTTTAGTTAATGATTTAAAAATAGCCCTGTATATATATGTATATATTTTTTTTTTTTTGTTTACAAATTTAGAGCAGTGGGAGAATTGACTGTGACGTGTATCAATGTATGGGAGAACAGGTTTTTCAACTACAATTTTAAGTTTGTTTTTGGGATAAATTCTTTTTAACTACGGAACACCCTCCATTATGCGTTGTCCGACACGCACTTGGCCGGTTTTTTATCATAAACACAATCACGTAAAAAACATGATTTAAAATTATTAATAGGTATCATTCTAAAAGTTTATTGGATAATATAATCTAACGATACCCAGCCAGCACAAGATTCAATATTTTTATGATAAAAATTCAGAAAGTTTATTACTTATTAATATTAGACGCTACTGCAATCACTGAGAACCTAATAATGGTCTCGACTGCCGAAAACGCGAATCTACGCGAGACACAATGGTTTCTGTAATTACGGTATTCAACCGTGAAAGTGGGACAATTCTACAATAAGATATTTTTTTTTATTTACTTATTTATTTTATGCACATAGGTAATAACAATTTAAATTAATTGCATAAAATAGGTAGGTATTAGAATCTGTATAATAGTGTTAATATTTTATATGAGCATTTACTTACTTTCTAGAGATAATAATTAAAAAAAAAAAACGGTCAAGTGCGTGTCGGACCACGCTCAATGAAGGGTAGTAGTTCCGTAGTTGGGATGAATTTATCCCAAGAACAAACTTAACATTGTAGTTGAAAAACATGTTCTTCCATACATTCTAACTATGGACAAATGTAAGTTTGTACGCACAATATTGAGAGATTTACCATGAGCTTTTTTTTTAGACCATAGACTTCTTATTGGTTTTCCTGTAATATATTTATATATTTGAGACCTTCACAGTAGGTCCTTTCATTTGATATATCGCACGGTACAGTTTGCACATATATTTTTTTTAAGTTTCGCATTTGACCCCCAAAATTGACCCCCATTACATTACACGTCCTCGTTTGGGTCACAGAAATACATACGTGTACCCAACTTAATCAGTCCATTAGATACGGAGCAAATTGGCTGTGACAGACGGACAGACAGACACACGAGTGATCCTATAAGTGTTCCGTTTTTTCCTTTTGGGTTTGAGATGTCTTTATTTTTCCCATAAGAAATTTCACTTAGGTACATGAGAAATATTTAAATAATTTAAAAAAAACATTAACGGTTTAACATACAGTTTTGGTAAAAATAATTACAACACAAATATTCTAAAAGTATAGGGTAATCGCTAATAATTTAACACAGCTAAGATGTAAACATACACGGAACGCGCGCAACTAGATGTGGTATGTAATGTACTAAGGTGCGCTCGCTTGATTAAATATATGTAATTTTATTATACCATATGCCTTTTTCTCTCGACAGCAAATCGAGAGAAAAAGGCATATGGTATAAGACTATGCAAAGTGAGCCTCCCCGAATCCCTTGGTTTGCTGAATGTTGCACAAAGAGGGCATATGTTGTTATGGCACATAGATTGCGTTCTGGTCATTTTCCATCCAGGAAGTTTGGATACTTAATGAAAAAAGTCGATTCACCTAATTACCAAGTGTGTAATAAAGTTGATGATGTTCAGCATTTGCTAGTGGAATGCGAAAAGAACAGAAAAGAGAGAGATAGTGATGCGAGAGCTAAAAGTTAAAAGATATCATGTCGGGGCTTTCATTAGAATATTATCTTTACCAAATTCAAAAGAAGCGGAACTTATTTATGATATGGTTGCTGCAGCACTATCCCCCTCGCTTACACAATAATAAGTAAGTTTATGGTAATAATTATATATAATTACATGTAATTAGTTATAAGTTAGATTAGGGTATGATGAGGCTGACTTACCTTGTAAGAGAAAAGCCTCTAAATAAATAAAGATTTGCATTTTTGATGTTATTTGGGTTGCTTTTGAGGTACGGAACCCTAAAAACACTAAGTTAATATGCATAATTATAAGCCATGATGCAACGCTGACATTTGTGAAAATGTCTGAAATGTTATTGAACTTAAAAGACTATCAATGACCAAATGAACGAACCGCATCGACCCAGCGTAGTTTGACCAGACTCGATACTTGAATGAACCTAAAGTAGCCTCATGTTTCATGGGGCAACAGAGACCATTGCATATCAAGGAGTAGACCGGGGGGTGCGATAATGGTCGGGAAGACGGGCCCTTAGGACATGACAGGATTATTAGAGCTGATCCGGATATGCATTCTAAAGTAGGCAAAGGAATTGGACTAAAAAATAAAGTTTAAGAAAAATTCAGTTACAATTAGGCAGATGAGTTCCACCTAGTTTGCCAAAAATTATCCATCATCTGCCTAGCCTTTGCCTAACAATATTCGGGTCGACTTCCAGTCTAACTGGATGCAGCTGAATAACAGTATTTCACTGGAGCAACTGCCTGTCTAAACCTACATAACCCAGTTACTGCGTAACACGGTATACGATACACCTTGGTAAGCTTTGAATGGGCAACTAGCTACACCTTTTCTTCCTGTCTGACCGACTCCTTGACTCAAAACTTTCATAAAAATCCACGCAACCAGTTGGCGCCACTATGACAAGAGGTGCATTTCGACAATGAATTTATGAATATAGACGTCCATAATTCGTTCATCAATCAGTCAGAAAATATAGGTGGCTTTGACACTTTTGACAGTTACCCGGACCTGACGTCTCAGTGCTGCCATCTAGTGAACGTTAATTTACCCTCGAAATAAATGGTCTGAGCTTGAGTTTGATTCAAAGTTAATATGGAATGGCTTAGGATCTTTCTAACGATCGAATCCGGAATAAGGTGATTGTACTCGTACATACAAAGAAACAAAGTAGTCGACATAGCCCACAAAATAAGCAAGCTGAAGTGGCAATAGGGCAGCCATTTTTTTTTTTTGAGATGTGTTTGCTCTTGACTCTAGTCTAGGTCAAAGGTGACAGAGACAAACCAGTAGAAGTAGAACGTCCATTTTGAGGTAGACACGTGTTTGTTATTGAAGACCGCGAATCGGCAAATGCTTAGTAGGAGTGCGCCCTCAAGCTAGGTGGAGCCACGTCTTCGCAGGGTGGCTGGTAGCAGCTGGATGAGAGTGGCTGAGAATCGAGGTAGATGACGGGCGATTTAGTCTCCAGGAATGGACTTTAGCTGATGACAATGATGATCGTGTGAATTTTTAAGGACTATTCCGGCCGCAAGGGTCGATCGATCAGATTAAGCAATATTTGCCGCGGTCAGCCACGGATGGGTGACCATCTTTACACCGAGACCCCGTGCCCTTGAAAGCACGTTAAACCGTTGGTCTTGGCTGTCATTCTTGGATATTTGACAGTCGTTACGGGTCATCAGAAGTGCGAAAGTCTGCCAACCAGTCTAACCAAGCAACCAATTTGGACATATTTAAAAAAAAATGCAACCAAAATAAAAAAAAATGTTTTGTGTTGTACAATTTATTTTTTCCGACCAAAATCCCAAGGTCCCGCCTTTTATAAATTTTGCCCAGATATTTTAGTCTTCTCATCTGGCAACCCTAGTTACGGGTCGTCAGAAGCCCGAAAGTCTGACCACCAGTCTTACCAAGGTCTTACCAGTAACTCGGTTGTGAAGGTCAGATAGGCAGTCGCTCAAAGTAAAATATTGGTATTCTATTCAGCTGCATCCGGTTAGACTTGAAGCCGACCCCAACATAGTTGGGAAAAGGCTAGGCAGATGATGAACTGTAACCTAGCTACATAGGTAGGATCTACTTTTTAGATCTAGATTTGCTGGCAATACCTTCATCACATCGTGCTTACTTGTACTCGTAAGGAATAACATACCTTACCCAAAACAAGAGAAAACGTGCGTCAAATTAAAAACCTCCTTATTTGAAGTCTGTTTAAAATGGCCGAAGATCTACCCACATCCTTTATTTCCCTTTCATCGGCTGTCAGGGTATAAGTACTCTACAGTTGGTTAAATTGTCACGTAAATAGGGCGTTGAACTTTGTTAACTATGGATGCCAGAGAATCCTGCATACATAAGGTACCAAGGTCACCAACCTTTGAACGAATTGTGCGTGTGAAGTAAAAGCATAAGTAATGAATTTAATAATACTCATGTATTATCAAAATTGTCTTAACAATGGCATCACAGAATAGTAACACCTTATTTTGTTCCGAAACTAGGTCTAAAAATGTTATATGTCCATAAACACAATCTGCTTAGGAATTTGTTAAGATTTACGTAACAGCTACCTACTTAGATCCTTGGAAATGCTTATAAAGAATGGAATGATATTCCCAATAGTAGGTAAGTATTAATTCCATGGATTCGGGTGTTAAGATTAAAACATAAAAGAAGTTGCTGAAAAGCTGAGGTTGTTGAAGTGGAATAATTCAGATAGGTAAAATACTTACGAATTTTTTGTCATATTATTAAATCTGTACCTAAACGAAAAACAAAAATAATTAAATCGTAAAAGAGCGGGAATTTATAATGGCGAGCATCAAGTGGAAATATAATAATATAAAATCAATAGGCTCAGGAAATTATTTGTACAGCCTCAACAAGTTCTTTTTACCTTCATTACGGTAAAAACTAAAGAAGGTTATTACTAGTTTTAGGCATTTGAGGTAAGAATATTGCCTTAAATGGTTCATAGAAAGTTAGCCATCACTGAGAAATACCTACCTAACATCGAAAATGGCTATGAATTTGTCATAAAACTTGCAAGTTTCCAAAGAAAACATTAAAAATGCAAAACTAGAAGACCAAGGAAAAATCCGCTTTATAACCTGTAACCATTCATAATTATTATTGATAAATCTGACTATAAATAATCTTAGAATGACTTATGTCATCATCACTTATGCCCATCGGCAAGGCAAAGTAGTACTTACTCAGAAAAAACATGGAAAAACTCCGGTACAAAAATTTATTCCATGCATATTAATGCCGTTTATTAATAAATTTTAATGTTATTTACTTATTATTCACGATTTAGTATGTTTTGGGTCAATGCTTGTTAAGAAAGGTTGTGACGAAAATAGCCGAAAATAGCCGGCATGGGGAAAGGGTTTTATATTACTTTCCTATTGGCTGGCAAAAATCTGACCGCATTTAGATAATACCTAAGACAATGCATGTTTTTTGGCTAAATAAAGACCTATTAGGTCTTGGCATAAGACCAGCACCCTAATTGCGTAACACTCTAACGATTGGAATTTGAATCATTTTGAAGCAAATCGCTAATCCATTGCTTCGTATGTTCGAAAATTTTGTCTTGTCAACAACGTAAATAACGTAATGAATGTTGTTGAACTGTCAAAATAAAACCGATTCCGACTGATGGTGTGTTACGCAATTAGGGTACAGTAAACTGAAACAACACTGTCACATTGGTCTCAAAACAAAAATAGGTTTATTTCCGGTCGTCCCCGCCCCGCGTCGTCCCCACTGGGCACGACTGGGGAAAAAGAGATTCGTTCCTCCCCAGTGATGACGATTGGAACTTTATTATTTTTTCACTCGTTCCGCTATAGACCAAGAGTCAAAATGCAATAATGGGAATTTCAATAAGAGATTTCACGGATTGTTAAAATGTTATAATTACGACTTTCTGAGCAAGAGTGAACAATGTTTTTAATAAACCCAAAAATAGACCTTGATCATTATTGATATTTTATATATGAATGACTTAAACCCTTTTATAGTCTTATTAATATATCCTTTGCGTTTGTTGCGGACTTTGACCTCTTCTGACGTCAAACTGGCTCGCTCGCCTAACCTTGAAAAAGGTTAACTGGCACAGGGCTGCCAAACCACGATAAAATGTCCCCAAATGATGAGGAAAAATACTTTTATATGCTATTTTTGGATACGACGTTGTTTTTTTTTTTTCATTATTATAAAAATATTGAAGTGTAAACTTCTAGTGCGTTGGCGATTTTTGATAGGGGGAAATATTACGGGTTCGCGTCACCACCTCACCGCGAAACCTCGACACCGTATGTCGCGGTGTCGAGGTTATAGTATCATAGTTTTTTTTTTTTTTGTTTCTAGAAGTAACATAGGACTTTTAGTTTATACTCATTTATTAAAGCTGAAGAGTTTATTTGTTTGAACGCACTAATCTCTGTTACTACTAGTCGGATTTGAAAAATAAATTGCATTTGATAGGTACCCCAATTTTTGAGGATGATTTATAACCTTCCTCAAGAATTGGGCTATCAAATGCGATAAGAATTTTTCTTAGAAAAAATCACGTTACGACTACGAAAAATAAAAACTTTTTAGCAAAAAATAAAACCGACTTCCTAAACAAAACTGAAAAATAACTTTAATTTCGGTAGTCGGGGTGTCTTTGGTTTTGTATTTTCCTTTTTTGCTACTGACTTTACGAAATTAAAGTTATTTTTCACTTTGTAGTGTTTTGTTTTGGAAGTCGCTTTTATTTTTTGCTAACAAGTTTTTGTTTTGCACTTTTTAGTTGTGGTACCTACCCCACACAAATTCTAATACCACTACCTGCTATGTAAATAACTGTGATATGAAGTTATTAAAACATCATCACATCATCCACATAAACTAAGTGCGAAATATACGCATTATTGAAGCTAGCTCAAAAACTACCCAAGCAAAGTTAATAAAATTTATATGGGACAACTTCGGAAGTATACCCTTTCAAACAAAAAAAGAATTTTCCAAATCGGTCCATCTGTCTTTGAGTAAACGCGTTGCAAACATACAGCTGAATTGAGAACCTCCTCCTTTTTGAAAAAAAGTCGGTTAAAAAAGTCAGATAGAACGCTAAGCGACAACGAAGCTACCTAATAACGTGGGCGGGCGATGCAATGTGATGTGATGTTCACAAGGAAGAAGTCACAGGAAGAAGATAGTAGAGTTATGTAATAATTATGACGAAAATAATGAAGAAAATAAAGAACGTTGTAATAACAAAAAAAATATTTACATAAGTATGACATATGACTTTATGTAGATTTGTGCATTAATTCAATCTGATAAAACAAGATAAACCCATTACGTAAAAGTTATTGACGTAGTTTCATTTAGTTAGATACTCATTGCTAAAATATAAAGCTAACACTGTCTAACACTATAGAACATAACTGACGTAACTCGTTTTAAAGTAAATATTATTTAAATTCGAGTATACGTACATTTTGATGTGAGTAGTCTGTTTAGGTATATTTTGAATCCGGCTTATTACGAGTATCTACGTAGGTGCTTCTACTTTTAACTGTCTTCCAAAAAGGATGAGGTTATAAAGTTCGACTTTGTTTTTTTTTATGTACTATGTCCACCGATTTCTCTGTCAATTGATTGTTTGAAAGTGAAAGGATATGCTCTCGAGATTATGCAGTTGGTGACAATAGGACCAAGCATTTTCAACAAGTCAGAATCTAAAGAGGGGGATCCCTTGGAAATCGAGGGAAACCCTATATAGGCACACCTATAGTGATTTGGGTATTTTAAATAGTAATTCATGCATTTGCTCTCGGAAAGCGCTGATGATCATCGGAACTACTCAATAATAAGCATGTCACGGGTTGTGATTCGATTACCTACTTTAACATGGTTGCTAAACAATTTATGCTCGTCATAATGCCTAAGGTGAAGTAGAATTGATGATGACTTCACCATCAGCTCCAGATCTCATGTTTCTTACTAGGAAAACTCCTCAACAATTAACGTCCCTGCATCGGGAAAAGCAATATTTTGTAAAAGGTTATGAGCAGTTGACATTAGGCTATTTTAACTTAGACATATTACAAACTGACCCAGTAAAAAGTGAAAAATTAAAACACTTAAAAAAACTACTGACTTCCAAAAAAACACTACTAATTAAAAATTACTTAAATTTTGGAAGTCCGTGGCAAAAAACTAAAATAAATAGACTTCTGAAATTAAAGTTATTTTTCAATTTGTATTTTCTTTTGTGTTGGAAGTCGGTAAGTAGTTTTTTTTTTTTGTAATGCCTGCAACTAGGAAAACAAACAAAACATCAATCTGCCTAGCCTTTTCCCAACTATGTTGGGGTTGGCTTCCAGTCTAACCGGATGCAGCCGAATACCAGTATTTTACATGGAGCGACTGCCTATCTGAACTCCGCAACCCATTTATTGGGTAATACGACATAATACTGCTATTCAGCTGCATCCGAGTAGACTAGAACCCGACCGCAAATAGTTTGGAAAAGATTAGGCAGATGATGATTTGGTGTAAAAAAGATAGCAATAATAATGTACCTACGTAATTATTAGTGCCCCCTGAGCTGGTGAGTGCTAAGCAGTAATATGACTACGATTGACATTTAAAGCGTAGAGACTACATAAGTTAGTTTTTTAGGGTTCCGTACGGAACCCATATAGGATCACTCGTGTGTCTGTCTGTCTATCTGTCACAGCCAATTTGCTCCGAATCTAATGGACCGATTAAGTATATATCATATCAAATGAAAGGGCTTACTGTGAGGGTTTCAAATATATATTTTCTATAATTTTAAAATAAATTGTTTTAAAGGTATTTAAGAAAATAGATGAAAATTGATTATCTCCGTAACTACTGAGCCTCGAATTTTGAAAAATACAGAAAATAGTTCTAAACCTATAGATTACAGGAAATCTTATAAGAAGTCTGTAGTCTTAAAATAACATGGTATATCTCTCAATATTGTGCGTACAAACTTACATTTGCAGTTGGAATGTATGGAAGAACATGTTTTTCAACAAATACAATGTTAAGTTTGTTCTTAGTATAAATTCAACCCTACCACGGAACCCTTTATTGAGCGTAGTCCGACACGCACTTGGCCGATTGTTTTTACACCCATTAGTGGATAGAAAATACAAAAAAAAATACAACTGCTCCATAATAGAACTAGTAAATCTACAACAAATTAAATAAATCTCTTGAAAACTAGATGCTTTCCTGGCTGACATAACCTGCTACGTTCTGAGGTTCTATTTACTTTGCTCTGTACAAAACAAAGCAAAGTAAATAGTACCTCAGAACGTGTTATGTTAGTAATTATACCGGTTTACCTAGCACTGCATTTCATTCGAAATTCTTTATTGACCGATCATTAACAATGTTTATAGTAGGTTGGTATCCATAACGTTTCTATTATTAATAAGGTAGTATTCAAAGCAGTTTCTCCATGTTTATACGGTTTTTTTAGAACGGTAAATATTGCTTGACTAATTTTCCGGTTTCTGAATAATTCTTAAACGGAATTTAAATTCTTGATAGCTATTGATTCGACAAAATCATCTATCTAAGCGAATTCCTTCTTTATGATCGGTTTTTGAGGTCCTCAGATAAACCCTCGATAAAGTAATTCACTCGACTTTTCAAAAACACGATTTCGAACCAATATTGATCTATTACAATAGTATCAGGTTGGCGGAAAAGTCTTGCACCCAAGATATAAGACTTAATTGAATTTATTGATCTTTGTTATTTACAATAATTAATCAGTTATGTAATCCCCAAATAACTCTATTACTCTGGCCCATCTAGTTGGTAGATTGTTGATGCCCTGCGCCCAGAATTTCGGAGGCTGTGCAGAAAAGAAATTGTCCACTGCCATTTTGAGGTCTTCGTATTTTTGAAAATTTTTCTCATGCAAATAAAGCTTTAGTGGTCGGAACAAGTGATTGTCGGATGGCGCAAGATCCGGTGAGTACGGTGGGTGGGCAACCGGGTGCCATCCATGCTCTACGATTTTTTGTCGAGTCTCCGAAGCAACATGAGGTCGCGCATTATCATGGAGTAAGTGAACATTTACACATCTCGGTCGTTTTTCTCTTATTGCGTCAGCCAGTTTTGAAGCTGTTCAGTATAAATGGAAGTCGTAATCGTCCTTCTCGCAGGGAGAAGCTCGTAATAGAGTGGGCCCTTCGCATCCCACCAAACGGAGAGAAGATGCTTGCGTGAGTGACGGTTCGGCTTTAGCTGCCTTGGTGGCTCTGCGTAATAAGGAAGCCAGACGGCGTGCCGTGTGTTGTTATCATAGAGAATCCAGCTCTCATCACCGGTTACAAGATCTCTTTCCAATGTGGCTGAAAAAGAAGCGATTCACAAATACTAACTCTGACTTGACGATGACTGTCAGTTAGTTGATGTGAAATCCATCGTGCCATTACTTTACGATAGCCGAGTTTGTGTAAATGAGCCTCGACGGTAGAATGATGACAGCCAAGAGTCTCTGCCAAATCACGCGTATTTATTTCTGGATTAGCCTTTAAACAGCGGAGTAATTCCTCATCGTCGAAGGTGGATGGTAGCCCAGATCGCTCGTGATCTTCAAGAGTTATATCTTCCGATGCAAAGCGAGCAAACCAGCGGCTTATCTTCCATCGCGATACAACACCTTCACCGAACGCTTTGCTGATATTAGCGGTAGCCACACTCACGTTGTGTCCCTGACGCCACTCGTAAAAGGTGATCGAAGTTGATGTTCACTAATCATTTTCACAAACCAACCTCACCAGCGCGCCTTTATATACCCTTGATGTGATAGCTTCGAGAACCTTCTACAATATTCTTACGTATCCCAGATCAATACTAAATATTCCAGAAAATTCTAGTAATTTACAATTTCTTGTGCAATATTTTTCCGCCAACCTGATAATTCGATAGTGATCTATCGAATGGATAAACTCCGATTAAAAACTTCTGAAACCGAGCATAAGTAAAAACATTAAGTTTTTTGTCGTCAGCCATTGGTGAGTTTAATTAGATATAAACTGCTGACAGAAGTGAAAACTTCACACACATTAACATGTCGCGTGATGCTTGATACGTATCGCGAACTCATAAGATTTTCCCCTGTGGAACAACGCACTTAGAGAAGTGTTTGCTTCAAAAAGTAAAAATATCAAATTCATAAGAGGGAAAATAAAATTAGTAATATAGCAACTTTTTGTATTCTTATGATTCATTGTCACGTTGCTCATGGCTACATTGGCTACAAATCCTAAAACCCAAGGCCAGTAAAGTAATTAAAAACCGTAGATAGAAAAACACAACGAACTGTCATATTTTTGAGTTTGACAACTAGAACTACTACTAATAAAACTGACAGTTTGACAGGAACAGAAATAAAGTTTTGCAATTTACGTGCGACGAACACGTAAAACTTCCAGTTTAATCACAGTTTTTAAACTCGGCCTTTTTATTTGATTACAGGATTTAAACCAAAGGCAGAAGAAAAACCTCGAAAATGCCTGACGACTCGCAAGTTCGTGCTTTTTACGCGGGCAAAAACTTTTTCATTACCGGCGGCACTGGATTTGTTGGCCTATGCCTTATTGAAAAGATTCTACGATGTATGCCTGATGTAGGAAAGATCTACCTGCTAATGAGACCCAAAAAAGGCAAAGAAATATCCGAGAGGCTGCAGGAGTTTCCTAAAAACCCGGTAAGTAAAAAACCTAGTACTTATAAAGTAAGTTTTTTTAAGTAACGGTAAACTGGGGTTACTTTGATACTACGGGGTTACTTTGATATCGACTTTCGACTTATGAAAAACATATTTTTGTAATATCTACAACGCCTTATTAAAAAAGAAACTATCAGAAGTGCCAACTACTGATAGTTTCTTTTTTAATAAGGCGTTGTAGATATTACAAAAATATGTTTTTCATAAGTCGAAAGTCGATATCAAAGTAACCCCGTAGTATCAAAGTAACCCCGGTTTACCGTACCTATGTAAGTAGGGGCACCTAATATTTTATTGTAAGTAGGTAGATGTATAATTTCAGATGAATTTTCCATTTCAAATAAGATTCCTACAGTAGATTATCAATTTATTTTTATTACTGACCAATTCATCACCCTTTGTTGTTTGGTCAATGGCTACATAATACTTTTAAACTACTTTGTAGAGTATGACTCACAGGCTCACTACTCTTTACCATCTACATACAAAGTTGTCTGGTTACAAATCTTTGCAAGTATGTGAGTGCCCAGTGTTAGAGGAATACAGCTATGTTGCTTTCATATTTTCCAGAATATATAGTGTTGTAGGTAGAGGAGGCTTAGTAACAATTTGATTTTGAGCTGGCATCAAGTGGCCTAATCTTTTTCACTGGGCTGAAGTGAGCCCAATTGCCATTCTGTGCATCAACGCGCTCCTACCATCACCTTAATTTTGCATTCTGCACATTGGCTCGCTCTTACATTTAACAGAGTTGAAATAGGTGAGGTTATACTGGTTTTGTTGCCACTTTTTTGTGCAACCTACTGTACTTATGAAAGATTTCTATATTAAAAAGAAATTTTGTTCAACCCAACTAGCTTTTAAAAGATTAACATAAAATAAAAAAGGCAGACAAACCAACTGAACATGGTCCTTAGTAGCCTTTTCCCAACTATGTTTGGATCGGCTTCCAGTCTAACCAGATGCAGCTGAATACCAGTATTCTATATGGAGCGAATGCCTATCTGACCTCCACAATCCAGTTACTGGGTATTATGATACCCCTTGGTAAGACTGGTTGTCAGACTTGGGCTTCTGACCAACAGCTTAACATGCGTTCCGAGACACGGAAGAGTCTCGGTATGTAACGATGGTCACCCGTCCTCAAACCAACCCCGGCTGATGGATCGACCCATGCGGCTATTATTACTTATCATTTTATATCATTATTAAAGAAAAATAAGTTGGTTCCTCATCATTATATTTTATTTATTCTGATCACTGTTAACAAATTCTCTCATTAAATAATGGTTATTATACAAACTTTGTATGCCATAAAACATGTTTATATAACCTTGGAACCTTACAATACAATTAATAAAATAAACATTTAGACAAACACATACAACTTGGAATTACAATAGGATTTCTTAGAAAAAATGGTTGTTAGGTAAGATGATGATATTAAAGATACTATTATTGCTTCATAGAATTTAATTATATTGTTTGTTATTCTTATTTTCATGTAGAAGCCATTTTCAAAGACATTAGCTTTTAAAAATAGCCTCTAATAATAGTACCTACAGCAAAAATAATTGTAAGTTTAGAAATTGACCTTCAAGAGTCAAATGTCACAGTATTTATTTCACTTGCAGAGTATCTTATAATATTCATATTCGTTTTATTTAGTTATTTGACTGCCCCTTGGTAGAGGAGCTCGTGGCTAAGTAATAACAGCCGCACGGGTCGATCCATCAGGTTAAGCTACGCTTGCTGGGGTTGGTCTGTGGATGGGTGACCATCTTTTCATACCGAGACTCCTCCGTGCCTCGGAATGCACGTTAAGCCGTTGGTCCCGGCTGTCATTCGAGGATCTTTGACAGTCGTTACGGGTCATCAGAAGCCCGAAAGTCTGACAACCAGTCCTACCAAGGGGTACCGTATTACCCAGTAACTGGGTTGTGGAGCTGCATCCGGTTAGACTGGAAGCCGACCCCAACGTAGTTGGGAAAAGGCTAGGCTGATTGACTGCCCCTTGGTCTAGCTAGTGGATTTGACTCGCAGGTTGGGCAAAGTGTTATTGGGTATTCCCATCTGGAATTCTCAGTAGCAGCTTGGAGTGTGGATTTAATGGCTGGTTGATGGCAATAAAAATAAAACATCATCATTCTCCTGCCCTTGTCCCAATTTATTTGGGGTCGGCGCAACATGTCTTTTTCTTCCATACTTCTCTATTAGTCGTCATCTCAGTAGTCACTCCCTTTCTGGCCATATCATCTTTCACACAGTCCATCCATCGTTTCTTTGGTCTTCCCTTACTCGTATAGCCCTCCACATTCATACTCAACACTTTCCTGACGACATTTTCCTCATTCCTCCGCATCACTTGCCCATACCATGACAACCGATTTCCACACAACTTTTCAATGCAATGCAATAAAAATAAAAGTTATGAACGACTTCAGCAATAGGCTTGCCCCCTATTACATGGGACTACAACTGGCGAAATGTGGGTGTACCTACTATAGATGCACCTCTGCATAACCCTTCGGGGATTACAGGCGTGATGTTATGTTTTATGCATGTTAGTTATTTTCAAATTAATTTATTAAACTTACACACAGTTCAGTAACAAAATAAAATATTAACTAACAGAAGACATTGAACAGCAGGTCCCTACTTAAGCATAGCCTGTATCTCGGTGACCCAGTGTTTGACGATTCTTGTAGTAAAGGAAGAACTATTGGGCCATGAAGTGCGATCTTCCTCTATCCCTCAAGAGAAGACTCATCATCATGTCTATTCTTCCCATCCTATGTATGGTTCTCAAACATAGTCTTTGACAATTCAGCAGAGGCCCACGCTCGGGGTTTGCCAGAGAGCTATGGAACGGAGTATTCAGGGGTATCAAACTTGTGGAGCGGGTTAAGAATACAACAACCCTTTCCATCACTAAAATAATAATAATAATAATAAGTATCTTGATTTGGCTCGCGAGGTTGTCGACATGTGGGATGTGGATACAGCAATCATTGTGCCGATAGTTGTGACAGCCAAATAAATAAAGGAGATAATAATAATATTGTTTATTTATAAAAATGGTGCAGATTTACACATAACTTAAAAATTATAGAGGGCACAGTTGCTCATTTGCCTGAACTAGGTAGAACCTGTGTTTCAGGCTAGAAAAGTGCTTAAAATTTTAAAAATATAAAATTAACAACGGAGAAGACTAAAATAGAAACTAATATTAACTTAAAAGACTAACATGTTTTATTTACATACAACAAGTAAATCCTCTGTCTCACTGTATGATATGCTAAGTAAAAATTGCAGAATAACCTTTTTGCAGTCGTAATTATTTAACTTATACTTACTTAGACATAACTGATGTCACTCGGAAAACTGCCACGCTTAAATGGTATTGGGCTGGACACGTCTGCCGCATATCAGACGGTCAATGAGCCAAACTTACGACCCAGTGGGTCCCTCTTAATGGCAAACGACAGTGTGGTAGGCCCAGATGGAGATGGCGGGATGAGCTGGACTCCTTTAATATTGTTTAGTCCTTGGCAGCTCTGGTTAGACAGAGGTGACAATAAAGGCTAATAATAATAGTAGTAATGGTAGTAAAGACCTCAACTATACAGGTTATAAAGAACATCATCTGCCCGACCATTTCCCAACTATGTTGGAGTCAGCTTCCAATCTAACCGGATGCAGCTGAATACCAGTATTTTACATAGAGTGACTGCCTATCTGACCTCCACAACCCAGTAACTGGCAATAAAATACCCCTTGGTAAGACTGGTTGTCAGACTCGGGCTTCTGACGACCCGTAAAGACTGTCAAAGATCCACGAATGACAGCCGGGACCAACGGCTTCACGTGCTTTCCGAGGCACGGAGGGGTCTTGGTATGTAAAGACGGTCACCCATCCACGGACCAACCGCGGCAAGCGTAGGTTAACCTGATCGTTCGACCCGTGCGGCTGTTAGTACCCACAAGCCCCGAGACAAAGCTATTTCTTATGGGCCTGTAATTCGTACAGGGTGTATCAGAAGGTGTGGTCAAAATTAAGGGGGTACAGACCATCAAACTGAACAACTTTCTCTATGGGACCAACATCGTAATCGAGAAAAAATAATCAGTTGTCCCAAACAATTCATCATTCATCATAAATAGCGTTCTCTTTAGCGTTAATGAGCGAAAAATATTGATATCGCATATAAGGTGTATCTATTCATTCATACACGAAATCTCTTAAGGGGTCATTGTACTGATCATTACGAACAACTTTTACTATGGGACCAAACCTGAAATCGCAAAAAAAATCAGCTGTTCAGTACATTTATGTTCGCATAATTCGTCAAAATGTACTGAACAGCTGATTTTTTTTCCGCGATTTCAGGTTTGGTTCCATAGTAAAAGTTGTTCATAATGATGAGTACATTGACCCCTTTAGAGATTTCGTGTATGAATAGATACACCTTATATACGCGGACCACGATTAATTATTATAAAATACACTTTCTTTACATCTATAATATTGTTTTATTTTTTCTTTTTTTTTTGTCGGTGCAACATTTCTTCATCGTCCATACTACTCTATTAGTCGTCATCTCAATAGTCACCCCTCTTTCTAACCATATCGACAATATAAAATTATATTTTGTTAAATTCCAGGTCTTCGAAAAACTCCTAGAAACCCACACAACAGACATATTTCAAAAGCTAATCCCCATAGCTGGTGATGTCGGTGAAGAGAACCTGGGTCTAAATCCTCAGGATCGGCAGACATTAGTGGACAATGTCAATGTGGTCATCCACTCAGCTGCGACCCTGGACTTTCAAGAGAGTTTGAGGCCTACAGTCAATATTAATCTACTTGGAACCAGAAGGATTATGGAGCTGTGTAAAGAAGTTAAGACTTTGAAGGTAATTATTAAACGTTAGGAGGAGGTTTTATACAGGATGGCCGGACGAATGACATCCAAATATAAAATTTAGATGCCTTTTATTGCGGGGCATCCGAATCATCCCCATGTACGAGTATGCTCCGCGATTATTAGTAGTTTAGGAGATCGATTTTTTTAAATGTTTTTTTTTTTTAATATAAAATTGTGGCTTACCTGGACCTTATGGAACGTGACTGAAAATGAGTAGAGTTTAAAATTTCTATGCAGTCAACGTTCAACGTAGTTTAGGAGATAGATTTTTAAGGTACTTGCTATTATGGTGATGAATTATTACAAAAATAAAACATCTACAAACGTCCAATAGAAAAAAATAACCAAAACCGATGTCGGGTGAATATTATGAAAAAAATAATTTAAAAATCTTTTAATGCAGTCAACGTTCAACATAGTTTAGGAGATAGATTTTTAAATTATTTTTTTCATAATATTCACCCGACATCGGTTTTGATTATTTTTTTCTATTGGACGTTTGTAGATGTTTTATTTTTGTAATAATTCATCACCATAATAGCAAGTACCTTAAAAATCTATCTCCTAAACTACGTTAAACGTTGACTGCGTTGACGCAGGACGCCGGCTGTCCGTATCGCACAAACCAGCACCTACCTACTATACTATTCTAGCACGCGTGTATGAGAGAGATAGCAATATTCTTTACCTGAGTATTCATGGTTATTAAAAAGGGATAACACGTAACTCGACAGGATGTTGTAATTTCTGAAAACATTCAAAATATAAAAACATTTTACTTTTAAAATTAGATAAATGCGAAATGGAAGGTCCTGACTGGAGGACGGCCAATCTTCGTCCCTGATGAATTTAATGAGCGTCCAATCAGTTTTACGTACTTTAGGCTTTATGAGCCGGTGCAGAATCTTGCTGGAATACCCAGTGGCAATTTGCGAACATTGTTCGTTTAAGGGGAAAGCGTCAGGAAAGCCCGCGAAATTCAAATATTCTTACATTTTTGCAATTTGCAATACTGACCGTATTAGGTTTTATGTTAATTCAAATTTAATTCACAAATATATATTAGGTCTTTACCTTACCTATGAAATTGCCGTTTAGTATGCAGAAAGTTAATCATTTTTATTAAATATTTTTTATTTCTATCAATCAAAATATGCATCCATGCTATCGATGCATCTCTGCCAGCGTAGTATAGGTAATTTTTCAATGCACTTCTTGAAGAAGTCAGGTGTACGGGAGCCAACAAACTCTTCAAAGGCATTTTGTACTGCCTCTGGGGTATTGAATTTTTTCCCTGCCAAGGAGTTGTCCAATTTTGGAAAAAGTAGAAGTCTGTCGGCGCAAGGTCTGGTGAGCATGGTGGATGAAGCCAAACTTCCAACTCTAGCTCTTGTAGCTTACAGACCGTCTGTTGTGCCATATAAGAAAGAAAGAAAGAAAGAAAATACATTTATTTAGCACAGACTAAAAGGCACACAAAAATAATACAAAGCAGACTGAAATACTAATAAAAAATAAATAAAATATATAAAATGTGATGCAGGAATGTGTGCCTCACGGCTGCGCCAAAAAGGCTCAGTTCATATGTGGTCGAGCGTTGTCGTGTAGGAACAGCGGGGATAAGCGATTAACCAAATAATGACCATGACTATTTTAGAGGTAAGTTTTCGTTTGGGGCATTGCCTAGGCGCTGAACCAGGGTTTAACCAACATGATGACCGCTTACGATTATCAAAAAGAATCCATTTTTCATCGCAAGTGACAATGCGGTTCAAAATCCCTGCGTTTCTGTGTCGGTTAAGCAACGCAAGGCATACGTCAACGCGTTCGCCGCGTTGGCGATCGTTTAGTTCGTGCGGCACCCACTTATCAAGTTTTTTTACCTTGCCAATTTAACGCAAATGGACCAATATTGTTTTGATGCTAATGTTGAAAGCTACTGCTAACTCGGCCGTAGATTGAGTATCGTCAGCTTCCACTATCGCCTTTAATTCGTCGTTGCTGACTTCAGTTTTCGGGTGACCACGAGGTTCATTTTTTAGACCAAATTTAATGAACATGTCTGTTTGTCCTGAGTCTGGGTGTAATTGTCTATATAAGTATGTATTTACAAAAAAAAAAAAAGTATATGTAGTATATCAATTATCTGGTTTCCATAGTACAAGCTCTGCTTAGTTTGGGACCAGACGACCGTGTGTGAAAAATGTCCTAGGGTATTATTATTATTAATTTCCATTTCGGAAGCGTTCAAACCAATAACGAGTCGTGCGTTCGTTTGTAGTGTTCACTTCGTACACGTAATTAATGTAGCGAGCCGTTTGTGTGGCATTGCTACCGCGACGGAACTCGTATTACTCGTATTTTTATCATGTCCATATATTGATGAAAAAGATAAGTGATACAAATGTAGTGAAAACAACACACTAATCAATAAACAAATGACCGAATTAGAAAATAAATAAAATTCATTTGAATTTAGAATTTATTGCCAGCCATACATAAATTACGTTTCAAATGGCCAGTATTGTAAAACGGCAACTTCATAGGTAAAGACCTATTATTTATAGATTTATAATCATTAGAATCATTAATACAATTTCATAACTTAGAAAATACCTCAAATGTCAAGATTTCATGAAATAGTCATTCAATACAGTAATATGAACTTAGAGAATTGTATTGATGCAAAAAACGTAAGAAAATTTGAAGCGCCACGGTAGCCCTACCGTGGCGCTTCCCCCTTAAGAGGTTCTACGAGATTTTGCAGGACCGTATTTTGGTACACCAGAGCAATGGTTTTCACACCTTTTTCACAAAAAAGAACATCTCAGTGGGGCCCAAATAGCCAAACCATCACCGATGAGGGATGATGACCACGTTGAACGTGCGGGACACGCCTGCTCGCTTCATCACTGTTGTGGCCATACACCTTGTCATTTTGCTTATTGAAGCTCTCTTCGACTGTAAAATGTGTTCATCTGAAAATAAGAATTCGCGGTATTTTTTCCCGAAAACCGTCTCAACAAAACTTTTTCAAACGAGCATTTAGGAGGTGTGCTGTTCTTTTACGGTAAGCCCGTAGCCCAAGGTCTTCATTGAACAGCCTTTTTACCGTCGTTCATTTTAAATCCATCCGAAGAGCCAACAATTTTTGCTTTCGGGATTTCTTTGAATTCGCGTCTGGCTTTGATCATCGCTGGATTGCGAACCGTACGAGGTCGACCACTCCTCTCTCTGTCTTCTATGCTTGAATCTTCCTTGTATCGTTTAATAGTGCGATAAAGGAGCCATTGTGTTATTTTCAAGTTTTTCAGAAGTTTGAAAATTTCACTTGCAGCGCATCCACAACGATGCAACGCAATTACAGCTTACTCTTCTTTTTGTGACCACTCCATGTTGACAACTAAAGAAAAGTCTACAAAACCTATGTTTTTAAAATCGTGAAACATTCAAAATTCGAAAGTAATTTATTAATTTTTTCGTCTGCATTCCAAATTCAAATTCGAGACCTATGACAGTATTTATGTAATTGTCCCGACTGTGTAATTGGGGTGTTTGGTGGTGTGCATTACTTTGGGACATGTTGTATATTAGTACCTCGTGAGTGGTAATAGTCTTGTTTTTTTTTAGGGTTCCGTATCTCAAAAGGAAAAAACGGAACCCATGTGTCTAATAGACTGATGAAGTTGAAATTGGGTACACGTATGAATTTCTGTGACCCAAACACGGACGTGTAACGTAAATAAATGAATTTTGAAAATGAGGGTCAATTATGCGGGGTCAAATAAGAAAATTAAAAATAAAGTTTGCAAACTGTACCGTGTCACATATCAAAGGGCTTACTGTGAGGGTCTCAAATATATATATTTTTATAATTTTAAAATAAAATGTTTCAAAGTTGTTTAAGAAAATAGACGAAAATTGACCATTCCCCCCTTATCTTCGAAACTACTGAGCATAAAATTTAGAAAAAAAAAATACAGAAAATAGTTCTATACCTATAGATTACAGAAAAACTTATAAGAAGTCTATGGTTTAAAAAAAAAACATGGTAAATCTCTCAATATTGTGCATACAAACATACATTTGCAGTTGAAATGTATGGGAGAATGTATTTTTCAACTACAATGTTAAGTTTGTTGTTATAAATTCATCCCAACTACGGAACCCTTCATTGTGCGTGGTCCGACACGCACTTGGCCGGTTTTTTTTTTTAAATGAAAACACCTACAAGTGTTACAAGTACTACTGTAACAGTACATTAACTAATTTTCCAATGATCCAATGTTCCCAGGTGATGATCCACGTATCATCAGCTTACGTCAACTCGTTCCTGACTGAAGCTCATGAGAAGGTGTACGAGGCGCCTGAAGACGCGGAAAAGGTGATATCCTTAGTGGGTACACTCAACGATGAGGCTTTACTTGAGATTGAGCCTAAGTGAGTATGACTTATGGAATTATTTATAGTGAACTAGATTTTTCCCCGCGGCTTCACCCGCGTTTATCCCACGGTTATGTACTAGCGGGATAAAAACTATTCTATGTCATGGTCTGTGTACCATCGAAACCCATTCAACTCTTAAGGCTTTAAAAGAAACAGACAGACAACGTTACTTTCGCATAACATTAGTACTTAAGAGGATTGTGAAGCTGTAAATTTTCATACAAAAAGAGATAACGTTTTTCTCCCCGTAAACATAGTCTAATTTTCATAATTTTTGGAAATGTTGCAGGTATAATGAAAAACTAGGTCCGTACGTTTTTATTATAAAGAAATATTGCATACAATATAAGTTATTAGCATCTAAATATCTATATCTCTCTTTCGTCCAAACCATTAACGAGGATAGACGTGTTACACTTTGCTCCGCAAACATCGACTAACGGTACCACACCATAACAGTACATATTTCCTGCGTGTGAGACGCGAGTGTTGCGTGTACTCAACTGCCTATCGGGGGTGCGCCCCCGGCCGCCCGCACGACGAGAGGGAAAAAGACAGCCTACATAATTGTCGTCCTGCTCCCGCACCGCTTACATCGTGACCTTCAACGCGGAGACCGAAGACAGGATAAGGTGATTCTTACTTGTTACTTGCTACTTGCTATCTCAGTCCCGCTCCGCTGTCCGCGGTCTTAACACAGAGTGCCTGTGTGAGGAGCGCGGGCGCGATAATTGCTATCTCGTTTGCGCCCTGCATTGCAACGTCTACGGGAGCTACGGCCATTGTGAGCCGCTGTAAGCGCTGCGTTTGCCATACGTCACCGGATACAAGCTACTAAGTTGCTACACTTTCGTCACTGGCGCGTGATTTCCGTTCTATTACCATAACAAACATTGAAGCAAATATGGACAAATCGCTCTCGGAAACTGACATCAACCAGGGTGATCTGAATACACCCCCCAACTATGTATCCCAACGTTTCAAGCGAAGTAGAGAAGATATGGAAGGCTCAATTGTCAAGGAATTTGCTGAGTTCAAGGAGGAAGTAAGAAAAATGCTGAGTGGCTTCGGTGAAAAGCAAGGGCAAGACATTCGGCAGATAATTGATTCGTCTTTGATAGAAATTCAGCTAAGTAATATCAAGCTGGTGGCTTCAATTGAGTTTATCACTGGCCAATATGAAGATCTAAAAAAGAAACATGATATTTTGGAGAACCAGGTTAAGGAGGACCGGTCCTATATAAAAATTCTAGAAGATAAGATGGAATCCTTTCAAACTAGCAATCAGAAGACTAATTTTGTTATAAAGAATGTGCCTAGAAAGCCGAGGGAAGCAAAGGAGGATCTAGTTGACATGGTTATGTGTCTTTCCAAAAACCTAGACTGTGCCATTACCAAGCATGATATAAAAGACATATACAGAGTACGTGGGAAAAACGGTGAGAACCTTAATACGCCAATAATAGTAGAGACCGGCTCGACCTTGCTTAAAACGGACATCATGAAAATGGGTAAGGCTTTGGCTATAAAAACAAATTCCAAATTATGTTGTAAACATCTAGGCCTCAAATCAGATGAAGATACTCCCATATTTCTATCTGACCACCTAACCCCGAAGAGCTCCCGTCTTCACTTTTTGGCGCGCGACCTTACCAAGTCAGGAGAGTTTAAATTCTGTTGGACTGCATATGGAAAGGTCTTACTTAAAAAGGATGAGCAGTCCCCGACCATACTTGTCACGAGCGAACACCAGATACATCAACTTAAATTAAACAAATGACTAGTAACTTCTTGTCATATTATATTACGTATCAGTAATATTATGAAAGCATACGTAACTATGTTAATTACTCTTTTGTTCGCCGGCTCTTTGATGTATCTGTTCAGTTTGCTGGGATTTTTTGTTACCTTTTGTTATCTTATTGTGTTCTGTTTAAAAGTATCTTTATTTGTTATTATTTTGTACGCTGGCACTACAATGCTACACATACCAAACCTGTACTCGCCTACACACAACACACTCACTTATTTCTTACTACATTTACACAGCAATTACTCGCACACAGTCAAGTGTACTACCGATTCATTCATTCTGATATATTCCGTAAATGCCCTTTCATTTCACATCTGTATTACAAAACTAACTCTTAAAATTATAACTCATTTCCACAAAATCCTCTACCAAATATCACTTCATTTCTTTTATTTCCAAACTATATATAATGAATAACCAACTACAAACCATAGAAGATATTGATGATCTTCAAATTGCGCGTAGTATTGAATGTGATTGCATGGATTTCACTAGGCTGACAAATATAAAAAAAAAACTGACTTTACTGTCATTTCTCAAAACATAAGAAGCATTTCGTGCAATTTTGACAACTTTATAATTACTCTTTCTACTTTTAATTTTGAAACTGATGTCATTATTTTAACGGAATGCAGATTAAGCTCTGAAAAACCTATACCACATCTATATAATTATTCCTCCTACTTTACCACACACCACCAAAACCAAAATGATGGTGTTGTGGTATACATAAAAAATAATTTAAAATCTAAAGTTACGGAAATTAAACTAACACATGCGTCTTGCCTTCAACTTGAAATATTCAATAACACTGTTTTATGCATCTATCGATCGCCAGCTAACGCGAACTCGGAGAGTTTTATCAATTCTCTAAGTACCCATCTTGATACTATAAACCTCCAGAAAAATATAATTATAGCGGGTGATATAAATATTAATATTAAACAAAAGGATACTGAGTCGTCTCACGACCAAAAAAACAGATTTAATTACCTCAATACACTATCCCAGTATGGTATACTGCCTGGTCACACATTGCCTACTAGAAATGAAAACTGTTTGGACCATTTTATGCTAAAGTTAAACAAACATAAGATATCCGCCCTCATTGCCATTTTGCATACAAGCATTACAGATCACTTTACCACCTTTCTGTCCTTTTCAAAAATAAAAGATTCCCCAATTGTGAACAAAACTAAATCTTCAATTGACTTTGAGAAAGCGTATAAGTATTTACTTGAAAATAAATTAGCTGATTTACTTTTTTGCAACGATCCGGAATCCCTGACAAACCTTCTTATATATAAACTATCAGAATCGATTAATCAAAATACTACCCTTGTAAAAATCCCAAATAGTAAGCGCATTATCAAGCCATGGATTACCCCCGGCATTTTAAGATGTATCAGGAACCGCAACAAATTGCAAAAAGATAGTAAAAAAGAACCACACAATGAAATATTAAAAATAACATTCGTAAGATATAGGAACTATTGCAATAACTTAATTAAAAAAGTAAAAAGAAAGTATGAAAAAGAACTAATAACTAAATCAACTACTAATAATAAATTACTTTGGAAGAATATAAAAACTATTACCTACTCTAATAAATGTAAAAGTGACAACTCAGAATTATTAAATATTAAATCATCTCCAGTAGAATCGGTTAACTATATAAATAATTATTTTGCCAACATTGGTAAAAACCTTGCATTAAAAATCCAGCCACGGATAAGACGTAATCAACGGGACCGACATCTCTCTCCAACGGGTCAACCTAACTCATTTGTACTGCTGGACACGGATATAAGTGAAGTTAACTTTATCCTCATGAGTCTTAAGACTGGCAGTGCACCTGGATGGGACAACGTTTCAACTAGTTTTTTGAAGTACATACGCAAGGATGTTGTTCCCATTATTACTCATCTCGCCAACCTTTGTTTTAGTCAAGGAATCTTTCCAGCTGCATTAAAGCAGGCTATCATTACGCCAGTATATAAGTCTGGAGACAGAGACGATGTCGGCAACTATAGGCCTATATCTGTCCTACCTGCTATTTCTAAAATAATTGAAAAACTTATTAACATAAGGTTGCTTAAATATCTAAAAGATTTTGATATCTTATCGGACTCTCAATTTGGCTTCCGGCAGGGTATGTCTACCGAGAATGCAGTTGCGGCGTTTAGTGCGCTAATTACCGAACAACTTGATAGCGGCAAGAAATGTGTAACTGTATTCCTAGATTTAAAAAAGGCCTTCGACACCGTCTCTGTCCCACTCTTAGCAAATAAGCTAGAAGCTATTGGAGTTCGTGGGCTGCCGTTAAATCTTTTCAAAGATTATCTCAGCAATCGAAAGCAAAGGGTTAGAGTGGGTCAGTATATTAGTGGGGAAACGGCAGTGTCTTACGGAGTCCCCCAAGGGAGCGTATTGGGGCCCACTTTGTTCCTTATTTATGTAAACGAACTCTGTAATATGCGTATTGCAAACGCAAGATTTTTTTCGTACGCTGACGACACTGCAGTAGTGTTCACGGGTAACTCTTGGCGAGACGTTCAGCTTAGCGCAGAATTGGGATTATCTGAGATTGCTGGATGGCTGGGACAAAATTTGCTCACACTGAACATATCAAAAACTAACTACATATGCTTCAGTGTGTCCAATCGTACACAACCCAGTACTGACTTTAATCTTAAAGTTCACCTATGTGATGCTGGAAGTCACTCACATTGCAGCTGCGCAACTATAAACAGAGTACCTCACATCAAATATTTGGGTATTATTGTCGACCAGAGATTATCTTGGCATCCCCACATTGATCAAGTTGCTACCAGAATCAGAAAACTAAGCTGGATTTTCAGGACACTTAGACATATAATACCTACAAATTTATGTACTCCTCCAGGCAGGAATAAAAACTTCCTAAATATGATATATCTAGCGCTTGTACAATCAGTTTTGCTTTACTGCATCCCTATTTGGGGGGGAGCTTCTAAAACAAAATTTTTAGAATTAGAGCGAGCACAACGGGCTCTCATCAAGTGCATGTATTTTAAAAAACGGAGATATTGTACTGAAAAACTTTATCAAATCAGTAACCTTTTAACGGTCCGGAAGCTTTATATTATTCAAGTTATTATTACAAAACATAAAGCACTAACCTATGATCCCAGAATATTGGCTAGAAGAAGAAAAGACATTATATTAAAAATACCACAAACAAGAACATTATTTGCAAGTATTCAACTTTTTAAACGATCTGCTCAGCTTTATAATGCTATTAATAAACACATTTACATCTACCCTAAGAATTGTTATGAATGCAAAAAAATACTAACGGAATGGATAAGAAAGCTAACCTATAGTGAGACTGAATCACTTCTACAACAGACACACTAACACTATACTAACACCATTCTCCACAAAAACATACACACCCTCACACACACACACACACACACACACACACACACACACACACACACACACCCTCACTTACACACACCCACCCTCTTTCACTCAAATCACCTTGTTTTTGATTATGTACTCGTATTGTATAGTTTACACTTCTTGTTTTTGAAAGAGCGGAGTCTCCTAATACAGGCATCTTTTGCTTAAAAGGAGGCTCCAATCTCAAATTTGTTGTACGTTTAAGGTTATCAAATAAACTATTTTTATTTTTTTTTTTTTTTTTTTATATTTTTGACATAAAAACATCCTCGAGCATTTTTATTTTTAAAAATTAAATTAAATTGAATTACTAAAAACGAAAAACGTACAGACCTAGATTAAAGTGTATTGAAAGTAATGAAACCAAAATTGTCTCATTTCGTAAAGGTTTAGAGGAGTAAAAACGTTATCGCCCGAAACAATATTTATGTAAATAATTGTATGAAATGTAGGTAATTGCCTCCAAAAATCGCGCCGCGTATCGGCACTTCACAATCCTCTTAAGGATAATAAATAATAATAGTTTGTGAAACTGTTGCATAATGAGGGGTATTCAAACACGAGACTAGTGTTTTAATACCTAGTTTTGTGCACTACTTTATCTATACTCATGCAATCGGTACCTATTTAAATAAAATAAAAAACAACCGTCAGTATGACTTTCGCCGGGGACGGTCAACTGGCGATCTTCTAGTGTATGTCATGCACTACTGGGGTGAAGCCATCGAGAAACACGGCGAAGCACTTGCTGTATCGCTTGATATCTCGAAGGCCTTTGACAAGGTATGGCACGCAAGTCTTCTCAGCAAGCTTCCTGCTTATGGCATCTCATCTGGTTTTTGTAGCTGGATATCAGACTTCCTTAGTGAACGATCGATCAGAGTGGTCGTTGACGGCTGCTCCTCTGAGCTTATGGCTATTGATGCCGGAGTTCCTCAGGGGTCTGTTCTCACTCCAACTCTTTTCCTGCTGCACATCAATGATCTACGTCAGCATGGTATTTTTGGGTATGTGGATGACAGTACTGTTTCGGAGAGATGTTTGTCCAGTGCAAACACCAGCGGCGATGAAGTTCGTTCTTTGAGAGGCGATGGTAGAGCGGACAGATTTGACCTTAAGCCTTGTTTCCCAATGGGGTGGTCTCTTTTAATGCCTCCAAAACACAGGCGTCTCTTTTCACCGCTAAAAGGAGTCGTTTCGACCAAACTCCTACTTTTCAGGGTACATCTATTCCTGTAACAGATCGACTCGAGGCATGGAGTTGACATCCATTCTCAACTTCGGCGCTACCATCGAGCACAAAGCCCAAACTGCGGCCAAAAAACTGGGCATCCTAAACAGAGTGAAGCGATACTTTACGCCTGGACAGCTTTTGACCCTTTATAATGCGCAAGTCGGATACTGCATGGAGTATTGCAGCTACCTTTGGGATGGCTCAGCTAAATACCAACTTGCTGCGCTTGACTCTGAGGAACGCAGAGCTAAGAGGCTCATTGGCGACGTAAAACTGGTGGATACCAAGCTTCACAGCTTGGCTGAGTGTGCTCAGGAACTCCACAACCTCATTCCACCATTCCAGGCCCCCTTCTACCATCGAACATCTAGACGCACTGCAAGTTACTATCCATATCTAGTTGCCATTCCACCAATTCGCATTAAGCGCTTCCAAATATCTTCCATAATGCGCACGGCAAAAGAGTGGAACTCACATGCGATCTAGTGCGGTCCCCCTATGCAATGATAAAAATCGAATTGAAAACTCCTTGGTCGATCCGAAGTGTATTACGAAAAACGGAAATCTTATGGGACAATCTGTCACAGCTAATTTACTCCGAATCTAATGGACCGATTAAGTTGAAATTGGGTACACGTATGAATTTCCATGACCCAAACACAGACGTGTAACGTAAATAAATTAATTTTGAAGTCACTTATGGGAGGCAAACAGGAAATTAAAAAAAAAAGTTTTTCAAACTGTACCGTGTGACATATCAAACAAAAGGACTTACTGTGAGGATCTCAAATATATTTTTTATAATTTTAAAATAAACAGTTTTAAAGTTATTTAAGAAAATAGATGTTTTTTGAATGAATTTGAAAACCTATAAGAAGTACATATATGATTGTCTTAAAACAACGCGGTAAATCTCTCAATAATATGCGTACAAATTACATATTTTGCATTTTGAATGTATGGAGAACATGTTTTATAATGTTAAATCATCCCTACTACAGAACCCTTCATTGTGCGTGGTCCGACATGCACTTGGCCGGTTTTTTCTTTCCTTGATGTTCAAATAGCGCTGATTATCAGTCTAAAAACAAAAAAAAAAATGTTCACAGATTACTGAAGAGTCATCCTAACACATACACTTTTACAAAGCATCTAGCTGAACACGAAGTTGTGAAATGCGCCGATTTGTTCCCCTGCACCATCGTTAGACCGACCATGAGTAAGTCTAATACTATAGTAACCGTCACGAGTCATGAGCACAAATCCCAAAATGAAATGTTGTTGCTATCGTCAACGGGCTCTTGTATTCTGTTTTCTACCTGTACATAAATAAGCTTGTCTCTTATATTAACCTCATTGCCGCTGCCCGTGTACGAATCGCCGTAATAGGAAAAAAGATTTGTAAGGTTTAAAAGTTGAATTTGTGCTCACGATTCATGCCGGCTACTATACTACCATTATATTATTTTGTACCTTAAATTGGATTTAATAAGATAATTTATCAATTACGCGAATGGATATAATAAGAAATGAGTATGTAAGAGGAAGTCTGAAAGTGACACCGGTGACTGAAAAGTTGTGTGGAAATCGGTTGTCATGGTATGGACAAGTGATGCGGAGGAATGAGGAAAATGTCGTCAGGAAAGTGTTGAGTATGAACGTGGAGGGCTATACGAGTAAGGGAAGACCAAAGAAACGATGGGTGGACTGTGTGAAAGATGATATGGCCAGGAAGGGAGTGACTAATAGAGAAGTATGGAAGAAAAAGACATGTTGCGCCGACCCCAAATAAATTGGGACAAGGGCAGGAGAATGATGAATAGATAATTTATCAAGTTTTAGAACCACAAACTCAATAATATACAGGGTTATTGGTAAAACACCAACAACCTCTTAAGGGGTCATTGTACTCATCATTATGAACAACGTTTACTATGGGACCAAGCCTGAAATCGCGAAAAAAAAAATCAGCTGTTCAGTACATTTTGACGAATTATGCTAACATAAACTGGTAATTAGTAACCGTTACTTAAACATCTATTTTTTCGCGATTTCAGGTTTGGTCCCATAGTAAAAGTTGTTCATAATAATGAGTACAATGACCCCTTAAGAGGTTGCTGGTGTTTTACCAATAACCCTGTACAATGGTGCCGATTCTCTTTTTCAATAACTAAACTTAAATGAGAGAATCGCTATCTTTTACTAACAGGCAGCGCTAGAAACGGACGGCTATAGCTATGAACTAAGTTAGCGATGTCAAACTAGCTTACGCCTTGCGCTTAACCGTTTTAGTCGACATGTTTTTACGTGTCATCTTTTGTTTGTAATTATTAGTTCAATTAAATTTGACAGTTCTAGTTTACGTCCGTCTCTTTCTAGTTTCGTTAGAGAGAAAAAGTTAGCAATAGCCTAAATTAAGTTTAGTTTGTGTACAGACGCCAGCACATCAAGCTACTACAATCTGTCAAATTTCTTTAATAGATTTTCAACTTTATCGCTAAAGCATTAGGTTCAAGGTTGATTGGGAAAGTTTGACAGTTTCGGGTAGCTTGACCAGCTGGCGTCTGTACAACAGGATCGACACCAATGACAAAGTTAAAATTAAATTTTAATCAAAAATTATATATATAGGAACTTTTCATTAGAAATGGTTTGTCAAAAATCAACCTAGATTACATAATATACTATGTTAGAAAGTTTGGTTTTCGCACCATGGCCTGGGCCATGGGGTTTTTATTCCAACCAGTCCACCTCCCCCCAGAAGTTGATCACGTCTCCTGGCCTGTTCAGAACATCTGTGAAAGATCTGGGTACCCCGAGGGTTCGTGTTCTAATCTTGGTAACGCCTGTGCTTCAAACAGCGCATACGCAACGGTTTCCTCAACCACTGTCCGTTATGCGTATTGTGTGGAGGTGTTTGTTTAGTGAGCAGTGTTGGTTGAATAAATGGCATGAGGGCAATGAGGGCGCACGTACTTTGTAACTACAATTTTGTTAACTAAGCTTTTTGTTGTTGCTAGTCATGTTGTGCGATTACGCTTTGGGTGATAATCAGGTCGAAACCTATAATGTGAATTTAGTATTATACCTACTGAGATTGTTACCTGTTGTAGATGCAAAATTAAAAAAAAAAAATATATATATGGCAATGGCAGATCATTTTGCAAGATTCTGTATTCAGTATCAATGACTGCCTCATTGCAAGCGTGACTGCTCAACGTGGGCTCCTGGGTTCAATTCTCAGGTTGGGCGAAGAGTTATTGGATCTTTTCTTCAGGAATTTCTCAGTAGCAGCCTGGAGTCTGGATTTGTGCCTGGTATATGGCAATTAACCCGTCCCCTATTACATGGGGCTTAAACATGACTGGCGAAATGAGGGTGGCCCATACAACCCTGCCTACCCCTCCGGGTACAGGCGGGATGATTTATTTTAAGTATTAAATGTAATATAAAAAAAATGTAAATTTAAATGTAACATATATGTCTTCTTGTATGTATGATACATGTTTAAGGGGGAAGCGTCAGGGTAGCCCGCGAAATCCAAATTTTCTTACGTTTTTTGCAATTTACTAGTCTATATTATATTGTACGTTGATCAAATTATAATTTGCGGTCGTAACAAGTATCTATTTACTTAATTAGAATCAGTAAAATGATCAATACAACTCTTTAAGACCAGGTAATCCCAAAAATGACCATTTCATGAAATCTTGTCATTTTAGGATTATACTAACTTAAGGCGTTGTATTACTGATTCTTTATTTAACATACAACTTAATACTGACTTGCAAATTGCAAAAAAGTAAGAAAATTTGAATTTCGCGGGCTACCCTGACGCTTCCCCCTTAAGCAAATAAATATTATCTATCTATCTATGCAATTTTCCAGTCGTTGCGGCTTGGAAGGAACCATTACCCGGCTGGACATGCTCCAAAGTGGGTCCTCAAGGTTTTCTGATGGGAGCTGCTAAAGGTAAACTATAAATTACTTATTCACACCACCGCAGAGCCGGCTTTAGGGGCGGTCGCTCAGGGCGCTGGGGCTTACAGGGCGCTGCGGCTTACAGGGCGCTGCGCGCGCCTTCCCACTTTATTTGAATACATATCTCTATCGATAGAAACAAAAACTAAATTCAGTGTATTAACTGTTCTGAACTCGTAGGAGTGAGTATGAGTATTCAGCATTTATCTAACCACGACCTGTCATTTTGTTGTTTGTCTTGTCGTTTTTTTTTTATTTGTGATGGGTTTGCTCTTGACTCTAGTCTAGGTCAGAGGTGACAGAGACAAATTCGACGATGGAGTGAGCTTACCCAGAAGAAGCCTGTTCACTCTCACTTTGAAGAGATTAGGGTTGTATACGTTCGGAAACACAGACGCAGGTAGTGAGTTCCACTCTTTTGCTGTGCGCATTATAAAAGACATTTGGAAGCGCTTAGTGCGGTAGTTTCCCTCACTTACTTATACATGTAGGATGACAGAGACGCACTGAGCGACTGGCGAGATATGACAACGCGTATTAGGCTCCGATACTTTCCTATCTTCGCTTTCAATTATTGGTAGGTTCTTATAGTTCGTGTCATGTAAGTTTGCCGCTCTGAAGTAGGCTACAAATGGCTGCGCAGTAGTCAATATCTATACTAAAACAGCAGCGCGCTATGCCGTGCGCGTCGGAAAGACTGGTTTCAGAGCGGCAAACTTATTTGACGCGAACTATAAGCAAATAAAAAAAAACTTAGAAAACCTCGTAGGTACGTCATCAATAACTTTAAACCTACGAATTAAAAAGTATTTTGTAGTCGAGGAAGTCCCCTTTTTTAACACATTCGGCGCGGCAGACACACATGCGCGTTTCCATAACTTTCTTCGAGTGCGGCGCGGCGCACATGTGTGTTCGTTGTGCATCTCTATTGTTTCGAAAACATCGTAAAAAAAAGGGTCGGTAAGGGTGTAGCATAAAGAAGCGTTTGCATAAAGAATTCAGCAGAGAATGTGTTAATGAGCTTAGAATAACGGGCAACACTTGCCGCTTGTTTTATTTGCGGGGAAGTCCCAATAAATATTTATCTGAAAAAAAAATATATATATAAAAGGGCGCTAAATGCATGACTCGCCCGGGACGCCTAGATTGTTAAGGCCGGCCCTGACCACCTGCAAGATAATGCTTGATAATGTCAAATTATTTATGGTAAGTCATTATAACGCTGGTCAATAATGTGATTTGAATTTGGAACCTTAATAAAAAATTAGTTTGAACATTTACAAAAAAAATACCTCACAGTGAAAAGTAGAGTATTCTCCTCGGAGAAAAAGGTGTCATCCACTTGAGCGAGCTTAAATCAATATATCGTCCACGACACAAAACTGCTTTATTCCCTCGGTGAATCATCATTCTCCTGCCCTTATCCCAATTTATTTTTGGTCGGCGCAACCATGTCCCTTTTTTCCATAATCCTCTATTAGTCGTCATCTCGGCAGTCACCCCTTTCTAGCCATATCATCTTTCACAAAGTCCACCCATCGTTTCTTTGGTCTTCCCTTACTCTTGTAGCCATCAACATTCATGCTCAAAACGTATGTATTATCCCCTCGGTGAATAATCTACTATAATTCAATTTGCATTTATTTATGTGGTAATTGTTCTATATGGGCTGAATAAAAGCACTGATTTACTTGGTAAACTTGTATTTTATTTTCGCACGTCTTCCTAGCTAACGTTAACGTCCTTCCATCCTCCTCGTATTCTTCGTCTCACACTTTCCACCTTTTTTAACATTCGTTTCCTTTCTCTTTCACTCCTTGAGTACATCATATTTTCATCTCTTTCATTCAACATGCTTCACATCTGTCATTCATCTTTACGTTTCATTCCATACATCTTTCATAACATTCCGATCCTACATTTATTTATTTTATTAGGTCCACCAACAATTGATCCAGTAACAATGTTATTGGTGTATGTTTCAATTTTTTGTTTCTTGAATTTTCAGGCGTTGTTCGTCGCTTACCGTTGGCTATAGAAAACGTAGCAGATTACATACCAGTGGATGTCGTCGTCAATGAGTTGTTAGTGGCTGGCTGGGAAGCGGGCAAGTCTACGTAAGTTACAGAATTTAGACAATTGAGTTGCTTTTTTTGTGGAGTTATGCAGAGTTATTCTCAGCGTGTTTGTACACTTTGTAAACAATCAATATGCCTAGCCTTTTCCCAACTATATTGGGGTCAGCTTCCAGTCTAACCGGATGCAGCTGAATACCAGTATTTCACATGGAGCGACTGCCTATCTGACATCCACAACCCACTTATTGGGTAATACGATACCCCTTGGTAAGACTGGTTGTCAGACTTTCGGGCTTCTGACGACCCGTAACGACTGTCAAAGATCCACGAATGACAGCCGGGACCAACGGCTTAACGTGCTCTCCGAGGCACGGAGGAATCTCGGTATGAAAAGATGGTCACCCATCCACAGACCAACCCCGGCAAGCGTAGCTTAACCTTATGGATCGACCCGTGCGGCTGTTATTACTTAGCCACGAGCTCCTTTGTAAACAATATGTAAAAATATGGCCAAGTTCATGGTTTTCTAATTTAGTGTTAAAGGAAATCTATCAATTTATTGCTCAAGTTAGCATCATTGTTTGGAAACCTAAATTCTGCATTCGTTACTGTGGTACCCCTGTTGAGTTATAAAAAAAAAGAAAATTGATATATCGGTTATTGACCAAACCGACTGGATAATGTTAGGGATTTATCGGTATCTGTTCCGATCGCCATCGTTGTTTAGTACGATTGATGTAATTATCGGATATTTCGCGGACGGATTTAGAGCGGATTTATCCGTTTTCGATCAGGTTACATCAACCATAGAGCAAGATATGTACGAGAACAACCAATTGGCATCATAAAAAAAAAAATGGAGTGATTATATTTGTGATACGTTTTTAATTGAATTCTGAAGATAGCACAGTATTCTTGGGCTTAACTTTTGGATGCTAAGCTTCAGTGGGGCCCACATATAGATAAATTGTCAAAAAAGCTAAGCTCCGCAGCATACGCTGATAGGAAAATTCGTAATTTAACCAACATAGAGACAGCCCGTTTAGTTTACTTTAGCTATTTTCATAGTGTAATGTCGTACGGTGTTCTGTTGTGGGGAAATGCAGACGGCATTCAGACTATTTTTGCAGAAAAGAGCTGTTCGATCCATTTATAAATTAACTCCCGAGACAATCTCTCAGAGAGAAATTTAAAGAGATTAACATAATCACAGTGCCTTTTCAGTACATTTTTGAAAATTATTTATATGCCCATAAAAATATAAAATCGTTTAAAAAATACAGTGATATCCGCAATATAAATACTAGGAACAAACACAAATTTGTTGTACCTTCAACAAGGCTCAATAAAATAGGTGGCTCATTCAGGTGTCAATGTATACGCTTTTATAATAAACTTACAAGCCACATTCAAGATCTAAGTCGTAATAAATTCAAATCATTCATTAAACGCAAGCTGTGTCAGAAAGCTTTTTATACGGTTAAAGATTATATTGAGGACAAAAAGACTTTGGATTGAGCTGCTACAAATTTTCCTAATATAACCTATAATAATAGCACGTGTTAAATATAATTATATGTAAATATAGTCAAGTCTGAACAGTGACATCTTCTTTTTTAAAAAAAAAAATTAAAACTCGCTACAACTTCATTAACTTCAAAATTTTAATTTTGCACTTAATTCAAATAACTTATAACAATATTCTTAAAATCAGATTCCGTTTTTTACTTAGGTATTTGATTTAACCGTGGACAATAGTGTAGGTTATGTTTAACTATTTATCTTAATAATCTTATTGTATCGTCTTAAGGGGGAAGCGCTAAGGTGGCCCGCGAAATTCAAATATTCTTGCGTTTTTTGCAATTTGTAGGTCAGTATTAAGTTTAATGATGATTCAAATATAATTCGCGACCGTAACAATCATATATTTACAGAATAATAATCAATACAATCAGTAAAACAACTTCATAAGTTATAAAATACCTCAAATGTCAAGATTTCATGAAATAGTCATTCAATAGAGTTATATGAACTTAGAGAACTGTATTGATGATTTTAATGATTATAATTCTATAAATATAGATTTGTTACGGTCGCGAAACATATTCAAATCAACATACAACCTAATACCGACTTGTAAATTGCAAAAAACGTAAGAAAATTTGAATTTCGTGGGCTACCCTGACGCTTTCACCTTAACATGTAACTGTTTTTTCGTCCCCAATAAATAAAATCATTTAGAGTATTGTTCTACTTACCCCTTAAAATAATCTAGTCATAATTATAAAGGTAGGTAATATTTATTTTTCTATATTTCAGATCTGGTTTGACAGTATACCATTGCTCATCGTCAACCTGCAAACCATTCACTTGGTCCATGCTTGAGAACACTGCCAATGAATTGCTACATAAGTATCCCTTGAAGAGTGCGGTCTGGTAAGTACAAAATTAATAAATACGACTAAAATTAAATAATGCCATTGACAAGATGAACCGATGACTTCTAGATTGTAGCATAAAAAAATATCAATAAATTCTAAATATTTGCAGAGAAGACAGAAAACAGAAGAGTGCATTAATGTATGGACTAAAACCCGCTTTCGTTATTAAAGTACCTCTTTCGCAAAATTTTAAGCTTCTAGAGTGTAGTATTAAAAAAAGGAGCGAGCCTTACAATAGTACAGTAGTTACATTATAGATTATATTACCGCCTATCATGTCGCTGGTCGTGGGTTCGATTCCCATCCACGACAAACATTTGTGTGCATGAACATGTCTGTTTGTCCTGAGTCTGGGTGTAATTATCTATATAAGTATGTATGTACAAAAAAAAAAGTTGTGTATGTAGTATATCAGTTATCTGGTTTCCACAGTACTAGCTCTGCTTAGTTTGGGATCAGATGACCGTGTGTGAAATGTGGATATTAATATTGTCAATTTTTATGAGTAAATACCAAAATAGCTGTAAAAAATGGCATACAACTTACAAATACTAACAATCTAGTTATTTTATTTAAAAAAAAACAGCAATTTGATTTAAATATCTATAATAAAATAATCACGAAAAACCTGTAGAAATGCGTCGTTGCCAGTCCGCGCGGGATAAGCGCTCTGAACTTGATGGCACTTATAAATCATTAATCTTTTTATTCCAGGTACCCACACCTCAAGTTCGTGCCGTCTCTGCTAATGTTCCGTATCTCTGCGATCTTCGTGCATTTCTTCCCGGCGTTGTTACTAGACATGATGCTGAGATTAACTGGAGGTAAACCTATGTAAGTAGCTTTGTATACTTCGCGATTTGTAGAAACGTAGTGTTTTTTAGGGTTCCGTATCTCAAAAGGAAAAAAAACCGGTCAAGAGCGGGTCGGAGACCACGCACAATGAAGGGTTCCGTAGTTGAGATGAATTTAACATTGTAGTTGAAAAACATGTTCTCCCATACATTCCAACTACAAATGTCTATAGTTAAACGAAAAGGATCCAACCCACATTACACCTAGTGTGGGTTGGATCCTTTTTGTTTAACTTTATTATTCTAAGTATTGAAATAGTATTGAAGTTTATTATTCTAAGTAAAATACTTTTATTTTTCAGCCTTGTCCGTCTCCACAAGAATGTATGGAACTCTCTGAACCGCCTACAACGATTCATATTCAGTGAATGGAAGTTTTACAACCCAAACACCTTAGAACTGGCCAAGAAGTTGAACCAAACGGATAAGGAGCTGTTCTTTATTGATATATCTACGCTATATGTAAGTACAGATACTAGATAGTGTTTTAATAGAGATGAACGGGATATTCGACAGGATACTGATCCAGCCGGATACTTGCCGAATATCCGTTTCCAGTATCAGCTGGATAGTGACCTACTATCATTGAATAGTACAGTACGGTCGATTTATCTTGGTGAGTCCGAACTTCGCGCAGAAGGCTGCGCAGTATCATTTTTTAGGAACCCAATGGTGACATGAGGCGAGTGTGAGTGAGAGAACATGCGCGAAAGTTCAGACTTGCCAAGATATTTCGGCCGTAGTGTCGGTCAGTATCCAGCTGATACTGGAATTTCAATAAATTATATATTTAATAATTTTTTTCTTTGAAATATTTTTCGTAATATTGACTTCGTAATATATTTTTTTCATTTTGTCAATCAGTTGATCAATAAATTAATTTCACTAATTTACTACTAACAAGGAGACCTTACACCCTTCGGGTCACCGATTTGGCTGCAGCTCTTTGTATTGAAAGGTATTTCCTAGTGTTGTATATTCCTAAAATCTTAAGGTGCACATGCACATCTCAAAAATAAGGGAGAAATTCTTCTCTAAAGACGAGTCTCAATATTTGTCCAAGTTTCAATAGTACTAACTCACGAAAATTGTAGTGTCGAAATGTGTAGCTTGTAGGCTTCTATATTCATATTTTCTTGTATATTAAGTAGTAATATTGATAATGATTTCGATTTTTATATTCTAACTAATATTATAAATGCAAAAGTAAGTTTGTTTGTTTGTTGGTTACCTTTTCACGCGTAAACCACCGAACCGATCACCCTGAAAATTTGCATATACATTGTCAGGTGTACCGAAACGGACATAGGGTAACGTTCATCCCGAAAAATAGTACTGTTCCCGAGGAACACAACAATAACGTTCTTATTATAATAGATGGCGCCACGTGTCTTTCGAATCATGATTGAATTATAATATCATAGAAACATTAGTAGTGTGTTAAGAGTATTTTTATATATATATATTTTTTTTATTATTAAAGTACCTAATACATTTTGTGAGTCTTAGAGTGTCGATAGACCGGTTTTTCATCCTCCTAACTATCCTAACTAATATTATAAATGCGAAAGTGCGTTTGTATGTTGATTACGCTTTCACGCTAAAACGGCTTATCGGATTTGGATGAAATTTGGCATATGACCTCGAGAAGGACATAGGCTACTATTCATCCTGGATCGCAGACAAAGTCGCGGATAACAGCTAGGAATATGTAAAAGTCACTATGATTCAATACGAACATTTTTCGAAGAGTTATAAAATTTGAAGTAGGGCTACTAGAGCACGTGGGGCTAGAGCATATGAAAGAGCGCTGTTTGCACATTCTCAATCATTTTTCATTTTTTTTAGGCCGCATACTTTTCGACTTTTGATGAAAACCGTAAAAAATTTACCTTTCCCCTCCTTATCTCCGAAGTGTGCATAGAGAAAAATCTGAAATTATTCTATGCGATAGAAGTTTATTTAAATATTACAGGATAAATAAAACGATGTCTCTAAATAGCACACTTTTTTTAATGTATGATGGCACGGAACCTTCGGTGCGCGAGTCCGACTCGCTCTTGACCGGTTTTTTTAGCTGTGCACCTTAGGACTTTAGGAATATACGACACTAGGAAGTCTCAATACGTAGAGTTGCGGCCAAATAGGTGACCCGAAGGGTGTAAGGTCTCCTTGTAAATTAAAATAATGACAATATTAGTACTTTGACATATTTGTCACTATCCGCTCGCTTCAGTCATCAGCTTTAATGTCCGATCTGTCATGAGCATGAGTCGTCTCTCCGAGGCAATGACCGGCCGAATATCCGACTCTTAGGATGGCCAACCAGCTATTTATTTTAACTCTAATTTTAAACATGCCATTCTTATATTGTTCGTGCCAATACAGGAGAACCGTGCAATCGTACATCATCTGTCTGCCTTTTCCTATGTTGGGGTCGCCTTCCAGTCTAACCGGATGCAGCTGAATACCAGTATTTTACATAGAGCGACTGCCTATCTGACCTCCACAACCCAGTTACTGGGTAATACGATACGACTAGTTGTCAGACTTTTGGGCTTCTGACTACCCGTAACGACTGTCAAAGATCCATTAATGACAGCGTGCTTTCCGAGGCACGGAATGGGGTCTCGATATATAATTGATGGTCACCCATCCACGGACCGACCTCGGCAGGTGTAACTTAACCTTCAATCGTACCCGTGCGGTTGTTATTATTTAGCCACGATCCCCTCAAGTGAAGCAGAGAAGCCTGCAAGTATTAAATACAAAATAATAATAAAATATTATTTGATTTTATTTCAGTGGGTTGAATACTTCACAACGCTACACTTGGGAGTCAGACGATACTTGAACCGTGAGAAGGAATCTTCTTTGCCTGCCGCACGGAAGAAGGATATGGTGTAAGTATTTAAACTTATTATAAGACTGGTTGGTTGGGTGTGACAAAAGAAGCATGAAAGTAGAATAAATGCTGCGGAAATGCGTTCCTTGCGAATTATGTGTGGTGTGACTATGAATGATAGGCTGAGGAATGAGGAATGATAGGATAAGGCAACGGTGTGGTTTAAAAGAAGCTGTAGCGACGAAAATTGAAAAGAGTATGCTTAGATGGTTTGGTCATGAGGATGTTGGTCCCACTTTGTTCAGTTTGATGGTCTGTGTACACCTTTAATTTTGACCACACCTTTCTGATACACCCTGTATAAGGAACTCTTGTGCAAAAGGAGATGAAAAACGGTGGGCCTAAATGTAATAAATTGAGATGCAATCTATAAAATTAGTCATATTTTTTATCTTAGAATATAAAAAAATAAGCTTAATTCTCAATCTGGAACCGGAGAAATATGAGAAAGATAGTTTTCGTGAGATTATTGATTAATCGAGTAATCGATTACACAATTACAAAAAAAAAAACCTTTGCATTAGGTAGCATTCTCAGTAATCTGAAACTGAAAGTAATTAAATGCACTCTAAATACTATAAAATATAGTACATACAATTACAGCCATGTTAATAAATAAAATATCAATTAATTACAGAAAAACCAATACAATGATTATCGATTTCATATCGATTAAAATCATTCTATATTTTTAGTCTGTCACTGGCATGACAGCTGAGTGACATTGACACTAGACAGTTGCCGACTGCTCTTGCTTGCTCACTCATTTCGTGTTTTCCGATGCGTTTTGAGTGCTTTCCCGCTAATTTTTCACTACCACTGCTTTGTTTTTTACGGATTTTTACCACCATTTTCATCTCGTTACATTCAGGCCCAAGATTGTATGTAATCGTTTCCGTCTCCTTAATGCTTCTAGACCCAGGAGTTGAGGCTGTGCTTTCGTCAGTGAATGAATGAATTTAAGAATATCATTAAGTTGATATGGCCTGCTCCCACTTCCGAAATCTCGGTTCACTTGTGCAAAGCGATGGCGAAGTAGATCGGACTGTTAAATACAGAATTAAAACACTGGATGGACGAAATGGCGTCAGGTCACGGGAACAATCTGCGATTCCCGCATTCTCCTTCATGATTCATGAAACAATGATTAGACCTGCTGTCTTTGTACGGATCAGAATGTTGGGCCACAACAAGAATGAATGAAAGGCAATTGCATGCAGCTGAGATGAGAATGCTGAGAAGGATGTGTGATGTTACGCGAATAGATAGAATTAGAAATGAGTACATAAGAGAAAGTCTGTAAGTGAAACCGATGACTGAAAAGTTGTGTGGAAATCGGTTGTCCTTGTCATGGTATGGGCATGTGATGCGGAGGAATGAAGAAAATGTCGTCACTTCGTCAGGAAATGGCTATACGAGTAGGGGAAGCCCAAAGAAACGATGGACGGAATGTGTGACAGATGATATGGCCAGAAAGGGAGTGACTACCGAGATGATGACTAATAGAGAAGTATGGAAAAAAAGACATGTTGCGCCGACCCCAAATAAATTGGCAGGAGAATGAGTAGATATACAGAGTGACTGGTAATTAGTGACTGATATCAAGTATCTAAATTTGTAAAAATCTAGCACCTAGGGCTCTAATCTGTTACTATTTTTTAATATTGTACCGTTTTTTTTTAATTTATTTATATATATCGGCGCAACTACTCATCGTGCATCGTACTCATAATTAAAATGATAATTTGATTGGTTGAAATTAATTCACAAAATAATGATTGATTATTACGATGTAAAATTAACATTACTACTTAAAACGTTAACAGAATAATTGTAATTTACATAGTTCCATACTTAACCTAAAAATGTGCACGTGCGACGATCCCTATAAATACGGCCGCACTGTAAGCGCTAAGATCCCGACCGATCACCGTGTTCGGCAAGCCGATCCCTTGGGAGACGCGCGCCAAATACCTCGGTGTGACCCTCGACCACCACCTCTCCTTCGCTGAGCACATAAAGCAGGCGCGTTCGCGCGCCGCTTTCGCTCTCGGTAGACTCCACTCCGTTTTGAATGCACGTAGCAAATTGTCACTTAGGTGCAAATTGCGCTTTTATACAGCGTGCATTCGCCCCATCATGACCTATGCGGGTTCAGTGTTTGCGCACGCAAAACCTCACCTCATTCATAGGATGCAGGCCCTCCAAAACCGTTTCCTCCGAAAGGCAACGGGAGCCCCTTGGTTCGTTCGGAACGAAATCCTCCACGTGGATCTCGATATTCCCACCATCTCCCAGTTCTTGAAACGCAATTCCAAGCGTTTCTTCGACTCAGCCACCAACCATCGCAACCCTCTGGTTGTCGAGGCGGCTAGCTATGTCCCCTCTCGTATTAGTAAGGTCCGCCGCCCTAGGCTTGTCCTCTCAGATCCCGACGACCCCATAACTCTTCTCCAGGAGAGCAGTAGGGACCGTAGGAACAAAAACAAATCGACATTCCGACCTCGCCGCCGAGGTCCCTCGCGACGACCCCGTAATAATCGTCCTCCCCCCCGTCCCTTGCTCGGGTATGATGTGCCAGCTGGTGGCGTAGCTGAGCCTGTAGCTTTAAACTCCCCTGACAATAATAATTCTAATCTGATCCAGCCTGTCCCATCTTGCTGTCCTCCCCCCAGCGACGCCCTAAGCCGAGGCCCGTTCCCCACAGGGGGAGCCCTTAGCGTGTAGTCGCTTAGTCTGTAAGTTTTATGCCCCTGGCTGGAGGCTTTGAGTAATCTTAAGGCAGCCACAGGATAGTCCGGTTAAGTAGTCTCGACCTCTCTAGGTCAACTACGAGATGCCATATATATAAAAAAAAAAAAGCGCGAAGATCATTCTTGTTCGAGCCTCCTGTGTGCGGACCTCTCTGGGACGTCGTCACGTTGTCAGTTGAATAAACGAGGCCTTGAAATAAGTTGTGAAGTTTTGTTTTGGAAATCGAAGATGAGTGGTCACCACGAAGACGATATCAGTGACGTCAGCATAGCTGACGTCACACTTTTTAATACTATGGAGGTTCTTCCTCCGTCATATATTTTTACTATGGGACCAAACATAAAATCGCGAAAAAAATTTTTTTGTCGTTCCTTACATTTTGACGAGTTATGCGAACATGAATGTATGGGACAGCTGTTTTTTTTTTCACGCATTCAGGTTTGGTCCAATAGTAAAAGTTGTTTGTTATCATCAGTGATCGGATAATCGGGCGATTAAACACCTAAACTTCTTCCCACGAAAGAATAATATGGACATTCCTTTCTGAATAAATAAGCAATCCCGGGTTCCCGGGATTGAACAATTTTGTAAAAAACAACTATAACAAACAATTAAATTATAGCAGTGGTTATTTTGATTTAGTTTATTTTATTCAAAACAAATGGAATGTCAATAAAAAATGATAATGTGCACAATGTGGTCAAGTAGTGGAAATTGATTTATCTATCTAACAGATTAGTGATTGAATCGACTAATTTATTTTATTTTATATGAACAGAAGGGATTCTGAAAGGCATGTCCGTATTATTCTTACGTGGGAATAAAAGTGCAGTTAAGGTATATTAGCGCCAGATTATCCGATGACTGGTTATGACTTGAATACAATCATGACTGTGTATTAAGTGTTAAGTATCGGTCACTATAGTACATTCGCGTTAAGAATGCAGTGAGTCATCATTGTCCGTCGGCCTAGCCCCGCCCCCTAACCAATCAAATCTTTTCAAATTACAAAGTCAAGTTCACAATGACAGTTGAAGGCATTGCTTCGAACGCAACGGTTGTGTCCTGTCATTTGTGTTAACTGATTTACTTTTGTTATAAATACTAACGAGGATACTTACTAGTGATAGTGATTAAAATATAATATTAATTATTTAATTTTGATTTTAAACTTTCAAGTGTATTTTTATAAATTCATTAAACTGAATCTTTTAAAATATAATTTGTTTGAATTTAACAACACTGTGAATACACCTTTATCTTGCAGTTGCACTGATGACTCACTGCATTCTTAACGCGAACGAACTATAATTACCAGTCACCCTATAGAGATGATATTAGTTTGATATTCTGAAATATCATTTGTTCTACCAGATAAAAAAAAAGGTGAAGGAAAAAATAAACAGTATTCACAAACAACCATAAGAAGTCTGGAGATCAGTTTTGGCGCTACTTAGTGAAATAATTATTCTTTGTTTTTGTTCCAGCCTTCTGATGTTCCACGTAATATGGCAGCTTCTCATCATGGGTTTGCTGTGGTACATATTCGCTTGTCTGACAGGCTTGACGCTCGCACACTGTGCCTGGATAGCCCCTATCATTTATATATTGTTTAGTTACCTATAAATATGCTGAAAAAACATACTTTTTAAACGATTAAAAAAAAGGAGTAGGTAAGTGCAAAATAACATTAGTTTCGGAAGTCGGTGGCAAAAATTGAATCAAACAAGGCAATCAAAACTGCAGACTTCTGAAACTAAAGTTATTTTGCACGTTATCGTAACGGCGGGTTACTTTAACTCTTGGGTATAACTTTGGCCCAAATCGAGACAACTATACTGCTCGAAGTGTCGCGAGCACAAAATCGAACGTCGTTTGTCCTGCGGTAACTAATAGATGGCGATATAGACGCGTACATGCGGAACTTTGTGTGGATTTAATGACACTAAACATCTGTCTTGATTTGGGCCAAAGTTATACCCTAGAGTCAAAGTAACCCGCCCACATTTTTGAATATTTTTTCGGAATATTTTTTGTATTATTGAAATAAGTATTATCTGACTTTGTGTGAGTTTTTAAGGTTCCGGCTAAAAAAGAAAAAAAACGAAATCTTTATAAGATCGCTTTTATGTAAGGAAATAGGTTTTGTATTAGAAAATTGATTTTTATGTAAGGAAATAGGGTTTGTATGAGAAAATTAACATCGTAATAACACGCCTGAGTTCCATGTACAGACGCCAGCACTTCAAGCTACCCGAAACTGTCAAAGGACAATGCCCATTTTAGTATGGAAGGTGGTGTCTTTTTATTTTTTCTCGCTGTCATCAACTAAATCTTGTTTTTCTAGCACCGAATAATGTAACAAACGAAACTTATCTGACATGCGTATCTCTAAACTCAGTCCGAAATGAGATATAAGAGTTAGATGTTTGTATGTATTTATTTGGTTTGTAGGCAATTTTCGACTCCTAGCTAGGTTAGTGTTGAGTTGCCACAAACTAGATAGCCGTTAAATATTTTTGGATGCACCCGCTCCCGTGCTTTAGGACTTCTAACTCTTATATCTCATTTCGGACTGTGTTTAGTGATATGCATGTCGTTTGTTAAATAAGTTTCGTTTGTTACACTATTATGTACTAGACAAACAAGATTTGGTTGATGGACGTGAGAAAGAAAAAAAAAAGACTCCAATTTCGGCCATTGGCTTTTTTCCAATCAACTTTGAACCTAATGCTTTAGTGATAAAGTTGAAGATCTATTAATGAAATTTGTCAGATTTTAGTAGCTTGATGTGATGGCGTCTGTACCTAATAGGGGCGAGCCTATTGCAACCAACAGGGCAAAAAATACAACAACAAAAAAAATACCGTATCTTCAAAGATGAATGATGAAATATCTCGTTTAATTAATACAATTTGTAATCTTGTAGGATTCTCATTTTATAACTTTGTAATTTCATTGTAATTTTGATTTTTGCTTAAAAATAACAAGTAAGTAAAATTATAAGAGAATCTCTACAATTTGAATGAAAATAGGAAAATATTAAATATTCTTATGATACTTAAACATCTATCATCATAAATAATAAGAAATAATAATAAAGAATATAGAAATAAGAATAATATAAAATAATAAGAAAACGGTGCATTAGTAAATATAATAATTGAAGTATGTATATGGGTGCTTAAACTTAAGACGAGTAAACGAGTTCAAAGATTTTGCTCTTGATTTTTCCAAAGTATCACAAAAATATCTATCTAAACAAAATCCAAAAAAGCAAGATAATTTTCATGCTTTGGGATTTAAAACTTTAACTTAATTGCGTATGATTCATTTTTCATTGCAACTAAAATTATTTTGATGACGTTTGTCGATAGTTTTTTCATTCAAAAATCAACTTCAACTACTTGAGTTTGTATAAGTTGCAGTTTTATATATTTATCTCGTATCGTTGGCTTGAGTATAGGTGAAAATGAAATACGCGAAAGGTTTCTCGCTAGCCGTTGTTATTTTACCCGACTGCCCTAGAAAAAGGGTAATGTTTTTCTATGTAATATTTTTGTCGATGAAATACGTTCGTCATTTTATACGTGTAACTAAATTGATATTTTTAAATCATTATATTTATAGCTACATTCCAATACTGGTGTGTTGTATGTTGTAATGAATAATAAATGTTTTGTTAAATATTTATATTTTGTTTCATTCATTCTCTCCCCTTATTCTAAACTTAAATCTTTTTTTACAACCATGTTCGATTCGAGACACCGGTTGCGTGAAATTGCAACGCTTTTGTAGCACAGTTTCACGCCCCACCAAAATTGAATCGTTCAGTTTGCGTCAGTTAACCCTCCGTAACCAAAAGTCCTGCAAAATGGTCCTAATAACGACACGACCTTTATTAAAATACATAGTAACTTAATAATAAACATACAAGATAGAATTCGTTTAATTCATTGGGCGCGGCAGACGCGCATGCGCGTTTTCGGACGTTCACCATGTGCTTGACGGCGCGTATGCGCGTCCATACAATTTACATAACTTTCTTCGAGTGCGGCGCGCCGCACCTGTGCGTTCGTTGTGCATCTCTATTGTTTCGAAAACATCGTAAAATAAGGGACGGTAAGGGTGTCTACACCCAATATATTTTTTGCACGCACCTGAGCGTTTGCCACGCAGGATTAGTGTAGCATAAAGAAGCGTTTGCAAACATTTCACTAATAATTAAGCAGTTAACACATTAACTGCTGAATTATTTGGCGAATTTGCTCCAAGTGCTGCTTTATGATACACTAAACCCTGTGCGGCAAACGCTCATGCGCGCCCAAAAAATACTTCGTGTGGTGCTATGAGCGCGCATGCGCGGTTGAAGAAACTCTACCCATTGCGGCTGGGCGCATATGTGCGGCGTTACAAACTTGTCCCAAGTGCGGCGAGACGCTTATGTGTGTTTGAAAATTTTCGAGTTTTATGAGTCATAAAACAATTACGCCAAGAACAATAGAGATGCACAAAAAACCCACAGGTGCGGCGCGCCGCATTCGAAGGAAGTTATATAAATTGTATGGACGCGCATAAGCGCCGCCAGCACATGGTGAACGTTCGAAAATCGCGCATGCGCGTTGGCCGCACAGAACGTGTTAATGTGTTAAAGCTATTATGACGATACGCAGGTCAGTTGGAGAATGTGAAGTGGTATAATAATATGGTTTGGTTGTCTAAAGACTGATTCGCCCTATCCCCTCGTACTAGTATAAAACTGTATCACGAGCGGATAGTCTTCCTCAATCCTAGAAACAACAGATTCACACAAGTTCCAGTTACAGGTAACATAGTTAATCGGATTGACTACATATTGAACAGGTTATATACGTATATTACTACAGTTATAATAATTAAATTACATGATTGTTGCGTTGTTTTGTCTATGGGTATATGTTTTATGTCTGTTTCTGAATGTGTACAGTTATGAGTGCTTTGCTATTTATGTGCCTTGTTTATACTAATTTTGTCATAAAGGACATGGTCCAAAATGTATGGACCAAAAACCCAAAATCGAAACGTAATCGATACGCTCAAACAATAATTCCCTAGAACTATCTAAATAAACGTACTATGTTGCAACATCCTAATCCGTGGGATATCGGAGTTATGGGCTGTCAAAGTATGGAAAAACACAACTTTTTGCTCTGCTCATGCTCATGCTCTCGATTGTATTATGTACCAACGACGTCATAGATGCTATTACCGTTATTACACTAAGAATAATATCGATGTACAGTAAACAATGGTAGAATGAAAGATAAGACCGAATCCAGCCGCACAGTGGCGGGAATACGAACAAACGCTGGCCAAAACTCTAACAAGTAATGAAAGTTAATATAAATGAATAAGAAACACATAATTAATTATTTTAAACATATTTTAATTGAATATAGTTGTAAAATGTACCGTAAAGCGGTAAAAGTAATTTTTAAGTAAAGAACAATTTTAATATATTAAGTATACAATTTTACATCTTATCTGTATCTAAAAATAATTCCTTTAAAACTTCTGGATAATCTTCGTAAGGCCTATTTTTTTTCTGGCCTGTTTTGGTTAAACTTGTAATATAAGGATCCGAAGATACCAGAAGATTATGAACTACATCTTCCATAGTTTTCGAGCGCGACATTTTTCTAGAATATCGTTCTCTATAATTTTTTATGTCCTTATTTCGAGACTCCTGCGCTTCCTCGGACAAACTACCAATGGGCACGATTGCGTGCTCAATAATTTTGTACCCGTGGAATAAAATTTTGTGTATAGTTGTAGGCATTCTGTACCAAGGGTAATTTTTTACAAAGACTGCTGCGGTTCTTAGGCAATACAACTTAAATTTTTCTGTGTCAATAGTTGCAGAACTACTTGAGAGAGCAAGGAGTATTATGTAGAATCTATATATAAGCGCCTTGCTTACTCCCGTAATTTCGGCAGATTCCTCGTAATTTCGAAAACATTTTCTTGCAGTATTTCCCGTGTTAGTAGTGCCATAGCCAGGTTTTGGCTTATCTACTATTAAACCTAATCTCCTCCGAAAATTTTCCTGGACTTCCTTTTTCTTATTTTCAATTTTTATGCTGTCTTCTTGTTTCCCGGCTTTCCATTTGCATAATGGTAGCTTATAAGAAAGATGCAGTACACACTCAAAAAACCTTATCCATGCATGAAGTATAGATGTTCCTAAGTTAAGGTATTGCTCCTTGTTTACAGCCTTATTTAAACACATCGCAATATTGTTAAAATTCTTGGATGTTAATCCACAAAGATAGCATCTTTGAAAAGACGAAGTTTCAGTTATAGCATGAGCCGTTTTACCATCGATCATGCTCAGAATCAACTTATGTTTCACGTTAAACTTTTTATTGTCATATTCTACTTCTGTAGATATAAGACTCTCGATCTGAGCTTTTACAAAATCGGTTTCTTGTTGAATAAGCTGAGTAGTATCTTTTGCAAAAAAAATTTTAAGTGGCCTGCAGTATCTAGGCGAAGATGCTGATAGGTTTCTCCATAACACCAGCTTATCCTCATCTTCTAAATTTCCGCATACAAGTTGTATAGGAACAACAGAAATTAAATAAATACTTGCATCCGAAATTGTTTCAGCTTCGAATATTTGCATGTACTCTGACTGTCCCGAAGTGCCATCGCAGCCCCATTTGGTAATCATGTATAAATTTTGGCTATCATTTTCGGACAAGGATGTGAATAAATCCCCATGAGCCTGAATCAACCTATGAGTGGTGTGATCCAACAAATTCTGCAATGGAATAGAAGCTGAAGATTCCGTAACAACTAAATTATCTGGATAGCATTTTTTTCTAGCTTCAGTAATTTCTTCATAACTTGGATACATATTGCAGTTATGCTCCATTGCTGACTTTCGCATAAAATTATATTGATAGTTGGTAAGTTTAGCTCCTACAAGGAGTTCCAAAGCTTCATCAGGCGTAAAAAAAGAGTAGGAATGTGCAGACTCACCACTTACTAAAGATTTCTTTAGCAATTTGGCGGTGGAATGTTTTCCCGCTTCTCTGAGCTTCATTTGTGCAGCATACACAAGTTCATCGGTGTCAACTTTTGAACGTAACTGTTCAGTTTTTCTACGCTTCGACCGTTCACTGCTTTCCGAAAATGTTACTGTAGGTCTGCCACCACTACTTCTTTCAATATTAATACTAATAGGAAAACCTATAGAAGAATCCAACCATTTTTTTTCTTTTTCATTGAAATAATGTTCGTTCCTATTAGCTTTACTCCATTTCTGCTTGTATTCATAAATACATTTTGATATTAACTGCTTCGAAGTAGTAGATAAACTATCTGGATTGTGAACAATATTTTGGATTTTATCCACTAAATTGTTGAACTTTTCCTTTGGATTTTGTGAAGAACATTCTCTATAGTACCCCAGTACTGTGCGCCGAGATAAATAAATATATTCAGTATTTGAACCTGAAACAAATACAAAATTAAAAATTACCCATTTTTAAAATTTTTAATCTCTATTCAAATTAATGAGCTGATTGCTACAAAATCGCACAAACTAGCACTTGATATCTTTTTTAAATATTAGAATAGATATAGCTTTAACAGAAAAGGCTTATAATCAGACTTGATTGAGATGGATTTGAAACTTTTGCGCTCACTCAAATGAAAACTTAGAAAACAATTTAGAATTTTTACACGTTAATTTTGTTATATGACTAATCTGAACAAAAAGTTTATTTATTATATTATTCATCAGTAATATAAAGAGTCACTAACCTCCAGGTTCAGCTTCTATATCCATTATATCGATTAAAACACAAATCACAAAACAGTTTGCAATTAAATCCAGAGTTGTTTTTATCACGTAAATAGCAAACACATGCGTTAGACGAAATGACAAACTTCGAACTGACCCAACGGGTTTTTAGATTGGCGAAGCGCGCGGGTGTTACAGGTATTAAATTCTCGGATCATTTATGACTTCTCAGAAACAAAAGATAGTGCGTTCGAAGAAACTTTTGTTTTGGGGTTTTGGCCAGGGTTTCGCCAGTGTGAGCCGGGGCACGTCCATTCAAAAAGGTTCTATTCTTACGTTTTGTATAACCGTGACATAATCACTGAATATTGTTGCTGCTGCATACACGGTCGTCACACATTTGGAAGTTGTGCTCATATAATGTCCATTGTTTATTATTTAGCTTGGGCTAGGTAAGAAGAAAATCTGACCCAGCCTGCTTAATTTTTAGATTTTATATTAGCTGATATTGAAAATATTTAATGACTGTGTATCATTAAAAAATAAATACACTTTACTATTAAAAAAAAAAACACTTGTTTTTTTTTCGTATTATCATATCTATTTACAATTGCAACGCAACGTATTTCTTCTATCAACATTAACTAAACCTAGCAATCTAGGTTGCTTGGAAGAGGTATTTTGAATAGCAGAGTATAATACAATTGAAATAAATGAATACCTTAATACTGTCAATGACAATACAATACAATGAGAACTACAACTATTTTTTACTTACTTTATTATTATTATGCCAAGTGTACTTACATCGATATTATTCTTAGTGTTATAACGTTAGTAGCATCTATCTCGTCGTTGGTACATAATACAATCGACAGCATGACTATTTTTTCACCACAGCTGTGAAAATCCTAAGTCAAAAAATTAATTCTTTGCATACTTTGACAGCCCATAGCTCCGATATCCCACGGATTAGGATGTTGCAACTTGGATACCTACGTTTATTTAGATAATTCTAGGGAATTATTGTGCACACAGTTTGACCGTATCGATTGCACTTAGATTTATGGGTGAATTATGACACCATCTCCTTTATGGGTTTGGAAATCAACTTTTACAAATTTTTACAAAATCTTGGCGTAGTTTTTTTTTTTAATAACACCATGGCCGCGCCATTGAAACGCATACGCACGTGCGCGGGAGGGGATTGGCATTGCTCGCTCAACTGTCGGCCAGTGCGGACGTGTGTGCGCTCCTTGGTGAAACTGGTGTATGGCTTTTATTTATTAACACAGCCGAAAACGAAGATACCACACAGTTAAAAATAAAAATACATACTTCGTCTAAGATATGTACGGATCAAATGCTCTAGTGTGTTATCACCCCGCTTTGCACCCAACTTCCAAACATTCTGTATAAATGTTTCCAATCCTAGGTGTTGGCCAAGGATGTCTATTTTTTGAGATATTTGAGAAAAACTCATAAAAGGTAATCCAATTTAAATTATTAAAACGGCCAAATGCGAGTCGGACTCGCACTCCAAGGGTTCCGTACCACCGTATTATACTCGAGAAATATAAAGATCGAGGAAAAATACACATTTCATATAAGAATAGAAACACACAGAATAGGTTCAACAGATACAGCGCTGTGACAGACGGACGGACCGACAACGGAGCCTTGGTACGTTCTGAAAGTCTTAGATTTAACTTTCAGTTTTTCAAAGTAATTGCCACTACAATTAATACACCTCTGCATCCTTATGAACCAATCACTAAAAATGTATTTCCATTTCTGTTTAGGAAGTTCTGAACATATATTTCACATAGGTATGTATGTGAAATATATGTTCCCAGGACGAAGTAGCTTTACTTTTGGCCTGGGAATGTTCCCAGGCCAAAAGTAAAGCTACTTCGTCCCGAAATATTTGCCATTTCAATTTACTTTTCACGAAAGGAAACAATCCAAAGTCACATGACGCAAAGTCTGGATTGTGAGGCGGATGTTCAAGAAGTTTCAAGTCGGCATCTCTCAAATATTCGCATGTAACGTCAGCACGATCTGCCGGAGCATTATCATGATGAAGATACCAAGTGCAGAGTTGTGACTTTGGACGAAGCTTCTTCAATTCTTGAATATTTTTTTATTATTTTTTATTTAAAAAGTCATCTATTTACAAACAATATTATGTATTCTTAGAGAATTAGTTCCTTACAATAGACCTATAGTGCCGACTGGTGCTGACAAGGTAAAAATACTTACAATAAACTCCCAACAAGGAAAGACGCGCAAGAAATACATATTAATTTTTGTATCAGAACTAATGTTCAATGCAACATAGTATACAAAGTAAAATGAAGGTAGACAAAGTAAAAAATGTGAGTTTAAGTTAGGTGATAGGTATATCTACTTTTAAGTTTTTGTTTAAGGCTATTAAGAGAGATTTTAAAAAGATCTATGTCCATAACTTCTCTATTCTAATTTGTTAGTGGAATGGTACTTATATAAGTGAATTACGAGTGTGTTTTATTTAGTCGAGGAGGAACAAAAGTGATGTTGTACGTGAGGGGCGTACAGGTAGGCGAGCGTGTGCGTTCAGTGATATTTTACCAAGCAATGATGGAGAATCAGTCAATGAGTTTAAAAATTTGAACAATTGAATAATGTCGATCATTATTACGTCTGTTACGAAGACTTATCAGTTTATGTCTACGCATTGCATCTTCATACGTAGCGTCGTAAGTATTATTGCGATAATTAAGTGATTTTAAAAACTTTTTTAAAATCATTTCTATCGTATTTATATGTATGTTAAAACATGGGCTCCATACAGTACTACAAAAGTCTAGAATAGAACGCACAAATGAGAAATAAAGAATTTTTAAAGTGATAACTTTTTAAGCGGTTTAGTAATTCGGAGCTAACTATGTGGTCTATATAATGGATAAATGTTAATTTCCATAACGAGGCCTAGGTCTCTAATAAGTTGAGGAAGGCAAACAGTGGTGTACCAAGCAGCGTTTACAGTCTTCTTGCTCACGGAGAACTAATTGTTCAATAATTCGCCGATCAAAAAACTACGATCATTTTACTTAATTTTTTTTACTTCAGTCGGAGTTCAAAGCAGCAGAATAAAATATGGGTGATAACCCATATTTTATTTTGCTGCTTTGTGGGCACGTCGTAATTATGAAGCCACGTTTCATCGCCCGTGACGATTGAAATGATGTCTTAAGATTTCCGTTTTCAAACTTTGCAATCATTTTTTGCACCTTTTAACTCGCTGTTCCTTTTGTTCATCGGTAAGTTTATGTGGAACCCAAAGAGTTAAAACTTTTCTATACCTAATCTAAATGATGGTGAATAATTGAATGTAACGCTGCTGAGCCACTCTGCAGTAAGGACTCTATTCGCCGATCAGTTTCAATTAAATTTTTAACTGCAGATATATTTTCTGGAGTAACTGCTTCCGCCGGTCGTCCTGAACGCGGGTCGTCTTCTAGGTTAAAACAGCCACGCTCAAACTGTTTGTACCATCTGTACACGGTTGCACGAGAGGGGCAGTCATCACCAAGTATAGGCTTCATTTCTTCTAAACAGTTTTCTGGAAGTTATAACGCAAAATTGCGCGATATTCGATAGTCGTCCACGAAGCCATTATAGTGAACTAGTTCGAACACGATCTGCGGCAATACTGAGTGCAATCAATTGACAACAGCAACTAACGTATATCATAACCACAGATCGGATAATCGGATGCATATTTACCTAAAGTTAATTTTTGGCTAAGAAACTATGGAAGCGGCTACTAATTTTTTTATTTTTCTTAATATAAATCCCATCGCATTAATCCTAGGATTCCAGGAATGCACAATTAATCGGATACATGGAAACGACTTCATGAATATGTGGTATTATTTATTTAAAAAATGCCGGGGCACCAGGAGCTCATTTTTAGCTATTCGTATGCTTGTTTACTTCAAATTTATTTATAACAATGCTTATCCTGACGTTTGCTGCCAGTTTGGCATCCTGCATTACAACATTAGCTTTCGATTCTATAGTCAAAAAGTACAAATTTATCAATTCCTCAATCGTGAGATTCTTACGATCGATACAAAAGTGCGTTCCATACTAACCAACACCTGAATTTAAGTAAATATACATTCGATTCTATAATCAGAAGTCTAAATTTGTCGATCCCGGAATTCAGGGATTTTTTTGATACAAAAGTGCATTCCATAATAGCCAACCCCTCAACTTTAGGTACCTAAATATGCATCCGAATATCCGACCTATAATCATAACATAAACAATCAAACTACGTGCTCGCGTCGGCCATCCGCCTTAGTATTATTATCTCAAAACTTTCAGAACACCCTACGTAATAGGGTCCCGATGGCATCCTTTGGGTAAGGAACCTTAAAAAACTAGGTTATAACAACAAAAAAAAAAAAAAATAGGATGCAGGATATTATTGAAACGACAAAAATAGGGTACAGCCTTATTTATTTTTTAACAATACATATTAGCAATAAATCACTCGATATTATCATATTTCATTATTCTTTTTTTTATACATATTACGGTATACAATATATTTGTGACAGCACCGCACAATGTGACGTTTAGATTATACATAGAAATTGACAATTTTAAAGAGTTTTAGACAAAGAACATCCTAGGGCTCGATCACACGTATCACTATCACACCAACACGTGGACGGACGCTAATTTGTGTGCCGTCTGGGTGATACCGACCACATGTAAGGTCACGTCGGTGACACCAACGCAACAACATCGTAATTTTGTAGTTACCACAAAGCAACTGCAAGCATTTGCAGCGAGCGTTTGTCGCTGGGATGTGATGTGGTTGTGGTACTATCGAAGAAACTGACATCTGACCAATTTGAAAACAAAATCCCGTGCACACGATGACCACATCTGTTAGCAAGCGTTACTATAGCGGCCGAGCGCTGCAAGCAAGAATAGTCCTTACGGTGTATAAATGTTCGTTTCTTCGATAGTACGTGTTAACGGGACATAAAGCTTATATCAGACGCCTCACTCGAGTGAATGCTCATTTTTGTTTCATTCCACGGTCACACGACTAACAAAATTACATAGGAATGAACGTTCATTTTATTTTTAATCATTCGATAGGCGTGTGCCAAAATCCAACATTGTTGTTGGATCGGTTTCATAAAAATGAACAAAAAGTGAAATTACTGATATCTGCTAACGTGAACATACTCCAAGCGCAATTTTATTAAGTTTGCAAGGACTAATATCTCCTAAAATGTTGATAACATTGCAATACTTACAAAGATTTACCAAAACAACAAAGTTAGAATCGAATATAAAGTTGAAGGAAATTAATTGTTTAGCGAATTACCAACCAACCACCAAACTTATATTGTCCGTTCACACGGCTACATATCAAGCTATACATTTCCAGTATAAGCTGATCTCGCATTGTATAGGACAACGAGAGGTCAGCTAATATTGGAATTTATATCAGCCGTATGTACATTCAAATCACAATTGACATTCATTGCCAGTTAGTTGTATGAAATGACTATAACGGCAAATTGGCGTACTGTGACAATGGGGAAAAATCTGTCAAATTAGTTCCACGCAGATGGCGCTAAGAGTTTGTTACTGTCATTCAGCCGCTAATAAGAGTTCCTTGTTGAAAACTTTGCCGCGAGATAGTGCTAAGTGATTTTTTCTTGTCACTTATTGGTCGCTTTGCTTTGGCTAGAAAGGGAGGTAGTAACTACCGAGATGACTAATAGAGAAGTATGGAAGAAAAAGAAATGTAGCGCCCACCCCAAATAAATTGGGATAAGGGCAGGAGAATGATGATGATATTGGTCGCTTTGTCTTCAAGATGACTTCGACAAGTGACAAATACAAAGTTTGCGGCGAATCTCGCGGTGAACCCATTTGTTAAACCATTAATTCCCCTGACTGTACATGAACATAAAAAACAGCATTTTTTCATTGTTAAAATGCGAATCGCAGTATCGCAGCGTATTGTCGTATGAATTTATTTTAATGACTTTTCCAAAGCGAGTCTTAATTTTAAGTTAATAGGGTCCGTAATATCATGCATATTATAGTTTTATTTATGTTTGAAATTATATTAAAATAAAACTGGAATGATTCAAACACATAAGTTCGTGAAACTCATAAATATCTTAGAAAACTAAATTAAAAATATCTGTAATTTAACCTTTTAGTGATGTAACGACTAGATTTTTGTCAATATGACAAACAATTATAGCCTCCTTGTTAAAAATATTGTCAAAGAAAATTAGATATTACAGACCCTAAATATTGAATAGCTTTGGGAAAGAAGCTTTACCAGAAGTCTATTTAATAAAACCGACAAGCGACAATCCGACAATTTTTAAGTTTCTTTTTTATTATTATTGTTTGATATGGACGACTTTAGCGTGCACGTCTGTCTACATAGTTCTCCGATGTATAATTCCAACTTGAACGAAGTAACCAATATATCATAAGAATATTTTGATTTAAAAGCGTGTCCGTGGAGTTTCTTGCCCGTTCCTCTCCACAGATACTCGTACTATCGAGGAAACTTACATTTGACCAATTTGAAAACAAAATCCCGTGCACACGATTACCGCATGTGTTAGCAAGTGTTACTATAGCGGCCGAGCGCTGTAATTAAGAATAGTCCTTACGGTGTATAGATGTGTCTCCTCAATAGTACCTATTACGCTTTGGAATGGGCAACTACCTTTATTTTTCCGACTGACCGACCCCTTGACAATTCAAAAGTGCCTGCAATTGTTTTCATTGAATTCAATTCGCGTACTTTACTGGCTCCATTGAAAATAAGACCTTATTACCATAGGCTAAAGTACAAAATTGTATGAATATCGAGACAGTCGGCTCGGCGCAAGCCGTCAGACCTTTTTTTTAATTTGTTTTATTTATTAAAACTTTGTGCACAAGTAAAAAAAAAACAAAATACTGTACAAAGGCGAAATTAATGCCTGAGGCACTTTCTACCAGTCCTGGTAGGGTGATGCAGAGAGAAAACATGGCAGGTGCAATATAAAGGATAGATAACACGAAAATAACTATAAAATACATCGATTCGATATTCCTACAAACTTCTTACGTATATGCTCACCTATCTGCACTTTAAAATACAACCGATTGGTTGCCATCCTGATGTTCACAGGGAGTGCATTCCAAAAAAAGACCGCCTGGCCAATGAAAGAATAGTGAATGAAACCAGAGCGGTGAGAATAACATCCTGGAAGACGATTGTTGGTGGAACGAAGATTTTTATTATGGGCAGAGCATAAGTATTCATACAATTTTATAGTTTAGGCTAATAGGGTCCTATTTTCAATGGAGCCAGTAAAGTCCGAGATGTTGCCGCTTGGTGTGAACCAACGCAAATATGTCGCATTGTCAGTGAAGTATATTAAATATGGCCCTGGTTAAACGCAACGCTGTACAGCTATAGGAACACAGTCAATCTAAATAAGAAAAAAATAATAAATAAACATAACATCACGTATTCCTCGAAGGGTTAGGCAGAGATGTACCTATAGTACACCCACATTTCACCAGTTATGTTTTAAGTCCCATGTAACAGGAAGCGAGCCTATTGCCATCAACCGGCCACAAATCCAAACTCCGAGCTGCTGCTGAGAAGTTCCAAATGGGAAAACCCTATAACACTTTACCCGACTTGGGAATCGAACCCAGGACCTTAAGCTCAGCAGTAGCGCTTGCAACCACTACATAAACGAGGCAGTCAATCTATATACCTACCTAAGAAAAAAATACTTATAAGTAATCATAATCAGTTATTCCACACATCGACCGGTTATTTCTAGTAATGTCCTATTAAATAAGCGATTAAGTAACATTTAATTATTAAAAACTAATTTATATTCTAAACAACTTGTGAACTTGTGTAGCGTTACCTAATAAAGGCTGGCACAAACATTACAAACGGATAGCCTATGATGTAAAATGTAGCAATATTTTGTGTTACGGCAGCGATAAAAAAAAAAAAATGACATGTACTGACAGCAAAACGTAGGTATGCTGGCATCTGTCTACAACTTTTATTTTTTCAACTATTTATTTTACTTTTGACAGCTAGAGTACCAATCGACTTTTTAATCGATTTAACACACTGGTACTTAATTAACACATTATCTGCTGAATTATTTGCGAATTTGTTCCAAATGATACACTAAACCCTGTGCGGCAAACGCTCATGCGCGCCCAAAAAATATTTCGTGTGGTGCTATGATCGCGCATGCGCAGTTGAAGAAAGTCTACCCAGTGTGGCTGGGCGCATCAGTGCGGCGTTACAAACTTGTCCCAAGTGCGGCGAGACGCTTATGTGTGTTTGAAAATTTTCGAGTTTTATGAGTCATAAAACAATTACGCCAATAACAATAGAGATGCACAAAAAACCCACAGGTGCGGCGCGCCGCACTCGGAGGAAGTTATATAAATTGTATGGACGCGCATAAACGCCGCCAGCACATGGTGAACGTTAGAAAATCGCGCATGCGCGTTGGCCGCACATAACGTGTTAAAGAAAAAAAATAGCGTCCATGAAGTATTACATTTTTTCGTCTATGGTTGCCTATCAATAAATAAGGTACTTCATAGGTGCTTATGGCAAAATTAAAATAAATGGTTGGAGAGTATAGATAGGTATAAATATAGCACACCCAGTTTCAGAAAGAGACATAGGTATGTTTGACAGAGACGACACTACAATGAATTATCAACAGCCAATCTTGCCTTACATTTAACTTTGATACGTCGATTATTATCGTTTCAGAAACCACCTGGTCGCACCTTGATTACAAAAGTAACATTATCAATGAAAAAAAATGTTTTCTAAATAACTCCATAATTTACTGGCATTTTTTCAGTACATAATTTAAAGTAAGACAGTCAAACTGATAAGTAAAACTAATTGCAGTCTTTTATTTTAGTTATTTGCTCAGATATTTATAAAAATGCTGCGTCAAAAACTTTAAATTTACATATTGAAAAATTAAAACTTTTGTATAAAGCCACTTTTGTTTTCAGGTGCTAGGTGTTAATCCTAAATAATATTATAAATGAGGAGCCTAAAACATAACGAGATATGTCTTTGTGATGTAAACAGTAAAGAGAAATAAAACATTTTTTCTCTTTTTACAATACTTGTAGGGTATAAGCAGCAAACAGTTTTTGTTTGAAATGAGTGATGTCAAGTGTATCAAGTTGATATTAGAGAATAAAATACAATCAAATTTATTTTTAGCTTTTTTGCTCCTCAAATGCGAAAGTGAGTTTGTTTATTTGTTACGCTTTCACGCTAAAACGGCTAAACGGATTGGGGTGAAATTTAACACATGGGTAGACCATGACCTGGAGAAGGACATAGGCTAATTTTCATCATGGGTTGCAGACGAAGTCGCGGGCATCAGTTAGTGTGCTATATATTTACGACCTACTACACCTAATTGTTCACTAATTTTATGCGTGTGCGCAGTAGCCAAATCTTTCTGACACCATGCCGAACGGTTCAGTTCTAAGTTAACATCCAAAATCATAAAATTCACAATTCATTTAAAGGCTAAAATCGCTAAATGTCCAATACTCATTCGCCAAATTGATTATCATGTAGAACAAATATTTGTAAAATATCTGGGACCGGTTTTAAGTCGACATACCTTTTTCTATTTACAATGATTAATTATAATACATCCCTTAAATATAATTATGTATTTTAACCACCATTTTCAAAAAGCCTATATCTATCTGCCCAGCCTTTTCCCAACTATGTTGGGATCAGCTTCCAGTCTAACCGGATGCAGTTGAATACCAGTATTTTACATGGAGCGACTGTCTTCTGCCCTCCACAATCCAGTTACTGGGTAATACGATACCCTTGGTAAGACTGGTTGTCAGATTTTGGGGCTTCTGACGACCCGTAACGACTGTCAAAATCCACGAATGACAGTCGAGACCAACGGCTTAAAGTGCTTTCCGAGGCACGGAGAAGTCTTGGTATGTAAATATGGTCACCCATCCACGGACCAACCGCGTAAAGCGTTAAATGATTTTCAAAAAACCTATTCAATTTTGAGTAGTATAAGTATCATAATATCGAGGGTTCACGGGCTATTTGTATTAAGCGACATGTTTGGAACTTTACAAGAGAGCATTTCAAAGTTTCATTATTCGGAAAAAAAGAACATTGTAAAAAAGTATCAATATTTTTTACGAAAAAGTGGCCTATCGACGGTTAAGAATCAATAGTGTCTAGCTCCGTTTTTTACGTTTTTCACTTTTTAATGCAGGTAGATATGATTATAACTCAATATCGGCCAGGATGTCGCTTAATACAAATAGCCCGTTATTCCTCGATATAAACTTATATTATGTTCGGTTGTTATTATTTCAGTAAGAAAGCACTGGAAGCTGGTCCCTGCTGTTATTTATTTATTTATAGATCTCTGACAGTCGTTACTGGGTATTCAGAAGCCCGAAAGTCTTGGCACCTAGTATCACGTGGTATCATGTCACCTAGTAACTGGGCTATATAGGCAGTCGCTCCATGTAAAATACTGGTATTCAGCTGCATCCGGATAGACTGGAAGTCGACCCCAACATAGTTGGAGACAGGCTAGGCAGATGATGATGATTTTCAGTCAACAAAAGATATTTGATTTAGATTTACAGGCTTTCAACAATCTAGGGCGAATTAAATCTCTCTAAAAGAGAAAATAATCTTACAAACTAAGTTATTGTAATCACTTAATATTACTTACATAAAAAATAATTGTGATATCGAACGTGATTGTAAAAAATATAATCTATAGAAAAAATATACTAATTTTATGTAAACAAATATTTGTGGTTCTTATTCCTGAATCTATGAATTTCGATATTATATTTAACTAGATAAAAATTTTGTTAGAGATTATTTTATTCTAAATTTATTTATGTAAATTACTACACTATCTTTTTGGTATTTTCCAATACACGCTGGTACACAGACTTCCGTTCAGTGAGAGGGACTGTGCCGTAATCCAGCACGCGGGCCCAGTGCGCTTTGCTAGATGTCACATGTCTTTGAATGTTTGGCTCTAGGACATGCCGGTTTCCTCACGATGTTTTCCAACACGGTTTTGAGAGCAGTGGTGATGAAATAATTTATACAAAATAAAATGCCTGCCTGGGTTCGAACCTGCGACCAGCAACTGCTCTTAGACTGTTAATAGAGTCTATGTCTCATTATTGTTGTGACTTGTCTATTGCTCATACTCTGTCTACGTACATATAACTTCTGCTCGCAACTTCGTGCGCATGAAAAATATATCCTATGACACTCGGGAATACTGTAGCTTCCCATCAAAGAAAGAATTTTCAGAATCGGATCAGTAATTCCGAAGATAACTCTCTACATACAAACTTACAAACAAATCTTACCTTTTTATAATAATATTACTATAAGAAAATCAGTGTATTCTTTTTTTTAGCAATTGGACTACCCTTGCAAACTCGGGGCGGATCGCTAGTAGACAATAGAATTATTGGAAAATACCAGAAAAGTACATCAAAACTACCAACAACACCAACTAGATGGCGTTGACACCAAAAAGTGCAAATAAAATCACATACAAAGTTCCTTTACTACAAGCACGTCATTTCTTATAATTGGCGGCGTGTCTCCAATCGGCTGCCACATTTAGATCAGGCGCCGACTTTGTTTCTTCTCTTGTTTAAAAGAGAATTATTGCTCTGTTCCAACGCTTTGATTTGTACCTGTAAATTAGAATGTTATTGGTTACTTTATTGTTTTATGGGACATTTTGATGATAAAATTAAAGGAGATCACCCATTCTGGGATATATATTTTTTTTTGTCGGCCTTTAATAATAATAGGGATGATGACTAAATATTTTTTTTTTGTTCATCACGTAGATTATTAAAATATATTGGACACTTATTTTTTCTTTTTCTACGTAATCAAAAGATTACGGCTGTACATCGAGTTAAAATGTGGCATGACGTCACGCCTTTGTAGATTTTATACGTAGAAGTGACGTAGCGAGCCCCCACTCCCGAACTTTAATGCGAGTTATCTAAGTCATTTTTTATTAATATGATAAAGCAAAAAATACGTATCTAATATTTTTTTATTATCTGACTGACGGACTAAATAGAATTCATTTTTTTTACCCACGCATCATCCCTATTACAATATATTTTTAAAGTACACATAGAACGCATAATTTTTTAACAACGTCTTTCGAGAATTTTGTCAAACTCAAAAAGCCTGGCATTGGAATGCCAGGGTTTCGAATCCAGACCAGAAATTCACAAATATCAGGTCATTCTAAAGTTAAATTATATAATTTACTACACAAACACACATAAAACACTATATTTTATACACAGAAAGCAATATACAATGCCACATAAAAAGAAAATCTACAGTCGCAGCATGACTTCTGTCCACACCCGTGCGATTGTTACTATTTGGCCACGAGGCCCTCTCTATAGGGTGACTGGCAATTAGTGACCGATACTTAAGGCGAAAGCGTCAAGGCAGCCCGCGAAATTCAAATTTTCCTACGGTTTTTGCAATTTACAAGTCGGTATTATGTTGTACGTTGATCAAAATATAATTTGCGGCCGTAACAAGTATCTATTAACATAATTAGAATCATTAAAGTGATCAATACAACTCTTTAAGACCAGGTAATCCTAATGAATGACTATATAATTCTGTAAACACATATTTGTTACGGCCTCAAATCATACTTTATTTAACATACAACTTAATACTTGCTACTGTGAAATCGCGGGCTACCCTGGCACTTCCCCCTTAAACAAATGATTGTACACATAATAACAAACATCCTTTATTATGGGAACAAACCTGAAATCGCGAAAACAAAATCAGTTGTTCCTTAAATTTATGTTCACTTATCTCGTCAAAATGTAGGGAACAGCTGATTTTTTTTTCGCAATTTTAGGTTTGGTCCCATAATAAAGGATGTTTGTTATCATGAGTACAATCATGTGTTTCAAGTACCGGCCACTAATTACCAGTCACCCTATATTTAGCCACAAGCCTGTCTTTATTTACCCATGACCCCCCTTTTACTTAGCCACGAATTCCAGTTTTTTAGCCACGAGTCTCACTTTTTTTTGCCACGAGCCCCTCTTTTACTACTAAACTAATAAAAACAAGTGTAAACACACTCGCCGTGACCTAATCGTAGTCGTCTCGCGTGGTAACCGAGTCATTTTCGTCCTGTATGTCTGTCTGCCCATACTGCGTCGCTTTTGCAAAGTAGTTTGTGAGCCACGCTTTATTTAGGCATTAAGCTCCTCTTTATTTAGCTATATCTCCCACTTTATTTAGTCACGAGTCCCCTCGCCCTCGCCACTTAACTACGAGCCCAACATTACTTAGCCATGAGCCCAACATTGCTTAGTCATGAGCCCCTTTATTTAGCCACGAGCCATTTTTTAAAGTAATAAAAAACACTCTCCGTCACCTGATCGTAGTCGACTCGCATGGTGGCCAGTGACCGAGTCATTTCGTCCTGTACGTCGGCCCATACTTTACGGCTTTCGCGAAGTAGTGTGGGAGCCCCACTTAGGCACTAAGCCCGTCTTTATTTAGCTATATCTCCTACTTTATTTAGTCACGAGTCCCCTTTTATTTAGTTACGAGACCCTTTTACTTAGCCACGAGCCCCTTTATTTAGCCATGAGCCCCTTTATTTAGCCACGAGTCCCTCTTTCACCAATACACTAATAAAAAACACGTGTAAACACTCGCCGTCACCTGATCGTAGTCGACTCGCATGGTGGCCAGTGACCGAGTCATTTCGTCCTGTACGTCGGCCCATACTTCGCCGCTTTCGCGCAGTAGCGTGTGTGTGTATAATGGTGTTTGGGGCACTTGGGTGAATTGACGGATCCAGGGACTTGACATTACCTGAAATCAAGAATACTTTATTATTCAAAGATCATCATCAGCCTAGCCTTTTAGGGTCGGCTTCCAGTATAACCGGATGCAGCTGAATACTAGTATTTTACTAGGAACGACTCCCTATCTGACCTTCACAACCCAGTTACTTACTGTGTGATACGATACCCCTTGGTAAGACTGGTTGTTAGACTTTCGGGCTTCAGACGACCCGTAACGACTGCCAAAGATCCACGAATGACAGCCGGGACCAACGGCTTAACGTGCTTTCCGAGGCACTGAGGGGTATGTGAAGATGGTCACCCATCTACAACCAACTGTGGCAAGCCTAGCTTAACCTAATCGATCGACCCGTGCGGCTGTTATTACTTAGCCACGAGCCCCCTTTATTACTAAAAGATGATGATACTGAATTTCAAATGGACGTTTTTAAGGCAAAATAAATCGAAACAAGTTCTTTGCGCAAAGAAAAATTCTTTGTATTCTGAAGTAATTTTAAACTGACATCTTTCCTATATGTATTAATAAATAGACACTCATGTGCTTTAAGGCGAAATGGGTCCCAAAGAATATATAATATTTTGCCGCGTTTCGGCTGCACGCAAAATCAATGTGTGTCCTCAAAAGCTTACCTCTTAAACTATATTTGCCTTATCCTGTATCATTATTATAAGTATTGAAGATTTTCTTTAGTAAATTATAAGGGCCAAAACACGATTGACACAATTTGGCTCGATACTCGAAAAAATCGAAGTTTCCTCAAAATTATTATTATTTTTCGTTTGTTTTTTTTTTTATGAGAAAAAACTGTGTTATTCGATTGTAATTATAGCAATTTCAGTAAAATTTCGTCTACACTTTCACCATTAAGAGTCCCACGAAGCATGCGTAGTTCATACAAACGAAAAACCAAATAATTTGTAAATCAAACATATTCTGAAGGTAGTGTTTATTTATTCCGATTGCTCTCTCTCTCTTGCACTCACAGTTACAAACCTACGAGAGGCGGCCATGTTGAGTGCCCGATTTTTGTAGGTATGGCAAGTCCATAGGTTTATAAGTCAGTGGGTGAATCTAACGATTTAAATCTTTGCTGTTGTCATAATTTTCATGACAGCCGTCTCTACGGCCGTTAAGTGCGGCCACCGCTCTTCTAGGAAGCCGTAGCTTAACCTAGGTACTTTATAAAATCAAGTTATTGCAATATCAAAGTTCGTGTTGAAACTCATAATACTTACTTGCTGTATGGTCAATCTCTTAGCGGGGTCAACGGAGAGCATTCCACGGATGAGATTCTTGGCTTCGGGTGAAACATTGGACCATTCGGGCTCCGGGAAATCATACTGGCCTAGTCTGATGCGCTGGAAATTAATTACAAATAAAATTAGTTAATTGAACAAAATAAAATGACGCTTTTATGCCTGAAAGGGGTGGGCTGCGATGTATAAATAAATACATCCTTGTTTCCCCAATTATTTTGAAGCCCAAGTAATAAGAGGCAAGCCCATTGCTATCAAGAAATTAGGCTAAAAATCAGCATTTATTTTAACGTCAAAAGTTACAAAAGATAAACAACCCATCGCCATTACCCTAGTTTCTTAATGAGGCAAATGAAGTAAATTTTCAAACATGTTTAATAGTTATACAGGATTATTGGTAATAATATGTCGGCAATACATTAAAAAGAGAGGTAATTTGCAACCAAATTGACATTACTCCTATGCAAATGTCAATCATATTCGATTTTTTTTTTATTATTATTTTTAATTTCTTTTATATATATATTTTAAGTTGTGGCTCGTGGAGCTCGTGGCTTAGTAATAACAGCCGCACGGGTCGATCCATCAGGTAAAGCTACGCTTGCCGGGGTTGGTCTGTGGATGGGTGACCATCATTACATACCGAGACTCCTCCGTGCCTCGGAAAGCACGTTAAGCCGTTGGTCCCGGCTGTCATTCGAGGATCTTTGACAGTCGTTACGGGTCGTCAGAAGCCCGAAAGTCTGACAACCAGTCTTACCAAGGGGTATCGTATTACCCAGTAACTGGGTTGTGGAGGTCAGATAGGCAGTCGCTCCATGTAAAATACTGGTATTCAGCTGCATCCGGTTAGACTGGAAGCCGACCCCAACATAGTTGGGAAAAGGCTAGGCAGAATGATTTTAAGTTGTATACCGCAGGTCAAAAGTCAAATTACTCGAAAACGGTTGACATTTGCATAGGGGTCATAAGGGTCATTTGGTAGCAAATGACTTCTCCTAAACCCCTTCAATGGATTGCCGACATATTACCAATAACCCTGTATAGCAAAAATTTCAATTTTTTTTTTGTTAATCCTTTATTGTGCCCCTCTGGTTGGCAAAGGCATCCCCTTTTTCCTTCCAAACCTCCCTGTGTTGTGCGATCTCTGGCCATGTTGGCCCTGCAAACAGATCATCACACCACCTTCGCCGCGGGCTATCTCGACGGTGATGAGTCATTTTTAGGGTTCCGTACCTCAAAAGGAGAAAACGGAACCCTTATAGCCAATTTGCTCCGAATCTTTCAAATTAAATTGAAATTTGGTACACGTATGTATTTTTGTGACCCAAACACGGACGTGTAATGTAAATTATTGAATTTTGAATATGGGGGTCAATTTTGAGGGCAAATAAGAAAATTAATAAAAACTTTTTAGCAAAAAATAAAACCGACTTCTAAAACAAAACACTACAAAGTGAAAAATAACTTTAATTTCGAAAGTCGGTGTCTTTGGTTTTGTATTTTCGTTTTTTGCCACCGACTTTCGAAATTAAAGTTATTTTTCACTTTGTAGTGTTTTGTTTTAGAAGTCGGTTTTATTTTTTGCTAAAAAGTTTTTATTTTTCACTTTTTAGTTGTGGAACCTACCCCACACAAATTCGAATACATAATTGAGCACAATAATTGTAGATATAGCCATGTAAATAACAGTGATAGGAAGTTATTAAAACACCATCACAACATCCATATAAAATAAGTGGGAAATATACGCATTATTGAAGCTAACTCAAACACTCCTCGAGCAAAGTTAATAAAATTTATATGGGACCACCTCGGAAGTATACCCTTTCAAACAAAAAAAGAATTTTCCAAATCGGTTCATCCGTCTTTGAGTAATCGCGTAACAAACATACAAAAAAAAAAAAAAAAAACATACAGACGAATTGATAACCTCCTCCTTTTGGAAGTCGGTTAAAAATATATGCAAACTGTACCGTGCGATAAATCCAATGAAAGGGCTTACTGTGAGGGTCTCAACATATAATAATTTTAAAGTTATTTAAGAAAATAGACGAAAGTTGACCATTCCTCCTTTATCTCCGAAAATACAGACCTTAAATTAAAAAAAAAAAGTAAAGAAAATAATTCTATAGCTATAGATTACAGGAAACCTATAAGTCTATGGTCTTAAAATAACATGGTAAATCTCTCAATATTGTGCGTACAAACAAACTTACATTTGTCCATAGTTAAACGAAAAGGATCCAACCCACATGTGTAATGTGGCTGGGATCCTTTTCGTTTAACTATGGTAGTTGGAATATATGGGAGAACATGTTTTTCAACTACAATGTTAAGTTTGTTCTTGGGATAAATTCATCCCAACTACGGAACCCTTCGTTGTGCGTGGTCCGACACGCACTTGACCGCTTTTTTTGTTTTATATACCTAACAATGGCTGGTAATGAATGGACAACCTGACTTTATGGTCGTTCTAAAAAAATATCCCAAGTAGTACAGTACTTAGGTTCTTAACCTAACTTTATTTTACATTCTTTTTCACTACAACCATAAATAAATTCCATAGGTTATTTATTATTATAATATTGTACGTTAACGACAGAGAGGCAGTGTGAGATAGATAGAACTTGCACAGTATTTTTTTTATTTTTTTTTTTGTAAAAAAAAAGTCTTATCGGAACGCGTGAGGGAGAGGCAATCTTTGCACCCTCACACCCCTAGTCGCCGCAGGAGACGCCCTGGGCGTCGAGAATCGATAGCCGATTCCCGACCACCGTCGGCGCGGGCTTGCGGATGGCGAGCAACGGGTAGCTCGCCGTCCGGTAAGGACCAGGCCCGGGTCGACGGCGCGTTGTGCTCCGCACACACGCCTCAAATACATGTCAGCACCAACTGATGGGGTCCGCTAGGGCCGATGCCTGCCAGGGTTGCGGGTTGTTCGAAAGAGTTACCGTGGCCCTGGCACAGGCAACTGAAGGAACACGGTGGGTTTTAGTCAGCAGAAGCCTTACACGCCCAGAGCGGGAGAAGTTATTTGATGATATCCCAACCATATCTCAACCAGTCTGGTGATGGTGTCAGGCGAAGATGCGAAAAAGCTGTTCAGGTTCATGGTACAAATATGAACCGTTGCAGTGTGTGTTTAGGATACAATGGGACTCACATACCCATTGCGATTATACAAGGCCCTAATTAAATAAAGGAATTTAAAACAAATAAAATCCTCTTGTGACGTACCTTTTTCATGCCAGGAGATATAGCGAGCCCGTGGTTGGAGTAGAATGGCGGGAAACCACACAGTAAGATGTACATCACGACGCCTAGTGACCAGATATCGCAGGACTTGTCATATTTCTCCGGACCTAGCACCTGAAATCAAATATAAATGGAATTAAATGACAATGAAAAACATCACGCTTGTATTTCCCGAAGGGATTGTCAGAGGTGTACCTATAATATAGTACCTACATCCAGATTTCGTCTATGGTCAAGTCAAATGTAGTAGGGGCGAGCTTATTGTCGTTCCGGGCCCCAGGAACACTTTGTTAACCTGGGAATTGAACCCAGGATATCAGACTCAGCACTCATTCAAACTTGCGACCACCTAAATTACTGAGGACGTGCTGATACCGAAAATAAGGTCTAAATAGAAATCCAAGATGGCCTTCAAAATTACAAAACTGAGTTTAATTAACCCTAACGAATCACGACCCCCATGAGAAGAAGGCGTGAGTTTATGTATGCATTTTATCGCAAATTAATTTTCACCTCACAGCCTCAGAAAGTTTCTGTTTATCATTCGAAATCTGAGTCAGGGGGGGACAGTATATTTGGCTTAGATAAAACGATGGTGCATCCATCTACTTGTTGTATTTAAAACTTTAGGTTCAGTTAGTAAGTACAGCATCTCAACAGATGCTGCTACAAAAAATAAAATTGCATTATTATATGTTTTTTAAATAAATACCATAACCATATTTATTTTACATTTTAATAATAAAATTGAGCATATTTTAATATATTTAAACATTAAAATAAATACGATGTTATATAAGTACTGGTCTTTTTTTTATCTGTCGGATACTATATTAAAATAAAATTCAAACCTTTCAAAGTTATAAACTTCAAACGTGGAAGAACGTTATTTGTGTTGTTAATTTTATAAGCTTTTGTTTTGATAATGCTTAAGTTATGTTCATTTGGCAGTGCTCCCGGTGGTGTCTAATTTCTATAAAAATTGTTAGAAACAGCTGTTGGATTCAATGCTTTGAGTTCCCTTTTAATTCCTTCCTTGCAATAAGCATAACGGACAGTCCTCTGTACAAGGCTTGCATGGAGGCTGAGGAAACCGTTGCGTAAGACAAGCATCCTTTTATCCATGTTAATAAAAAACAAATTATTTTTTCGAACCCCTGAGTTTCAGTTAGAATCCCGGGGGATGTACATATTAACATAAAGGTTTGCGGTCATTGAACCAAAATAGCTCTACCTACTCCGATCACTGGTAATGACATACCTCAGGAGCCACATAATACGGTGTATAACAAGGAGTCTGCAGTGTATCAGCAGGTGTCAAGGTCTCCTTAGCAAAGCCGAAGTCTGTCAGCTTCAGAACTGCGTTCGGTTGCATGCTCGTGTAGAGCAAGTTCTCAGGTTTGATGTCCCGGTGGGCGATGTTCGAGTCGTGGAGGTGGCGGACGGCGACGCAGATTGAGTGCATGATCTGTAATAAAAAAATATGATTTAAATTAATTGGATTGAGGGACTTGTACGGCGATGGCGAAGTAGACCGGACTGTTAATCACAGAATTAACACTGGATGGATGAAATGGCGGCAGGTCACGGGAACAATCTGCGACTCCCGCATTCCCCTTAAACTCAAGGGGAAGATTTATAAAACAATGGTTAGATCTGCTGTCTTGTATGGATCAGAATGTTGGGCCATAAAAAGAATGAATGAAAGGCAATTGCATGCAGCCGAGATGAGAATTCTAAGAGGGATGTGCGGTATTACGCGAATGGATACAATAAGATATGAGTATGTAAGAAAAAGTCTGAAAGTGACACCGGTGACTGAAAAGTTGTGTCGAAATCGGTTGTCATGGTATGGGCATGTGATGCGGAGGAATGAGGAAAATGTCGTCAGGAAAGTGGTGAGTATGAACGTGGAGGGCTATACGAGTAAGGGAAGACCAAAGAAACGATGGATGGACTGTGTGAAAGATGATATGGCCAGAAAGGGAGTGACTACCGAGATGACGACTAATAGAGAAGTATGGAAGAAAAAGATATGTTGCGCCGACCCCAAATAAATTGTGACAAGGGCAGGAGAATGATGATGGATTGAGGGAGTTGTGGCTAAGTAACAGCCGCACGGGTCGATCAATCGAGGTTAAGTTACGCTTGCCGCGGTTGGTCCGTGGATAGGTGATCTTTACATACCAAGATCCCTCCGTGTCGGTTCCCGACTGTCATTCGTGGATCTTTGACAGTCGTTACGGGTCGTCAGAAGCCCAAAATTTTGCCAACCAACTCACCAAGGGACTACACGAAGGGGCTTTAAGAGGGTTGTCGCAGTTTGTCACCTCTCTCGCTCACAGGAGACCAAATTTTTAGGAATGTTAAATGAAAAGATGTTTTTTTGAAAATTGTAAGTAGGTAATCAATTGGCGAACTAATAAATAATAATATTCATTTAATAAAAAAACACGTGTTTTTTTATATTTCTAAGGTTGAACTATATGATGACTGATGCATGCTTGTCATAATTATTTCGGGACTGGTCAATGGCTCTTTCTTCAAAAGGTCAAGACAATGTCTAGCATTGTTAGGCTCACATAATTTATTATAATATGCAATAAAATATGGGGTATCGTATTACCCAGTAACTGGGTTGTGGAAGTCAGATAGGCAGTCGCTCCATGTAAAATACTGGTATTCAGCTGGATCCGCTTAGACTGGAAGCCAACCCCAACAAAGTTGGGAAAAGGCTAAGCAGATGATGGATATGTAATAGAAGAAAAGGTTACATTTAACACGTATTCTAGGATGAATGAAAGGTGACTAACAAAAGGTTTCAAAAATTTACAAGGCAGATGTGAGTGGAAACGGTGAGAGGGGACGCCCTGGGTGAATATTTGACCTTTTAACCGCCGTCATTACCTTCCGCCAAAAGTTGATGAAGGAGAATATCGTTAATGAAATATTTCATCAATTCCCAGAATCTGCTTAAGGACCAGAATCAGGAATTGCTGAAATATTTCATTAAATATATTCTCTTTCATCAACTTTTGGCGGAAGGTAATGACGGGCGGTTAAAAGGTCAAATATTCACCCCCCTAGGACAGGGAATGGCGAACCTCTATACATCTACGTGCCATTTTCCAAAAAAAATAATGGATGTGGCCAAGACATCAATTCTAACTTAGAACCTATTCAAGACATCAATCCTAACTTAGTGAGCATCAACAATCCTAACTTAGTGACTACTGGATAAAAATATAGAAGGTCTATCACACCACACGAAATCTCTTAAGGAGTCATTGTACTCAACATTATGAACAACTTTTACTATGAAACCAAAACAGAAATAGCGAAAAAGTCTGCAGTTCCGTATATTTTCACGAGTTATGCGAACATAAATGTGATTCTTTTGAGGGAACAGCTGATTCTTTTTTCGCGATTTCAGGTTTGGTCCCATAGTAAAAGTTGTTCATAATCATGAGTACAATGACTCCTTAACACATTCACTGCTGAATTATTTGGCGAACTTGCTCCAAGTGCTGCTTTATGATACACTAAACCCTGTGCGGCAAACACTCATGCGCGCCCAAAAAATACTTCGTGTGGTGCTATGAGCGCGCAGGCGCGATTGAAGAAACTCTACCCAGTGCGGCTGGGCACATATGTGCGCCGTTACAAACTTATCCCAAGTGCGGCGAGACGCTTATATGTGTTTGAAAATTTTCCCATTTTTTATGAGTCATAAAACAATTACGCCAAGAACAATAGAGATGCACAAAAAACCCACAGGTGCGGCGCGCCGCATTCGAAGGAAGTACATAAATTGTATGGACACGCATATGCGCCGGTAGCACATGGTGAACGTTCGAAAATCGCACATGCGTGTCGGCCGCACAGAACGTGTTAAGAGATTTCGTGTTTGAATAGATACCTATATCTTATATTTTTCACAATAATACCCAGTTTTATATTTATTTATTTTAGATGAATAGGTAGTAAGTACGTACGTACCTGAATTCTTGAAATCATGCCGTGCCCAAATTATATTGGAGGCACGTGTGCCATTGGTTCGCCATCCCTGCCCTAGGAATCCTAGGATATAGGGTGACTAGTAATTAGTGACCGATACTTAAACACATGATTGTACTCATGATAACAAACAACTTTTACTATGGGATCAAACCTGAAATCACGAAAAATAAATCAGCTGCTCCATACATTTTGACGAATTATGCGAACATGAATGTATGGGACAGCTGATTTTTTTTTCGCATTTTCAGGTTTGGTCCAATAGTAAAAGTTGTTTGTTATCATGAGTACAATCATGTGTTTAAGTATCGGTCACTAATTACCAGTCACCCTATATTGTGAGCTTATTGGTGATGTTCTTCAGTTCTTCAGGAAGGTAAGGTGCGTAGTACTCACAACCGGCGTGCGTGTAAGACCACATCATAGAAACGGGTTTTGTAGATAAAATGACACATCGCCATGCTTAGACGTTAGAAGTCTTTCTCTGTCATTTTGTATATTCTTGTGTCGACAAAACCCGTTTCTATGGTGATCATGCTACGCCTGCTGATGCATGAACGTAAACGAGGCAAAAGGAGTATGTAAGGATCGTAGCAGGTGGCGTTCTGTAGTTTGCCCCATCCCCCATGGGAAGAAGGCATGAGTTTGTGTATGTATGTGTGTTGTATTCTACTATAATGTCTGGACTTTAGAAGAGATCAACGGAACTTCTGAATTTGTTTCGATATTTATTTTCAAAGATCAGTTAGGCAATACCTGCTTCTAGCCTATATGTAGCGTTTTTATTTTTGTATTCCACACAAAAATCAACGTGTAAAAGTTTCATTTAAGAGGATACATCGAAGCGTGGTTTAGCTCGGTGTGTAAGTGAAATGGCGTTATTGCTGTCTAGTTTGACGCGCTAGTCAGAAGACTCACGCGCACCGGAACTAAACGCCCTTCGTTTAAATCTACAGACGCCAGCAAGTCAAGCTACCCGAAACTATCAAATTTCCCCAATCAACCTTGAACCTAATGCTTTAGCGATGAAGTTGAAAATCTATTAAAGAAATTTGACAGATTGATGTGCTGGCGTCTGTACATTTATGACAAAATGCTATACTTAAATCAATTTTTAGCTTAGTAAGTTTTTAACATATTTAAATATCATCGATTTAAAGCAAATTTTACTGCACAATAAGGAACTGTTTACGTATAATCGTATAAAACAGAAAATAGACGGTGCTACTTTGGATTTTTTTGCTATCGAAAAACTTTCAAGTACCTAATCATGTTTCGATGTTAGTACATCAGTAGACAATAGATATAATCAAATAACACGTGTAGAAAATCCAAATGATTTTTACACTTGGTTTTATAGGAATTTTAAAAACACAAATTTTATCGATGTATCCCTCTTAAGATGAATGCTTGAAAACGTTTTATATATATATTTTTTAAAAGACTTAAAAAAGGAGGATGTATTCCACCCGTATGTATGTATGTTTGTAACGAATGAACCAATTTTGATGATTCTTTTTCAAGATATCTTCTAGTTTACCTCAGCGGCCTGTCGTTCAGTGAAAGCACCTTCTCTGTTGTCCTGTATTCTTTGGAACAGTTCTCCTCCGTCCATGCACTCCATGACTACAAGGAGACATCCTCGGCCGCCATAGGAGTTTTCATACACATCTATGACCTGAAAATTGAGAAAAAATTTGTTAAATATTATAAACACTTTATTATCATCACACCCACATTTTGCCAGACATCCTACTAATCTGACTTCCTATTTAATCCTACTTCAATATATCTAATAATAAAGCTGAAGAGTTGAGTGTACGAACGCGGTAATCTGACTTCCTATTTAATCCTACTTCAATATATCTAATAATAAAGCTGAAGAGTTGAGTGTACGAACGCGGTAATCTCTGGAACTACCAGTCGGATTTGAAACATTATAAATAATAATATAACAACAATATCCTGGGACATTGTTCACACACGGTCATCTGATCCCAAACTAAGCAGAGCTTGTACTATGGAAACCAGATAACTGATATACCTACTACATACACTACTTTTTTTTTGTAAATACATACTTATATAGACCACTGACGAGTTCAGTCTGGTGGTAGGATTGCACCAGGGGTCGGCTTTAAGTCCTTACATCTTCCTGTTGATGATGGACGCTCTGACGACGGACATACAGCAAGAGACACCCTGGTGCATGCTTTTTGCCGACGACATCGTTCTTGTCGGTGACGATGGAACTCAGGTCCATCGTCACCGACAAGAACGATGTCGTCCGATGTCCAAGAACGATGTATCCAAAGTAGATTATAATATAATAATAATAATAATATCCTGGGACATTTCACACACGGTCATCTGATCCCAAACTAAGCAGAGCTTGTACTATGGAAACCATATACTACATATACAATTTTTTTTTTTGTAAATACATACTTATATAGATAATTACACCCAGACTCAGGACAAACAGACATGTTCATGCACACAAATGTTTCCTGGATGGGAATCGAACCCACGACCAGCGACATGATAGGCGGTATCTTAACCAACCACGCCAGCTGGCCTGTCATTATTTTTGCATTTGATAGCCCAATTCTTGAGAAAGGCTATTAAGGCGATACGTAAAAAGCTAACTGAGTGGTAATAAGAAAGTGACAGAGTCAATTACATCCACATGCGAAAAAAAGAGAGCGCAACAATGCGCTGGAACCAAAATAAAAGCGCCAAACCAAATAAAAATTGTTTAAAAAAAAATTAAGCTATCTATCAAAAATATGTTCAGCCAGAGTTTTCAATTACCTAATACGCACATTTTGAATGCAATTTTGCAATGAAATTACTTAGGATTTTAGAATTACAGAAAAAAAAAATATAAAAAAGTAGAGGTATTTTCGGAATTAAATTCTATCGAGGAAATTTAACCCAATCGTGTTTTCCTTCAGTCAGAGTATTGATCAAATAGTCAATAAACATAGTATATCCAAAAATTAAATCCATACATTCTGTAATAGTGAAATAAATGGTTACGAAAAAGCCCCCAACTTTTTTTTATTTTTATTGTCCAACATACATTTTTTTTTTTGGTTTTTACAATTTTACTCGCCAAACTTTCCAGTTTGATGGCGAGAAGCGCTTGTTCAATAAAAATAAACGAACCTTAAAACTACCACTATTTCACTCGAGGATCAGTCACCCCGGCATGGACCGACCGCGGACGAGCCGCAGACACCGGACACTGACAGATTCAAATACGTATGTACCTACCCATCTGAAGGTGTCCGTGATCGGAGCCGCGTCCGCAGTCTGCCCGCGCCGGCCCGACTAACCCTTGTAGTGAATCACAGATTACTTAATAAAAACATACATAAGTATATATATACACAAATTCACAAACTACAGACTATTAATCTTAGCACACCTCCGCCGCGAAGCCATAGCAGCGAAACCGCAGCAGCTTATCTCAACTGACTCGCATGATGCCCCGCCGATGCTCCGCCGATGCGCCGCTACTCGAGTAGCGGAACATCACCGGAACACCAGAGAAACATCACGCGGTCTCGCCTTAAACATCACGCTATGACCATTAGCAGCCGAGCAAAAAAAAAAAAAAAACATAAAGAACGCTAAGCGAAAACGAAGTATTAGCCTGGGCAAGCAATGCGATGCTACTGTATCGGTCGGGGGAACAAGAAACTTCACGCGGGCAGAAGCTAGTAATATTATAAATGTGAAAGTCTGTGTTAGTTAATTTGGAAGTATGGCATACGGTTTGAAAAAAAAATAGTGTTTAAATAAGTCCCACGTAACAGGGGGAGCCTATTGACAAACCCAATAATACTGCCCGGGAATCAAACCTATAATGTTCCCACGGCTGGGACACAGAACTCCTCTCCGAGAGAGGGAGTGGGCCGTTATCCACCACGCGAACCCAGTGCGGGTTGGTAGATGTCACATGTCTTTAAATTTTTCAAAAAAAAAGTCTTTTCGCATTATAGTATGTATGAACTTGTAATAAAATCTCTTTGGCTATACTATTTGTATCTGGCTGGTTTTGGTATCATTGAAAGTATAAAATTTAAAGAACATAATTCCAAATTCAAATTAGGAAAATGTGTGATTTTCATTTGTTTTTCGTACCGTCAAGATGAGTGAATCTAATGAAGAAATTCGATACATTTTAAAATTTTACTACAAAAAAGGTAAAAATGCAACGCAAGCCGCGAAAAAAATTTGCGATGTTTATGGACCTAGTGTAGTGTCTGTGAGAGTAGCACAAATTTGGTTTGAGCGTTTTCAATCCGGAAATTTTGATGTCAAAGATGCACGTCGCTCTATTACGGATAAAATGGATGCCATTTTTGAAAAAGTGGAGCAAGATCGGCATATCAGTAGTTACGACGTAGCTGAAGAACTGGAAATTGACCACAAAACAGTTTTGGCGCATTTGAAAAAAACTGGGTACACAAAAAAGCTCGACATTTGGGTACCTCACGAGCTCACTGAAAGAAACCTAATGAACCGTGTACCGTTGTGATTCTTTATTACGACGTAATGAAACCGAACCATTTTTGAAGAAGCTGATAACTGGTGATGAAAAGTGGATCACGTATGACAAGAACGTGCGAAAAAGGTCGTGGTCAAAGGCCGGTCAGGCTTCACAGACTGTGGCGAAACCCGGGTTAACTCGCAACAAGGTGATGCTGTGTGTGTGGTGGGATTGGAAGGGCATTATTCATTATGAGCTGCTACCACCAGGCAGGACCATCGATTTTGAACTCTACTGCGAACAACTGATGAGATTAAAGCAAGAAGTTGAGAGAAAGCGGCCGGAATTAATCAACAGAAGGGGTGTGGTTTTTCATCATGATAACGCTAGACCTCACACATCTTTAGCCACTCGGCAAGAATTCTTTAGGCAGTGTCAGGTTAACATCACGAGAGGACTGCCAAAACCACTTGTCGCGGTATTTTGACCAGAAGTCCCAAAATTTCTATAGCAATGGGATCATGTCCCTACCTACAAGATGGCAAAAAGTTATCGAACAAAATGGTACCTACATACTTTAGTTAAATGTAAATAAACTATATTAAAAAATGTTTTGAATTTTCTTAAAAAATGCGAAGAAACTTTTTCCCCAACCTATTATTTTCCTTCACTGTTTTAAGAGTAGCGGTGATGAAATAATTTACACAAAGTAAAACGCCTGTCAGGGTTCGGATCTACGACCTACAAGTCGTAAGTCGCGGCAGTTACCACTGCGCTACTAAGCGAGGCAGTCAGTATTTTTCATAGTTAGACAAAAAGTGACTTCAGATACAAATGTATGGACGAAGAAGGCATGCACCGACCCCAAATAAATTACGATGAGGGCAGATATCGTGAACCAGTTTTTACACGATTATTTGCAGTAAAACTTATCTATATGCCGATTTCTACATAGAATGACGTCGCAAATTGCTTTAAGATAATGTTATCAATTACAGTATTATATCATGTTTAGTATAGTTTGTTGAATGATTCGCACGTGACAATAGGATCAGAGTTAGGGTTACTACCCGTACTCTAAAATATTGCGTTCTTTTTCGTATAGGTGTACTTTATCTTCTAGCTTCGCGCCATCTTGTTTGTTCACTACAAAATCTGAACTAACGCCGCCATCTTGTTTTTACTACAAAATCTGAACTAACGCCGCCATCTTGTTTTTCACTACTAAATCTGAATTAACGCCGCCATCTTGTTTGTTCACTACAAAATCTGAACTAACGCCGCCATCTTGTTTTTCACTACTAAATCTGAATTAACGCCGCCATCTTGTTTGTTCACTACAAAATCTGAACTAACGCCGCCATCTCTTTTTTCACTACAACAAACCCGAACAAACGCCGCCATCTTGTTTTTTTACTACAAAAACTGAACCAATTCTTCTCTTGTTTTCACTACAAAATCGGAACTAACACCACGCCACTACGTCCATGAAGTACCTATTGCATTTTTTCGTGTATGGTGTATTCGTTGGTTGCCTGTCAATAAATAAGGAACTTCATAGGCGTGCTTATGTCAAAAGTAAAATAATAATGTTTGGAAAGAGTACTGTAAAGGTTACACGCAATGGGCAACCTTTTAAATTACTGGCTGACATTCTATCGCTCAAACAAGTAAAGAACTGTCTTTTAAATAAATAAAAAAGGTAGTTCGTGTTTTTGTTTTAGGGCTCAGTTCGGTCTGAGCTAGAGGATAGGCAGTGTAGATTAAAGCAGTTTGAGTTTTTTTTTGAATATTCTATTGTTCCAACACATAATTGCAAAATACTCTTCTGCGTCACCATCTCTTATTTAATAGACACAGCCTTGTGGAGTTAGAATCTCCACAGTACTTACAGTAATGTAGGTTTCCGTGTAATAAAATTTAACTGCAGCAGGTATATAATTGCCTTCTTATCAGTAATTGCCCACATCGATAGTGCAGATTGAATGCATAGTTGCTGCCTTATCGCTCTTATCAGGTATCAGAGCCGAGGCATATTGCGATTTATCTCGATTGTTACTGGTTTTCTACATCAAACGTGTAGGCCTATTTTTTGAGAATGTTTCCGCCTTCAATACACTGACGTGAAGTCCCTTTCCATCCATACGCGTCTTGTGTAAAAATTCGTACGTTATACGCAAAAGACGAGAATCGTTTTTAGGGATCCGTACTCAAAGGCTGCCAGCCCTGATACTATAGCCCCGCTATCAGTCCGTCCGTCTGTCACAGGGCTGTATCTTATGAACCGTAATAGGTAGACACTTGAAATTTTCGTAGAGTATAAACTACTATGATCGCTATAAAAAAAAGTCGACTTCAAAAAGAAATTAACTCAAAATTATGCGTCTTGGGATCTGTATTTTAGTTTTTTGGCCACCGACTTCCGAAATTAAAGTTATTTCATAATTATTAAAGTATAATATAGTAGTGTTATAAGTATTAAAGTTATTTTTAGTTGTAAGTAAAAACTGGCATATTTGTTTGTAATAAGTAGTAAATAGTTTTGGTATAAATATTGTACTATAATTTGACCAAGGTTTTGAGATGTTTTCCCTTTGACACCACACCCGTAGCTAGTATCAATAACCCAGGATACGCTTACACGTATTAGTCCATATCTTGAAGCGATACTTTACGCCTGGACAGCTTTTAACCCTTTACAAAGCGCAAGTCCGATCCTGCATGGAGTATTGCAGTCACCTTTGGGATGAATCAGCTAAGTAACAACTAGCCGCGCTTGACTCGATGGAACGCAGAGCTAAGAGGCTCATTGGCGACGTAGAACTGGTAGACGCCAAGCTTCACAGCTTGGCTCATCGCCGCAAGGTTGCCTGCCTGTCGGTCTTCTACAGATTGTACTTCGGTGAGTGTGCCCTAGATCTCCACGACCTGATTCCACCGGCCCCCGTCTACCATCGGACCTAGACGCACTGCCAGTTACCATCCCTACCTAGTTGCTATTGCACCAATTCGCGCACAGCAAAAGAGTAGAACTCATTACCTACCTGCGTCTGTGTTTCTGAGCACATACAACCCTAATCTCTTCAAAGTGAGAGTGAACAGGCTTCTTCTGGGTAAGCTCAGTCCATCGTCGACTTGGTCCCTGTTACCTCTGACCTAGACTAGAGTCAAGAGCAAATCCATCTCGATTAAAAAAATTAAAAATGCGCTTAACCTTCGACCAGTCAGTCATTGTTCTTAGTCAATGTTTTCGATAGTTTCAAGAAAAATAAGTTTGTTTATTCGCTTTCTCATCAATCATGGAGGTAATCAATCATTTTGTGGGCGTGCTCGATCTACTACGTAGTTCATCATACGAAATGATGAAATATATTATTTTGTTTATAAAGTGAACTAATGTACGATGTAAGTAGTGATTCAAAGTGTATTACTTATCAGATTACAAATAAAAAACCGGCAAGTGCACGTCAGACCACGCAAAAAGAAGGGTTCCGTAGTTGGGATGAATTTATCCCAAGAACAAACTCAACTTGTAGTTGAAAAACATTGTTCTCTCATACATTCCAAATCCAAATGTAAGTTTGTACGCACAATATTGAGAGATTTACTATGTTATTTTAAGACCACAGACTTCTTATAGGTAGGTGTTCCTGTAATCTATAAGTATAGAACTATTTTCTGTATTTTTCAAAATTTTTGGCTCAGTAGTTTCGGTTATAAGGGCCAATTTTCGTATTAAAAAAAAAATAAAACAATTTATTTTAAAATTATAAAAAATATATATTTGAGACCCTCACAGTAAGCCTTTTCATTTGATATGTCACACGGTACAATTTGCAAAAGTTTTTTTTTAAATTTTCTATTTGCCCCCCAAAATTGACCCTCATATTCAAAATTCATTTATTTACTTTACACGTTCGTGTTTGGGTCACAGAAAATTACAACATAATCGGTCCATTAGATTAGTCCAGACGGACAGATAGACAGTGATCCTACAAGGGTTCCGTTTTTCCTTTTGAGGTACGGAACCCTAAAAAAAACTAAATGAAGAATATTTTTCATCTTTACTTTTAACAATCGCAAAGATAACTTTTTATTTCAGCACCATTCTGTGGTACAGCCCGCGGCACGTAAGTTGGCAAGGTTTTGGCGTAGTGGGGGTAAGTTCGCGCATGCTACACTTATTGCAACAGAAAAATGGTCACTTTTATTGCTTGTCATTATTCTGTGGTTATTACCATAATTTGTTTTTAAACATAACTATTTAGAAGAAAGTTAAAGAAAGGAGAAGAATTCGTGAAGTATATTAGGAGTAATAAATAAAATATACAGGGTTATTTGTAAAACACCAACAACCTCTTAAGAGGTCATTTTACTCATCATTATGAACAACTTTTACTATGGGACCAAACCTGAAATCGCGAAAAAAAAATTCAGCAGTTCAGTACATTTATTTTCGCATAATTCGTCAAAATATGTAACAGTACACATCATAAACCATTTTTCTGGCATGTCTACGTAAAATGGTATTTGTTTGTGGCATTATCTAAATTTAAAAATTCAAACAAAACAATAACAAGAACTTGTACCAAAAGCTCAACAAAAACAAATGTTACAATTTTAGTGCACGCAAGTGTACTCGGGAGCGAATGGAACGTGGACGCGACGCGAGAGACAAGGGTCGACTGACCAACCAATCGCGCGCTCGGAATGATGCTACCTCATTCCCCGCGTCCCGCTCGCGACCAAAGAGATCTAAAAAATGACTTCTACGCATCTAACGACTCTTGCCAACTTACGTGCCGCGGGCTGTACAAAGTTACTTTTTTACGGTCGCAGAAAATCGCCCTTATTTCGACCGTCCCTATTAACAATGTCGGATATACATTTTTACCAATATTCACTTTTTACATAAATCGAATTACGATAAGGGCAGGAGAATGATGAGATCAATATGGAGAAGAACGGGGAAGACAATTCCATGGTTACTTTTCGTAATAGCAGCAACATTGCATGCTCAATATTTACAAGGATATTTCTCACTTTACCTGAACTATGTGAATACAGCCCCTTGCTCTCCAATGCAGCTCTACTTCGCGACGTGCCTTAGTGTTGTCGTGCAGAACCTTCAATGCACGCTTAGCGCCTGTTGTCTTCTCTTTGCATTCCACGACCTGAAATTAATAAAAAAAAAAAAAAAAACAGATTCAGAAGTGATCTATTATTGCAGTCTGAACAAACTGAAAAATGAATACTTTTAATGAAAATTGTAGGAGTAATATTGTGGTAAAAACTAGAAAAATAGACCTGGATTTAGTTTTTTTAGTTCTATAAATTAAAATAGATTTCAGAACAAATGAAATCACTATTTATGTAAGATTACTGTGAATGTGTGTATATATAAAAAGATGCTATAGTTAGTCTATAAAAAACATTTTCCAAAAAACACAACCGACTTCCAAAGTAACACTTCAAAGTGAATAATAACTTTAATTTCGGAAGTCGGTGTCTTTGGATCTGTATTTTAGTTTTTTGCCACCGACTTCCGAAATTAAAGTCCTTATTCACTTTGAAGTATTATTTTGGAAATCGGTTGTTTTTTGGAAAAAGATTTTTTATTTTCACTTTTTAGTGGGTTGGTTTGTAATTTATCTAAGTTACAATATTCCAATGTCAACAGCTTCATCACCTTTTACAAAATATGTATTGCTTTTCCCGATGCAGGGACGTTAATTGTTGAGGAGTTCTCCTGGTAAGTAGGTAACAGGAGAACTCCACATCACCATAAGCATTGTGACGAGCATAAATTACTTAGCAACCATTAATAAAGTACGTAATCGAATCGCAACCCGTGAAATACTTTTTTTTTTAATTTTTATTTATTTCTAAAACACTTAGCATAATACATATTTTTGGTTTCAGCCACACAACGCAAAACTCTCAGGGTTTATCTGTGTGCTGGCGAGCCGTTCCGTTTATTATTGAAATACTTATTATAGTTCCGGTGGCCATCTGTGTTTTCATCATCAGTTTTACTTGACCAAATGGTGCTTTCCAAGAACAAATGCACGAGTTACCTACTATAAAAAATACCCAAATCGCTATAGATAATATTTGAAGAATTCCGCCGATTTCTCCAGGATCCCATCATCAGATCCTGACCTAATGACAATGGGACTAACTAGAAAGTATACCCATCCAAACTAAAAAAAATATTTTCCAAATCAGTTCAGCCATCTTCGAGTAATCGGGGAACACATAAAAAAAAGAAGATTCCGACGAACTGAGAACCTCCTCCTTTTTTTCAAGTCGATTAAAAAGATGAACACAAAGTTACTTAGATAAGCCTTAATACATTAGGCGCGGCAGACGCACATGCGCGTTTTCATAACTTTCTTCGAGTGCGGCGCGCCGCACATGTGCGTTCGTTGTACATCTCTATTGTTTCGAAAACATCGTAAAAAAAGGGTCGGTAAGGGTGTAGCATAAAGAAGCGTTTGCATAAAGAATTAAGCAGAGAATGTGTTAAATAAAGGAATGAACTCATCTCTGTTATATAAGGTGATAAATTACACGCCAACGCCAAAATTTTTGGCTTACGCATGTTGCGACAAACTTGACCTAAATCGTAACACATTTATATTTGAGCTTTCTTTGTCGTCTACATAAGAGAATGAGACGACTAAGACTTGTGTCACGAGTTCTATGCAATTTTTGTTTGAGTGATGTGACAATATACGTGAGCTTGAAATACGTCTCGTCTTGTTTATTATTTTTATTTACATATTTAGTTTAAGGTTAATAGTGGGTGTTTTATAAAAGCTTTTGAATGTTTCCGGATATTGTGAACGAGTGAAATATATTTCACTATCTATAGTGATAAATGTTTTTGTTTGAAGGTCACATGACAGTCTTTCTGTGCAAAATTATCAGTCATAACGTTTTAGCAATCGGACAACAATGCCAAATAATCAAAGTTTATGGGACCAAACTCGAAATCGCGAAAAAAAAAATTGGACATTCATTATGAGAACATAAATGTAGGGAACAGCTGATTTTTTTTCGCGATTTCAGGGTTGGTCCCATTATGAGTTCAATGACCCCTTAGGAGGATAACGGTGATATTACACTCTGTATATGTATGTAAGTATATGTAAGTACCATACCTCACCATACCAACCTGTATGTAAGTATCATATTATTGGTAGAATGGAAGACCTTTGCGAGGTTTCTACACGCGTAGCATGACCACAATAGAAACGGGTTTTGTCAACAGAAGAAAAGACAAAATGTCAGATTGTAGAAAGATTTCTATCATTTTCTAACGTCTAAGCATGGCGATGTGTCATTTTGTCTATTCTTCCGTCGACAAAACCCATTTACCTAGTCTTGCCATAAATATTGTCACAAAGAAAAAAAAAAATATTGCAAATAATATTTATTACTTTTACAGTGTGTTAGTTTAATACATAAATATAAAACAATTTAAAATATAAAAAGCTTATTCGAAGTGGTCTCCATTGGCTGCAATACAGTCCTTTAAACGTTGAGGCCAGTTATCAAAAGAAGCACGCACTCTTTTGAAAATGACAGATTCCAAATTCAAATGTAATATCTTTCTTATTTTTAATTGTAACAGTATTTATGGCCAGACTGTGTATATGGCGGTCATGCTACGAGTGCTGGTCAAAGCTTATTTAATAGCGCCTCTTCAAAATCGGCGATCATAAACTTTAATCCTCGTTATCACCCCCTTTAGGATTTAGTTTTAAGACAAAAAGTAGGATGCCAGGTATCTCCATGCCTCCATGCAAATTTTATCTAAATTCGTTCAGTGGTTTAGTTTAGATTTCTAGGTAATTGTCTATGACCGCTGATTGTGAAGAGGCGCCAAAAAAAATACGTCAAAACAATTATCTCGTATTTGTTGTCGGTTGTAGTTATTTATTTCGGACGTAGACCAAGAAGGCAATCGTATTCGCAGAGATAAGAATGACGAATGACGTATTTGATGAACAGTAATTGACACTGCGTTTCACAGTGACGCTAAAGATTTGTTACAATAATGACAACACTGTTAGACAAATGGCGATTACGACATGGACAAAAAGATGTCATTATGTGATGTTGAGTTATGAAATCATTGCCTTGTGCAATAGGGAAATAATTCATGTTTTATTAATAACAACTATAATTTATAAATAATTAAGTTAAAAATATAGTATCCTAACCTAACTAAACCTATTAAAAAACTAAAATATGGCGTCGATAAATTCCTCCGCATTGCGAATGCCATACAATGAACATTCATTCATCAATTAAATTTCACTAGAATAATACTGCCGTCGTAAGAAAAAAGGGCACAACTAACATTTAAAAAAAATTGAGTCACATACATATTTAGAATCAGAAAAAAAAGGCTAATCTGCTCAATTTTTTTGTAGATTTTTTTTTAAATGTTAGTTGTGCCCTTTTTTCTTACGACGGCAGAATACTTGGCAGTGACACCAGGCATTGAACGTTGTATGGCAATGCTTAGCCTCTGGCCAAGGTAAAAGCCAGCCCTTGGGTCACGGGAAGTGTCAACCAGCCGTTTGGAGATTTCGTTGAACAAACCATGAGCCGTTTGGGGTTGAAAATATAGTTACCGATAAGGTTATTTTACTTCCGCGGCTTGAGGTTTTCCGCAGCCGTAGCAGCAGCGCCAGCACAGCACGCTGTGCCAGGAAGATGGGAAGGCGCAAGAGTATCGACACACGTTGCGTCCCACACTAAAGGCCTACCCACCTTCCGTGGAAATAAAGACATGCCGTCCGGTCTCTTGCCAAGCCATTGGGTTCTATTACAGCTGGAACGCCGACGGTGACAAGAGCTCGTCGGATGTGTTCGCGTGCCGCGCTAAGCGACCCGCACTTCGGCTGCAACACAGGCCGTGGTGTCCGAAGCTGTTGAAAACTTCGCCACAGTGACGGCGATGAGGAGAATTTTATGGTGTAATATTGGATGTTACTTAAAATAAAAAAAATTTCGTCATCATGATTTTAGCCGAAAGACGTCCATTGCTGAATATATAAGCTTCTAGCTAAAGCACAAGGAAGTGTTGAACGGCGGGCGTTTTGGGAAATTCTCTTATGTAAGTAATTTTGACGTTCGAAAAGTGCTGATTTTTAGCCTAGTTTGAATACATGACTTTTGATGTTGATTTCTTCTGGTATCCAGGGAATTCCGGCGATCTTCACCAGGTCATTGGTCCACAAATCGGTACCTAATTATTATAATAATATTAGGTTGGGGAAAAGCCTTTTCGCATTATAGTATGTTTGAACTTGTAATAAAATCTCTTTGGCTATACTATTTGTACTCGTATCTGGCTGGTTTTGGTATCATTGAAAGTTTAAATTTTAAAGAACATAATTCCAAATTCAAATTAGGAAAATGTGTGATTTTCATTTGTTTTTCGTACCGTCAAGATGAGTGAATCTAATGAAGAAATTCGATACATTTTAAAATTTTACTACAAAAAAGGTCAAAATGCAACGCAAGCCGCGAAAAAAATTTACGATGTTTATGGACCTAGTGTAGTGTCTGTGAGAGTAGCACAAATTTGGTTTAAGCGTTTTCAATCCGGAAATTTTGATGTCAAAGATGCACGTCGCTCTGGTCGCCCTATTACGGATAAAATGGATGCCATTTTTGAAAAAGTGGAGCAAGATCGGCATATCAGTAGTTACGACGTAGCTGAAGAACTGGAAATTGACCACAAAACAGTTTTGGCGCATTTGAAAAAAACTGGGTACACAAAAAAACTCGACATTTGGGTACCTCACGAGCTCACTGAAAGAAACCTAATGAACCGTGTACTCATTAATTGTGATTCTTTATTACGACGTAATGAAACCGAACCATTTTTGAAGAAGCTGATAACTTGGTGATGAAAAGTGGATCACGTATGACAAGAACGTGCGAAAAAGGTCGTGGTCAAAGGCCAGTCAGGCTTCACAGACTGTGGCGAAACCCGGGTTAACTCGCAACAAGGTGATGCTGTGTGTGTGGTGGGATTGGAAGGGCATTATTCATTATGAGCTGTTACCACCAGGCAGGACCATCGATTCTGAACTCTACTGCGAACAACTGATGAGATTAAAGCAAGAAGTTGAGAGAAAGCGGCCGGAATTAATCAACAGAAGGGGTGTGGTTTTTCATCATGATAACGCTAGACCTCACACATCTTTAGCCACTCAGCAAAAATTAAGAGAGTTTGGCTGGGAGGTGTTAATGCATCCGCCGTATAGTCCTGACCTTGCACCTTCAGATTTCCACCTGTTTCGGACTCTTCAGAATTCTTTAGGCAGTGTCAGGTTAAAATCACGAGAGGACTGCCAAAACCACTTGTCGCGGTATTTTGACCAGATGTCCCAAAATTTCTATATAGCAATGGGATCATGTCCCTACCTACAAGATGGCAAAAAGTTATCGAACAAAATGGTACCTACATACTTTAGTTAAATGTAAATAAACTATATTAAAAAATGTTTTGAATTTTCTTAAAAAATGCTAAGAAACTTTTTCCCCAACCTATTATATCAATTCGATAATGGCCATAATAGACGTTTCAATTTCAACCCCTCTTAAGTTTTTTTTTTGTGATATGAAATTAACATTCAAGACATTGATGTCACAAAAAAATCTGAATATACAAAAAAAATATATGAATTTTTGAAGCTCTACCCCGGCAGAAAACCAATTACAAAAACAAATATAACTCGAAAACTATAAAAAATCGCGGAACATACATAGGGTATTTCTAGACCACCTGTTTATTGGGGAAGAAAATGTCAAATTAGTTCCGCGTAGGTGGCGCTAAGTGTTTGTTACTTTCATTCAGCTGTCAATGTAGTGCTTTGCTGAAAACTGCCGCGAGATGGTGCTAACTCTAGTCTATTCTTGTCGCCGATTGGTTGCCTTGTCTTCAAGATGACTTTGACAAGTGACAATACACAGCGCTATCTTGCGGCGAAGCTTCCGGGAAACACTGCGATTGATGCTCGAAAATAAAATGTAACTGCTAGTGTAAATTAATTTGTTTTATAATGACGAGTACCATTGAAAAAGTCACAAGTGTTTGAAGTTGTAGCGCAAACTGTACTTTATGTGTAGAATCAAAGCTGTTTTTACCCAAAAACTCATTTGCTCATTTGAAAACTACCCGCATAGGCGTTAAGGTTTGAATACACGATACAGTAACAGATAAGGCAGGAAGCGAGCCTGAACGTAGACGTAGTACTTTACTGCACATAACATGTATACACAGGGTTATCGGTAACCCGCCAGGGTTGCGGGTTGTTCGAAAGAGTTACCGTGGCCCTGGCACAGGCAACTGAAGGAACACGGGTGGGTTTTAGTCAGTAGAAGTCTGACACGCCCTCCCGCTCCGCCCAGAGCGGGAGAAGTTATTTGATGATTTCCCATCCACAATAAAAAAAGGGTTATCGGTAAAACACTAACCACTTCTTAAGGGGTCATTTTACTTATCATTATGAACAACTTTTACTATTGCAGCAAACCTGAAATCGCGAAAAAAAAAAAAACATAAACGGATAGAACGGATTTTGATGAAATTTGGCACACAGATAGTTAATAACCTGGATTAACACATATGATACTTGTTATCTCGTTATTCCTACGGGTTCGAAACTCACGTGGGTGAAATATGTTCAGTAATATGTTCACTTTGCCAACCTATGATATAATAACAAATCTAATTTACCTCAAATCAAATCAAATCATTTCGATGAACTAACAAGCTTCGGAAAACATCGCACACACCATGCATAATATTATCTAAATGACGTAGAAATCACGTTACTTTGCTGCAAACATAGATAATGTTAGCATTTTCTTAGTCTGTCTACGCATAGATAATATGCTAATGTTTATACAGTGAGGTGCAAAGGCAAGACTTCAAGCCTCCATGAATGGAAATCTTAGTTGTTTTTGTTGTCAAACTTCCCAGCATTATAATTATAATGCTGGGAAGTTTTTGCGCCACTTCTTCTTCCCAGCTAACACACTATAAAATGGTGAAGGGCGGGCGTTTTAGGACCGTCTATGTCTTATGTAATTTTGACGTTCAAAAAGTGCTGATTCTTAGCCTAATTTAAATAGATGACTTTGATTTTGAGCGAAACCGCATGGCGTTGTCAGTTGAATACAACTACTGCAGTTTCGCTGCTATGGTTTCGCGGCAGAGATGTGCTAAGGGCCTAAAAGAAATTGTTGGTGAACAAAAAATAATATTCTACTTGAAGCACATATTACTAAAAAAATAATATTCAAACTCAATCTAAAGACTAAGGAACCTTTAGTTTACAATCAATATTAGAAATACGGACGTTTCCAATGCAGTCAACAAAGAGAAAGCGAAGTGGAGAAGAAAGATGGCCAACATTATAATCTGCGCTCACGGTGATCTAGGATGAGTGGTTCTCGAGTTAAACAGGGTTATTGGTAAAACACCAACCACCTCTTAAGGGGTCATTGTACTCATCATTATGAACAACTTTTACTATGGGACCAAACCTGAAATCGCGAAAAAAAATCTGGTGTTCAGTACATTTATGTTAGCATAATTCGACAAAATGTACTGAACAGCTGATTTTTTTTCGCGATTTCAGGTTTGGTCCCATAGTAAAAGTTGTTCATAATGATGAGTACAATGACCCCTTAAGAGGTTGTTGGTGTTTTACCAATAACCCTGTATACGTAAGTAGGTAAACCTACAGCATAATTATAGTTATATTAGCTTCTTTCAAAATCTGTTTTCATGACAACAAACTCAACGCAATGGGGTTGTTTCACTTGTTAAAGTCATCTTGAAGACAAAGCGACCAATCGGCGACAAGAAAAAACACTTAGCGCCATCTCGCGGCAAAGTTTTTAGCAAGGAACTTCATTGACAGCTGAATGAATTTAACAAACACTTAGCGCCATCTACGCGGAACTAATTTGACAGTTTTCTTCCCCATTAATGATGTGTAATTGTCAAAATGGAATCGTTATTAGTACGAGTAGTGCTCCACTCAATTAGGGTGCTGCTGTCAATTATTCCTGGTTATTACACATGTCGTGTCGAGGCACGTGTTCTTTGTTCACGTGTTAAGGTTCGATACGAAATTTTGCCGATTTCGCTGATTTACGTGATTTTACAGTTAAAATACTGTATTTCTATATGTTTTAATGCATAACAAGAAAGATGAGTGCCCCTCTTATTTTGCGTCAAGTATTATAATGCGAAATTTAGGTTGTTTTAAAAGACTTTTTATCGCCAATTTTTTTAAATGTTTTGCTTTTTTTTTCAGGAAAATTATTGATTTTGAACTGAAGTTTATTTCTGTTGTTTTAACTTTAACGTTCTAAATAGCCGAAATCTGATTTCATTTTCTCTAAAATTTGAATAAGTTAAATATTTTTTTACTCAAACATTTTATATGAAAGTGGTAAAAAGTGATGCATTAATTGTATAAACGAATTTCACATGAACACATTGTAATATTTTAATATCCTTTATACGTCAATACGATTCGTAAAAATGTGGTATTCTAAAACTCTTACAGCAAAAATTCACAAAACAGTCGCCGGTTTTACGTCGATTAGTCAAAACACTTAATTAAAAAAAAGGAGCTCATTCATTAGATCATAAATGAAACGATACTTATACGGCCCCTTAATTCAGCGTAATTAATTAGTCTAGAGTTGCACGTAAAATCATAAATGATGTAAGTATTTTGGTTTCTAGTGTCGCAGAAATAGCAAACGAATCTGAGGTGAGTAAAAAAGTCAGGATTTGTCGTGGGACACTCGGTTGGAACGAAGATTCTTTCGCTGTATAATGGTGCCGATTCTCTTGTTCAATAACTAAATTAAAATGAGAGAATCGCTATCTTTTACTAACAGGCAGCGCGAGAAAATGTCGGCTATAGCTATGAACTAAGTTAGAGATGTCAAACTAGTTTACGCCTTGCGCTTCACCGTGTTTTAGTCGACATGTTTTTACATGTCGACTGAAATTGTATGGAAATATTAGTTCCAACTAAATTTGATAGCTCTAATTTACGTCCGCCTCTTTCTAGTTTTATTAGAGAGAAAAAGTTAGCAATAGCCTAAATTAAGTTTGGTTTGTGTACAACATAATCGGCACCATTATGTATTAATACATCGCCATCTAGTATAAGTTTTTAGTAGCTACAAACTTATACTAGATGGCTCTGTATAAAAAAACCGGCCAAGTGCGTGTCGGACCACGCACAAAGATGGGTTCCGTAGTAGGGATGATCTGCTCCATATGTTCGAAAATTTTGTCTTCTCAATATCGTAAATAACGCAATGAATGTTGTTGAACTGTCAAAATGAAACCGATTCCGATTGATACCGTGTTACGCAATTAGGGTCTTAAAATAAATTTTGAGCTTTGAATTTGATTCCGCTTTGAGGTTGGTGATATGAAGAGTTTTCTAGTATGAATGTGAATGGCTATAAGAGTACTAAGGGGGAGGGGAGTAAAAACCGAAGATAGATGGACTATGTGAAAGATCTAGATAAGGCTAGAAAGGGAATGACTAGCAAAGTGGCCGGTGATATAGAAAAGCACATCCAAACGAAGCTCATAAAAACTGGCCAAGTGCGTGTCGGACCGCGCACAATGAAGGGTTCCGTAGTAGGGATGAATTTATCCCAAGAACAAACTTAACATTGTAGTTGAAAAACATTTCTCCCATACAACTGCTAATGTAAGTTTGTACGCGCACTATTGAGAGATTTACCATGCACAGTATTTTATTTTATCTCAAAATGACCACCTCCCTGATTATTAGTGAATCAGATAGAGCTTTTTATTCTAATTGCGAGAGTAAAACTCCCACGAATCCATCTTAACTAGTTTAGGAGATATCCGGGGGTAAAACTTTTTACCCATATTTTGGAAAAATAATTAAAAAAATATTAAAAAAATTATTTCATCTAAACTTTTACAGTTGCTTTATTTTTTTAGCTACATTTTAAAAGGTCTTGTTTTTATCTATTTTACGAGTCCTTTATGGCTGTTCTAGACCTCGTAGGAACCGAGAAATCAGCGATTTTGTGATTTTCGTTTTTATTTTTTTTTGCCCATGTTCCTCAGTATTAGAATCTGCAATTTACTTTAAAAAAGAGGTAATAAGGTAGACTACCAACACAAAAAAAAAAACAACAATTAATTCCGTGGAATCTCGGAAATACTAAGATTTACCCGAACTTATCCGAACCCGGGGTAATTACCCGCAAATTTTTTTAAGACGTATTTTTTATATTTTTTACTTTATAAATAATAAATATTTGGCTTGTGTTTTGATAATAATTGTGCTTAAACATCATCTGCGTTAAATAAACTATCTTCGTTGTAAAGAAGTGTTGTAAACTCATTTTCTTCACTCTCGTCGGTACATGCAGTTTCTTCTTCGACATCACTGTTATCTTCATTTAAACATTCAGAATTGTCCGGTTGTAACATTTCTATAACAGCTTCTGGCAGTGGCATTCTCCTTCGGTTACTTAGGCGTTGTTTTAGCCGTATCGCTGATATGACAGGGTCGGATGACTCAAGCGCCCTGTGGAGTAAGTCCATCATAGTATGAACCCTAGAATCTTACCGGCTGTGATGTTCCCTATCCTGACGCCAAAATTTATTCCTCGACTCTCCAGCCTGTTCAGAGAGTAGTCCTATGGGTAGCGCTGAATTCTCTATAATTTTTTCTCCGTGAATTAAGATTTTATGTATAGTAGTAGTCATAGGGTGCCAGTTGTATTTCTCTACATACTTATAAGCCACATTTTTACAAAATGTACCGAATTTTTTTGCGTCTATTGGTAATCCCGAATTGATGGCTATTCAAATTACATTTAGGTCATCGACGAGCCATTTTTCAATGCCAAGTATATTAGCAAACGTTTGATGGAAGTACTGGGCAATCTGTATACAGACAGGAATTTAGAGAACATTCTGGTGACCCCGATTTTGACGAAAAGTCAATAATTGCTACAACTTTGGTACCATTGAAAATTCAAGAATGCGGAGGCAAAAACAGTTTAATATGGTTAAATCCAGCCCCACAGTCATTTCGTTCTTGTAGGCCTCTTCACATCCAATATAGAAAAGAGACGCAAGAAAGAATACTGTCTGAAAAAGAATATATAGAGGAACAAATAAGGCTTTTGACTCCTATTACAACACTTACATCAAAAGGATTTATTGTCTTCACAAACTGTAATTTAACGCTGAGCTTAATTGATGGAAAAGTTTTTAATATAATAAACAACACGTCTTCCCAATTAAGATGTGCTATTTGCAAACTGACCTCCACGAATTTCAATAACCTAGACCTTGCTTTTTCAATACCAATTACAGAGGAAGCGGCACTGAAAAACGGCATGAGTCCTTTACATGCGTATATAAGATGCCTGGAATTCTTGCTGCACTTGGGATATAAAAATGACCCAAGAGTCAGACAGTGGCGAGTAAAGAAAAATTCTGATCTGGGACAAATTACTGCAGAAAGAAAAAAAGAAATCCAAAACCAAATTAAGGAAAGTATGAGTCTATTGGTAGACGTTGTTAAACCTAATTCAGGCACCTCAAATGACGGCAATACGGCTCGGCGAGTATTCAAAAGTGAACAAAGCCGCCAAACGTTTGCTAATATACTTGGCATTGAAAAATGGCTCGTCGATGACCTAAATGTAATTTTAATAGCCATCAATTCGGGTTTACCAATAGACGCAAAAAAATTCGGTACATTTTGTAAAAATGTGGCTTATAAGTATGTAGAGAAATACAACTGGCACCCTATGACTACTACTATACATAAAATCTTAATTCACGGAGAAAAAATTATAGAGAATTCAGCGCTACCCATAGGACTACTCTCTGAACAGGCTGGAGAGTCGAGGAATAAATTTTGGCGTCAGGATAGGGAACATCACAGCCGGAAAGATTCTAGGGTTCATACTATGATGGACTTATTCCACAGGGCGCTTGAGTCATCCGACCCTGTCATATCAGCGATACGGCTAAAACAACGCCTAAGTAACCGAAGGAGAATGCCACTGCCAGAAGCTGTTATAGAAATGTTACAACCGGACAATTCTGAATGTTTAAATGAAGATAACAGTGATGTCGAAGAAGAAACTGCATGTACCGAGAGTGAAGAAAATGAGTTTACAACACTTCTTTACAACGAAGATAGTTTATTTAACGCAGATGATGTTTAAGCACAATTATTTTCAAAACACAAGCCAAAAGAATTCTACTATATTTATAAAGTAAAAAATATAAAAAATACGTCTTAAAAAAATTTGCGGGTAATTACCCCGGGTTCGGATAAGTTCGGGTAAATCTTAGTATTTCCGAGATTCCACGGAATTAATTGTTGTTTTTTTTTGTGTTGGTAGTCTACCTTATTACCTCTTTTTTAAAGTAAATAGCAGATTCTAATACTGAGGAACATGGGCAAAAAAAAATAAAAACGAAAATCACAAAATCGCTGATTTCTCGGTTCCTACGAGGTCTAGAGCAGCCATAAAGGACTCGGAAAATAGATAAAAACAAGACCTTTTAAAATGTAGCTAAAAAAATAAAGCAACTGTAAAAGTTTAGATGAAATAATTTTTTAAATATTTTTTTAGTTATTTTTTCAAAATATGGGTAAAAAGTTTTACCCCCGGATATCTCCTAAACTAGTTAAGATGGATTCGTGGGAGTTTTACTCTCGCAATTAGAATAAAAAGCTCTATCTGATTCACTAATAATCAGGGAGGTGGTCATTTTGAGATAAAATAAAATACTGTGCCATGTTATTGACTCCTTATAAATGTTTCTTTAATCTATATTATATAACTATTTTCTGTTTTTTTTTCTCCAAAATTTTAGGCTCAGTAATTTCGGGGACACGCGGGGGGGGGGGGGGGTAAATTTTTGTCTTTTCTTAAATAACTTTAACTATTTATTTTAAAATTATTGACACTTGAAACTCTATCCTTGAAAGTCCATTGTAATTCAACGATGTCAAATTTGCTGGCGCCAATACTCTCGCAGTGGATTGGCTTCGGGTGAACGTGTGTTCCCGTCCGAGCCAGTTAGCCATTCCACTACTTGTTTTCTGCCTATTTTTTATTTTATTCTTATTTAACCATTTTTGAATGACACACAAATAAACAGACAAGAATAAAGGAACGGAATAATACGTACAAAAGTGATGCCTATTTCTCAAGAAATCTCTTCCAGCATACCTGCTTATTCATCACTACAAATAAACCGAATCTGACTGAACTTGCTTACTCGGCTGGCTTATGTATGACACGAATTTTGCACTTTTCATTAGACTGACTTAGTGGATTGTATCGGGGATTGGCCCCTTCTAAATGGTCCATAACGCTCTTTAGTTACGTTATGATTTCTACCAGTTTGCTCCTGCAGGAAGCCGTGTTACAGAACTTAATTGGAATGAAGTAAAAAAAAAAGATATCGATATTTTCGCTCGATGAGTGTTTTGACGATCAGCTGTCAGCTTCTTACAGATTTACGACGAAAAATACAAAGACTATCGTCAGTTGCTTACACGTTTACACGATTTTATTATAGGTTGTTAAGGACTGTCAACGATCTACCAACCAATAACATTATAATCAGCCTATAATGTTCTCACTGGGACACATGCCTCCTCTCTATGAGAGGGATTCAGCACGCGGGCCCAGGCGGGTTTGAGGATTACGGCCGAGCGAGACAATACTGTTCGGAACTTCTTTTGATTGAAACTTAGGTACAAACCTAGGTATTGATATGACGTCATAACATAACATGCAGTAACAATTGGTTAGTTTATTTCCTCTCAGCATTTTCCGCGTTTGTTTTAGTCGTTCATTATCAGCAGTCAATGTATGCAAATGCATGTAGTTGAATATTACAACGTAACATCATAACTGTATTGTGAATTTGTGACTATGTTATCTATGTCCCATACAATAGAGGGCGAGCCTATAAACAAGACACAAATAAAATAAATTAATAGTAAAAAAAAACATTTTTAACTAGTCCGCCATCTTGGGCGGTCCACCATATTGGATTTAGAGTGAAGTAATTTTATTTTTTATTTTTTTGGTATTCTTCTCAGCAAACCTTTGATATCCATATCATGGGAGTGTACAAAAAATAATTAGTGCGCCGTCTTGGGGCGTCCGCCATATTGGATTTAGAATGAAATCACTTAGCTTAAAATGCATTGTCATTCAAACTAATCGAGTATGCAAAATTTCTGTACCCGTATCTGTACTGAAAAAATGTTCTTGGAGAACATTCCAACTGCAAATGTAAGTTTGTACGCACAATATTGAGAGATTCATCATGTTATTTTAAGACCAGACTTCTTATAAGTTTTCCTCTAATCGGTTTTTTTCAAAATTTTTGGGCTCAGTAGTTTCGGAGATAAATGGGGGAATGGTAAATGTTCGTCTATTTTCTTAAATAGCTTTAAAACATTTTTTTTTAATTATAGAAAAAATATATTTTAGACCCTCACATTTGATAATGTCACACGGTACAGTTTGCAAAACTTTTATTTTTTTATTTTCTTATTTGCCACCCAAAATTGACCTCTATATTCACAATTCATTTATTTACGTTACACGTCCGCGTTTGTTGTTCAAATTTCAACTTAATCGGTCCATTAGATTCGGAGCATATTGGCTGTGACAGACAGGTACACGAGTGATCCTAAAAGTGTTCCTTTTTTTCCTTTTTAGGTACGGAACCCTAAAAAATATGCTGTGATAACCCGAAACAAATTGGGAAACGTTTCAACACATTCTCTGCTGAATTATTTATGCAAACGCTTCTTTATGCTACACCCTTACCGACCCTTTTTTTTACAATGTTTTCGAAACAATAGAGATGCACAACGAACACACATGTGCGCCGCGCCGCACTCGAAGAAAGTTATGAAAACGCGCATGTGTGTCTGCCGCACTGAATGTGTTAACTAATTAACTCGACAAGTACTTCAGTTCATTTACGCTACATCAGAAGGAGAGTAAATTATCTAGATATCAAAAATTTTCCATGCAAGTTTACGTATATCTTCGTGTCGAATGAACACCTCCTCATATCACCACTCCCACGGGATGCTATACTGATGAATCATGCCCCGAAATCGCTTAAAACTCCAACGGCATGACATAGTTTAAATTTATTATAGAAGGTGTGCTGGCAATCCTGGTTACCATTGAAATATCAACATAAAGACTGTTGCCAAATTTCTCGTGTAAACATCATGTCAACGGTTGGTTATACGGCACATTTATTTTAATTTAATCTAGTAACTCAGCTTGATGGTGGCCATGCAATGTGCGTTGTTGCCTTGTTGGTGTAGGTAATAAATAAGACGTTGTTGGTTTAGATGTCTATAACAGGGGTCCCCAAAGTGTGCGCCACGACGCGCCCTGGTGCGCTGTACAGAGTGCAGAGGGGTGCCGTGAAGTGCTCTAGTTTATCATTCTCCGGAAAATACAAAATGTGGCTATCTACCTAGTATCATTGCACCCTACTTCGACTAGCTAAGGCGCCGAGACAAATACTAAACCTGTAAGTGCGCCGCGAACTGAAAAACTTTGGGAAGCTCTGTTCTACAACGTGATTTTTTTTTTTTGATATACTATAACTGTAGGGTATTAATGAGACCATCGTTTTGAACAACTTTTACTATGGGACCCAACTTCAAATCGCGAAAAAATATTTTGCAGTTCCCTACATTTTGACGAGTTTTGCGAACATCGTATGCGACAACTGATTTTTTTTTCGCGATTACAGGTATGGTCCCATAGTAAAAGTTGTTCAAAATGATGGTCTCATTAATACATTAGGCGCGGCAGACGCACATGCGCGTTTTCATAACTTTCTTCGAGTGAGGCGCGCCGCACATGTGCGTTCGTTGTGCATCTCTATTGTTTCGAAAACATCGTAAAAAAAAGGGTCGGTAAGGGTGTAGCATAAAGAAGCGTTTGCATAAAGAATTAAGCAGAGAATGTGTTAATACCCTAGAGTTATGGTATATAAAAAAAAAACACGTTGTATATAATATTATACAGACTGAATCAACCTAACAGGTTTATAATGGAAATAGGTGTGCGTGTGTACTACACCTATCCCGTTTTTTGAAGAAAAAAAAGGGAATACAATATTTTTTTTACTACCTACTAATTAATAGATACTTAACAAAACTAAATAAAAAAAGATTGTTGTTGTTTATAAGGCCAAGGACAATGATTAAAAAAACTCGTACTAAACTACCACTTGTTAAGAATTTCGGGCTTCTGACGATCCGTAACTGTCAAAGATCCACGAATGACAGCCGGGATCAACGGCTTAACGTACTTTCCGAGACACGGAGGGGTCTTAGTATGTAAAGATGGTCACCTATCCACGGTCGATCGACCCGTGCGGCTGTTATTACTTAACCATGAGCCCTTCTCAGACCGATTTACAGACAGCCGGGTACTCCTCCAGAAACAAAATAGTACTTTAGTAAAGGGTGTCAATATTAATGCTTAAGTCAGTACTACCCGAAACATTACGTCATCCTCGTTTCTCTTAAGTATGAATATGTGACGATATTTTGACGTAACACCATGAACGCATGCTCATTATCACAATACGTTTGGATTTGACAGCTCAACAATACAATGCGTCGAGACTAGAATGGGTTGTAAATTTGTAATAATTATATAACATACGGCGCTATAGAAATAGTAGAATTGTCAAAACGAATGTCATGTACAATTGATGATCCAATTCAGGTCGAAGTTTAAGCAAAGAAGGAGAAGAAATAATAATAATAATAATATCCTGGGACATTTCACACACGGTCATCTAATCCCAAACTAAGCAGAGCTTGTACTATGGAGACCAGATAACTGATATACTACATACACTACTTTTTTTTTGTACATACAACCTTATATAGATAATTACACCCAGACTCAGGACAAACAGGCGATGTTCATGTACCTACACAAATGTTTGTCCTGGATGGGAATCGAACCCACGACCTGCGGCATGATAGGCGGTATCTTATCCAACCACGCCAGCTGGCCTGTCAACATGAAGAAATAATAAAAAAAAAATCGACTTCAAAGAGAAAAATAACTTTAATTTCGGAAGTCGGTGTCTTGGGATCTGTATTATAGTTTTTTGCCACCGACTTCCAAAATTAAAGTTATTTCATAATTTTGAGCTAATTTCTTTTTGAAGTCGATTTAATTTCTTTAACTTATTATTTTACTTCGTAATTTTTAGTTTTTAGTACAGGATAATTGTTTGTAATAAGTAGTTAAAACTTTTGTTATAAATATTGCACTAGAATTTGACCAAGGTTTTGAGACGTTTTCCCTTGACACCACACCCGTAGCTCGTATCAGTCCATTATCTTGAAAACTAATGAACAGATTTTGATGAAACTTGCACTGTTCCCTAAGTTGAAGTAAATGTAAACCAATAAAAATAAAATGGTCACGATGCAATTAATAGTTTCGGAGAAATGCGTGGACAAACATACATACATCTATAATTTTTTGTACATTTGTTTGGAAGCCCTAATAGATTATCATATATGTGAATATATTGCTGTTCCAATAATATTACATACGCACGTGTTGAATTGATAACCTCCTTTTTTGAAGTCGGTTAAAAAAGACAAGCTGAACAGAGTGTAGCTGTGCTTTCTGGGATTGCATAGCATCTGTGATGTCTCTGGTATTGCAGATGTCCATTGGCAACGTTGACATCTTACCATTAAATACAGTCCTTTCACATTTATTTTACATCTCATCTTGCATCTCTGTCAAAATGACAGTGATCGTTATTTCCATTACAATAAGGTTGCTGTTGAATTGCTGTCACTGTGAAGTCTGTTAAAACCAAAGTGATCTTTAGTTTCGTTATAATAAGGTTGATGTTGGATAGCTGCTGTCAGAGGTATAAGTTTATACGGACTGTAGTCATGTTTCAATCCAATATTAAAAAAAAAGTTTTAATATCTCTGGAATTACGTAACGGTTGACATAATGTACAGTGTTACTTTTCAATAACTGGCTAAATTTTCACAAGGTTTTTGACCCATGAATAGGGGAAGGTTGGGTATATTGGAACATTCGTTAAGTTGGACCACCATCAAATAACAGTTTAGTAGTTTATTGATTTTATAATTGGCAACACCAAGCGACATTCAAGTAACTTCACTACACATCGGCCATTTTGGATTTCTCATAAAACAGCGCGGCTAGTTGTCATTAACGAAAAACGAATTTCATTGTTTTTAATGTAAATTTTGGTATTCTTTGCTAGTGGTGTAATTAAGGCAAAGGTAAGCTGTCTATATATTTTTAATTGAGATTCGTTATTATTATGTTTTTTAAGTTTTTTTAGTCTTAGTTAGATTTTCTATCGTTGTTGTTTGTAGTACGAGAGATATACAGTATGTTAACCAACAGAGGGCGTTCCCGTTAACCCGCAATAGTATAGCATCCATACATGCTAAAAAAAATATTACCATTCGAAAACAAAATGGTTTTTATTTTTTTTTAATATTAAAATATTCACTAAAATATTCAAAAAAATATAAAAATATTCACTAAAAATAAAAACTAAATTGCGATGTTTCCGTCCTTCAAGTACGCGTGTACAGAGTGTTTCTTTTACGTATCAATTTAACATTTTTAGTGAATATTTTAATATTAAAAAAAATAAAAACCATTTTGTTTTCGAATGGTAATATTTTTTTTAGCATGTATGGATGCTATACTATTGCGGGTTAACGGGAACGCCCTCTGTTGGTTAACATACTGTATATATTTTTTTAAGTGTTTTTGTTTAATTTTATAGGTAAATTTTCTCTAAGTCCAAATTACCAACCGTGTGGTCCAATTAATCCTACCGGTTGGTTAAATTGAAACAAATATCTGATCTCATAAAATAATGATTATCTTAAGTGTTGCTATAATTAATTATCTTGATTTTTATTAATTATGTGTGAAGCCAAATAAATATAGTTTCATTTAATACAGCTGTTGTCTGTGCTATTTTCAAAGAAGCATTTCAAAACCGCATTTTTTTATTTAAAGGCCAAAATAACAGACTCTCCCCTATATTAAGTATTATTTTACTCTGAAATCACGAAAAAAAAATCTGCTATTTCATACAAAAATTCAACAGATTAGGATTCATACCAACTCGTCCAAAATGTATGAAACAACAGATTATTTTTCGTGATATTAGAGTTGATCCCATATCGAATGTTGTTCATAATCATGGGTGCAACCTGTGATTTAGCTAGTGATAAAAAAAAATTGCCCGGTATAAAACAATTAAGTAAGGGATATTATTAATTGCACATCAAATAAACAATGACCTATCAATTTATTTCCATCATTTATATACTTTTTTACATCAAAAAAATACTGAGTGCACAGCAAATTAACCAGAGCGTACATACATAATACTCAGACTCATAGCAAAATGACATGGCGACTAATATTAACTCCGAGGTTAGGTTTGGTTAGGTTACTTTAAACCCTTGTTTTCTCATGAATGATAAAGGGTAAGGTAATAAGGTTTAATGTGCGCTAGTCATTATTAGCGCATTAATTAAAAAGCTTTATTGCGGTGCGCCACGAATATAAATTGTTTCTTATTTAGTTATATTTTCAGTTGAGTATATTGCTGTGCAATCAGTAATTTTGATTGGAATTCGGATTATTTTTGGATACAAAAAGTAATATTTTGATTTGCGTTTAAATACTACCCATTAAGTAATACCAACACGTCAAAACGTGGCAAACCTTCACAATATGAGACGAACACGATAAAGTAATTATTATAGTGCTTGTAACTAGATGACAAAATTAGTAAATAAACAATAAGTAAAGTTGTTAGGAACAATTTGTATTGCTGATCTGTTATTGAGTATGTGTGAAACTGTGGATTATTAGCATGATGACATATATACGTATGGTTATTGAATAGGAATTTCACGCTTTCAAGGACACTGAAAGAGACACAATAGAAGTTTTATTGTTATAACAAATTGTTAATTAAAACGGTAACACCCAGTAACATTAATTAACATACAAATTGAAACAGGTATAGTAAACAAAAATATTTCCAATACTGACATATAATAGAGCACGCATAATTCTACTCCATTCATCAGCAAACAGATCACATTCAGGATTGGTGGTCTGGAGGGCGTTAAGCATCCTTAAGGGGGAAGCGTCAGGGTAGCCCGCGAAATTCAAATTTTCTTACGTTTTTTGCAATTTACTTAAAACTTCGAAGTGGGGCTACCCACTTCGAATTTTAAAAACACCCTTTCAGTCCCTGTTGCAAAATAAAAAAAATTGATACATTTTTATTTCTTTCTTATTTGCAAAATAGTTGGGCAAACGTCATCTATTCTCAAATGGGAACCACTAAAAAAAAAAGACACTCCGTTTGATATGAGGATCTTATATTTCCATCGGAAAAACACAATGCTTCGTCCCTTCCATCCACCAGTCTAAAGTAGCATAACCTTTTCAATGATAAAATGATTTAAAAGATCAAACATTTCGCAAGAGATAAACCACAGACATACAGGTAAAGAACTGTATCTTTAAGTATACTTTAAGATAATGTACCATGTGAGTGCTATCATTATTTCCAGTGGTATGTACTCCTCCTGACCTGACTCCTCACACCAATTCGCAATCATATCGTATGCAGCATTTTATCAGACAGTTACTAGGGATATGATAGGAGACGGAGGCTATTGCCCAGCTCCTGCCCTTGTCTCAATTTATTTGGGGTCGGCGCAACATGTCTTTTCGTTCCATACTTCTCTATTAGTATCCATCACGGTAGTCACTTCCTTTCTAGCCAATCATTTTTCACACAGTCCATCCATCATTTCTTTGGTCTTCCCTACTCGTATAACCATCCACATTCATACTCAAAATTTTCCTGACGACATTTTCCTCATTCCTCCGCATTACATGTCCATACCATGACAACTGATTTCCACACAACTTTTCAGTCACCGGTTTCACTTTTAGACTTCCTCTTACATACTTATTTCTTATTCTATCTATTTTTGCTAAGAGGAATGTGTCATGTGTGGGGTAACGCACCACACATCCCCCTTTAGCATTCTTATCTCAGCTGCATGCAATTGCCTTTCATTCATTCTTTTTGTGGCCTAACATTCTGATCCATACAATACACCAATAAATACAATAATAATATAATTATTGTTTTTTTTTACTGCCTTGTTAGTCTAATCGACCTTGGGTTTGGATTTGGAGCCCCAGGATCTAGGTTATTGGACTGTTCGATCGATCTAGGTAGCCATAACTACTGTTAAGCCTAACATCCATGCCCATCTACTCATCGTCGTGGGCCTGCTCTTTACCTCAATCTCGCCTGGTGGAAAGCGATGGATGAGGTAACGAGATTCGACCTCACTCCACGACCTCATTCCACCTGCTGCCAGTTACCATCCCTACCTTGTTGCTATTCCACCAATTCGCACTAAGCGCTTCCAAATGTCTTTTATAATGCGCACAGCAAAGGAGTGGAACTCACTACCTGCGTCTGTGTTTCCGAACGCATACAACCCTAATCTCTTCAAAGTGAGAGTGAACAGGCTTCTTCTGGGTAAGCTCACTCCATCGTCAACTTTGTCTCTGTCACCTCTGACCTAGAGTCCAGAGCAAACTCATCACAAATAATAAAAATAAAAAAAACGAGCGAGCCCAAAAGATGCCTGTTCACTTTTGCTTTGAAGGCCTACTGAGTTAATGGCACAGGCTCGTCCTGGGACTTGGGAAACTGGCGTGAGGTTCACCTTTTCAATTTTAATTTTTGCTTTTTAAGATCAGTCCCTTTTCAATACGGAGGGTTCGCTGAAGAGTTTCGCAAGGTAAAATTAGATGAGTTCCTCTCAAACCTAGCACTTATAATTACCATAAAATCAACTTTGCGACTGCCATAACATCGTACCGTGGGCACTATCGTAACCAATGTGTTACGCTAATATGTACTTTACTGATAAGTTGGCAGCGTTAACGGTGATCCGATGTTTTCGCTGGTACACTATCACTGTACACACAAGAGGATCTCGACACATGATAACAAGTTCGCAATGTAATGTGGTTTAACCGCATTAATATGGTGTAATTCCTCTATCAACGGCATTTAGGTGGCTTGCCCTTTAAGTCGGATTTACGATTTTGTGCCTTGATCGTAATATATCAAATTCCCTGAAGGATTAGAGCGAAGCGTTTAGTTCAAGTTACAATAACATTTCCTCTTACACTATTTTTATCTCACGAAGCGACGCGTGCTTTACTTGTGGTCACCAAATGTACAAACACGCTGTGAATGTGTGTGTAAGAACAGGAGCTCTCGGTACCGTCCGAGACTATGGCGATGTCGGAAGTGTGTGTGCGTGTGCTGACGCTACTCGTCTTCACGCTCACATCCACAGCGTGTTTGTACACTTGGTTACCACAAGTAAAGCGCGTGCCGCTTCGTGAGATAAAAATGCTGTATCATATATTTGAGTCTCGTATAATAAGAGGCGAGCTGATTCAGCTGATTGCCACAAAGCCAGACTTCCGGGCTCCAACAGAGAAATACTGAACGGACAAAACCAATAACACTGCTCGACTTGAAAATCGAAGGCCATTAGTAAAACGAGGTAGTCAAACATGTTGACGTCTTCCGTAGCGTATTAAACCTTATGCATTTACTGTTCGCAGATTCACGCTGTTCTCCGTAATTACACCGGCATCGGCACCATTCCCTTCAAACTGGAACAAAGCAATGGTGCTTGACGACAGAAATAGATCTGATGGTAGTACATACTTCTATTTTCTTATCTGTTATGGTACTATCATTAGAAGGTAGAAGATAAGTAAAAAAAATACCTACTGGATTTCTAGTAGGTACTTTTTTATTCATATATTTATTTACGTGCACGTTTTTATACAAATCATATTTTTTTTTGGTTTGGTCATGTTAAGAGAATGAAAGTCGACTAACAAAAGGTATTTATTTACAAGGCAGATGTGAGTGGAAACGCCGGGAGGGCCGCCATAGGAAGACCTTATTGGTGATGTTCTTCAGAAAGGTCAGGTACGTAGTACTCGCAACCGGCGTGCGTGTAAGACGATTTATGAACGTAAACGAGGCAAAAGGAGTATGTAAGGATCGTAGCAGGTGGCGTTCTGTAGTTTCTGCCTACCCCCATGGGAAGAAGGCGTGAGTTTATGTATGCTTAAGCAATTTTTCTTTCTATCTATCTTACCTCCCCCGGATGACCGCTTTTACAAAAAGCTCTACGACGAAGCTTCTTGTATTTTTGCATATAAACAACAGTAGTTACAAACAAACATAAAAAAGACGAGGCCCACTAATAATAGACATTTAATAGAGTTGTTTATGCGTCTACTAAAGACCGTTACTATACTACGGACAATTCCCTCAGATCAATTTTATAAATAAACTTTAATAGACTGATTGATCGACAAGTTGTTTGTTTATTTAAGGCATGCGGTTGCGTAGAATTGCTTTCGATTAGTTTATGACGTACTTCGAGGTACAGATCAAAATCTGCGTAGCCTTTTCCCCACATAAAAAAAAAAAATGTTGGCGTCGGCTTCCAGTCAAACCGGATGCAGCTGATACCAGTATTTTACATGGAGCGACTGCCTATCTGACCTCAACAACCAAGTTACTGAGTAATACGATACCCCTTGGTAAGACTGGTTATCAGACTTCCGGGCTTCTGAAGACCCGTACGGTCGCTTACGTCGTACACGAAAGTAAGTTCGACCCGTAACGAAAGATCTACGAATGACAGCCGGGACCAACAGCTTAACGTGCTTTTATGTGAAGATGGTCACAAATAGCATGTTCAATTACAAGTGTTCCGTTAAAGTCGCGAAAGATTATCTGGACTTTGGAGCCAACCAAAGATCCATTCACATCAGCATCCGCATGCCCTTATCCTAATTGAGTAGTGGTCGGCGCAGCAAGGCCCTCTTCTTCTATACATCTATATGACAAATCCTATACGTAGGATCGTAAGGACGTAGTTAAACGAAAAGAATCCAACCCACAATATATCTGTTGTGGGTTGGATCCTTTTCGTTTAAGAAATAGTGTTTGATATAGTACTGTGAGCATCGTATTACATTTATTTTTTATAGAGTCAATACGTTACTAAACACTATAGAACTTAAACCTGAACTTAAAAGCAACACTGTGCAAGGAACTGCAGTCCAGCAGTACGTGTCGACTCGCTACCACGACTCATCACTGTCGCTCATAGTCCTCGACACCATACCGCTAGACTCTGCACAACGCCAAGCAAAGGAGTTTGTGTCTCGTTTTTAAGTGCATGTTTATGAAAGATCCGACATTATTTTTATTAGCCGTCATCTTAGTAGTCACCTCCTTTCTAGCCATATCATCTATCACAGAATCCAACCATCATTCCTTTGGTCTTCCTCGACTCGTATAATCATCAACATTCATATTCAAAACTACATTCTGGGGAAGCTCTAGGGTAGCCCGCGAAATGCAAATTTTCTTACGTTTTTTTGCAATAGGCATCCCTATTGCAAAAAAACGTAAGAAAATTTGCCTGGGTAAAAAAAAAAGAAATTCTATTTAGTCCATCAGTCAGATAATAAAAAAATATTAGACACGTATTTTTTGCTTTATCATATTAATAAAAAATCACTTAGATAACTCGCATTAAAGTTCGGGAGTGGGGGCTTGCTACGTCACTTCTACGTATAAAATCTACGAAGACATGACGTCATGCCACATTTTAACTCAATGTATCGCCGTAATCTTTTGATTACGTACAAAAAGAAAAAATACGTGTCCAATATATTTTAATAATCTACATGACGGACAAAAAAACATTTTTTAGTCATCATCCCTATTTGTAATTGAACTCCTTAAGTTAGTATAATCCTCAAATGTCAAGATTTCATGAAATAGTCATTCACATAGGACTTGCTCTAGATTTTTAACTCTAAACTCTAAATATTTAATTTCACATAATCCATCATGGGCACTTAAGAAACGTCAGAAGTTATGTGCACGGTTCCAAATTGGTCGTTTCCTATGGATATGAGCAAGAACTCCATAGACTTTTGTTTTCTGGAAATGGCGATAAAAGAACCATTTTAGATCAGAATCCTGGAAACAAGGTAGTAAACATCGATAAGACGCAGGAAACCAGCTGATTTAACTGCCCACGCTAAATGATGTATTAGCAGGCATGAATCATACCAATTTTCCGAGAACAAGTTCGTATACAACGGCCCTATAGAGCGAATGTGATAATTTATGTTTCTTTGAGCGCTGCTTGTATTATTGATTGATTTTTTTCCGTGATTCCGTGACTGTTATACAAAACAGATATTCCGAGACGTTCATTTTTATGTAAATTTTTACGGTTCATATTTTCTTCTATGGGGAAATCCTGAGAATAGAAGGTTACGTCGGATGCCTACCGATTAAAATTTCACGGTTTCTTCAGCCGAGAATGCGGGATTTACACCCACATAGAAGAGATAAAGAAAAATAGGTTTATGGTAAGTTAACTAGAAATATAATAACAACCAAAAAGATCTCAAATCACGAGAACAAAACAGAATTAGTCGGCAGCTGCACGTTGTGACGGATTATTCCGATCTGTCACCCTGCTTTGTCCCCTTAAAGGAACAGATCGGAAAAAAAGTTTGATCTGTCCCCCTCTGATTTTTTTTTCTCCGGTACTTATTATTGCCAATCTGCCTTAAATTACGTATATACTATGTATGTATCTACAACGCCACATGCGAACTACGCATCAAAGACCTAACGTCACACAAATCCTGCATCGCACAAGCAGACTTTACCGCGCGACTGGCATATATACATCCCGACATCCACCGTCGAGCAGTAGCCCACCAGACACAACACACGTCTGGTCGGAGTATCCTCCCTTTTCAATGGAGGATAAGTGAACTTTACACCCTGATCCTAATTACCTCTATACTGGTGACCCCGAATATGAACGTCAGCGCAGCTTTTTCTCGCCTTTGATTCCGTGAAGGATTTCCATTGTGATACAATTTCCTAATAATTATTTCGAAATCCTTGCACGTTCGCATTCTTAGTACACGAAAAGGAATGTAAACTTTACCATATATGTGAATATCGCGACCTGTATGACGTTATCTGTGACGTCAAACGCAGCTATAAAATCCTGTTACATTGAATGTGGTCATTACTCATGGACCAATTTATTTTGATCTGTGGCGATAACATACATTACATCACGCCTGTAATCGCCGAAGGTTTAGGCAGAGGTGTATCTGTAGTACACCCACATTTTGCCTGGTCTCATGTAGCATTGGGCGAGCCAATTGCCATCAACCGGGCACCAGACTCCAGGCTGCTCCTGAGTAATTCCAGATGGTAAAACCTAATAACACTTCACAACCTGGGAGTCGAACCCATGACTTCATACTATGCGTGGCGATATAGGGACTTAAATAATAAAAAAATGTACTGAATTTGTTATTTTTTCTTTACATAAAGCGTCACCTTCGGATGTCAGGATATATTGGTCAAAACTACAGCTGAAATAGTAATAGTTTAAAACAGGGAATGATTATTATATAACTATCCTTTTCTGAACCAGGTGAAATGTCTAGCTGTCTCTGTCTGTGGCTTTTTTCTGAATGGGTGGGTGGAATTCAAGGATGTACCAAGAAAATATGTGTTGACTTGACACACTTTCGGACTAGAATCATTAGTTAGCGAGCTTAATAGTAATATTTGCATAGCAAAATACAATTTAAGAAACCATTTTTGCACCATTTTATTACTCGTATATTAGTTTCTCTTGACCCATTTGGGACGGCAGACACTTTTTAGTACTGTTAAGACTAATTTATAGATTTGATTTATAAAAAACTTTTTAGCAAAAAATAAAACCGACTTCTAAAACAAAACACTACAAAGTGAAAAATAACTTTAATTTCGGAAGTCGGTGTCTTTCGTTTTGTATTTTCGTTTTTTGGCCACCGACTTCCGAAATTAAAGTTATTTTTCACTTTGTAGTGTTTTGTTTTAGAAGTCGGTTTTATTTTTTGCTAAAAAGTTTTTATTTTTCACTTTTTAGATGTGGAACCTACCCCACACTAATTCGAATACATAATTGAGCACAATAATTGTAGATATAGCCATGTAAATAACAGTGATAGGAAGTTATTAAAACATCATCACATCATCCATATAAAATAAGTGGGAAATATACGCATTATTGAAGCTAACTCAAAAACTCCCCAAGCAAAGTTAATAAAATTTATATGGGACCACCTCGGAGGTATACCCTTTCAAACAAAAAAAGAATTTTCCAAATCGGTCCATCCGTCTTTGAGTAATCGCGTAACAAACATACAAAAAAAAAAAAAAACAAAAAAAAATACAGACGAATTGAGAACCTCCTCCTTTTGGAAGTCGGTTAATAAAATAGCTTGCGCCCACGGCTTCGCCCGTGTGGTATGTCGACATAAAGTAGCCTGTATCCTTCCCTAGGGTTCTATTCATAGTACAGTAAAATGGGATTACTTTGATACTACGGGTTTACTTTGATAACAACTTTCGACTTATGAAATACTTAATTTTATTCGTTGTGTGAACGCATCCAAAAGGATTTATTTTTTGGTTGGCACCACTGATACGTTTCTTTTTAATGATGGCGTTGTAGATGTTCGTTGTGTGCCAGTGTTTTCTACAATATAAAAATGTTTTGTTGGTGTAAGGGTTACTGGGCATTTTTAAGGCAAGAAAATCTTTTGATGGCTCCAAAAGCTATAATTATTTTTTAAATACACCGATTATCTACAACGCCATATTAAATAGTAAGTAACAGTGGTGTCAACTAAAAAATAAAATCCTTTTGGATGCGTTCACACACCGAATAAAATTAAGTTTTTCATAAGGTGAAAGTTATTGTCAAATTAAACCCATAGTATCAAAGTAATACCATTTTACTGTAGGCATCCCATAAGAAATTTCATCAAAATCGGCCCCGCCGTTTGGCCGTGAAAGCGTAAGAAACAAACAGACTTTTATTCACATTTATAACATTAGTTAGGATGGAGAATTTTCGTTCAGAATACAAAACAATCAGATATGACAGTTAACTTTAAGACGTACTTTAAATCTTTCTGACGTCAAAACACTTTAATTTCACGGTGACAGCATGTGACATAATTGCAATCTAATTTGAGTCGAGTTTGAAGATTCGGCCATCAGCTAAATGGGACCGCACTGAGCTAAAATCCAAGCCATGTTATATGCGTTCGTCGGCACAACACATTGAAATCTCTTCGTACATCACAAACCAGGTCAGGGCCTCACGGGTTTCCCCATTGACGACGCACGTAAGTAGAAAAGGAAATAATCCAGTCATAGTCACTGCAATAGCAAGAACAATTTGTAGGTCGTTGACGATATTGCATCTGTAGATAAAGACAAGGGATCAATGATTTATTGTCATTATTATTAGCCTTCATTTTCCTCATTAACATTTCCAACTCATCAGGTTTTTTCGTCCATTATTTTGAAGACGGATGTATGTCATTATCTCAGACAACCAATACTGCATGCCTACTCTCATTATTTTAGGGGAGCCTAGAGCCTTTAAAGGCAAGCAGTTTTGCCTGTGCATCCAGAAACCTGTCATGACATATTGAAGAAATCTCAATTCGAATCTGGAAATGAATACTACAGAACCGACACGATTTAATTTAAGTGATAGCAGGATATTCAATATCCAAACCAAATGGCACATATGTAGGGTCCCCCTTTTCTATCTAGCCGCTTCCCATGACTAAATCACTTCCTCCATCCATTTCATGTGGCCAAAAATGTACATTAACCCTCATAAGCGTCCCCCTTTTGTTTGCAGTGGCAGCACATGACCTCAAACACCTCCTCAGTCAGTTTAATGAGGTCGAAAATTTCGACTATCACCCTATAATCGATCTCCTTTTATATCCACCGGCTTCCCATGACCTTAATCACATGCTTAGTCCATTAAATTGGACTCCATTACCGTCCTTCTCCAAATTCTAGCCTCAGCCAAATTGCTTTGACTTTAAAGCATTTATGGGAAGCGAACATCTATTTATATAAATACTTAAATAATGATCCCATAACACGACACGGTTCAATCAACTGACCTAGCCAATGTCGAGCTTAAGGATGAGACGACTCAGTATGATGATTTTAATGGTATTCAATACTTAATATTTATTTACATTCCACAATGTGAGGTTAGGTTAGGTTTTACAAATACATGATAATATCGGGCACAGCAAAGTAGGAGAGAGAGTGCTTTGCATGGGCTGTCTCTTTAAGGAGGTCTTGTCATTGACTGCTTAAATGTGAACTATGTCCGAGTTGGCTTTCAGTCTAACCGGATGCAGCTGAATGCCAGTATTTTACATTTAGCGACTGCCTATCTGACCTCCACAACCCAGTTATTGAGTAATACCCTTGGTAAGACTGGTTGTCAGACTTTCGGGCTTCTGGCGACCCGTAACGACTGTCAAAGTTCCACGAATGAAAGGGGCGGGATCAACGGCTTAACGTGCTTTCCGAGGCACATGTAAGTAATCCATCCAAAGACCAACCGCGGCAAGCGTAGCTTAACCTGATCGATCGACCCGTGGGGCTGTTATTACGTAGCAAGGTGTCTTATTATAAAAATGACATTAATATTGTCCCGCTGCAGAGTACATTCGTTGTACCAATTGCACAATGTTATGCAGAAAGCAGCCATGTCGGGAAACGTGCAAACAGAGTTATAAGCATTTTTCTGTCGATGGTTGCATTATAGATGTATGGATAAGGATATGGACATACAAGTTTTTGCAAAAAATCTTGTATGTCGAAATTAATATGACTGTGTTTATAACTCATTTTTGGAAAAAGTGCCATATGGCTGCTTTCTGCATAACTAGGTCCAATTGACCACGCTTGCTCACAAGATGTTGGCGATTTCAGAAATTAAGTCTTAAGTCTATATCCAGTCTTCGCTATGATTGCGGAATAGATCATAGAGCTATGAAAAACCACTTATTTTTCACTTAAATGTTTATCTATTCCCAGAGACTACATTTAATACATACCGGGAAAACCTTTCTTCAACAGAAGTAATTACGCTAAATGTTTCATAAATTAACCAGTTAAGTGCCTACGTAATAGAAAAAAAAAGGAAAATCCCTATTGTGAAGAAGTAATCTCAATCTATTAGTGTACTTCTTGTAATTACAATATTGTTCTATTGTAATCCTTCAAGGCCAGAACTTTGTCAGACATTTTGAATTCTGACATCGATCCAGAACATTATAAATTTTATCATCAACACGCGAACTTCATAACAACATTTTCCTTCATAGTTAAAACAATAATATTTAATACAATTACCTCAATTAAAAGTTTTACGATTTTGGCAATGAAATCTGCATATTAATGGGTACCGTGTGTGGTCTCTGCTAAGAATAGGGATAAAGACTTCCTGTGGGGGTTAGACAGACAAGATTATATTAACCTTGTTTTTCTGAGAAAACCTGTGTATACTCGAAGATGCTGTACACAAAGGAAAGATCTAGCCATATGTGTAGCTACGACAGAGCTGAGCTGAGAGACTGGGGTAGTTAACGATTACGACAAGACAAAGGCTCTCGAGAATGGCACATTCACACGAATTTCATTTCCTTATGCAGATATATAATATTTCTCAAGACAAAATACAAAACAGTACAACTTAATTAGACATTTCCACACAATTGAATCACAACTATTATATCATCCAGATGCAACATCTGAATGTTAGAGTACGATAACATTTAAAAGTTGTTTAACTATCATTACTGAAACGATTAAAATAACCCATATTAAACCTAACAAAGCGACCCAGACGCACAAATGTTATAAGTAAACATACGACTCTAGTTTAGGTAAAAAACTTAACCTTGAGCGAAGGCCGAAGTAAAATCCATTCGATCGCGAATGAATTTTGCGCTTTAAACTTATTTTTATGAAAGGTCATGTAACTAAATAGGGTTATCGCTTTAAAATCGGGGGAAGCCGGATTTAAAGGTATGTTTATGTCATTATATTAACAATAAATGTCGGATAAAAAATTTAACTTTTTTTCTGATAATCTCCTAGTATAGAGTTGAATGGCGCGCGACACGAGCAGTGGACATGGGCTGATGATGATGAATGATCTGATGATTACACTACTAGTTTACATGACTTTTGTTCATGAAATGGAATACATACGGTTACATTACTTTGGGTATCTACATCTCGGAAAAAATATTTAAAAAAATCCAGCACGTCAGGTTTTTGAAATATTTATTAAGAAGATTTTTACAAAAAACACATCTAAATAAACGATAGACAGTTAAAAATGGGTAATTTTTGCTCTTTTTTTATAAATATTTTCATCTGTATCTCTCACAACAGACCAACAATAGTCCCCTAGCATGTTTTCGTCCCAAAAACCTTGATAATTTTGCTCAAATAATTTTAAATCTTGGTGAAATCGCTCACCGTGTTCATCACTCACACTACCAAGATTTTCTGGAAAAAAATCTAAGTGGGAATGCAAAAAATGAATTTTTAGTGACATATTTACACCCATACGCTCATAATTATGCAATAAATTTTCAACGATCTCTTTGTAATTATCACTTTTTTTATTGCCTAAAAAATTTTTAACGACACTTTTGAAAGAGTTCCAGGCTGCTTTTTCTACATCGGTTAAAAGGCTCTCGAATTTTGTGTCGTCCAATATTCTCCTGATTTGAGGACCCACAAATATTCCTTCCTTTAATTTAGCCGCAGAAAGATTCGTAAATACCGAGCAGAGATATTGAAATGCAGGCTTGGACTTATCCAAAGCTTTGGTAAAATTTTTCATCAAGCCCAACTTAATGTGAAGCGGAGGTAATATTATTTTTTTTGGGTCAACTAAACATGTATTTTTTACGTTCATCTTGCCTGGAACATATTCATTTCGTACAGGCCAAATTTTTTTTTTATAGTGATCCTGTTTTGCTCTGGAGTCCCATAGGCATAAGAAACAACAGTACTTAGTGTATCCACTTTGTAAGCCCAAAAGCATACTTATAACTTTTAGATCGCCACAAATATACCAATTGTGACATTTATATTTGATCAGTTCAATCAATTTGGCCATTGTATCATAGGTTTCTTTACAATTAACAGCATGACCTATAGGAATAGACGGCTTTGCATTTCCAATATGCAAAAGAACAGCTTTAAGACTTTCCTTCGACGAATCTATAAAAAGGCGCCATTCTTTTTCGTCATACGGTTGTTTCATTTCTTCAAAAAGTCCCTTGACGTCATGACAATAACAAAACTCATTTTCTTTTGTAAAAAAACCAGCATACGTCTTGCTTCTAGAGCGATAAATACTAACTTTTGTACTGGGATCAAGCAATTTCCACTGTTGCAGCCTGGAGCCAAGTAATTCCGCTTTTGACTTAGACAACTGCAAATCTCTTATAAGATCGTTGAGTTCAGATTGGGTTATCAAATGTGGACTATCCTCATCAATGCAAAAGTTATCGGAGCTTGATTGTTCACTGTCACTAGGCTCGTGCATTCTAATACTACTTGTTGGATCTATGTGAATTTGGTCACTTCTGCCGGGTGGTGTGGGAACTGGTAAATCCTCTGAATGAAGGACCGGCTTGGTCACTGATGGAACGTCTGCATATTTTATACTATCTTTATTTTTTGAGTTAAAACCAAAAGTTTTTGTTAAACAAAAGTAACAATCGGTTACGTGGTTAGTTGGCTCTCTCCAGATCATTGGTTTACCAAATTTCAGTGATCTATTTTTACCTGAATACCAGGAGCTGAGGACCAATCTGCAATTAGTGCAAATCACATGAGGAACCCAATTTTTATCTTGATTTGACACCGGAAATCCAAAATATTGTAAATAGGCTTCTTGCAATGGTTTTGTTAAAGGGAAACCACGATTTAACTGAACAATTTTCCCACAAACATAACAAAATCGATCTGGATGTAGTTTACACACTCTAGATGACATTTTTATATAAAAATGAGACTTTTGATTCACACAGTTGTTTACAAAACAGAACGATAAACGCATTTAAACAATTGCGGGTAGATAAAAAAAAGTCATCGATATCTCCGAATTGTGACGTGCTACGAAAAATAAAAAATTATTTTTTTAGTAACCGTCCATAGCCTACTTAAATAATATAGGTTTCATTTCATGAACAAAAAAAAATTATTTTTTTGTAAACTAGTGTTATTTGTAAGTACCTAATCAAAACATAAGGGACCTGTCCGGAGCCTGGGCTTACTAAAATTACTACAATGAAGTATCGTGAATTCGTGACCAATTATTGCCTCTAATCTATGTTTTGAAAACTAGTAAAACCACAAAGAAATCACGTAAATTGGCTGTACCGATTCTCAAGTATACTGGCAGACTTTAATTAACCCTAGAAGCCTAATCTACGCCTGCAAGGCGTACACGCAATCGAATATCGTTTGTCTCTTCCTAACGGTGGAAGCTAGCACGTCGTGCTTTTTTGCCATCTCAGTGGGCGACGGGAGCTAGCGGACGTGGCCGTTTCGTTAAGGTAAGTGCCACAATTTTTGATTTATCGAAGTATAGCACGCCTGCAAGACGTATGTTTAGGCTTTGTGTAACTTTTAGCTAGGTTTGTGTGATTTTACTTTTGTTTGTTTTTCGTATATTGTATATATATTTTCGGCACTGTTTCAGGTATAAATATGTCACGGTCTAAAAGACTATACGAAGACGATATTTTATCAATCTTAAACGAGGAAGATAATCCTTCTTTGGAAGATTCAGATTCCGAAGTTCAGAATGACCAGATTATCGACGACGTTCAAAGCGAAGATGAAAATAATTATGTGACTGAATACGTTTCATCTTTACAAGAATCTGGTCCCTCTGAAGTAACGGACCCAGCCCTTGCTGCAGAAGCTGATCCATGAATCCATGTTGAAAAAGGAGAAAATTAATGTGTTATAAATGTAAAAAATCTGTGTGTGGCGAGCACAAGGTTGATATGTGTGTAGACTGCTCCTAAAGTTTAGCAAGTCTTAAAGTCTGATTAGTTTTAATGTTTGCTCTAAGAGCAACTAATTAGCGTAAAAAAAAAAGATTTTCTAAAAAAAAATATTTTATGTTTCAGTTGATTTTGAAGAAGTTAATTTTTTTGTTCCAATTTATGCATATTGTTTTTTCGTTGTAATAAATAACTGTGATTATAGTTATAATTTATAAAAGTGTTGTTTTATTTTTAGTTTATATTCCAAATTTAAATTTCTGCTAAATAATATTTCTAAAATAGGGCTATTTTTGCATACAGATTGTAATTTATATGTGTACGCCTCTGAGACGTATATTAAGGCTTTGTGTACGTCCGAAATAGATAAGGCTTCTAGGGTTAAATATGTGCCTATGGATGACTTAAGGAACCCACGATATGGACGTGAATAGTCCTGGTGGAGGGTTTATTCCTATCTTTATTTACAAACCATCGTTATTTGGGATTATTTTTGTGGCATGATAAATAAATTCATGGGTGCCGAGATGGGACTATAACGGATGGAGACAGCCCTAGTCATTTAAGTGGTAGTTAGCCGGAAATCAACCGTGGATTATACGCCACTAAAGGCACAGTTGATTACGTAAAACCCATTACAAAGCAATAAGAACAATGTACTGGTATTTATAGAGGAGTGGGATTGTTTCTTACAGATCGTTAAGATGCCAGACGACGAGAATAGAATAGACGCTTTAGCTAGATATCATGCCCGTTAAAGTTAATAAAGTTCACCAGAAAGATCCAGTATTTAATTTATAACCTAATCTTGGCCATACAAATTTGATGTTTAATCGTAATCATTTAGAAAATATGATACCTGAGGCAGACTCAGGCTACCAATTATCCACGTTTCGTCAATTTAAATGTCAGGATGTTTATTGGCAGATTTAATTTAGCAAAAATAATTTTGTACCATTGGATTTTAAATAAAGGTTTTATATTATTGCAAGTTACTGTTAAAAGAAGCGCCCATTGTTCGGTTGTGGAAACACAGGATGCGACATAATGTAATAATGATGCGGATAATGCGATGAACCACTGTCCAACCTTATTACCTTAGCAATAAGGTCGAAAAGTGGTTCACCGCAAATGCCCGCGACGGTACAATATGTTATACTTACTGTCAGCTATGAAGATATCTTTTATAATAATATAAATAAATAAAAGCATAAGTCAAAAAAAACCGAATTGAAAAACCGGCTAAGTGCGTGTTCGACCACGCACAATAAAGTTTTCCGTAGTTGGGATGAATTCTAATCAATCCCCAGAACAAACATTGTAGTTGAAAAACATGTTCTCCCATACATTCCAACTGCAAATGTAAGTTTTTACGCACAATATTGACAGATTTACCATGTTATTTTATGACCATAGACTCCTTGTATGTTTTCCTGTATTCTATAGGTATAGAACAATTTTCTGTATTTATTTCAAAATTGTAGGCTCAATAGTTTGAGAGATAAGGGGGAATGGTCAATTTTCGACAATTTTCTTATATAACTTTAAACAATTTATTTAAAAAATATCTCGTGGCTAAGTAATAACAGCCGCACGGGTCGATCCATCAGGTTAAGCTACGCTTGACGGGGTTGGTCGGTAGATGGGTGACCATCTTTACATACCGAGACTCCTCCGTGCCTCGGAAAGCTCGTTAAGCCGTTGGTCCTGGCTGTCATTCGTGGATCTTTGGCAGTCGTTACGGGTCGTCAGAAGCCCGAAAGTCTGACAACCAGTCTTACCATGGGGTATCGTATTGCCCAATAACTGGGTTGTGGAGGTCAGATAGGCAGTCGCTCCATGTAAAATACTGGTATTCAGCTGCATCCGGTTAGACTGGAAGCCGACCCCAACATAGTTGGGAAAAGGCTAGGCAGATTGATTGATTTGAGACCCCCACAGTAAGCCCTTTCATTTGATATGGCACACGGTACAGTTTACAAAACTTTTTTTTTTCTTATTTGCCCCCTTAATCAAAATTCATTTATGTGTATTTACGTTATATGTCCATGTTTGGGTCACAGAAATTCATACGTGTTCAACTTAATCGGTCCATTAGATTCGGAGCAAATTGGCTGTGACAGACAGAAAGACACACGAGCGATCCTATAAGGTTTCCGTTTTTCCTTTTGGAGTACAGAACCCCAAAAGCCCGCTAAGCTTTTCTCGACCAGCGGGGATCGGACCAGTATATCTATTCACAAATATTCGATACGCTTCCGCGCCGAATCAAACATCGATGTTATCAAAATAGTCTTCTAAATGCTGTTCACAAATCCGAAACCCGAAAATTTTGACAGTTCAACTTTATACCGGTATCGCCGATGTTGGCGATAAGTCTGCGATGCCGAAATTGGACTGGGCCAGTCACACTTATAGGATGCAGAGTTCTGACTTTGGGCCAAGATCGTCACATAGTGGGTGCCTGAAGACGGGACGTCATCGCCGAGGCAGGTCTAAGAAACGCTGGATTGGGACTCTTTCCTAACCGATTAGACGAAGAAGACACAGTAGAAATAAAATTGGAAAAACATGCCTTTGCCCAGCAGTGAGGTAACATGGGTTAAACGAAAAAAAAAAACTTTAAACAACAGATGAGCGCTATTTTTCCGACAGCTAATTGCTGTCGGGGACTAGGCAAATCAGGTAACCGAAAATATGACATTTTGATTCGGAAGTCTGTCGAATGGTTGTGAACAGTCAGGACACTCAATTCTCCCGCTGGCGGCCACTAGACCAACGACGCAGTTGATACCAGCCATAAAACAGTGACGGTGCAATAAAATTGTCCGTATGAGATAAGTAACCTATCACAACGTTTACACAGTTAACTCGTATCGGTTGACGTCATGTTTCTGTTAGTTTGGGAAACATTGTAATTTCTCACATTTGATAATTTTACGCGAAAGGATAGAACAAGAAATGAGTATACTGTATGACTTTTTTTACCGTCTTAAAAAAAATAGGGTATAATTGGTGAACGGAGTAGACGACTATGACATACCTAGTTTTTCAAATCATACGCACTACGCACCCTGCGTAGTGCGTATGATATTTTTTAACGATCTATAAAGTTTTTTCAAAATTTCTGTTTTTATTGTTCTAGTTTACTTCAAATGTAGTGTTTATATAGAGCAATTTCTGTCTAAGCTATTGAAAAAACAAAAAAAAAGGTATGCCATAGGCTTCTATACTCCGTTCACCGACGGTAAAAAAAAAATAATCCAGTACAAGAGGAAGTCTGAAAGTAACACCGGTGACTGAAAATTTGTGTGGAAATCGGTTGTCATGGTATGTGGCATGTGATACGGAGGAATGTGGAAAATACCGTCAGGAAAATTTTGAGTATGTATGTGGATAGCTATAAGAGTAGAGGAAGATCAAAGAAACCATGGATGGACTGTGTGAAAGATGATATGGCTAGATAGGGAGTGACTACCGAGATGACGACTAATAGAGAAGTATGGAAGAAAAAGACACGTTGCGTGCGCCGACCCCAAATAAATTGGGACAAGGGCTGGAGAATGATGATGTTGTTTTATTAATCTAAGCTTTTGTAATTTACCTATTCAATAATGATTGTTTGGTTTTGCTGTGAGACTCTGGTCTTTCTGAGAAAGAGGTCAGAGTTTGAAATAGTTTTATCGCCTATTCTGAAAGACAGTTTGCAGGTCCCAGATCATAGGAACTGTATTTATGTAGTTTTATCATCTTTATCATCTCTGCCAAAAGACGTCCTCTGCAACATTACATATTCGACCTCGAGCCACGTCACAATAACCAATACACGGAACTTAAACATAACTGGCGAAAAGCTAGCACACCTTTGCATAGTCTTCCAGGAATACAGCCATAATGTACTAATGTTATGCGGAAAGTACCCACGTAAATACAGAATACTGATTCAAAGTTTGAAGATAATCCGGGGAAGACTTCTGGTGATCGTGGAGGACACTGCTATGTATTATCTATTATCCCTAACAGAGTAAACAAAGATATTAGTAAACTCGACACCGTCTTTGTTTGACATCCAGAACTTCGTAATAAACGTCAGAAGGAACATGCATCAAGTTTCTATTACTACATGCAATAGGGATGATGACTAAAACATTTCTTTGTCCGTCATGTATATTATTAAAATATATTGGACACATTTTTTCTACCTAATCAAAAGATTACAGTTATTTATACATTGAGTTAAAATGTGGCATGACGTTCACGCCTTGCTAAATTTTATGCGTAGAAGTGACGTAGCGAGCCCCCACTCCAGAAATTTAATGCGTGTTATCTAATTATTTTTTTATTAATATGACAGAACAAAAAATACATATATAATTTTTTTTTTTTATTATCTGACTGACGGACTAAATAGAATTTCTTTTTTTTTAATCCAGGCATCATCCCTGTTCTATTACGAGACATGTTTACGTGTTCATTTTCCTTTATGCTAAGGGACACATATGAAAGGAGAAACGCTGAATGTACCTGACAAAGTGGCAGAGTTTTTTTTGCAATATTTAAACATGCTTTGATGGAGCGGAATTACACGCGCTAAATTCCAGCACGATTTTCCGCTCAGATTTGCTACAGCATATATTATTATAATCATAAAAAAAGTGGTGTCGTTTTCCAGTCTTTCCAGATGCAACCAGTAGAAAACCTGTATTTTAGGGCTGCAGTCCTAAGGGGCTCTAGACGGACAAAATTGCTTGACAAGCACATGATTTTCACCCCGACCGAATTCGGTCGTAAAGCGATCAGTATCTAGGTATGTCAAGACTGCAGGGCCTGGGACCTTAGTCAACTAATTTATTGTGAGTTTTGACAGATTTATTATGGAAAATCTAACAACGGAGACACCATTGCAGTATTTGTAAATTAATAGAAATTGGCCTCCTGAATTCCACAAGCCAGTAATTGGTTATTTTTCATTACCAAGTAACTGGAATGTTGAGTGCTAGATCTAGGCGAAAAATCTTCTCTGCGACGGCGACGACGTTACCACGATCAGCGCAAATAAGAACGCGCACGTATTTCTGCCGCGTTTTTGCCCTCTAGTCTAGTCTTGGGGTTAGACTAACTACGTAGATTGGGCCTTAGCTGATAAAATTATACGTAGTTCCGAAGAACTTCAGCGTACTGTTTGTTGTTCGACGATTACTTATTAGAAGCGTACTTTCCTTTATTTATTCTATGATAAGTAAGATGTCTTCGGAGGTGAAGTTTGATTTGGTAAATACTATTACTGTAGGTATATCTTATTGTTAGCTCGCCTTGGCGGTAGGTACGAGTATTCTCTTGACATTTCAGATACGTAGGTACTAACTATTAATTATTACAAAGGCGAAGGAATTGAGTATGCACTTTTAACACGTTAACTGCCATGTCAGGCACCGGTGCTTAACAGACATAGCACCTGTTAAGGCCATGTCAGTCCCGGGTGACTGACGCCACAGTATATAATTTAGATACAAATAATATATAATTTATAATTAATTAATATAATATATAATTTACAAAATACCTGACATGGCCCAATAGCTATGTTTTGTTTCGTTTGGGCCTCGTCAGGCACATATGCCAGACATTTTATTTTTTTGCTTTATTTTACATTATAATCACCGGAAACAAATTAAAATAGTCATATAATGTGATTTACTTGAATATACAACCAAAAAACAAAAATAAAAAAAAACGTCATCAAAATTTTACTATGGCAGTTAACGTGTTAAGGCAAACAAGAAAATGGCCGGCCGAGTCCCGACTCATTAGACGCCTAAATCGCGTTCAAAGAGTTAAGTACTGTTGATCTTAATGAGGTTCCGAATCATTTTTGGGCCATATTTCAAATTGCTATGCTATTATTATATATAGTTCATGCTGATACGAGAGAAGAAAGAAAGTGACGAACATACATAAAATTGTTGTTTATCAGAAGCCTAAAAACAAAAACAAGTGGGTATTTATTATAAAAATAATATCCTAGACGGAAATATGCGTCGTTATTTAGAAGAAGACTTGGGATGATAAAGGCAAGAAGGATCTACTCATGCGGAATCGGCCCATGTTTTAGAACAAAACATTCGGAGATACGTCTGTAAACATCTGACATTCACCAACCTGCACTGTGGCCGCTCCCCCTCACAGAGAGTACGCCGGAGTCCCGGTACTAGGAACATCATAGGCTCACCATATGTAGAAGGATGTACTCTGATTGGCTACTTACTGAAAGGCATCCGCTTGTAGTCTGAGTCAGTGGTCCCATTACGGATGTTTACATCCGAAATTCAATGTTCACGGTGATACGAATATTGGCATTTACTACTGCGAATCATTTGAAATAGTTTCTGACTGATATGTTTATAATTTACTTTGTATTCCGTGAAACTGGTCTAAATCAGGATGAACTAACACAAGGTCTTGTTTTCCTACGATAACTCGGAACTGCGTCACGATTCCTCTAATAGATAATTAATCTAGGGAGCTACGACATAGGAAACGTTTTTATTTTCGTCTTATATTCAAGGATATACGTTTCCATAGGCAAAAGGCGTGATTTTATGTATGTATACGGAATATATTACTGGGAAACGTAGGAAAGGTTTGTGGGACTTTTGGCGACTAAAACCAAAACGATCCGATCATCCCATATGGTATCATTGTCTGGGGAAATGCTTCTGAAATTTCTAGAGTTCTGTTGGCACAAATAAAATTGTATACGAGCAATTTTCAATATTTCACCAGGGGCTGCAGTCTCGACATAGATAGCGATCGCTTTACGACCGAATTCGGTCTCAAAGCTCTAGTGGGGTACCTAGACAGTCAAAATTGCTTGACAAGCATGTGATTTTTTCGTGTTTGTCATACAAATTTTTGACCGTCTAGGGACCCCACTAGGACTTTGCGACGGAATTTGGTCGTATAGCGATCGCTATCTATGTCGAGACTGCAGCCCCTGGTGTTTTAGTACAGATATTGACTACTGCGCAGTCATTTGCGCGAACTTCTGAGCGGCAAAGTTATTTGACGCGAACTATACTAGATTTTTTTATTCTTACTTCACTCTGCCTGGCCTTTTCCCAACTATGTTGGGGTCGGTTTCCAGTCTAACCGGATGCAGCTAAATACCAGTATTTTACATGGAGCGACTGCCTATCTGACCTCCACAACCCAGTTACTGGTTAATACGATACCCCTTGGTAAGACTGGTTGTCAGACTATCGGGCTTCTGACGACCCGTAACGACTGCCAAAGATCCACGAATGACAGCCGGGACCAACGGCTTAACGTGCTTTCCGAGGCACGGAGGAGTCTCGGTATGTAAAGATGGTCACCCATCTACGGACCATCTCATTTCACATAGTTTTTATTCAATAGGTGAATTTCTAAAAAAAAACCATCTTGTCGTTTCGATCATTACAGGAATGCATTGTAGACTAGACTTAGTTGTTGAATATAATATTATTGAAATCTGTGATTGTAGATATAATTTTGTTCTGTTATTTTTTTATGTTGTGCCCAAAGTATTTTTTTTTTATTAGATGTTTGTATTAGTTTGATTTACTTTGAATAATTTCATGTTTTCAACTGTTGGTATTTATATAAATAAGCACCTTACCTACTATTAATATTTGCATATACAAAATATGACGAGATGTGTCATCGCACAAGAATATTTTATTCACCACCACCATTGTATTACCTACCGCATTTAAAGCAAATAAATGACATTGACTTTGACCAACGATGCCCGTTCTAAGCACATGATTCTTTTTTTAAATTTTACGAATACTTCGCATCTAGCGCGAGTGTTTTTAAAACGTATACGCTACAAAAATGTCGCTTTGACGCGATATAAACAAATGATAGATGCAAAGGCACCTTTACAATATTACGAGTAAAACAGAAATTTTCCCCAAAGTACAACAAACAAACAAACAAACAAAAAAAATATCAAAAACAAAAAAAAAATATTTATTGTCATAAAACCGATTGTACACCAGAATATGGAATTCTCTGACTCCTGCACTAGTTAAAACTGTGTTGCAGGAGCCAGTGTCCTCCCGTAATAAAAAGAACACACTTAAAGTTTTATGTAACATAAAAAGAAAAAAAAAAGACACTGCTTTAAATCAAAATGAATAAAAAAAATGTAATGTACAAAAATAATTGAAGAAAAAAAAAAGTAAAAGTAAGAAATTAAAATAAAATAGGGATTACAAAAATTAGTATTAACGGTTCAAATTTCTATTTTTGCGCTAGGGTATAGTAAGGGTATAGGGTAAAGTAACCTTAAAGAAATATCCTGGAGACATATTAATATTTATTATACGAAGATCCAAACGAAATATACCTGATATTGATTAATGGTGTTGATATAAACAAGAAGTCTCCTTAAACAAAGGCAGCACGCGTAGCATGCCCACTTCTATCTCTACGAAGAATAGACACATCTCTTTTTATAAAAAGTGACATTTCGTTTCTCCATTTTTGACATCGCACCGTAGAAATCCTACTACAATCTGTCATCTTGTCTTTCGTTTCTAACGATCTTTGTCTATGTCCTTTTTTATGTAGACTATTTCAGAAGAAAGTTTTCTATCACAAACTGTCAAAATCACATTGATCACTGGACAATTATGTGAATTATCTAGTAGGATAGTGAAAACAATTTGATTTTGTAATCGCCACGCTAATGTCAGTAGAAAACGATCTACTCGACGGCCGCAAAGTATGGTAATCTACAAAATCATGATTTTACAGAAGAGGGTTTTGAACGCAAATCTGTGATAATTAATAGAGGAACAAAGCTATATTCTTCTATTTTACACCATTTAGTAAATTGGACCAAGGAAATTATTAAGCCCAACATTACTGTATGACTTATGACTTTTTTTACCGGTTTGAAAAAAATAGGGTATAATAGGTGAACGGAGTAGAAGCTTATGGCATACCTAGTTTTTTTTTTAATCGAAATTCAACTCATGCGCAGAGGGTACGTAGTGCGTTTGATTTGAATTTTGATATTTTTTAACGAACTATAAAGTTTTTTTTTCAAAATTTCTGTTTTTATCGTTCTAGTTTACCTACTTCAAATGTGTAGTGTTTATTGATAGAGCAATTTCTGTCTAAACTATTGAAAAAACAAAAAAAAAGACTAGGTATGTCATAGGCTTCTACTCCGTTCACCGATTGTACCCTTTTTTTTATCAAGATGGTAAAAAAAAATCATCCAGTATATATTTTTTCCATAATACGGTTGTTGACACTTTGTGAAAAATTGGTGTGTGTGCACGTGACTTAAGATTAGTAAAAAATGAGAACTAAAAAGAAAAAAAAATCGTATAATAAAACAAAGAATTCTGAGGCGAATTATGTAAAAAAGTGAACTTCGTAAAAAGTGCAGTTGACTCTTTCTATTTTGTTGCCGTCTTACTGTCTACACGGTAACGTCATTTTTGTCTATGCTTTCGTCGACAAAACCCCTTTCTATGGTGGTCATGCTACGCGTGCAGGTCAGATAGCTATTACGTAGAACGACTCTGGTGCGTATGCGAAATACAAATTCGGAAGAAAGGTTCAACATCTCGCATACGCACCAGAGACGCTCTACGTAATAGCTGCCTGACCTGCACACGTAGCATATATCTGCGTCTTCGTGATACCCATCAGGCCTCTGTTCCCAAGAGGATACGACAAAACTCCCAGAAATAACAACACAGCCAATGACGGTATTAGATCACATGTAATAGGACAATCCCAAACCATGACATCAGACTAGTACATAAAAATTGTGAGAACCTTGGCATTGTCCCATAAATCAGTATACTGTTTACAAATTACAGATTCTAGAGACTAGTTATTACAAACTCAGATTCCATACCGACATAATGTGTACATATAAGGAAAAGCAAAACTTTACCGTGGAAAAATAATTGATGTCAATGTACTCAGTGGGGTGACGTCATATTTACACACAGAGCGATAACTATGTAAGTAACATAAATTCCGTTTCAGCTAATGTGAACCGACATGTTGGCTCATTATCATCACCCACCGCCCAACTTCACCCATTGCTGGGCACAGGCCTCTCTTTCTTTGTGCCAATCCCCACGCTCCTGTGCCAGCCTCATCCAGGTTTTGCACGCGATGGCTACATGTCGTCTGCCCATCTCGCCGCCGGACGACCAACATCTTGTCTTGCCAGTCCTTGGACGCCACTCTGTCACAGCCTTATTCCACCTGTCATTACTGCACCTTGTCAATTACCTGCTCACAATACTAACATATTTCTTTGTATGCCTCATCATTCTCTTGCACTATCCTTATTTGGGGTCGATGCAGCATGTCTTCTTCTTCCGCAGGTATCTCTATTAGTCGTCAGCTCTGTAGTCACCCCCTTTCTAGCCATAAATCATCATTCACACAGTCCATCCATCGTTTCTTTGGTCTTCCCCAACTCTTATAATAGCTATCTACATTTAAACTCCCCCCGACATTTTTCTCAGTCCTCCGCATGACATATGCCCATACCATGACAACCTACACACAACTTTTAAGTCACCGGTGCCACTATCAGACTTCCTCTTATGCTTATACTCCTGGTGACCAAATGTCTGCAGCCGAAATTCAGCTAGAGGGGACAAAAGTATAAAGTTACTCTTTCTAGCCTACAGGATGTTTTATAAGGATGAAAGAGACGTGAACTGTAACTGTTCTCTGGACTTCTGGAGGTCATATTCGTGATGACGCATGTAAGGCACCGCGGTTCAATGAGCGTGTAAATAGTAAATGATAAATCAATGTTAGGCTGATCGAGTGCTTAACCGTGCGAGGCGAGTTTACAAATATGAGCAGTTTTCGGCCATTTTTGGCAGAGAAAAACCATTTTTGGGTAACTGTCTCATCGGCCTTGGTGTACTGCCTGAGTGCACGCTAGACTCGAGCGTCCGGCGGCGGGGGCGTGCGACGTTGCGAGTGTCCTGATCCTGAGTGACGGCCGAGCGGTGCTCGGTGAACGCTCTTCGCCGCTTGCACGCAACGCTGAACGCCCCGCTGGACGCTTTTTCACTCGGGCCGTACACTAATGTGAGCTCTAGTGGTGGACTGGTGGATCACTGGTAATGGCCTCGACTTACGAGTTGTAGGTTGTGGGTTCGAACCCAGGCAGGCGCTTTACTTTGTGCAAATAATTTCATCACCACTACTCTCATAACGGTGAAGGAAAACATCATGAGGAAACCGACATGTCCTAGAACCAAAAATTCGAAGACATGTGACATCTACCAACTTGCACTGGGCCCGCGTGGTCGATTACGGTCCACTCCTTATCGCGGAGAGGTGGCCTTTGTCCATCAGTGAGAACATTATAGGCTGTATATGATTATAATATGCATCGGGCTGCTGAGATTGAGGTCCCAGGCTCAAAACCCAATCCACAGTGGTCATTGGTTTTTCCATTTGCAATATCTCAGAAACGGCCCCGAGTCTAGATTTGTAAACAGGCTCGCTCCACTTTTACATCGGACTTTAAATCTATCTATCAATCTATTCTATATAAATAAACTACTAGTACTAAATCTACTATGACTGCTATAACAACAAATAATAAAAATAAAATAAAGTTACTTAAAAATTAAAGTCACCATGCAAACTTTTTTTTAAATATTGTAACGGTGGTATGGAGCCATTCGTGTACGAGTTCGACTCACCCTTGGCCGCTTTTTAGGGTTCCGTACCTCATAAGGAAAAACGGAACCCTTATAGGATCACTCGTGTGTCTGTCTGTCCGTCTGTCACAGCCAATTTGCTTCGAATCTAAAGGACCGATTAAGTTGAAATTTCTTGTAAGTTCTTTCTTGAAAGTTGTATTTCTGTGACCCAAACTCGGACGTGTAACGTAAATAAATAAATTTTGAATACGGGGGTCAACTTTGGGGGGCAAAAAGAAAATTAAAAAATATAAGTTTTGCAAACTTTACCGTGTGACATATCAAATGAGCCCTCATTGTACTGTAAGAGTCTCAAATACATACATAAGTATTGTTTTAATCATTTTAAAATAAACAATTTTAAAGTTATTTAAGAAAATAGACGAAAATTGATCATTCACCCCTTTATCTCCGAAAGTACTGAGCCTAAAATTTTGAAAAAAAAATATAGAAAATAGTTCAAAAGCTATAGATTACAGGAAAACCTATAAGAAGTCGATGGTCTTGAAACAACATGGTAAATCTCTCAATATTGTGCGTACAAACTTAAATTTGTCCATAGTTAAACAAAAAGGATCCAACCCACATTAGGTGTAATGGGAGAACATGTTTTTCAACTACAATGTTAATTTTTTCTTGGGATAAATTCATCCCAACTACGGAACCCTTCATTGTGCGTGGTCCGACACGCACTTGACCGGTTTTTTTTATGGTACGTGACAGCTCGATCCAATAGGAATTAAGATGAACTCACTTGAACAATAAACAGTTATGTCGATCGGTCATGATAACCACATGTGGTTTTGAGACTCTCCAGTTGAATGAACCGGTGACTGACCCTACATTTGTATGGCATATGATATACAGAGTACAGATGTTTCATAAACTGTACATTGATTGATGTGTACTGCTGAGTTAATACATTACTGTCATAAATATAATTATTATCAGGAAAGTTTTGGGCGCGTATTTAAACACGTTATTGTCCATAGTTAAACAAAAAGGATCCAATCCACATTACGCCTAATATGGGTCTAAGTAATAACAGCCGCACGGGTCGATCCATCAGGTTAAGCTACGCTTGCCGGGGTTGGTCTGTGGATGGGTGACCATCTTTTCATACCGAGACTCCTCCGTGCCTCGGAAAGCACGTTAAGCCGTTGGTCCCGGCTGTCATTCGAGGGTCTTTGACAGTCGTACGGGTCGTCAGAAGCCCGAAAGTCTTACCAAGGGGTATCGTATTACCCAGTAACTGGGTTGTGGAGGTCAGATAGGCAGTCGCTCCATGTAAAATACTGGTATTCAGCTGAATCCGGTTAGACTGCAAGTCGACCCCAACATAGTTGGGAAAAGGCCCACTTTCGGGCTTCTGACGACCCGTAACGACTGCCAAAGATCCAAGAAATGATCGCCGGGACCAACGGCTTAACGTGCTTTCCGAGGCACGGAGGAGTCTCGGTATGTAAAGATGGTCACCCATCTACGGACCAACCCCGGCAAGCGTAGCTTAACCTGATGGATCGACCCGTGCGGCTGTTATTGTTATGATTATAACAAAGATTGATTGATCTTGTTAAGAAAGGTTATTTTAAAACTTTGTTTACTGCCTTTAGAGGGTACCTACACAGTTGGACAATTTACTGATAAATATTCATGTTTCTTGCAAAGTTTCGAATTGTTTCGATGGAATATTGATGTTTGTTACCTACACTGGCCTTCTCTGATGAGGACAATCTACATTAATTTATAGGTTACCTGTTCCTTAATATTCTAGAACGTGAATCAATAATATTCTTATGACAATTTATAGGTATTTCTTGCTGGCTTCCAAGTGCCTACCATGGCCTGGACCACGGGCCGGACGCGAGTGATCGCCGATCGCCGACGCGGCTGTGCTGTACCCAAGCCGGGCAGACCTGCACCGTGTCCTCCGGGTGATCCACACAATGGTAATACCCGGGCGTTTCCCCCCGCCTTATCCGGAACAGGAACCTCCTGAAGCAACCGTGTCCGGTGAGGACCTGCGTCAGGCGAAAGGTAAGGATGCCGTGGCGCCTCTCCAACCACTCCTTAAAGTGGGGACTTATAGCCGCAATTGTGGCGTGCCCAGCGGTGCAGTTCTGGAAACGATGGGACACTTGACAATCATACCATAATCCTTGCACTTTGGAGGCATTTATGGACGCTACAGGCAATACAATACTCATGAAGTCGTAATATTTAAGTTCTGGGACACATGTCAATAAGAAGTCCACAAAAACAAAGCCGGAGGCCAATATTAATTAGGTACCTGCAATAAAAGCGCACATAATGGCGGTTGACTTCAACCTTTTTATTACTAAAGCCATAAGTGTGAAATTTGGTTGCTTCGTCCTACACCAGGGCATTGTCTAAACCAACACTAATTTACGCCAAAAAACGATGATAGATGTTCCCACCTTTGAAGGAAAACGGCTAAAAATATCAAGAGGTGAACGAACTATATAAATAAAAGACAATCAATGACGTCACATACCCTACGAAACAGTCATCAGTCGACACCCGAATGACTTGGATGTGTCGAAAATCTATCGAATGAATCACTTGTCGTTTTTCGTCACATTTCAAAGTTCAGCCACCATTTATAGATGTCATTAACTGAATCGAAGTTATCTAACGGCGATAGGACTTCCCCGAAAATGAGGATATGACGTTACATGTCATTCAAGTTTTGAGGCTCAAGCCAGAAGCCCGAGAGTTTGACCACCAGTCTTACCAAGGGCCAGTTAATGCCCAGTAACTGAGTTGTGGAGGTCAGATCTAAAGCAGTCGCTCCATGTAAAATACTGGTATTCAGCTGCAATCGGTTAGACTGATAGCTGACCCCAACATAGTTGGGAAAAGGCAGATTGATTGCGTTCTTTATTTATGCCATGAAGCGGTAAACAAGGCGGCGCGGCGGTCCACCTGATGATGGTAAGTGATAGTGTTCACCGCCGCTTGCGCACGTCTTCAATACTAGGGCTACGACACGGTTGCGGGTTGTTTGAAAGACTTACCGTGGCCCTGGCACAGCAGCTGAAGGAACACGGGTGGGTTTTAGTCAGTAAAAGTCTGACACGCCCTTCCGCTCCCCCCAGAGCGGGAGAAGTTATTTGATGATTTCCCACCCAAAAAAAAAAAAAGAAACAAAAAAGAGGGGGGTACCACTGGTGTTCAGGTGTTCGAAGAGGAAGGCTGCACCATAGACAAGATATTTGAATGTCAAGTTTTAAACCTAAGATTATTTTGATAATGTCAGATATTATCATAATAAATTGTTGACGGCCCTCACTATGCTATTTTAGGCGCACGTGAATAATTTAACGACATTTAAGTATTACGATAAAATTTCGATGACTCATATTTGACATGTCCAGTTTAACACACTGTCATCGCCATTTTTACGCTATAATATATTATGTAAGAATTGCGTTCTTATCTTGAGTTAAGAGTGACTTTGACAAGGAAAGCTATGCTAAAAGCTCATATTTTCTTCAGTAGAAGAACTACATAATACATAAACTCACGCTTTTTACCAATGGGGTAGGCAGAAACTAAAGAACGCCACCTGCTACGATCCTTACATACTACTTTTGCCTCGTTTACGTTCATAAATCGTCATACACGCACGCCGGTTGCGAGTACCTACTACGCAACGCACCTGACCTTTCTGTTGTCGCTTCGAAGACAGACACATATATTTGCATATAAATTAAGTTAATAACGACTTAAAAAAAGGAGTTATTTTGATTTATGATTTAAGTATTAGTTGATTTATTTGTGAAAAACATATTTAATGAATACCTTTTTAAGGGCTACCCAAAATTAAGTACGTTTACCTATTTCAAATTATCTGATTCATATTTGGGTTGGCAGCACTGGAGACGCGCAATGGTGGGGGCGACATTTTCCACACCAAGATTGGAATGAGTGATCGGCAGTTGGTCGTCCGACTTAGTGCGCGTAACATCTCCAGCATTGACATAAAATAGTGTGGCTATATTTTAGACTAGAAAGTAAAGTTATAATTATTGTTTACGTGTGCAGTTTGATTAAAGTGTTTTACATTAACTGAATAATAAATAATAAGGTCACTATTATGTCCTATTGAAAAACTACTTATTTGATTCTATTTGAGAATTACTTATACTAAGTAGAAAAAGGTAAATCTAAGTATAGTCGCCGCAAACCACGACCGCACGCGTAATGTATCTTTTAGGTAATTGACGTCAGGTTTATGCGCGCCCGCGGCACGCAATGACTATAAATAACATTGTTTCCTTAGTATATTAACCTTTCGTATACAGTAATTACAGAAACAATTAAAAAGGCATTGTGTCTCGTGTAGATCCGGGTTTCCAGCAGTCCATATAACGGGCTGGTGTCCGCATCTCCTCGTCCAATCGCGTATACTTTGCACTTTGCGTACATAGTCACATAATAAATAATAGTACTTACTCATAGTATAGTATTACGCCACATTATGGAAAGAAACAAATCCTATCATTTCTCGCATTCCGACCCGAGATTAGGGTAAACTCAAGTACCACGGGCTCGGGCGGTGCACCGGCGCCGGCGCCGCCCTGTCATCACCCGACAGGATTTTTTCGGGGTCTAGCGCTGAATTAAATAGACTGCATATCTTTTAACTACAGAACTATCACGTCAACCTGAGGCGAACCGCGGCGAGCTACAGGTCGAACTTCGAATAAAAACCAAAATTAAGGTCGGAGCTGGACATAAACAACGAGAAGCGGGCCGACCACTTCCTGGACATTCTGCTGCTGACAACTCATTAGAACGAAGAAGAAAATGGTCCAGAAAGTAGTTTAACCCCGCCAAAAGATTCACCGGTGAAGCTGGACCTAAGCCAACCTGGCGGCGACGTCGTTATAAGATGCCCATCCATTGGATGCATTCTCGGTAGGCTCTTTGTCCCCTCTATAGCCAAAGGGCACGTCTTCCCTACCATTATCGCGCTCCCCGGAAAAGGTTCATCTTTTTTCGCCCAGTCGTACTTTGAAGTAGGTTTTTGAGCTCCCGCACCGCTCGACGCCGAGACTTCACGAGTATTTTGAAGAAAACGGGACCAGTAGCAATATGGGATACGTCATACAAATAGGGCTGCAGTCCCGTTTATATGGGACTTATGGCAAACCTACATAGTATAAGCATAAGTCGATTGAGGAAAACTGTTAGGTTTCTTATAATGGGCTCATTATTATTGCGAAACTCGCGATTGTGATCTTTTCGGTATAGTGAGACCACAACTCACGGGAAGGAAAATCTCGTCGAGGAAAATCGCTTACAAAGTAGGCAAAGCCTTCTCTGTAGGTAGGACAATTACAGGGCCAGCAGTCTTCGAATTCGGACGTAAAGCGATCGCTATCTATATAGCGATCGCTTTACGTCCGAATTCGGTCGCAGTCCTAGATGGTCAAAATTGCTTGACAAGCATGTGATTGATGTGGGAGGGTCTTGGTATCTAAAGATGGTCACCCATCCACGGACCAACCGCGGCAAGCGTAGCTTAACCTGATCGATCGACCCGTGTGGCTGTTATTACTTAGCCACGAGCCCCTCTCAGTCGCTTGTACAGTCAGGCAAATTAATTGATAGGAAACTACACACGAACTGGTTTAAGATAGCATAGAAAAATAATACCCGGAAGCTGGAAGCACTTGGGCAAGGCAAGATATTTTCTCAGTAGTGGGACAGTATGGAATTATGGATATAACACCCCTCTTTTTCGGGTTAACAATTCTAACCACACCATCATCATTTTCCTGCCCTTGTTCCAATTTATTTGCGGTCGGCGCAACGTGCGGTGTCTTTTTCTTCCATACTTCTCTATTAGTCGTCATCTCGGTAGTCACTCCCTTTCTGGCCATAGCATCTTTCACACAGTCCATCCATCGTTTATTTGGTCTTCCCCTACCTGTATAGCCATCCACATTCATACTCAAAACTTTTCTGACCACATTTTCCTTCTTCGTCCGCCACACATGCCCATACAATGACAACCGATTTCCGTACAACTTTTCACTCATCGGCGTCACTTTCAGACTTCCTCTTACATACTCATTTCTTATTCTATCCATTCGCGTAACACCACACATCCCTCATAGCATCCTCATCTCGGCTGCATGCAATTGCAAGACAGCAGGTCTAACCATTGTTTAATAAATCTTCCCCTTGAGTTTAAGGGGAATGCGGGAGTCACAGATTGTTCCCGTGACCTGCCGCCATGTCATCCATCTAGTGTTAATTCTGTACTTAACAGTCCGATGTACTTTGCCATCGCTTTGCACAAGTGAACTAAGATACCGGAAGCCGAAACAGACTGAGAAGCATGCCATCAAGCGCTATGGCCCCAGAACTGGAGACCGACGAAATCGCAGAACATATATACTAGGTTTTGGTTCTGCTAATTTTCCAGTCAACATTCTCCAGTTTCCGTTGCCATTTCTCCAATCGATTCCCACCCAGGACAAACATTTGTGTGCATGAACATGTCTGTTTGTCCTGAGTCTGGGTGTAATTATCTATATAAGTAAGTATTTACAAAAAAAAATAGTATATGAGTTATCTGGTTTCCATAGTACAAGCTCTGCTTAGTTTGGGATTAGATGACCGTGTGTGAAATGTCCCAGGATATTATTATATTATTATATGATAATCTGCTTTGGATACATCATTCTTGGACAAGAACGATGTCGTCGGCAAAAAGCATGCACCAGGGTGTCTCTTGCTGTATGTCCGACGTCAGAGCGTCCATCATCAACAGGAAGATGTAAGGACTTAAAGCCGACCCTTGGTGCAAGCCTAGCACCAGACTGAACTCGTCGGTGTTGCCAGCAGCCGACCGGACGTAGGTACAAGATTGACTGTATATAGCACGAATTAACTCTACATACTTCTCGGGCAAACCTTTCTGTTTCTGTTCTGACCACACCATAGAAGTTAAAACTTACAACTGGAGCTGAGTTTACGCGATTCAACGTAACGGACCCAAGCGTGACGGTTCAGTTTCGATCAGCCCTAAAGAAATTTTTACTTTGTGGCCTTTTCTAGTTAGGACTTGGTAAGATTATTTAAACTTACGTAAATTGACAATAAGGAACGTTGTACCCATTAGAGATATCGATGTAATATATCTTTATCGTTCATTTAATCGTAATTCAAAGATAAGCTATCAAAATAATTATAGATTTGATGGGACACGGAACGACGTACCTATCATGTTGATATTAGCGCCAGAATTAAATCATATTTAACAATAATCATATTTATTTATAACTTCACCTTTTTAACAGCGTCTTCTCCTCCACAATTCTAATTTTTAAAATTTTTCTGTATCGTGCCCCACTGCTGGGCCAAGGCCTGCCCTTTTTCCTTCCATGCCTCACTACTTCGTGCGATCTTTAGCCGTGTTGGCCCTGCAAATATGACAGCAGATCGTCAAACCACCTTCACCGCGGTCTACCTCGACAGCGATTTTTCCCTTGGGCATCCAGTGAGTGACGATCTTTGCCCATCTATCCGGGTGAATTCGTGCGACGTGTCCAGCCCCACTCCCGCTAATGTACTTTAGCGCCAAGTGCATTACAATTGTTTTTTTGTACCGTCTGTATTTGCACAAAAAAAGAAACGATTCTTCGTATAAAAGCGAACTTTTTATTGAATATACAGCTCAAGAAAATCGATCGTAGTTTGGGACTCCCTTTAGACACGCTGCTTTTTTATTTTGTACTCATCATTATGATCAACTTTTACTATGGGACCAAACCTGAAGGAGTATTCCCGTTTGAGCACCTATGCATTTTGCACCAAAGGTATTCCCATTTGAGAATACTCGCAAGCTGAAACCACGAAAAAATATCAGTAGTTCTCTACATGTTCGCATAACTCATGAAAATGTAGGGATCAGCCAATTTCAGGTTTGGTCCCATCACGCCACAATTGCGGCGATAAGTCCCCTCTTTGAGAAGTGGTTGGAGAGTCCTCACGGCATCCTCACCCTCCGCCTGACGCAGGTCCTCACCGGACACGGTTGCTTCGGGAGGTTCCTGTTCCGGATAAGGCGGGAGGAAACGCCAGGATGTTACCATTGTGTGGATCGCCCGGAGGACACGGTGGAGCATACGGTGGAGGTCTGCCCGGCTTGGGCAGAGCACCGCCGCGTCCTCACGGAGGCGATCGGCGGCGGCGATCTCTCGCGTCCGGGCCTGGTACAAGCCATGGTACGGAGCGAGAGTGCATGGGAAGCCGTCACCTCCTTCTGCGAAGCAGTGATGCTCGCGAATGAGGAGGCTGAACGCGTGAGGGAGAGGCAATCTTTGCGCCCTCACGCCCCTAGTCGCCGCAGGAGACGCCCTGGGCGTCGGGAATCGATAGCCGATTCCCGGCCACCGTAGGCGCGGGCTTGCGGATGGCGAACAATGGGTAGCTAGCCGTCCGGTAAGGACCAGGCCCGGGTCGACGGCGCGTTGTGTTCCACGCGCGCCTCAAAGAGATGTCAGCACTATCTGAAGGGTTCCGCTAGGGCCGATGCCCGCCAGGGTTGCGGGTTGTTCGAAAGAGTTACCGTGGCCCTGGCACAGGCAACTGAAGGAACACGGGTGGGTTTTAGTCAGTAGAAGACTGACACGCCCTCCCGCTCTACTCAGAGTGGGAGAAGTTATTTGATGAATTCTCATCCACAAAAAAAAAAGGTTTGGTCCCATAGTAATAGTTGTTGATAATGATGAGTACAACACTATCGTGGCAGCTCGCTATCCAATAAAAAAGCAGCGTGTATATGGATCGTCGACCTTAAAAAGGTGGCTGGGACGGAGTGGGATGACATGCTGGATGCGGAAGGCGGAGGACAAGGTGTTGTGGCGCAGCCTGGGAGAGGCCTGTGTCCAGCAGCGACAGGCTGAGTTGATTGAATCGGTTTTGAACTTGAATTATAATGCCAATCGATGTCAATCGCATAGGTGTAAAACACCCCCATACGCCTCGAAGCTGTAGGCTAATTGCGTGTTTTTTTAACACTCTTGAAACTTATGATTTGTTCTACCAGTCCTCTGACTGGTTGTTGGTGAGTTTGACTTCTAAGTATTTTATTCTTTAAGGCATTTCGAATATTTTAGAACTATCATCAAGTATCTCGCCAAATATATGGGAACCTCCGGCGAACTCACGCCTCCTTCCCATGGGGGTAGGCAGAAACTACAGAGCGCCACCTGCTACGATCCGTACATACTCCTTTTGCCTCATTTACGTTCATACATCTGGTCATGCACGCACGCCACACCTTTCTGAAGAACATCACCAATAAGGTACAGTATATGCCTTCCTAGGGCATCCTTTCCCGGCGTTTCCTCTCACATCTGCCTTGTAAATACCTATTGTTAGTCGCCTTTCATTCATCCTCCAAACACGTTGTATTAAAAAACGTTACATTCTATACGTAGATCAATATTCGTGCAAGGAATCCTATGTGACGTAATGAACTAGATTTCGTAATAACTTAAAAAGTCTCCACCGCAGCTGCGGGACTAAAAAAAAAACAAGATTTATGACAATGAAGTAATATTTCCACAAAACTGGATTCTACCATGTATGACCTCACTATAAGGCACCTGGCCCACCGACGGCGACTAACGAGAAGCGAGTAGAGAGTTGGCGAACAACTAGCAGCAAGTGCGCGACGGCGACGAGCGATTTCTCGCTATACCAGTGAGTATTTATATATCACGAAGCGACACGCGCTTTACTCGTGTTTACCAAGTGTACAAACACGCTGCGAATGTGTGCGTGAAGACGAGTAGCGTCAGCACATAACACACATTTGTGACTTCGAGTTACGACTCGACTACATGTACGGCTATATGTAAATGGGCACGCCCTTTATTACTGGAGGCTTTTAATATAGGTGTAAAGTTTTGCTTACGTTTTTAGTTTTGTATTTTTATTTCTGCTCTAGTATAGTTTTCGATTTTTTTTCTTTTCTTCTTTTTTTTTTAGGTATATTGGCGAGTGCCAGCTGACTTATAGCAAATAATTAAATTTAATTGAATGTTTGTGTTGCGTAATGTACAGACGCCAGCACATCAAGCTACTACAATCTGTCAAATTTCTTTAATAGATTTTCAACTTAATCGCAAAAGCATTAGGTTCAAGGTTGATTAAGAAAATTTGACAGTTTCGGGTAGCTTGACCTGCTGGCGTCTGTACTTACATGTAATTTGCGCAATGTTGTATAGAATATATATATTTTTTTTAATTTAACTGAACAGACAGCTGTGCTGCCGAGGAGGTTGTTGCGCCACTTCTTCTCCTCAGCTAAAGCACTAGGAAGTGGTGAAGGGCGGGTGTTTTGGAGGACTGTCTTATGTAATTTTGACGTTCGAAAAGTGGTGATTCTCAGCCTAGTTTGAATAAATGACTTTTGATTTTGAACCTAATGCTTTAGCAATAAAGTTGAAAATCTATTAAAGAAATTTGACAGATTGTAGTAGCTTGATGTGCTGGCGTCTGTACTAAGCTTGCGTCTCTCAGCGAGCGTTCTGCCCGCCAAGCGGCCATCGCTGAGCGAGTACTCTCTTTGATAGCTCTTGCCGCTGCGACAAACGAGTACTCGCAACAACTATTAATATATGCTACTCGGACTGTATGTCTACGATAATGTACGTTTCGTGAGCGAGAAAATGGACGATAGTTAGTCGCTTCCTCGCAGCGGTGGGACAGGTGCCTAAGAATTCATATTTCACAGTCAGTTCTCACTATTTGCATATTTTTTGTGAACTAGCAGAACCAGGTCTGAGTCATTGCTAACAAAATAGTGTGTAACGTCTTTTTCTATTTGTTATTGTTCAAATAAGACTAGGATAGTTAGCATGTGTTCTGCTATAAATGTCCTGGGTTCGATACCCAGGTCAAGCAGTGCTACTGGGTTCCTCAGTAGTTGCCCGGAGTTCGAGCTTCTTTCATTTTATTTACTGAAATACTTAGGCTTCTTTTGTTACTTTACTTTTAGTTATTTTCTTTATTTCTATGGGATATACTTACTAGCGAAAAATGGGTGCACGATGTCTGGGTTTGGGTGGCTAATGGACCGGTAGTCTAGAATTATGGCAGGACTGATTTTTATTTTCGAGCTGATTTTTCTTTTTTTTTTGTAGGTCCTTCTCATCCTGGGCTGTAATTTCGTCCGCAGTTTCTCACAGTCATGTTCGTTTAATTAAATTAGTTTTTAAAATATTAAAACAAAAAAATGTCTGCCTCATGTCTACTTACAAAATAAATAATTATGTATTTTATGGTTTTGTTTATAACAGCTGAATAGTAATTAGTTTTTATTAGTAAGTAAATACTGTGAAAAGTATTTAATTTTTTCTTTATAACCCAGGTAACTAATTAGAAGACTGGCCTCGTTGGTCGAGTTAGCTTGGTAGCATAGGTATCACAAAAGCGTCGCCATCCCGGGGCCTGCAGTCTCGACATAGAGATAGCGATCGCTTTACGACCGAATTCGGTCCAAAGTCCTAGTGGGGTACATAGACGGTCAAAATTGCTTGACAAGCATGTGATTTTTTTCGTGTTTGTCATGCAATTTTGGCCGTCCACCCCACTAGGACTTTGCGACCGAATTCGGTCGTAAAGCAATCGCTATCTATGTCGAGACTGCAGCCCCAGAGAGAAAGCTCACAAAGTCACCCTTCACACCGGAGCCACTGTATATTAGTTACAGTAGTACGTCTGGGCAGTGACCTTGATTTAATTACCTACGGCCGCTCGGTAGATAAATCCGCGTCCGTCCGTGCCCTACGGCGCACTCGATCTGTCACCTACTGGTATATAAACTGAGATTTCGAAGCACGTCGTTTCGGCCGTTTAATATGAAGACGTAATACTAACGTACGAAACAAAGCAATGCTGCTTGGCAGAAGAAGTAGGTAAACTCGCCACAAAATAATAGGTCCATTTTGACAGCCCATATCGTTTCACATGCCAAAGAGAGACAAACATAGCGGGACAAAGTGGGACACCCTCATGTCAAAACGGACCTATTATTTTGTGGCGAGTTTAGTACGTATGCTGAATTAGTTTGATTTTAGGGTTCCATTCCATACCTCAAAAGGAAAAAAACTGAACCTTTATAGGATCACTTATGTCTGTCTGTCTGTCACAGATGATTTGCTCCGAATCTACTAGACCGATAAGCTAAAATTTGGGCCAAAAAAAATAAAACTTGCATACAGTATCGTGTGACATATCAAATGAAAGGACTTACTATGAGGGTCTCAAATATATATATTTTTATAAATAAAAAAAATATATTATTAAGTTATTAAATAAAATAGAGCACAATTGGACCGTGTGACAGACAGTTATAAGAATTTTTCTGTCGATTGTTGCATTATGGATGTATGGGCAAAACTGCATGTGACGGCTCATCTCCGTGATAAATAGAGATATTGACATGGCTGTTTTCGCAAAAAATCTTGTATGTCGAGATTAGTATAACTGTGTTTATAACTCGTTATTGCAAAAAGTGCCATATGGCTGCTTTCTGCATAAGTAGGTCCAATTGACCACCCACCCCCTTATCTCCGAAACTATTGAGCCTAAAATTAAAAAAAAAAAATAGAAAATATTTCTATACCTATTATATAGGTACAGTCAACGTCTAGAAGTCCACTTAGACCGCAATGACCATTATCGCCTGCGCTATACGGGCTGCCAAAGTTGCAAATGTGTAGTATTGTCAAACGTTCTTATAGAAGAAGGTCATAAGTACAACTAATATTGCTATGCCATAGTTTTGTGAGATTGCTAGTCCACTTCTGACTGTTATATTACATTATAGGTAGGAAAACCTATAAGAAGTCTATGGTCTTAAAATAACATGGTCAATCTCTCAATATTGTGCGTACAAACTAAGATTTGCAGTTGGAATGTATGGGCAAACATGTTTCTCTACTACAATGTTAAGTTTCTTCTTAGGATAAATTCCTCCCAACTAGATAACTCTTCATTGTGCGTCGTCCGGCGCGCATTTAGCAGGTTTTTGTGTGTATATGTTACGGGTAATGATAGATGATTGAGTAAACCTAGGTTTACCCAAGCATTTTGGGTAAAGTCCGAATAATAATTAAAATATTATTAATTTTTTTTGATTAATTTAAGTAATTTAATTTAATTTTTTTTTAGGTAAACTTACGTGTAGACTGAAAGGTAGGTTAGGTTAGGTTAGAATTGTTGCCACATAACGCACGAGATTATTCGGACTTTACCCAAAATGCTTGGGTAAACCTAGGTTTACCCAATCTTCTAGCATTACCAGTAACATATATATCATTCCATAAAAGCAACAGATTATAGTCATCAAGGAATCATTAAACACATTTAAATTGAGTGTGAAATGACTATTAGTGTTACTCACATTGTTCTCTTCACAAGCAAATTGAGTGTGAAGCAATAAATGTAAGAGGTACTAGGAACACATAATTAGTTAGTTGTTTACGTACAACAGAGATGATTATTGAATACAAAGACTTTATTCTTACTGTCCATACTAATATTATAAATACGAAAATAACTCTGTCTCTCTGTTACCTTTTCACGCCTTAATGGCCGACATATTTCAATGACACACCAGGCCATGAATTGAGTTAGGACTATGGACAATGTTTTATCTCAGTAGTACCTACCATCCCGTTGAAAAAGCTAGTTTAACATAAAAAAAACCGGTAAAGTGCGTGTCGGACCACGCACAATGAAGGGTTCTGTAGTTGGGATGAATTTATCCCAAGAACAAACTTAACATTGTAGTTGAAAAACATGTTCTCCCATATATTCCAATGTTATTTGAAGACCATAGACTTCTTATAGGTTTTCCTGTAATCTATAGCTATACAATTATATTCTGTATTTTTTTTTTCAAAATTTTAAGCTCAGTAGTTTCAGAGATAACCGAAAGGTCAATTTTCGTCTATTATCTTAAATAACTTTAAAACAATTTATTGTAAAATTATTAAAAATATATATTTGAGATCCACACAGTAAGCCCTTTCATTTGATATATTGCATGGTACAGTTTGCAAATATATTTTTTTTATTTTATTATTTGCCCCCCAAAATTGATATATTCAAAATTCTTTAATTTACATTACACGTCCGTGTTCGGGTCACAGAAATACATACGTGTACCAAACTTCAACTTAGTCGGTCCATTAGATTCGGAGCAAATTGGCTGTGACAGACAGGCAGACACATGAGTGACCCTATAAGGGTTCCGTTTTTTTCCTTTTGAGGTACGGATCCCTAATACTCTGATGCAGTCTTATCTTATATATTACTGTTATATGGGATCAAGACCCCCTCCGTGCCTCAGAAAGCATGTTAAGCCGTTGGCCCCGGCTGTCATTGGTGGATATTTGACAGTTGTTATGGGTTGTCAGAAGCCCAAAAGGCTGATATCCAATCTTATCGTATTACCCAGTAACTGGATTATGGAGGTCAGATAGGCAGTGGCTCCCTATAAAATACTGGTATTCACTTGCATCCGGTTACACTGGAAGCCGATCCCAACTTAGTTGGGAAAAGGCTAGGCAGATTATGTATGACTGTTGCATGGGATGCCATACTAATCCATAAATTAATACTGGTATTCAGCTGCTACTGGTTAGACTGGGAGCTGACTGACTCCAACAGATTTGGATAAAATGGCTAGGCAAATTGTGATACCAGAAATGATTAATTAACACATTCGGTGCGGCAGACACACATGCGCGTTTTCATAACTTTCTTCGAGTGTGGCGCGGCGCACATGTGTGTTCGTTGTGCATCTCTATTGTTTCGAAAACATCGTAAAAAAAGGGTCGGTAAGGGTGTAGCATAAAGAAGCGTTTGCATAAAGAATTCAGCAGAGAATGTGTTAATCTTTTATTTATTACGGGCTGCTAGGTCTATGAAATTATACATTATACTAACTAGGTAAAAATAGATAAGTGCTAAGATTCTCTTTTTCAATAACTAAATTAAAATTAGAGAATCGCTATCTTTTACTAACAGGCAGCGCGAGAAAAGGACGGATAGAGCTATGAACTAAGTTAGAGATGTCAAACTAGTTTACGCCTTGTGCTTCACTGTGTTTTTAGTTGACATGTTTGAATTTGTATGGAAATATTAGTGCCAACAAAATTTGACAGTTTCTTGTCACAACAAAATTCTTGTTTTACTAGAGAGAAAAAGTTAGCAATAGCCTAAATTAAGTTTAGTTTGTGTACAACAGAATCAACACCAAGGACTCTGAAGTAAAATTAGGAACTTTAAAAAAGTGGAACCTCTTTCTGGTATCTTAAGAGGATTGTGAAGTGCCGATACGCGGCGTGATTTTTGGAGGCAATTACCTACATTTCATACAATTATTTACATAAATGTTGTTTCGGGCGATAACGTTATTACTCCCCTAAACCTTTACGAAATAAGACAATTTTGGTCTCATTACATTCAGTACACTTCAATCTAGGTCTGTACGTTTATCGTTTTTAGTAATTCAATTTAATTTAATTTAATTTAAAAAAATAAAAATGCTCGAGGATGTTTTTATGTCAAAAATATAGATATTTAGATGCTAATAACTTATATTGTATGCAATATTTCTTTATAATAAAAAGGTACGGACCTAGTTTTTTATTATACCTACAACATTTCCAAAAATTATGAAAATTAGTTTATGTTTATGGGGAGAAAAACGTTATCTCTTTTTGTATGAAAATTTACAGCTTCACAATCCTCTTAAACCAATTTGCTGTAAACAAAACTTTAATGTTTCAAAGTTTTTTTTTTCACCTTATCAGTAAACAGGAAATGAGGTCACATTTGAGTAAGTACATTATTAGTTTATTACACAAGAAAAAAATAAAGGAAACAAACATTCACAAACTCTCTTGGGTAGCTTCAACATCAAGTTTTTCAACAATTTGGAAAAACCTGATTTCTACATTAGGAAATCGCTCAGTTTTATTTATTTGTCATCAGATACCAGTTCAAGTATTTATCAGTATTGTCTGTACATTCCCAATGGCAATAATTGTGCAATATGTACACAACGTTTTTATCTCACATTTTATTTGAATCTGATAATATGAGGCTGTATGAGCTCAAGACCTTTGCTAGTTTACAGTGAATTTTAAAACTATTCAAATTAAACCAATGTTTTGTTCTGAATGCCGCGCAGGTGTAAAACGCGTGAAGATACCTTTATTCATATTACTCTAAAGGTATAGGTATGTACTTACGTTTGTATTCAACATTATTAACTCAATTCCGCGAAGTTTTAAAACAAGAAGATCTAAAAACCCTATGTATGACGCAAACCTCGCGATGCGAAGATTTAAAAACCACAGCTAATTTTAATTCTTTTGTCATTCCGACGTGACGAGATAAAGGTACTAGCGGGTACAGGCTAATTTTAAAATGTGACGTCATATGTAAACAACATTATGAAAAACAATCTAAACAACTTTTTAATAACTTTCAAAAAGAAAACTTACCTTTCCATTGATGCCAAGGCCGAGTACTGTATTGGAGATCTCGTAGTCATCCGTGATTGGCGTAGTTTTGATAAACTTTGTGAAATTACTCATCTTGATTCACTTCACTATTTTGAAACACGAAACAAAAAGTAATTTTAACAACTGTGAACACAATACCACTGAAACACTGTTTAAAGTTTTAACACTAAAATATTTTTTGTTTTATTATTTTTGCACACGTACACTACAATTCAAAATAACTTGAAAAATATAAATTGATTCCGTGAGTGACAATGACCTACCGTGTCACGTCGTTGAGCAATCGCGGAACAGTGCTGCCAAAAATGCCTAACTGTCTGAGTCAGACGAAGACTGACGCTGTCACTGTCAATGTTATTGTCATACTCCGGGAAACTTCGTTCGAAAAGTTTTATCTAAATGTAAAATGACAAGGATTAAGTCTGCCTTTGTACGGTATTTGTTTTTTGACTTGTGCATAAGGTTTTAACAAATAAGGTGGAGCGCGCACTTCTGCTTTTTAATCGGGCGACAATTTGATCATTCTGGGAATCAGTATGAGTTACATGGCAGCGCGAAAATGTTTGCTTGTATTTTACGTGTGCACAGCCTGTGTGCGGTTTAAACATAAAGATTTGGTTATTGATAATGCACTGTTCCCGAGTATATCGCACCTTCGGTAAGACAAGGGCACAACTGCACTTTTATGATTTTACAGGAGAGCTACTTTAAGATTTTTTTTAAAATTAAATACCGTATTATTCTGCTCATACCATCTTTCCACCTTGAAATGATTGATCTTTGCATGAAATAAGCCCTATACTTTTGTGATTTCAGGTAAAAGGGTATTTTTAAAGCAGTTTGGCATATATTTAACCGACTGTATGAAATTTTGACATTTATGGCCTTGTCTTACCGAAGGTGCGATATGTTAAAATATCGGCGGTTTTTACCCGTTTTTTTAACCACGCAGTGTTGTTTGTATACTAAATTATCGACCGACTAAAACTCACTAGTGTGCGCAGGCTCTTAGAATAATAAAATATCGCCTGCAGAGTGCAGTGTACTTTTTAAAAAACTCCAAATAAGCGCAAAATATGTTCAGTAAGTCTAAGTATGTAAGAGGCAGTTTAGAGTTGGAACCCACCATCAACGAACGTACTATCGCATAAGTAGGTACCTACTTAAATGAATTTAAATATAGGAACTAACACTTTCGAGCTCGCTTCGCGATTAGAACACAATATTAAATGGCGCATGCAGTGTGCTTTTTTAATCAAATCCCAAACAAGGGCAAAATATTATGTTCAGTAAGTCTAAGTAAGAGACTCCCTCTCAAGCCCCGGTATATAATACCGGGGGTATTGGCGGTGCTGTCCAAAAGCGCCACGCGGGCGTCGCCCGAATATTGGCCTTTTTTGTGTGGAAGTGAAGCTGAATCGGTGCTGAGTATTTTTCTTACACTGACAATAATATTTGTAAACTATTGCCAGTGTGGAAAAAATGTTTGGCACAATTTGATTTCGTTTCTGCACAAAAGGGCTAGTGTTCGGGTGTGACGCCACCGTCTACGCGCCCGCTCCTACTGGAGTCACCGAGGCTTGAGGTATAGGACATATAGTTGAAACCCACCATTACGAACATACTGTCGCATAAGTACGCAAATTAATATAAACGTAGGGCATTTTAGCATCCTACATTCACTTATTTCTCAAACTTTTCTGCCTTACAAAGTAACTCGCTTATGTTATCCTGTATGAACGGTTAAAATGAAAAATAACCGTCGCTCGTCGCTAAGGGATCAAGATACAAAGAATTTAAGATAAGAATAGAATAGGTACTACCTACACATATTAGATGTACCTAGCAAAAATAAAGTAGGTAAAAGTCTAGGGAGACTCTTCTAGGGAGTCCTCAAAATATTCATTAATTGAGTAAAAACATTTCTGTAATTTAATTCAGTAAAATTCGTTGCTTTTGAATAATTACAGGACTATCATTTTTGTCTAAGAGCATCCCAAGCGCGCAGTGGCGCCCCAATTGTTTGTTTGGTTATTTCTTTTATTTTAGAATGAAAATGCTGAAAATAAGCATGTTACGTTGTGCTCCACAAGATTAATCGTTATTATTATTACAAACAGTAGTTTTTAATGTTAGGTTTTATTATAATCGTTAAAACGGAGCTTAGTGGACACTATTTTCCGTTTTTAACCGACTTCCAAAAGGAGGAGGTTCTCAATTCGTCTGTATGTTTTTTTTTTTTTGTATGTTTGTTACGCGATTACTCAAAGACGGATGGACCGATTTGGAAAATTCTTTTTTTGTTTGAAAGGGTATACTTCCGAGGTAGTCCCATATAAATTTTATTAACTTTGCTCGAGGAGTTTTTGAGTTAGCTTCAATAATGCGTATATTTCCCACTTATTTTATATGCATGTTGTGATGGTGTTTTAATAACTTCCTATCACTGTTATTTACATGGCTGTATCTACAATTATTGTGCTCAATTATGTATTCGAATTTGTGTGGGGTAGGTTCCACAACTAAAAAGTGAAAAATAAAAACTTTTTAGCAAAAAATAAAACCGACTTCTAAAACAAAACACTACAAAGTGAAAAATAACTTTAATTTCGGAAGTCGGTGGCAAAAACGAAAATACAAAACCAAAGACACCGACTTCCGAAATTAAAGTTATTTTTCACTTTGTAGTGTTTTGTTTTAGAAGTCGGTTTTATTTTTTGCTAAAAAGTTTTTATTAACGATTATAATAAAACTTAACAATATAAAACGACTATTTGTAATAATAATAACGTATTGTACTATGGATAACAATAACAACGTAACATGCTTATTTTCTGAATTTTTATTCTTATTTTTTTTTTAAATAATCAAACAATTGAGGAGGGCGCCACTGCGCGCTAGGCAGGTATCCTCACAAATATATTTTTTATAAATTTAAAATATATTGGTTTAAAGTTATTTAAGAAAGTTGACCATACCCCCTTATCTCCGAAACTACTGAGCCTAAAATGGGGCCGGGAACTGTCAAAGTGGCGCTAGTAACGCAAAGACCAATAACAAAGCAGTTTTTGTGAGGAATTAGTAGTGAATTCATGATTAGTGGCAATCACTGAGGAAATACCTAGATGTTGTCTAACAAATTGTAAAGAAACTGGAGGCCCACCAGTTTCCTCGAAAGAGAAACTTAAAAAAATGTGGCTCAAAGCGATATTGCCTAAGCTTGAATCTAAAAGCGGGGCGAGAGTGTGCCATAAGCATTTCATGGAAAGTGACTATGAAAAGATCGGTAAATACCCAGTGGAATACATGTTCGAAATCGTAAAATTATCAAGAAATCAACGCAAATAAGAAATCCGAAGCGTGTAAATGTTTACCTAACTTAATAACTAGGGTTCGTACAGTGGTGGCGCCGTCTAAGATCAGCTTTCACTTGCCAGCCCCATTTTGAAAAGAATACAGAAAATAGTTCTTTAACTAAAGTTTATAGGAAAACCTATAAGAAGTCTATGGTCTCAAAATAACATGGTACTCGTAACATGGTAAATCTCTCTATATTGTATGTACAGACGCCAGCACATCAAGCTACTACAATCTGTCAGATTTCTTTAATAGATTTTCGACTTTATTGCTAAATCATTAGGTTCAAGGTTGATTGGGAAAATCTGACAGTTTCGGGTAGGTTGACCTGCTGGCGTCTGTACAAACTTACATTTGCATTTGGATTGTATGGGAGAACATGTTTTTCAACTACAATGTTAAGTTTGTTCTTGGGATAAATTCATCCCGACTACGGAATCCTTCATTGTGCAATTGTGCGTGATACGACACGCACTCGGCTGGTTTTTTTTTTCTATATTTCGAAGTATCTCTCGAACTATTTCGACACAAATGGCGGTTTTAATTTTGATGTTGTTGAGAAATTTAAAAAATGTTGAGACGACCATTTAATTTCTGAACGAACATGCGTCAATTCGTAACGTAATGTTTAGCCAAGCGGCAAGCGGTAATGTTGGTAAGCTTGTACCGCGATCTGTTGATAGATCACTAAACCCCGTAGCGCTGTTTTTTTTTAAAGCTTTATATTAGTTAGTATAGATGGCGCTACAACAAGTTTTGCTCACAATTGTCCTGTCAGACTATTTTATAATGATATGAAGCTTATTCAAAGAAATATAATTGTGAACTATTTTAATTTGTTTGAAAAGTTGCCAATATAACTAATTGGATTCCATGTTTCATTCAAAAACAACTGCACTTTCGTTTTAAATTAGCATACGTAATTATTATTACTTATTATGTAAATATTGTTAGCCGTTATTTCCTGTTACCTACATCTTACGAAATTAATGCTATTGACTAATTAAAATTGCAAAACTAGTTGCTAATAATAATAAAATAATAATAAATAATACGTAGGTACTGTATACAGTTCATTTGAATAAATATTATGATTATTCAATGAATACAAACTAAGGATTAGAAATCGTAATTTTATCGACAGGTAAAATTGCCTAGGTTGGGTTTACCCGAACGCGCGACGCATAGGAGAGCAAGGAACAACATTTACCTACTCACCTAACGGCGAGTAGGAGAGTAAGTAATGTGTTTGTTTCTTTACTTCAAGCAGGAATCGAATGTATTGATACAGAAAAGAACCGTAGTTACCGACATAGCTTGCAGTGTGCTGTAACGATCTCCGAAGGGAAACCTTTACTTTTCGCGGGATCTACTACATACCTACTAATAATAATCGACTCGTTAGACTGTGTAAGTATTTCAAAGCCAACAGGTTTCGCCCAGGGGGCTGCGCCTCGCTTAAAAAGTACTCTTTGGCCTCGCTGATCTCGCGCCCTAGAACCAAAGCTATCAAAGTAACCGTTCGAATGTCATAGATACTGCTGGCCTGATATCTGAGAATGAAACCTCTACAGTACCTACATTCCTAAGCAAGCTGAAGTGGCAGCGGGCTTGCCATGTTTGCCAAAGGACCGATGGCCGGTGGAGCAGACGAGTCCTGGAGTTCCTACTCCAGGACTCTTCTGCTCCACCGGCCATTGCATTGATTGTATATTATATGTGGGACGCCCCCCAGCTAGACGAACCGAAGACTTTAAAAAGGTGGCTGCATGAGTCAGACTGAATGTGGAAGGCGGAGGACAACTAAATTTAATCATCATGGTTAGTTGTGTTAAGATGGTTAAGGTATTAGAAAAGGAATAAAATAAAAAAAAAACTTTGTACTTTTATTATTTTTAATTTTAATTTGAAAATTAACAATTAGATTATATTACACTAATAAATCAACTTTAATTAGATTTTTTTTAGAATAATGTGACAAAATCACAACTATAGGAACCATTTTAGGCCGCTTTCACATTAGGACGTTAGCAGCGCGATAGTAGCGCGGCAGAAGCAGATGATCAAGAAGCTGTTCTTATAATGTGACTGCATCTGCTCTTCAGAAGTCGCGTGTATGACGCGCGACTTGCAAATTCGCCTAAATGTGAAAGCAGTTTTAGACAAGAATCCACAGATTATAGCAATGTTTTGGTCTATTTTTACCAACCTGCGCAAGCTCCGACAAGCAACGGGTCCGGGTGACTGAGCGGCGAAATGCGAACGGGCGTGCGCCCCGTCGCGCCGCTGCTCCTGCCCCCACCCCCCGCGCGCCACATGTCATCAGCCCCGCGTGGCCTGAGCCACACAGCTACAAAAAATAATTTAAAAAATTAAATAGGTTTCAAAAACAAATTAACTCAAAATTATGAAATTATTTTAATTTCAGAAGTCGGTGTCTTGGGATCTGTATTTTAATATTTTGCCACCGACTTCCGAAATTAAAATTATTTCATAATTTTGAGTTAATTTCTTTTTGAAGTCGATTTAATTTTTAAAATTATTTTTATTTAAGTAGTAATTTTTTTGTAATAAGTAATTTGATTGTAATAAGTAGGTAGATAATAGTTTTGTTATAAATATTGCACTAGATTTTGACCAAGGTTTTGAGATGTTTTCCCTTTGACACCACACCCGTAGCTCGTATCAATAAGCCAGGCCGTCACACTTACACGTTGAAAGCTAGGTGATCCTAACTATTGCCATTACTGAGGACCAATAAGCACTTACCTGATCATCATCAGACCTTCAGAAAGAATCATGTAGTAGCATCCGTGCTCAATTAGATAAATGTTGAAAGCTGGGTCATCCTAACTATTTCCGTTACTGAGAACCGATAAACACTTACCTGGTCTTCATCAGACCTTCAGAGAGTATCATGTAGTAGCAACCGTGTTCAATAAATGTTAAAAACTGGGTCATCCTGTTTCCGTTACTGAGAACCTTGTTTTTTTGAGATGTTTTCCCTTTGACACCACACCCGTTGCTCGTATCAATAAGCCAGGCCGTCATATTTACACGTATTAGTCGATTATCTTGAAAACCATTAAGCCGATTTTGATGAAACTTTCACTGTGCCCTAAGTTGGAGTAAATGTAAGCCAACAAAAAAAGAATGGTCACGATCCGATTAAGAGTTTCGGAGATATGCGTGGACAAACATACATACATACAAACATACATCTATAAAATTTTATATATTTGTTAGGAAGCCCCAATAGATCATATGTGAATATCTCGCAGCTCCAATAATATTACATAAGTACATACGTATCGAATTGATAACTCCTTTTTTTAGTTTTACCGTCGGTGAAGTAGCGTCCTAAAGTTGTACCCTCGGTACTAAGCTTTACGAGCTTCTAAAAGTACTAAATAAACGTTTTTGTCGAGTAATTATTTCATGAACATGTTTTCTAGGGTGTTAATAATTGATTGACCAATTCTCGTAAAGTATCTATATAAATATCTCGGAAACAGGGCCGTCTTTCACCTATTAGAGGCCCTGGGCACATTAGGATAATGGGGCCCCTATGACCATAGTAATAAAGCACTCTTTTGTTAGAATAAACAAACAACGTAGATGTGCAAAGTTGTAGCTTTATTTTTATTTCTTTACAGTTACATTAGATAATTATTATAATGAATAGATAATATAATGTAATTCACACTAAATAACCAGCATCCACGATGAGTCCTTATATAAGTATCTATGCTGATTGAAGCGGTACCTTTCTAGATTTGAGTTGAGCAAAATCGTTAATCAAATCTTCAAAATCTATGTCTTTGAGCAATTCACATTCTATCGACATTAGCGACAAACTGTTTAATCTCTCTTGAAGCATAGTACTTCTTAATTCATTTTTTATTCGTTTTAATTTGGAGAAAGAGCGTTCCCCACTGCAGTTAGTTACCATCATGCTTAAAAAGATTCTCAGTGCGATTTCTACATTAGGAAAGGTGTCTTCAATTTTGTTCTCTTTCAAAAGATGATATATTTCCAGTATACTATTAGTTCCTTCATTTTCACTTTGATCAATTTTCAAGTATTCTTTTAAATGCAGACATTCCATTTCTAGCTCTTTCTCGTTAACGTCTTCATAATAGATTTCAGCAAATTCTTTGCAACTTCGTCTCAACTCTTCGCAATTCAGAGTTTTCAAGCGAAAAAATAAATCAAAACATTGACTAATGTTCTTATACGAACTTAATCGCTGTTTTAGATGAACGCCCAAGGTATCAATCATGGGAATGAAGGTTTCGACTTTGAATCTTTCTTTTCCATTCAGTTGGACTGATGGCGCAGAGCCATCAAAAAAAGTCAGGCGTGAGCTTCTACGTCTGGTTCTTTGAGATAGGTCTTTATAGTCAGATTCCGGGTTTTTCTCTTTAGCGGACGATTCGAAGTAATCAAATTTATCCCTGAGACTAATAATATAATCATCGAGTGCAGTAAACAAATTAGTAGCAACGTCCAGTGTCATTGTTTCTTTCTGAAGATAATTGCTTGTTTTATGTATTCTTTCTAATATGGAGTTCCAAATTTCTGTAAGTAAAATAAATTCTAATTTTTCCATTTTTCTGGACAGACTAAATGCTTCTTCTCTAGTTTCTTGTGCCTGTTCTGTATCTGTTGCGATGGATATCAAAGCTTCTATAATTTGTTTATGACCTTCATGCAAGGCGCTCACTGCATCAGCCCGGGCTGACCATCTTGTTTGTGAAAGGTTTTTAACAACTTTTTTTAAACCTAAGTGTTTTGTCAATATATTCCAACGGTAGGTAGAGCCCGAAAAAAAGTTATACACTTTCTGAATAATTTCAAAGAACTGTGTCACCTCTGATACACACCCAGCGGCATGAACACCTACCAAGTTTAGTGAATGTCCCGCACATGGTACAAAGGCGGCAAATTCGCATTTCTCCTTGATTCTTGCTTGTAAACCAGAATATTTTCCCGACATATTTGAAGCATTGTCGTAGCTTTGTCCCCTACAATCTTTAATGGAAATATCATGACTCTCTAAAAAAATCAAAACTGTTTCAGCTAAATATTCAGATTTATGCTCTTTAATAGGTATAAATTTCAGAAACCTTTCAACAGGATCACGGCCTTTTACGTATCTAATTATAAAAGTTAGCTGGTCAACATGTGACAAATCGGGTGTACTGTCGACACTAATGGAAAAATATTTTGCTAATTGAACTTCATTTATAATTTTTTTTAGGACCTGTTTTCCCATTACATCAATAAACTCATTACAAATATTCGCAGATAAATATGAAGTGTTGCCTTTTCCGGGATTCCCCATTTTTTTTAAATGGTCTGCAAGAAATGGATCAAATTCACTCAGTAACTCCACACATCCCAAATAATTTCCATTGTTGGGAGATCCTAGGATCTCATTGTCACCACGAAACGGAAGCCCTCTCGAAGCCAAAAATTTTACAACAGATACAATTCTTCTAAGAACATTTCTCCAGTAATCCACTTCTTTTTGATAATGAAATAATAAATCTGTATCTACTCTACCAACAGCTTTACTTCGTGCCAGATATGTCATCATACATTGTCTATGTGTTGGGCTATTTTCATGTGATAAAATTATTTGATGAATGTGCTTCCAGTCATTACATCCACTCGGAGAGCATAGATTTAAATCAGAAGAATTAAATAAGCAGCATGAAAAACAAAATACTGATTTTTTGGAAGGCGAATACAATACCCATTTTCTATCGACGTTTTCATTGTTCTGTAATTTGCGAATAAATAATTCTTTGTTAAAATATCTAGTTACTGATCTTTGTAGTTTCTGGATGCCACAGAGAAATCAGAATCTTTATTTTGATAATAAACAGGTCCCTTACGAATCAAAATTTCACGTTCTTGTTCTGTAAGATTTTCATGAAAATAATCGGCGGGGTCGTGTGATACTTTTTCAGGGTTGGAAAACTGTTTTTGCTCAACTGGCACAATTGACAGTGTAGGTAAAGTCGTCGAAGTTGTTGCACTTTCGTCATTGGCACGGTCGCTTTGTAATTCAATCTCTTCTTCAAAATTGGCAGGAACTGGTGTAGAATATGACGATTTAGAAAATCCCGCTATTTCTGGTTGACACGTTCGATTGCTACTTACAGAACTTTCTCCAGTAGAAAAATATGACGTTAATTTTGGTAACTTTTCAATTACTTTCTTCTGGTGTGAAGCTTTTTTCCTTTTGTCCGATCCACTAGGATATGATCGTTTCGACATTTTATGTTATAAATTAGTGTTTATATTTACATAGAAAATAATCACTAAAACAAAACAGGCAAACCACAACTTAATAGAGCGAGTATAGTATAATAGTAATAATAGTCAGACAGAAACAACAAACAAATGAAATGACATGTCATAACACTACAGTTCGATTCTATGCAGGGGAATTCCCGATCGCTGAGTCGGGCAGTGTTGCCAATACTCCTGATTTTTTTCAATCGCTATTATTGCCACTTCGTAGGAAATTATACATAGTCGGTCACCCGGCAGTCGGCGCTCGCCGCTCGGGCTTTCATCAGGGTGGATGACTGCATGTTGAGCGCACGAGGCATCTACGACATAAGTATACCTACATACTACATGCCGTTCACATCGACTGTTTTGCAAAGAAAGACGACCACGACAGTTAGTGACCTATCAATGTATTTTTTTCTTTGCTCATTTATTTTGATAGTGATAACAAATAATTATAGATCTTGCAATTCTACAAATTGACCATAGTCGGTAAGCATTTGTTAAGACTGATTTTCAGGCGAGAGTAGAGTAGCTATCGGTTTTCGTTTGGTAATGGAGTAGGAACCGTAGTACGTAGTACATATAATAGTGATCTGTGGTAGGGACTAGACTAGGGGGCCCCAATCCATCGCGGGGCCCTGGGCACGTGCCCAGTGTGCCCAGTGGGAAAGAGGGGCCTGCTCGGAAACTAGAATCTCGAAAGTTACCTTTTACTAAACACACTCACAATATGGTTTCGCGCGATAACGTTTTCACCCCCCTAAACCTTTACGAAATGAGACAATTTTATTTTGATCTCATTACATTCAAGGTCTGTACGTTTTCTTTTTTAGTAATTCAATTTAATTTAATAAAAAAAAAATAAAAACGCTCGAGGAAGTTTTTATGTCAAAAATATAGATATTTAGATGCTAATAACTTATATCGTATGCAATATTTCTTTATAATAAAAACGTGTGTTTACGGGGAGAAAAACGTTATCGCTTTTTGTATAAAAATTTACAGCTTCACAATCCTCCTTCTATTTCTTTGTTCAAGAGGTATTTATTGATAATACCTACCACAATACTTATAAGTACTTAACTAAAATCCTAAATAAACTAAAAGAAAATTAAAATGAAACAATCATAGACTCATCATAAAATCAACATTAAAATTCTAATAACAATAATTATTGTTAGTCTATCGAGCAGAAAGACGCTTAGCGTACGTTATTTTAAAAAAAAATATTACATTAAAGTACTAAGGTTATTAATAATAATCACCGATAAATATGATTAATTTCTTACTTTTACCTTGACTTTCGGTAAATAATAAATTTTCAATTAATCACACCGTAACATATACTTACACAAATTAGGTGTACCTACCTAGGTATACCTTATATACCTATAATTAACACCTATAGGTAGCTTATAAACTAAAAGTAAAATTTAAAAACTTTAAGCAAAAAATAAAATCTACTTCCAAAACAAAACACTACAATGTGAAAAATAACTTTAATTACGGTAGTCGGTGTCTTTGGTTTTGTATTTTCGTTTTTGCCACCGACTTCAGAAATTAAAGTTATTTTTCACTTTGTAGTGTTTTGTTTTGGAAGTCGGTTTTATTTTTTGCTAGAAAAGTTTTTATTTTTCACCTTTTAGTTGTGGTACCTACCTACTCCACACAAATTCGAATACCACTACCTGCTATGTAAATAAAAGAAAACAGTGATAGGAAGTTATTAAAATTAAAACATCATCCACATATACTATGTGGGAAAATACGCATTATTAAAGCTAACTCAAAAACTACCCAAGCAAAGTTAATACAATTTATATGGGACTAACTATGAAGTATAACCCTTTCAAACAAATAAGAATTTTCTAAATCGGTTCCTCCATCTTTGAGTAATTGCGTAACAAACATACAAAAAAAAAAAAAGAAACACCGTCGAATTGAGAACCTCCTCCTTTTTGATGTGCGTTAAAAAGGCGTGAAGTATGGATATCATCCTACTAATATTATAAACGAGAAAGTTTGTGAGGATGGATGGATGTTTGTTACTCTTTCACGTGAAACTACTGAACGGATTTTGATGAAATTTGGCACACAAATAGTTTATAACATAGGATACTTTTTACCTAGATATTAAGGTTCGAGACTTATGCAGGTGAACCACGGGGCGCTTCTAGTATTTCATAAAAGAATATAGGTATCACAATATATTACACAATTAATATGTATTATCATCCTACTTATATTTGAACGAAAACATTATAATAGTAATATTCACAGTAGAGTACTCAAGTGTGCCAAGGTTGTTATTAGAGTACTCGTCACCCAAATGCACATAGCGTGAAGATTTTATACAAAAAATACCGGCCAAGTGCGTGTCGGACCTCGCACAATGAAGGGTTTCGTAGTTGGGATGAATTTATCCCATTGTAGGTGAAAAACATGTTCTCCCCAACTGCAAATGTAAGTTTGTACGCACAATATTGAGAGACTTCCCATGTTATTTTAAGACCAAATACTTCTTATAGGTTTTCCTGTAATCTATAGGTATAGAACTATTTTCTGTATTACCTATTTTTTTTCAAAATGTTAGGCTCAGTAGTTTTGGAGATAAGGGGGAACGGTAAATTTTTCGTCTATTTTATTTAATAACTTTAAAATGTAACTGTAAAATTATAAAAAAGAATAATATTTGAGATCCTCACAGTAAATCACAACACGAAACAGTTTGCAAAACTTTTTTATTTTATTTTCTTATTTGCCCCCTAAAATTGACACCCATATTCAAAATTCAATTATTTACGTTACACGTCCGTGTTTGGGTCACATAAATTCATACGTGTACCAAATTTCAACTTAATCTGTCGATTAGATTAGGAGCAAATTGTCTAACAGACGGACAGACAGATATAACACACGAGTGATCCTATAAGGGTTCCGTTTTTTTCTTTTTGAGGTACGGAACTCTAAAAACATGGTTTGTCCAAATATAATGATTACCCTGCTAGCTAGATCATGAATCATAAGTAGTTGTTTTGTTGGGTAAAATGTAAAATTAAATTAGTAATACAAACCTAACTACCTTGATAAGGTGACTGGTAACTAGTGACCCATTTGTATTCGATAACAAACCACTTATACTAAGGGACCAAACCTGAGATCGCGAAAAAAATCAGCTGTTCGCATAACTTGTGTTCAACTGTAGGGAGCAACTGATTATTGTGGATCATAGGAAAGTGTACATAAAACAACTGGTGTTGATTTAGTGCTTTGCGAACAGCTACGTCCTGCCCTTAGGGCGTACAATAAATGTAGGTACTTAAAGGGAGTTTACATGCATGTCAACAATAATATTATAACAATACATTACAAATTTTAGACCGTTAAATATTAAAAACAAAACCCACAAAACGCATCATGACCTAGGCAGATTGTATTCTAACAGTGATTTGTCGGCATAGAAGTCTTTCACAGAGTAATAACATTTGTTTACTAACTGATTCTTTTTAAATGATTTTATTTCAGTAATTGCTCTTATAGGCTTTGGAATGTTATTGAAAATACGCGGAGCCGAGCAGAAAACACTTTGGTGCAGGAAATACGTCTTACCAGCCACTATGTCTTGCTTGTCCTGATGTCGTATACGCGTTCGGTATTTAAATAGATCGACGTTGTGTGGAAATCGGTTGTCATGGTATGATTATTATCTCGTTTGATTTTTTTTTACATGTATAAATTATATTTTTAAATATTAGAATAAAAAATTAAAATGTTTTAAAATATAAAAAAAAAAACAACCGGTAAAGGGAACAGGGTCAAAGCTACCGGTGGTTAGGACTCCAGAGATATAAATAAACATTTATAGACTAAAAAATAATAGACTAAAAAAAACATTTAAAAATATAAAAAATAGTGATCCGCCGGTAGCGAGAGCAAGGTCCAAGTTACCGGTGGTTAGGGCTGCAGAGACAGGAACCTCCTCACAATGCGAGCCGTATCGAGAAGTACTGCCTTCTGAATCAGGCCCTTGATCCAACCGCCTAACTAAAGAGAGCCTCGAGAGATGTTCGTAGAAGCTTTTAGCCATCAGGCCATTGGCCGTTACTACAATCGGCACAATGACAGCCGAGCTCACATTCCACATGTCAACAACTTCGTGTGCTAAGTCGAGATACTTCATTTGTTTCTCTTTCTCAGCTTTCACGAAGTTCTCGTCATGTGGGATGGTAACATCGACAATCATTGCGCGGCACACTAATCGATCTATCACCACAATATCAGGCTTATTGGCGACAATAGTCCTGTCAGTAATGATAGACCGATCCCAGTACAACGTAACATGGTCATTTTCTAGAACTGGGTCGGGCACATACTTGTAATACGGTACCTCAGAATCCACAAGTTCAACCGTCCCGTCCTTCATAATATGTCTCCGGCAGTTATTCGTCAAGATAACTTCGTCCATAATTGCACAAATAAAACCGAAAAGGTCACCGAAACGTAGTCAGGATACGGACGCTAAGAAATCTACACCGGGTTCATGAAGAACACGATAGAAGCGCCCGTGAAGCTCCTTGCTTTGTCATACCTTCTTGCCGTCATCGGTAATAAGTACCACACGTTTGCGCCAGTTCTCTTAAGCCATGGAGAGCGGGGTGAGCCCCTTATCCACTGTGACGACATCACGGTGCATACCCAATTCAGCTTTAAAAAAATATTCCCTGAGGCTGCACACCTCGCGGTTGTGGAGGGTTTTCGCATTTATGAAGCCTCGACCCCCGCACTTCCGCAGGATGTACAGTCTCATCACCGATGATCGTGGGTGATGCATCCGGTTTGCGGTCAACAGTGTACGGACCCTCCTATCCAGGGCCTCAAGTTCGGTCTAAGTCCATTTGATTACGCCGAAAGAGTACATCAAAATCGGCATGACCCAAACGTTGAAGGCACGCATCTTATTTCTGCCTGATAGAAGACTAGTTAATACCTTCTTCAAGCGACCAAAGAAGCGAGCCTTCAACGATTGCTTCATGTCAGCAACGTTGATGCGTAACGCTTCCGACATACCCAAATACTTATAGCTTTCGCATGAGGAGAGGGATCTAAGGTATATGAAATCCGACAGTTGGATTCCCTCGGATTCCATGATCTCACCTCGCTTTACATGCATGATTGCACATTTGGCCACACCAAATTCCATCCTGATGGAGCTACTGAAACAAAACAACTTCAGTTGCCTTCAATAGCTCCATAACTCGCAATTTCTTGGGAGCAAAGAGTTTCAAGTCATCCATGTAGAGGAGGTGAGATATGACCTGAACGCCTCTCCTCAACCGAAAGCCTAAACCTGAATCCTCTAGCAGTATACTTAGAGGATACAGGGCTAAGCAGAACCAAAGTGGAGCTAAACTGTCGCTCTGAAATATTCTCCGTTTAATCCAAACAGGCTCATCATTCCCCTGGATCTGTCGACACCCAGGATAGCGAAGGCCCCATACACGACTCAAGGAAGGTGCGTAGAGTTGCATCTATCTTGTACAACTCCAGCACCCTCACGAGCCATGTATGTGGCACCAAGTCGTAGGCCTTCTTATAATCTATCCAGCATGTCGACAGATCCTTGCGGGATCGACGAACCTGTTGGCTTATGGCCATGTCGATGAGGAGTAGCTCCTTAGTACCACGGGACCCGTTCCTACATCCATTTTGAGAGGCAGACATAATCAAGTTACTCTCAATGTGAGTATTAATTTTCGCTCTCAAAATGGATGAAGAAGTATATAGATCGTCGACAAACATGTGATCGATCCATAATTCTTGGGTTTCGCGGGACTTTCTGACTGATGGAGCAGGTGGGTAACGCCTGTTGTTAGAAACTGCGGCAGCGACCCAGACTCTAAGGATGACTGGAATTGAGATGCAAGGCGAGTGTGTGAACTAATTAGCCATTTCAACCAAAAGTTGTGCAGTCCGTCCGGTCCCGGTGGTTTTCAGATACTTTTGGCTACCGACACGGTACACCATCACAGGAAACCATAGTTGCTGTGTCCTGTAGCGGCGTATTTCATACTGGTTATATAGAAATCAAATATTCATTGGTAGCTTGTATCCGACGTAAAACCACGTTTGTGCAGTAGCTGCGCACACGTGGACACTTAGTTCCAGCCATCAAAGTCTCTATATGCTTGTTACTTCGTCGTTATTCTAGTCCACTCATTCCCACAGTGGGCGATAACGCCCCCCCTTGTGGGCGCTGGATCTTTTCGTGTGGCACGATTACAGAGAGAGACAGAGAGAATTAATTTTTAATTTGTGATTATTAATAGATAATGGAGAGACATATAAAATTGGTATAATTAACTATTATATAAGTAATAACAGCCGCACGGGTCGATCCATCAGGTTAAGCTACGCTTGCCGGGGTTGGTCCGTAGATGGGGACCATCTTTACATACCGAGACTCCTCCGTGCCTCGAAAAGCACGTTAAGCTGTTGGTCCCGGCTGTCATTCGTGGATCTTTGACAGTCGTTACGGGTCGTCAGAGGCCCGAGTCTGACAATCAGTATCAATAAATGGGTTGTGGAGGTCAGATAGGCAGTAGCTCCATGTAACATATTGGTATTCAGCTGCATCCGGTGAGACTGGAAGCCGACTCCAACATAGTTTGGAAAAGGCTAGGCAGATTGATTGAATTAACTATTATGTAAAGGGGGCGGTAGTCCATAAAAGTTTGGGAACCTATATTCTAGTCGAATCTGTTTAAATCTGGACGTCCACTCAGTCTTCTGTATAAGTATCTGTATAAGCTCTTCAGTTATTGTTCATTCACCTAATTTATATTTTCTCCGAAATCGAAAGTGTACATGACAATAATACAAACCAAATCAATGTTGTAAAATGCCAAAAATAATGACCGTGTCATACTGCACGTAACAAGTAACAAGGCATTTTGGTAGAAACTGAATTTATCGTGCACTGCCAAATATTGAGGATTTTATCGTCGTTGTTGCGAGAGGCGAGACTGGCTGGCTGCGTTTTGTGTGGGGCTATGAAACTGGCGATCAATCGTCAGTTTCATAGTGTTGAGCTAGTGCTTTTTATTTTTTAGAGAAGTGCTTTAATTGGACATACTTTAGTCGAGTGACAGCAAATGCAAGGAATGCTAGGAAAGAAAGCTGCAAAACGGGGAAGCAATCTATACCTAGTAGGTATTTAAAAGAAATAAAACAGATGATGTTGTATTCTCTCATTTAGGCTGAGGCCAAACGAACGTATTTTTTTTTTTACTGTGAGTCGCGTAAAGTGAGTCGCGGAATTTACGCTGCAATTGATTTCATACTAAAGTCTTGTTTGTGCCACACGGCGACGCAAAATGAGTACAACTCGTTTCAACTCAGTTTGCGTCTTAAGAACTCATTTTGCGTCACCGTGTGACACAAAGAGGACTTTAGAACTTATTTTGCGTCGCCATGTGGCACAAACAGGATTTTAGTATGAAACCGATTGCAGCGTAAATTGCGCGACTCATTTTACGCGAGTCACCGCTCAAAAAAACACGATCGTTTGGCCTCAGCCTTAGGTACAGACAGGATGTGCTTTTTCGCGTATCGATGGATTACATACCTTCAACTGTTGTGATAAGAGACACAATTAAATTTCTATTGTTCTGCCGCCGTAAGGAAAAAGGACGTATCTACTATAGTTGCAAAACTTCCGAAAAATTCTGAATAATTCCGGAATACTTCTGGGAAAGTTTCTTTAAATCAGAATTATTCAAAATGAATTTAATTAAGATTTTTTTTTTTTTTTTGCTGAAAAATCGTATTTTGTATCGATCGTCGATTGCCGCCGCCGCCACTGCCCTCTGTGCGCCGTCCGCTGCCGCCGCGTCGCGCACGTCCGACTGCCACGAGTCGTGCGGCGATGGCGGTGCGGGGTGCGGTAAGAGGGGAGATGCTCCCCGGAGAAGTTTTCCCCGCCGCGAGAAACATTCGTACCCCGCAATCGAATGTTTCTGCCGAATAATTCAATGGGAATAAACGTTGAACTATTCCCAGTTTCGGAATATTTCGGAATACTTCCGAAGTATTCGACGGGAATGTTTCGGAATTTTTCCCGCCAGCATCTATAGTATCTACAGAATTGAAATGGAGAAAAAAATGTTTTGTCCTGTTTAAACTATTAATACTGGTAGATGTATCTTTTTTGCTGATTCCGAATATGTAAATAACTATATTTTGAAAAAAATGTCAGATAGGTTTTTTTTATGACAGCTGTGTTACCGGCCTCTACGACGCCGATCAACAGTTGACAGGCCAGTAGTTTGGCCCAAAATTCAGCTACGCGAACTCCGCTTACTGACGCATTCATATGGTCTAGAATTCTAGATGCATAGGTGGCGGTATGCTGCGTCTACTAATCGGTTCGCGGACGGTAAACGAGACACAATAGAAGTCTTCTTGTTATGACGTCTATAGACGTCAATCGCCTGCGTAAAGTATAATCCAAATTTCATAATAATATCACCAAAAATGGGTGTGTTTGAATACTTACGACTGAAGCCGAGTATACGCGATGCAGCGCCGAAGCAAGCGATTCAGCGAAAGAGCAATTCGGCGTCACCGACCTGAGCGTGACGGTTCAGTTTCGTTCACTGTTCAGAAATACTAAATTTTTATAAGAACTTGTGGAAACTGTGTGACGTTATATGTGTCGGTGGATATCAAAATAGGTTAAATCCGTAATGGGTATAAAATAATTTATTTTGGTAACATAACTGACACGCTAGTTTCAGAGTAAAAACGATTTTTAGAAAAGTGTTTAATTCCACTATTGTCTAATAGTAATTCGTGTTTAAAGTTCGTTTTTAAAACAAACTCAGTAACTACTAATACTAAGCATTTTTTCAAAGTTGGCAAAATCCACTTCATCCAATCACGACTGAGCATTTTTGCAATATGGCCGTTTTGAACTTTGAAGATTAATTATTAAACATTTTTAGTAATCCCACCACATGAGTTTATAATTGATTTTGATTTGATTGCACTGACATGTAATCACAGGTTAGATCAAAATTGAATATATTAACACATGAGTTACCTACTGTTGTTTCAAAACCACATCGATATATCAGATTTGGTAAAATCAAAATTTAATTTAAATTTTTCATTGATATTGTTGCCGATTCTGTTGTGCACAAACGTAATTTAGGCTATTAATGACTTTTTCTCTCAAGTAAAATAAGAAAGAGACGGACGTAAATTAGAGCCCTCAAATTTAGTTGACCCAATAATAGAGCGAAAGGGGTAAACTAGTTTGACATCTCTAATTTCAATAGTTCATAGCTATTGCTGTCTTTTTCTCGCGTTGCCTGTTAGTAAATGATAGCGATTCTCTAATTTTAGTTTAGTTATTGAACAAGAGAATCGGCTCTATTAGATTAGATTATAGGTACAAGACGCTTTTATTAACTGCCAAGACCTAGGTTTGATCCATTTAAAATATAGGTCAATTATGACCAATTTAACTAATATTTTACAAGAAACGAAAATTGGTTAAATCTCGACTAATGATTTAACCAATTTTGATGTTTACCGACACATTTCATGTTAATCCGTTATTTCTGTGGCCCAACACAGGTGAGTCACGACATACGCTCACGACAGAGAAAGTTACACTGACGTCATCCAATACAAAACGTGGGACGACATGACGATACTAAGAATACGGAGGCGGACCGCCTCACCAGCTCTGTTTGTTCACTTGCGTAATAGCCTGTATTGCCTAGATCAAGGCTGCTCAACCCTAAGCCTATTCTGAGCTGCTAAACCCTATTTGAAACTGCCCGCCAACAGCGGTCAGCTGGTCAGCATTCTCAAATAGCCAATGGCGCCGATTCCCTTGTTCACAAACTAAACTTAATTTAAGTTCAGTGCATCTTTTTCTTTCTATTTCATTAAGAAAAGGACAGATGATAAATATTAGTTAAGTCCTGTCAAATTAAGAAACTCCATAGACAAGTTTAGATGTGATTAAAAAATTGACGACTAAAAATACGTCAATTTACGTCAGGCGCTGACTAATTTGACTGGACTAAACTAATATTTATCTTCTGTCCTTTTCTTAATGAAATAGAAAGAAAAAGATGCACTGAACTTAAAATTAGTTTAATTTGTGAACAAGGGAATCGGCGCCAACATCTAGCTAAAAATAAAAAAAAAACCAAAACCTTTTTCCTTGAAACAGATTTCTTCTGAAACAGTTTCTTCACAAGTCATCAGATATTTTCATAAAAATTTGGAAAATGGTACCAACAAAACTTTTTGACAAAAAAAACAACCAACTTCAAAAAAAAAAAAAACAAAAACACTGCAAAATGAAACATAACTTTAATTTCAGAAGTCGGTTTGTTGTCTTTGGTTTTGTATTTTCGTTTTTTACCTTCGACTTCCGAAATTAAAGTTATTTTTCAATTTGTAGTGTTTTTTTGGAAGTCTGTTGCTTTTTTTGTCAAAAAGCTTTTATTATTTACTGTTTAGTTGTGGTACGTACCCCACAACTATTCGTATACCACTACTTGCTAGATACTAAGTAAACAACAGTGACAGGAAGTTGTTATAACATCAACATACACTAAGTGGAAATAATACGTATTATTAAAGCTAACTAGGCGGCCCTCGAAAGAGCTTAGATCGACCTTAGTAAACAAAAAAAAAAAAAAAACTTTGCAAAAGGGCAAATATGACGTCGCGCTAAGTCGTCTCAGAAGTTTGAAAGGCATAGTTTTGTCCGATTTGGACGCCAACAAATTATTAAAGCGAGCACACGACGACAGATCATTGACGGAAATAACGAGGTTACAAAATCTGGCTCGTGACAACCAAAGTCACACTAAACATACGACTCAAGTAGCGCAATTTGATATTGCCATTAAAATCATTTATAGCCAGAGTGCATCTCATGATAATTTCAATAAGCCCAAACACGGCTAATCTCCCCAATCTCCCTAATCTCTTCAAAGTGAGAGTGAACAGGCTTCTTCTGGGTAAGCTCTCTCCATCGTCGACTTTGTCTCTGTCACCTCTGACCTAGACTAGAGTCAAGAGCAAACCCATCTCAAATAAAAAAAAAAGAAAATCCCGGCTAGGATACATTGTTTTATTACGGAGTTCCGGTGCCTACCCTCCGGATTCATCATCAGATTGGTTCAATGCCAATGGTACTTACCATTTTCATCTGAACCATTAATTTAAATTTGCTTCGTCATAGCCGCTTATTATCTCCAGCCGTGAATATCATTGAGGAGTTCCCGTGGCCATCTGTGGTCTTCTTCATCGGTTCCATTTCACCAAATGATACTTTCTGAATGCAAATGTTTGACTTGTTGATGAAAATATCAAAATCGCTATAGTATGCCTATAATATTTGAGGAGGAGTTCCCTTAATTTCTCATAGATCTCACCATCAGAACTGGATTTTGATAAAAAATGGGACCAATTTGGAAGTTATATCCTTTGAAATGAAGTGTAGTAAGAGTAGTGAAGTGGGTTAAAAAGACTCCGATCTTGCTTAGCAGATTTGACTCTACATATTATTCTGTGAAAAACTGTTCAGCTTTGTCAAAAATAAATACATACCGTACTTCAATGCAAAACATATTTCAGGCTTACCATCGTCCTGAGATTTGTCGCCAAATATTGATAAATTGTAAGCATCACAAAAACATCTTCAAAGGTCTCAAAAGGAAAAAAAACGGAACCCTTATAGGATCACTCATGTGTCTGTCTTTCCGTCTGTCACAGTCAATTTGCTCAGAATCTAATGGACCGATTAAGTTGAAATTTGGTACACATATGAATTTCTGTGACCCAAATACAGAGGTTTAAAGTAAATAAAAAAATAAATGAAGAGGAAAATAAAGGATAAATAAATAAATAAATTCATTTTGAATATAGTGGTCAAATTTGGGGGGCCTGTAAACTGTACCGTGTGACATATCAAATGCGTGTCAAAAACATTTTTCTTGTCACAATCCAAACAAAGAAAACCTGTATAGTATATCCTGCTTCCAATTATGCTGATGTCTTCATAACAGTGAGCCTTTTTATCAAAACTCAGGTAAGTTAGGTATTCAGATCTTGATCATTATATGACCATCGTAACCCTTAAGAGTTTGGAGCGGAACCCGCCTTTTCACAGTTCTGCAATACAGATCCGTTTTGGAACTTTTAAAATGTCACTCATTTTTGTCTGAGCCGGATATTCCACGCAGGACCTTAACATTTGTAAACAAGCTTGCTGTCATTGAAGTAATAATAGGTATAAAGTAGGTAGGTAATTACGTTGACGTCCAAAAATCATAATTATTTTGAGCTCTAAGAAGTTCCGAGTAACTGGGTGAATCACATTATGTACATAATATATCATTGATACCTACATAGGGAAAAACTTAAAACTTAAGTGTGTTTTCTGCCAAAATTAACGTGGATTTGTAATTTTTGAGCACATTGTAAGCTATGGTTGTATACCGGGAGACTTTTTTTACCGTCTTGAAAAAAAAATAGGGCATAATAGGTGAACGGAGTAGACGAAGCCTATGGCATACTTAGTTAAAAAAAAAACTTTTTATTTTATTTAATATAATCATACGCATTATGCACCCTACATAGTGCGTATGATTTGAATTTCGATATTTTATAACGATCTATAAAGTTTTTTTCTAAATTACTCGTTTTATTGTTCTAGTTTACTTGAAATGTACTTGCAATAAGTTTACTTGCAATTTAGGTCTAAGCTATTGAAAAAAACAAAAAAAAAACTAGGTATGCCATAGGCTTCTACTCCATTCTCCTATTGTACCCATTTTTTTTCAAGACGGTAAAAAAATCATCCAGTGTACGGTGACTGGTAATTAGTGACCGATACTTAAACACATGATTGTACTCATGATAACAAACAACTTTTACTATGGGACCAAACCTGAAATCGCGAAAAAAATCAGCTGTCCCATACATTCATGTTCGCGTAACTCGTCAAAATGTAGGGAGCAGCTGATTGTTTCTAAGAGATCGCGAAAAAAATCTGCTGGTCCCTACATTTTGACGAGTTATGCGAACATAATGTACGGAACAGCTGATTTTATTTATCGCGATTTCAGGTTTGGTCCCATAGTAAAAGTTGTTCATGATAACGAGTAGGTTTTCACTTACTTAAATTAGCTACACTTTCTATAAACAATTTAAATTTATGTATTGAGAGCAACAGATAGATTAATTTGTAAATTAAATGAGTTCTTTTTTATTAAATATTGTGTAAAAGCATATTTATAGGCCTTATTTAGATCCGCTGATTAAATGTTTAAAACACTAGGCGTTGCTGATTTTTAAATATTTATTATTAGAATTGTTATTTCATTTTTAAATGGAAGCTCGTCGTAAAATGTGAACTATCTAGACTCTAGAACGAAGCTGATACATTAATAACGATTTGAAACTAATACAAATAACATAACATCACGCCATTAAGTAGGTAATCTATGCTAAAAAGGTGTAGGCAGGGATGTAGTAGCTTCACAATTCTGTTAGGCCTCATTTACGTAGACGCGGAGCTTCGCGCGTCGCGTTGGCGGCTCGGCCCGCACTAAGTGTACGGCCTGAGTGCACGCTCGACTCGAGCGTCCGGCGGTGCGGCGCGTGCGACGTTCGTGTTAAACACATGCAAACACTCGCGAGTGTCCTGAGTGACGGCCGAGCGACGCTCGGTGAACGCTCTTCGCCGCTTGCCCTCAACGCTGAACGCCCCGCTGGACGCTTTTTCACTCGGGGCGTACACTAAATTCAAATATATGGCGTTGTAAGAGAGCGTTTACGGAGAAGCGATTTAACACGCGTTTGCTTGAAATGCAGGCGGAGCCCGCGGATGGCTTCGCCGCGTCGCACGCGACGTATATCGCGGCGGCGCACGCAGCGTTGGGGCTAACTATTGCTGCAATTGTCCCTTCTAGGTAAAACGCCGTGCCCACCATTCCACGCGCGCCTCAAAGAGATATCAGCACTAGCTGCGGGTCCGCTAGGGTCGATGTCTGCCAGGGTTGCGGGTTGTTTGAAAGAGTTACCGTGGCCCTGGCACAGGCAATTGAAGGAACACGGGTGGGTTTTAGTCAGTAAAAGTCTGAGCTATAGAGCCAGAGCGGTAGAAGTTATTTGATGATTTCCCACCCTAAAAAAAGGTGTTCCCCTTATAATAGGGGCAATTTAGAGAAGTTATTGAAGCCTTGTTTCTCTATTAGCTACTAAGAAATAAAATGGACTGCACAAATCTACTGAGCCTCCTGAAATTTCGTGTCCCAGCCCGATATCCGCGAAAGCCTATCACACCACTATACCCACCTTTGCGCAGAACTGTTCTTGGTGCTAACTCCTCGATTCACGCCTGTGTAAAAACCTAAACAGTTGCAGTGATCTTACTGATTGATATACATAATGACGGAATAAGCAAATTTTATAAAATAATTACTGATCACTATGCTCACAACCAATGATCTCTACTGAATATTACTTATTGCGCATGAATTACCAAAAATATTGAAAATCTTTAATTGTAAATATTATTGTAAAACCATAAATGGGGCATGTTGTGTTACCCTGTAAGTAATTGTTGCACTTATAAAATTATTTTAAATGTGTGAACAATTGTTGGCTAGCCTAAATAAGTAAATAAATAAAACCCCATTGCCATTATTATGCGGCCTACCCAAATGTCCTTTCTTTGGTATTGTTCGTCGAATTGTTGAGCTCCTTAAGTTCCGAGTTGAGTTGCGCGAGTACTGACAAATGCGTGCACTGACTGGACAGCTCCTCACAATCTGTGTGGTTCTTTCCTCAAAAGACCATTTCAGACACCAATCTACATAGTCTTCACATGAACTAACCAAGATTATGTCTGGACTTTATAAGAGACTGTGAGCTGTGAATTTGTTTCGGCCTTTCTTCTCAGAGTAGTCAGATAGGAAACGCCGACCTCATCTATATTAAAAAAAAAAAAAAACGAGATTGACTTGTAAAAGTGTTCGTACAAACCTACTTACAGAAATAAAATCATTTATCATTTACAAATTCAGAATCCAGGCTGCTGCTGAGAAACTCCTAAAGTATAAACAAATGAAACTGGCTGGTCTGAGAATCGAAACCCAAGATAAGCAGTAGCGGTTGCGAAGAATAGTCCAATGTGCCAGTCAATTTCATATAGAGAAACATAAATAAAACATAATATCACTCCTGTAAACCCCGAAGGATTAGGCAGAGACCACATTAGTACCAACCAAGTAAATTACCAATAGTACACCCACATTTCGCCAGCTATGTTTCAGTCCCAAGTAATGCCACCTGCAAGCATACTGCCATCCACCGGGCAGAAATCCAGACTCCAGGCTGCTACTAGAAAATGATTTTTTTTTATATGGCATCTCGTAGTTGGCCTAGAGAGGCCGTGACTACTTAACCGGACTATCCTGTGGCTGCCTTAAGCAAACTCAAAGCCTCCAGCCAGGGGCATAAATTTACAGACTAAGCGACTACACGCTAAGGGCTCCTCCTGTAGGGAACGGACCTCGGCTTAGGGCGTCGCTGGGGGGAGGACAGCAAGATGGGACAGGCTGGATCAAATTGGAGTGATTATTATTATCAGGGCAGTTTAAAGCTACTGGCTCAGCTACGCCACCAGCTGGCTCTTCATACCCGAGCAAGGGACGGGGGGGAAGAAAATGAATTATAAAACCATGTCTATAAATACAGGCGCGATCCCACGGCCAAGGCCAGTCTCGGCCCGTGCGGAGCATTCCCACAGGCCTCATCGGATTGATATCAGACTGGCCTGGCGCGATCTGGCCTGTGAGAAAGCCAGCCGTGGAACCGCTGCATTAGACAAGTAATCAGTTCCTTCCGTACTATTCGTTACAGATCATAAATCTATGAAATTGCTCAATTTAATCTTTATTATGTAACAAAATGTAACAGATTTGAGATCAATTTGAATATTTTAGTTTTGACACGCGATTCTCAGATGCTTTCGATTTCATTATGAAAGTCTAAGATTATTTCATCTGTTTAGAGAAAGAAGAATGCTTTGAGATAAAGTGTAGTGATGTTTTGTACAGTTAATTTTCTCAAAAACGCTTGAACCAATTTTGATAATTCTTTCACTAACTTCAGGAAGGTATTAGTATATAATATATTACATTATGTAATTATTGTTATGTACGAAGTTATATGCATAAATGTATCACCGGCATTTCTAAGCTGATTTTGGTTCGTTCTTCTTGGGGTTATGTAATTGTATATTAATATGCATTCGGCCATAACCATAATTCGTTACTGCTGTTCCTAAATTAACATATGTATATCCTTCGCGCTTCCCATTTATGGAAGCACATTCACCTTTTAGACAAATTGGACAAAATTATCCGGCATACTTTAACTTCCATCTTAAATGTGGCCATGGTTGACCGAGCTTGGGCACATGCTACTCTTCCCATTCGTATGGGAGGCCTCGGCGTCCGCAAAATTTCTAGTATTAGTTTACCGGCTTTCATATCCTCGGTCCACGGCACTGAGACATTAATCAGGAAAATCCTAGCCTCCACACTGGTTAATTTTGATGTGCCTTGTTTCACCGAGGCTATGGATGCCTGGAGACTCGCTTGCCCGAATTCAGATCTACCCAACAATCCATCTTCCCAGAGACGGCGTGATGAGCCGCTCTGCAGAGTACGAGTAGTACAGAACAATTTACTTGACACGTCTGCTACTACTGCGGAGCGTGCGCGCCTACTGGCTGTGGGTAAGTGGGAATCGGGTTTGTGGCTCCATGCACTACCATCGTCGAACATAGGCACTTTGTTCGACGACACTACTTTCCGCCTCGCCGCTTCCCTGCGACTAGGAGCTCCCTGTTGTTCTCCTCATCGCTATCACTGTGGCGAAGTTGTCAACAGCCTCGGACACCACGGCCTGTCTTGCAGCCGGAGTGCGGGTCGCTTAGCGCGGCACGCGAACATTAATGACATCATCCGACGTGCCCTTGTCACCGTCGGCGTTCCAGCTGTAATAGAACCCAATGGCTTGGCAAGAGACCGGACGGCATGTCTTTATTTCCACGGAAGGTAGGTAGGCCTTTAGTGTGGGACGCAACGTGTGTCGATACTCTTGCGCCATCCCATCTTCCTGGCACAGCGTGCTGTGCTGGCGCTGCTGCTGCGGCTGCGGAAAACCTCAGGCGGCGGAAGTATAATATCGGTAACTATATTTTTTAGCCGTTTGGGGTTGAACCCCTCGGGCCGTGGGGTCCGAGTGCTCATGGTTTGTTCAACGAAATCTCCAAACGGCTGATTGACACTTCCCGTGACCCAAGGGCTAGCTTTTATCTTGGCCAGAGGCTAAGCATTGCTATACAATATGGCAATGCCGCCAGTCTCCTGGGTACATTAGCAGTCGACAGCGATGCGGAGGAATTTTTCGACGCCATATTTTAGTTTTTTAATAGTTTTAGTTATGTTAGGTTATTATATTTTAACCTAATTATTTATAACCATGTAATGAAATAAATTATAATAAAGAAAGTATATATTCAATTAAAAATGGAAGAATAAATTTACTTTAAAAAGTAAAAACCGACTTCAAAAACTAACTAACTAACTAAACTAACTTTGAATAATATAACTTTCATAAAAAAAAAAACTTAACAGCTTCTGAAGTCGGTGTCTTCAATTCTTCAGTGTCAATGCACCTTAGCTTGGCTTGACTTCAGAAGCTGTTAAGTTTTTTTATGAAAGTTATATTATTCATTTTAGGATTTTGAAGTCGGTTTTTACTTATTTTTTAAAGTAAATCATCGCGGATTCACCATGAGACACCGTTCGAATTTCGAAGTGATGGTGTCTAGCGTGTTTAGCTGATGGTAAGTGGCTAGTAAGTACTTACCAGAGGTATTGCATCCTAGAATCACTGCTGAAATATCTCTTGTGCCTATAATGAGGTCCTGGCTTCGATTCCAAGGTTATGCATACTGTTATTGGGTTTTTCCATAAGGAATTTCTCAGTAGCAGCCTGGTTGATGGCAATAGGCTCGCCTCTATTACAGGACTTAAGGCGAAAGCGTCAGGGTAGCCCGCGAAATTCAAAATTTCTTACGTTTTTTGCAATTTGCAGGTCAGTATTAGGTTGTATATTTTTTTTTTTCCAAAATAAAGAACCGACTTCCAAAAACACAATACAAAGTGAAAAATAAATTTTAGTGTGGTAATTGGTGTCTTTGGATTTGCATTTTAATTTTTTGTCACCGACTTCCGAAATTAGTTATTTTTAATTTTAGTGGGTCAGTTTGTTATTTATCTAACTCACAATAGCCTAATGTCAACTGCTCATCACCTTTTACAAAATATTCCTTTAGGGACGTTAACTAATGAAGAGTTCTCCTGGTAAGTACCAGGAGAACTGAAGCTGATGGTGAAGTCATCATCAGCTCCACTTCATCATATGCATTGTGACGAGCATAAATTGCATAGCAACCAATATTAAAGTACCTAATCGAATCGCAACCCGTGAAATACTTATTATTGAGTAGTTTCGGTGGCCATCTGTGATCTTTATCATCAGTTCCATTTCACCAAATTGTGCTTTCTGAGAGCAATTGCACGAGTTACTATAAAAAACTACCCAAATCGCAATAGTTGTGCCTATATTATTTGAAGAGTTCCGTCGATTTCTCTAGGATCCAATTATTAGATCCTGACCTGATGACAATGGGACCAACTATAAAGTATACCCTTTCAAACAAAAAAGAATTTTCCAAATCGGTCCAGGCGTCTTCGAGTAATCGGGGAACATACATAACAAAAAAAATTCTTAAAAATATGATTCGCGACAGTAACAAGTATGTATATACTGGGTATCATCATTAAACTCACCAACACTCTAGTAATCCTATTGAATGACTATTTCATGAAATCCTGATATTTGAGGATTATACTAACTTAAGGAGTTGTATTACTGATTCTAATGATTATAATTCTGTAATTACATATTTGTTACGGTCGCGAATCATACTTTCATCGAGATACAACTTAATACGGACTTGCAAATTGCAAAAAAAACTTAAGAACATTTGAATTTCGCGGGCTACCCTGTCGCATCCCCCTTAAACATAACTTGTGAAATGTGTGTGTACTATAGGTGCATCTCTGCCTAGCCCAGCGGTGAATACAGTCGTGGTATTTTGTTCTGTAACATAAAAAAAATCACATGACAAAGACCTCGCCTTTCACAGAATTCCACCTACATTGTCACACACAATTATTTTCCTAAAACCGTATTTTCCTGCCAAAAAAAAAACCACGTAAAACAAAAGAGACCTCGTTTAGCGGAACACCCTTGTATTCTGAACAATATATTATTATAATTAGTGACCTTAAACTAGGTTCATGTGTATAATGTGGGCACAAGTCGTATGGTCATGGTGGTTAGTAAGCCTTTGTGTTTGAAATATACGAGAAGAAGTTGTGGGCGGGAGTGTTAGCGACAGTTTTTATTTTAATTATAACAATAAACATTTATTTCAAGCGCATATAGGGATAATCATCGGTTGGTGCCTCCTCGGTTAAAATTGTTTAAGAGGCCTGTGCGAGTTGGCTTCGGCCCCTCGTACGCCTTCCAAAGGTCCGGGACCCCGAACATCAAGCCATCAAGGTCGGGAATCATGAAGCCGCACTCATCTTTGCAGCATGGGGGACTCCCACGCGATCTGCAAAAACACCCAGTATAGTGGTGATGCGGCCACGAACACGAGTGAGCAGGGAGGAGCATCCTGATGATAGGGACAAAGCCATCAACTCGCGCCTCAGCAAACATCCCTGACGCACTGCATCGCCACGGCAGCCCCAACAGTACCCTGAGTGCATTGTTATATTGGACACGCAGGTCGCTGTAGGCCCGCTGCCAATAACTGACTGACTGCAGTTGTAGAAAGATTAACAATACGCTTATAAAGCCTGATTTTAACTGAATTCGTACACCGTGAAAACTTGCTTGCCAGCATGTTCTAACGGATAGCCAGGGACCTGCGTTCCCTCTCAATATCTAAGTTATCACTCAAATCATCGGTGCTTCAGTGACCCAAATATTTTATTTTTAGTAATTATTTTATGGTATGACTAGCAAGGGGGTGAATACTGATCAGTAGACGGCTATTAGTGATACGTCTAAGTAGAAAACATGACACCGACCCCGAATAAATTGGGATCTGCTGGATGCGGGAAGCACAGAAGCGGTCGAAGTGGCGGTGCTTGGGGAAGGCCTGCATCCAAAAGTGGACGTCTTTTGACTGACCTGAAGATGGGCAGGACGATGATGATGATAAAAGAGGAAGTCAAAGGAGTTTGCGCTTCCAATATTGCATCATCAATCTGCCTAGCCTTTTCCCAACTATGTTGGGATCGGCTTCCAGTCTAACCGGATGCAGCTGAATACCAGTATTTTACATGGAGCGACTGCCTATCTGACCTCCACAACCCAGTTACTGGGTAAGACTGGTGGTCAGACTTTCGGGCTTCTGACGACCCGTAACGACTGTCAAAGATCCTCGAATGACAGCCGGGACCAACGGCTTAACGTGCTTTCCGAGGCACGGAAGAGTCTCGGTATGAAAAGATGGTCACCCATCCACAGACCAACCCCGGCAAGCGTAGCTTAACCTGATGGATCGACTAGTGCGGCTGTTATTACATAGCCACGAGCTCCTCATCCAGTATTGCATCATGTAGGTATCTAACTCATTTTCTCAAATTTCATTTTAGTGTGGGATGCAGCGTGTGTCGATATTCTTGCGTCATCCCATCTTCCTGGCGCAGCGAGCTGTGCTGGAGCTGCTGCTGCGGCTGCGAAAAACCTCAAGTGGCGGAAGTATACCTACCGCGCGCACGTTCAGTGTGGTGTGTAGTGAAGTGAACCTTATCAGTAACTATATTTTCGAGCCGTTTGGGGTCAAAGTGCTCATGGTTTGTTCAACGAAATCTCCAAACGTCTGGTTGACATTTCCCGTGATCCAAGGGCTGGCTTTTACCTTGGCCAGAGGCTAAACATTGCCATACAACGTGGCAATGCCACCAGTCTCTCTGGTACATTACCAGTCGACATCGATGCGGAGTAATTTTTCGACGCCATATTTTAGTTTTTTAATAGTTTTAAAATTATGAATCACGGGTTCATTGAGAACGAAGCGAAACAAAGCTTTTGTTTAGCTTCACTCTTGTAGCTACCGCGTTCTTTCATACTTCGGTTCTCACTGCGAACTATGAGCCGATGTAGGTATGAAAGGACGCGGTAGCTACATGAGCGAAGCTAAACGAACCCTTCGCTTAGCTTCGTTCTCAGTGTGGCCTGTGCTTGAAACTGGGCCCAATTCATGATTATCATCACGAGTGGTCGCAATTAAGATTTTTTTACTGATAGATTTTAATTAAACTATTATAATCAAGGATACCATGGTTAAGAGGATTCTAAAAGAGGGCGCCAGTTATTTCCGTAGCACTCTTTAAGCCTTGATAACAAATCTAGAAACTTCACCATCGATCACATTTTGTACACAAAGCAATTATTTTATTTCTCAACTGCAAATCGTCAAAAGATAAAGTTCACGCCTACATAGCTATTAAGTTGCGAATTATATACAATTGTATGTACTTTCAGATTCGATGCACTCAAATGATGATTGTGAACAAGAAGATATAAATGATAAATGATTTTTATTTCTGTAAGTAGGTTTGTACAAACACTTTTACAAGTCAATCATGTTTTTTTTTTAAAACTAGATGAGGTCGGCGTTTCCTATCTGACTACTCTGAGAAGAAAGGCCGAAACAAACTCAGAGGTCACAGTCTCTTATAAAGTCCAGACATAATCTTGGTCACTTCATGTGAAGACCATGTAGATTGGTGTCTGAAATGGTCTTTTGAGGAAAGAACCACACAGATTGAGAGGACCTGTCCAGTCAGATAAATTGGTTTTTATGTGGTTGGTTTACTAAATACTTGGTGAATGGCTATATGAGTAGGGGAAGACCAAAGAAACGATGGAGGGACTGTGTGAAAGATGATATGGCTAGAAAGGGAGTGACTACCGAGATGACGACTAATAGAGAAGTATGGAAGAAACAGACATGTTGCGCCGACTCCAAATAAATTTGGATAAGGGCAGGAGAATGTTTTAATAAATATTTGGTAAGCTACTATTTATATTTAATCTTCGTTTAATAATATTTTTAATGACAAAGAGAATGTATCATGCACACAAATAACGCTCTATAATGATAGCCATCTTTGTTTTGTCGACAGAGGGATAATTAATTATATATGTCGTAGGATGATTTGATAATTCGGATTTTCGCGAAAACCCTAGGGATATTGCGAAAACACGGATAATTAGACAATGGTGAAAACATTTTTCAATCTTACTGGAAATTCTCTAGTAATATTGTGAAACGAAACGTTAGCTGTTATGAAATAAGAACGCTGATTGGCCGGTCAGCGGCCGTAACGAGACCTGCTCTGATTGATTGATTTTTTAAATGTCAATCATTCACGCACTTTATTTTGTTTCTGTTTTTGAGAGTGGCTCAGCAGTCTTTTGTTTTAAATGTGGTTAAAAGTGTGGTTAGACTTGAAAAATAATGCGAATAAATCGATATTGTTATTTCTAAGCCTTCATAACTCTATGATATAATAAAAAGTTCACAGGGTAAAACTAGGAACCAATCAGAATAAGATTTGGTCAGTAAGCCAAAATCTAGCCAATCAGAGTTTATTTAATAAGGTACAGACGCCAGCACATCAAGCTACTACAATCTGTCAGATTTCTTTAATAGATTTTCTATATAACAATATACAAAAAAATACATTTTTTTAAATTTTATGACCGAGACTGAGATCTTGTATGTATATCTCTAACAGATGTACACAACATTCACTGCATGTGTTTATAAAAAAAAAAAAAAAAAAACAGGATATAAGGGTATTAATTAGTTAGGAAAATTACGATGAAAACAAAAATGGACGGGATTAAATACAAAAAAAATACATGAAATCACGAAATCACAATCAAAATTAATAAAAATAAGAATCGGGAACAAAAGATACAATATTAATCCTAATTTAAATCTAAGTACATTAGTTATTATTGTGAGGTCAGTTTAACGCTTAACATTACTTTGCGCTTAAATATATTGTAGGGATCGTGGAAAATATCTAAATTGTCCGAGTTCCCGCACAAAGAGTTGTATTCACTGCAGAATCGTGCCAGGGGTGAGCGTTTACTTACATTGGTTCTACAGAATTGAATATGGAATGGTTTAGTGATAGTTGAGTTAAGGATATACAATGTTACCTACTAGAGCGACTCGTGTTTTTGCAAAAACCCTATCTTTTTCCAGTAAGATTGAGAATTTCACCATTGTCTAATTATCCGTCATTTCGCAATATCACTATGGTTTTCGCGAAAATCGAATTATCAAATCATCCTACGACATATTGTCGCATAATTCGATCATAAAATCGAGCAACTTTGGCGTCAACTCTATTTAAATTGACCAATTAAAACAGTAATAAAAAACATAAAATGTTCTCTACAAAACCATAGAAAGAGAAAATAATATACGAGTACTTCTAATACCTATATGGTGAGTGGCACGAAATCAACATTAGTTTAACAGAGACTTTAAATTGATCCTGTCACTTTCTTTTTACGCTATTGCTCCCGGCTGTCATTTGTAAATTTTGACAGTCGTTACACAACAGTTTAGATAGGGTGGCACAGTTCAAGTACCTTGGACATTACCTTACCGACGACCTTAAAGATGATGTCGACATAGAGAGGGAGCGCAGGGCTCTGTCAGTACGTGGCAACATGCTGGCCCGTAGATTCGCCCGCTGTACGGAGCAAGTCAAGATCACTCTATTTAAGGCATATTGTCAGGGCATGTACACGGGTGGTCTATGGGTTAGTCATACAAAAAAATCCCTGGACACTCTGCGCGTCCAGTACAATAACATTTTCAGGATGATGTTGGGACTTCCTCGTTTCTGCAGTGCCTCCGGGATGTTCACGCAGACTCAGACTGATGGTTTTCATGCCGTCATTCGGAAAAAAGTCGTCTCACTTATGAGGAGGGTACGGGGGAGTCACAACAGCATCCTGAAAACGATAGCTGAGGATGTACGTGCACCTGTGTTGAGGCATTTCGCTCGTCTGGTGGTCTCTAGGGAGGTATCTCCCTATTGGTTATCTTGACGGGGCGGGATGTCTCAGTGCAGGGGTATTTATGTATTTTGTGTACGTAGAGGATTAGATGTATGTGATTGTCTATTTGTAAGTGTATGAACTAACAATAGTTTTTTAAGTCGTTTGTATACTAACCTTTGGATTTTTTAGTTGTCCGAAAATAAATAAATTTGAATTTGAATTTGAATTTGTTACGGGTAGTAAGCACAAACTACGGTAGGACCAAAGTGAGTATAGGCACAGATGAATACAGATCGGGACACTCCGCAAAATTATTTACATAAAAAGCAATCTCTTGCTACGGCACAATAAAGTGCAATTCTGGTCGCACAACGCTTATTACCAACAGTTATATTCACCTACAAGTTGCCTCTCTTTCTAACACGTAACTCTTATGCCGCCTGACCGCGGCAGTCCTGCTGAATTGGCCCAATGAGTTAGGCCGGCCGCGTACTTGTAGCTTCATACGTAAACTGCGGAGTGTCCCATCTGTATTAATCTGTGATATAGGAAGCACACCCTACAATCGATGCCCGCTTCACGAAACAGGTTATCAGACTAACTAAACCACAGCTGCGTAGAGTTACAGCAGCTATGTATAACTAGCCATGGGTCATTTAACACAGACCTCTTTTTTATAGGAGTCCCAGACAGTCCGCTGTTCTCATATGCATCTAAACTGCCCGATGGTCGCCGCATATAGGGCAAAGTACTTCGGTAAGTACCCTCCGTGAGGTTGTCAGTAACACCAAGGCACTGCTGGCCTTCTTCGAGGAGCTGGGGTGGATCGAATAATCAATTTTCTCACCCATACCCAAAATACGCGCCTTGACGTGGAGTTGCGGACACCACCTACCTACCTACTCGGTAGTCAGAAGCCCGTAAGTCCGACAACCAGTCTCACCAAGGGGTATCGCATTATCCAGTAACTGGATTGTGGAGGTAAGATAGGAAGTCACTCCATGTAAAATACTGGTATTCAGCTGCATCAGGTTAGACTGGAAGTCGACCCCAACATAGGAAAAGGCTGGGCAGATGTCCTATACTGAAATCTAGCGGTCTCGTCCGTTCTACCGCTCCGTATGTTTCCACAATTATCTATTTAAAATCACAGCAAAAAAAAGTGAACTTTTTTGTTACTTTATGTCACCTTCAAGAACATAACAATACCCACGTATTTGATACCATTTCGTGTTTTAATAGAACTTTGGTTTAGTGTTCGCAATGCTGACTGCCGAGCATTGGATCCCAGCACCCTAATTGTATTCGCACTATCAATCGGAATCTGAATCATTCTGAAGCAAATTGCTAATCCATTGCTTCACATGTTCGAAAAATTTGTTTGCTCAACCGCATAAATTAAGTACGCAATTAGGGTGCAGCACCCTAATTGCGTAACACACTATCAATCGGAATCGGTTTCATTTTGACAGTTCAACAATTTGCTTCAAAATGATTCAGATTCAGATCGTTAGTGAGTTAAGGTCGGGTAAAGTAATATTTGGTTTTTCATTGGGAATTTGTCAGTAGCAACTCGGAGTCTGGATTTGAGCCCGGGTGATGGCAATAGGCTCGCCACCTATTACATGGGACTTAAAACATAACTGGAGAAATATGGGTTCATACGGTCAGTGCTCTGCATTACCAGATCCCTCCTACAAGAAAGAAATAAGCAAAGAAAATACGTTTATTTGCGGTAAACATGACGCAAAGAAATAACTCAACAAAATAAAACAATAAAAGAACAAGTTGGGGGAAATATGCGTCACTTTCACGCAAAACGGCCGTCGCTCAGCATAATGCCGCGACCCCATACGAGACAGAGCCTCAGCGCTGGTTTTCAGCGACAGCCGGCGTTGACGTGATGACGTCGAACGGGGCAGCTTTCAGGGCAATATAAATGACAATTATAATAAAATAAATACTCAATATTTTATATTCTCAAAGTTTATTTTAGTTAAGTTTTTTTAGTTTACAAAGAAGAAGAGGAGAAAAGGGGTCGGGTTATGCAGGTCACTGCCTGTACTATAGGTACACGTCGCTATGTCCGTGGATGGGTGACCATCTTTGCATACCAAGACCCCTCCGTGCCTCGGCACGCTAAGCACGTTAAGCCGTTGGTCCCGGCTGTCATTCGTGGATCTTTGACAGTCGTTCCGGGTCGTCAGAAGCCCGAAAGTCTGACAACCACCAAGGGTATCGTATTACCCAGTAACTGGGTTGTGGAGGTCAGATAGGCAGTCGCTGCATGTGAAATACTGGTATTAAGCTGCATCCGGTTAGACTGGAAGCCGACCCCAACATAGTTGGGAAAAGGCTAGGCAGATTGATAAAGACCTCGTCATCCACTGAATTCCATACATAATCTGCCTATATTGTACACGCTACTGGATCACAGACCTTCTCCTCCTGTGAGAAGGAGTGAGTCGTAATCTACCACGCGGGCCCAGTGCGTTTTGGTGGATATCACATGTCTTGAAATTGTTGGTTCTAAGACAGCCGATTAGTGCTCTTAGCCCATGAATAAGGATTCCTGGGACATAAGCATCATCTGCCTAGCCTTCTCTTAACTACATTGGGGTCAGCTTCCAGTCTATCCGGATGCAGCTGAATACCAGCATTTCACATGGAGCGACTGCCTATCCCACCACAACCCAGTTACCTACTGGGTCATACGATACCCGTTGGAAAGACTTTAGGGCTTCTGACGACCCGTAACGACTGTCAAACATCCACGAATGACAGCCGTGACCAATTCCGAGGGACGGAGGGATGTTTTATTTATTTATTTAGGTTAACCAACAAATGTTTACACTATACATTTCTGATTTAATGACTAGAGTAACATTTACAAGTGCAACAATTAATTACAGGTTAACAGCACATGCACAGAAAACGGCTTTACATAACATATTTATAAATTATTGAAATTAGAACTTTTACATACAATGAATAAGTAATTCCGAATAATAATAAAGAAAAATTATCATAACATTCACTGCTATATACAACATATAAAAATAAATCTAAATAAGTCTTGGTATGTAAAGGTGGTTCATTCACGGATGAACCCCGGCTAGCATAGCTTAACCTGATAAATAGCCATTAGATAGAACTTAAACATAACTAGAAAAAAAAAATCTGGGTGTGCTTTACACCTCTACCTATCCCTTCGGTAAACACAAGGATGATGTTATCTTATGTTATGTTAAGGGGGAAGCTCCAGGGCAGCCTGCGTAATTAAAATTTTCTTACCTTTCTTGCAATTTGCAGGTCAGTATCAGGTTATATGTTGATCTGATTGTGAGTCGCGATCGTAACAAATTTGTACTTATTTATAGAATTATAATAATTAAAATCACTAATACAACTCTCTAATGTTTTTATTTCATATATTATTGAATTACTATTTCATGAAATGTTGACTTTTGTGGATTATTTTTATTTATTTAAACATTTGTACACACAAATAAACAGACAAGAATTAAGAAACAGAAAAATACGTACCTACATAGGATGCTTATTTCTAAAGAAATCTCTTCCAGCATACCTGCAATAGGACAGAGGATAAAAAGAGATGTAGACACCGTGTGTGAGAGTAGAAGAGAAAATAAAATACATCAATCTAAAAAACAATTCACTTAGCAATTAAAACATATAATAAATGCTTAAATACATACATACTTCTAGAACAAATATCACAAAGATAACTAATAACTACGACGAAAAGAAAGATAGTGTTCTTTCACTCTTCTATTAAATACCCTTTCTTCTCAGAGTAGTCAGATAGGAAACGCCGACCTCATCTAGTTAAAAAAAAAAAAAAACATGATTGACTTGTAAAAGTGTTTGTACAAACCTACTTACAGAAATAAAAATCATTCATCATTTACTGCAAAAGTCCAAACTGTTGCACTATTTCCACAGACAGTCCCTAATGTCAGGCGGAAGTGAATTCCACAACCAAACCGCGAGCACAGTGAAGGAGTAGGAGTAGATAGAAGTCAGTGGAATGGGAAGAAGATTAGGATATTTCTAAGATGCAACCTGCAAGGCACGTCAAATGACGGGCGTAGGAAAAGCGTTCCCGCAGATAGGAACGGAGGACTTAAGTTATACATTACTGATTCTAATGATTATAACTGCGTAAATACTTGGGGGCTGAAAAGTTATGAGCCTAAGTCCCTTCAAGTGTCATTATTGTCTCGCGCTGAATATAACTAATTTGCTAAAACCCTCTTTAGTATAAATACAGAGTTTCATGTCATTAGAATCATTACGCTTTTAGTAATCAATCCGTAAATATCATCATGTCTCAGTCATCCGCGGCTAAACCTAGGTTCTAAACTTTTCAGCCCCTCCCGGTACACCGGCTGTAACACGCAAAGGAGGGCTATTGTTGCTCAGATTTGCTATAGGGATTAAAAAAATAAACGTACCGGGGGGCTGAAAAGTATTTAGGCTTAAAACTTTTCAGCCCATTTGTTACATATTTGTTACGATCGCAAATCATACATTAATCAACATACACCCAAGTACAGCTGCAATTTGCAAAAATCGTAAGAAAATTTGAATTTCGCGGGCTAACCTAGCGCTTCCCTTTAAGGCGAAAGCATCAGGTTAGCCCGCGAAATTCTAATTTTCTGACGTTTTTTGCATTTTACAAGTCGGTATTAGGATCAACATACAATGTTGATTTGAATATGATTGGCGACCGTATCAAATCTGTATTTATAGAATTATAGCCATTAAAATCATCAATATAATTCTCTAAGTTCATATATGAACTATTGAATGACTGTTTCATGAAATCTTGACATTTGAGGTCTTTTCTAACATATGAAGTTGTATTACTGATTTTAATGATTAAATGATTAATGATTAAATATATGATTGTTACGGTCGCGTATTATATTTGAATCATCATTAAACTTAATACTGACCTACAAATTGCAAAAAAAAAACTAAGAATATTTGAATTTCGCGGGCTACCTTAACGCTTCCCCCTTAAGTAAAAAATACATAATTATCTAAGTTACATGATCAAGTTAATTACAGCTATCGGTACATGAATTTAAGTCACTTCCTATAATTATGGTCTTAGTACACATTACCTTACTTAGGACGCAAATTGTAGCAATTAATAAATTGTGGGCAGTATTTGGTAATTAGAAGAGGCATGTACTCAGGCAATCACACATCTACGGTACTTTACTTTTATAGAGCCTGTATGAGTACTTTTTAGGGTTCCGTATCAAAATGGTGAAAAGGAACCCTTACGGTGCGACGTCACAGCTGGATATCTCAAGAACCACTTATGCTATCAATTTGAAATTTGGAATAGTTTTAGATGATGTTTGCCCAACTATTTTGCAAATAAGAAAGAAATTTACTACACTTATATATATTTTTTTGCAACAGGGACTGTAACGGGGTCTTAAAAATTCAAAGTGGGGCTCCTAGGGCATGTGGGGTATCATATGAAGGAACGCTGTTTGCACATTCTCAAACATTTTTTCTTTTTTTTTTTTTAGGCCGCATAGTTCGACTTTTAATGAAAAATGTAAAAAAATATACCGTTCCCCCTTATCTCCGAAGTTTGCATAGAGAAAAATTTGAAATTATTCTGTGTGATAGAAGTTTATGTAAAGATTACAGGAAAAAGAAAACGATGTCTCTAAATAGCACATTTTTTTTTAATATATATGATGGTACGGAACCTTCGGTGCGCGAGTCCGACTCGCTCTTGACCGGTTTTATTTGATAGTCTTATCCCAACTATGTTGGTTTCAGATTTTTCTCTATGCAAACTTCGGAGATAAGGCCGTTCCCCCTTATCTCTTACATATCGGGACCCCACCGTGCCTCGCAAAGCACGTTAAGCTATTGGTCCCGGCTGTCATTCGTAGATCTATGTCTTTGACAGTCGTTACGGGTAGTCAGAAGCCCAAAAGTCTGACAACCAGTCTTACCAAGAAGTATCATGTTACACAGTTACTGGATTGTGGAGTCAGATAGGCAGTCGCTCCATATAAAATACTGGTATTCAGCTGCACCGGTTAGACTGGAAGCCGACCCCAACATAGTTGGGAAAAGGCTAGGCAGATTGATTGATGTAAAAAAGGCTTGAGGCAGCTCACAACGAAGTTCCTTGACGAAAGGCACAGCAGGTCAGTTGTAGCAAAAACTTGTAGTAAAAAAGTAAAAAAACAATGTAGAGAGATTTACCATGTTATTTTAAGACCATAGACTACTTATAGGTTTTCCTGTAATCTATAGGTATAGAACTATTTTCTGTATGTTTTTCTTAATTTTAGTCTCAGTAGTTTAGAAGATAGGGGGGAATAAAATAGTCAATTTCGTCTATTTTCTTAAATAACTTTAAAATAAATTGTTTTAAAATTATAAAGAAAGTATTTTGAGACCCTAAGCCCTTTCATTTGATATGTCACACGGTACAGTTTGCAAAACTTTTTTTTAAATATTCTTATTTGCCCCAAAATTGACCCCCATATTCAAAATTAATTTATTTACGTTACACGTCCGTGTTTGGGTCACAAAAATTGATACATGTACCAAATTTCAACTTTTTAAGTTTTATTTTTTATTTGAGATGATGGGTTTGCTCTTGTGTAGGTCAGAGGTGACAGAGACAAAGTCGACGATGGAGTGAGCTTACCCAGAAGAAGCCTGTTCACTCTCACTTTGAAGAGATTAGGGTTGTATACGTTCGGAAACACAGACGCAGGTAGTCAGTTCCACTTAATCGGACCATTAGATTCGGAGCAAATTGCCTGTGACAGACGGACAGACAGACAGACACACGAGTGATCCTATAAGGGTTCCGTTTTCTCTTTTGACGTGCAGAACCCTAAAAATCAGTTGTTCCCTACATTTAGGGTAGGGAACAGCTGAGTTTTTTTTAGAGATTTCAGGTTTGGTCCCATAGCAAAAGTCTTTCACAATGACCCTTTCAAAGGATCCCCATGAATTCAATTTCATCCTGTATCTATCGCCACGCGGCATTAGAAGTTTTAAGTTCTTGCTGATTTGCTCACAAAGTGATTGGATTATCATACACAGAGATAAGATTCAGATTAACCGTAAATAAATTGCATTTATTATTTATCTGACCTTTGCAATGAATAGTAAATTGAGCAAGTATAATAAATGTATCTGCAATAGTAATACTGAAAGTGTAGAGTTCAATGTGAATCGAATTTAATTTATTCAGTCTTTTAGGAGTAGGGTTACTAGCCATCCATCCGGACTTGCACGAACAAAATCAAAATCAAAAGTCATTTTCAAACTAGGCTGAGAATCAGCACTATTCGAACGTCAAAATTACATGACACAGTCCCTTAAAAAACATGTCCGGTATCTATGAATGGCGACAAACAAAAGGTATTTACAAGGCAGATAGATGTGTGTGGAAACGCCCTAGAAGGAATATAGTGACTCAGACTGGTGATGTTCTTCAGAAAGGTCAGGTGCGTAGTACTCGCAACCGGCGTGCGTGAATGACCAGATGTATGGACGTACACGAAGCAAAAGGAGTATGTAAGGATCGTAGCAGGTGGCATTCTGTAGTTACTGCCTACCCCCATGGGAAGGAGGCGTGAGTTTATGTATGTATTATATGTCCTGCTTTTTGGTTTCTGTTCGGACTTTGGCCGGCCTTGTCTATTTGTCCGGTATTCATTTAGGAAAAAATATGAGTACCGACCGAAAACCAAAGTTTAAAAAATTAAATGCCTGGACTTTTCTGCAAGGCCACTGCATTCCTTCATAATTTCTTAATTTTCGTGTTCTTGGTGTGTCAGAGTTTATTGTAAAAAATGGAAAAATTGAAAAACTTTAGTGTCAAGGGACGGGATATTGCTCACAGAACGGATTGCCGATGAAACTTAAAAGTTCTGGAGTGGTGACTGCGTAACAGAAGGATGCGTGGATAACCCTCCCCCCACAAGGTGGACTGTAGACCTGGTGAGGGCTTGCGGGAGACCTTATAATAATAGTTCTCCAGACCGAATTTAGGGCATGACGGCCAATCTTAGCGGAGACTTATAGGCCAAGTAATAACAGCCGCTCGAGTCGATCCATCAGGTTAAGCTACGCTTGCCAAGGTTGGTCTGTGGATGGGTGACCATCTTTTCATAACGAGACTCCTCCGTGCCTCGGAAAGCACGTTAAGCAGTGGGTCCCGGCTGTCCTTCGTGGATCTTTGACAGTCGTTACGGGTCGTCAGAAGCCCTGAAAGTCTGACAACCAGTCTTACCAAGGGGTATCGTATTACTCAGTAACTGGGTTGTGGAGGTCAGATAGGCAGTCGCTCCATGTAAAATAATGGTATTCAGCTGCATCCGGTTACACTGGAAGCCGACCTCAACATAGTTGGGAAAAGGCTAGGCAGATTGATTGACTTATAGGCCGAAGCCTAATCTCCGCTGAGATTCGGCGCAGGAGGTGCACAAGTGTGTGCGCAGACACAGTTGCACTCTCTCTTACCTCACTCTCATAGTCTGATGGGACGGCATTCTGAAAGATCGGAGAGAGATCAGGCGCAGGACCAACAGTGACACGTGCGCGTCGCGGCACAGGGGTATCACACCGCTAATTTCCTAACTCCAGGCTGTTACCAAATAACACCTTGTCCGACGCTAGTTTAGCTATCTCCAGCAGCGGACGTCTTTTAGCTGAGTGATTATTATGGCACGATGGTACAGACCATGTATTTGGAAGTGGAATAGACAGTTCTGCATGTATGTACAAGCCCGATGGGATTGCCAATCGGTGAAAAAAACTTACTTCCATCCTCCTTTATTTAACTTCTTTAGTGGATGAATTAAAATAATAATAATAATAACCTGGGACATTATTCACACACGGTCATCTGATCCCAAACTAAGCAGAGCTTGTATTATGGAAACCAGATAACTGATATACTACACCACTACTTTTTTTATTTTTTGTAAATACATACTTATATAGATAATTACACCCAGACTCAGGACAAACAGACATGTTCATGCACACAAATGTATGTCCTGGATGGGAATCGAACCCACGACCTGCGGCATGATAGGTGGTATCTTAACCAACCGCGCCAACTGGGCTGTCAAATTGTCAAAAGTCTTTTTTCAATACTCACTTTCGCTGTATGAAGCTCTTGAGTGCAAAAGGAGATGTTTCTAAATGGGCCAGGTATATGTAGGCTACCTCAAAAGGAAAATAATGATTATAATTTTGTAAATATATATATCTCGATCGCGGTTCATAGTTTAATCAACATACAACCTAATACTGACTTGGAAATTGCAAAAAACGTAAGAAAATTTGATTTTTGCGAGCTACTTGGAGCTTCCCCCTTAAATGTATTTCCCTATTTTAAAGTAGTTATAGTGTATGTGGCCCAGGCTTCATACATTTTTGGAACATCTCCTCATGTTTCGCTCTTAGAAACGATTTGGTCTACCAATCGTAAGGCTGTACATTGAAGGAGAGAATGCTGTATTATATAGCAGATAGATATATATGCCATAGAGAACCCTAATCTTTATCTAGAGCAACAAGCAACTTGCTTAATCGTAACAGCTTTTTCAAACGTTACGAGATATTCACTGAATTGTCTTTGCATGTGCAAAAATATAAAAAATATTGCATTGTGGGAACTATGTGCTAATCTCTTACTAAATGTTAAACTGTATTCGCACTAGTTATACTTGCGTCTTCGCCTGTAAGAACAGTGCTATTCTGTAAAGTTCACTTGGAGCCTCACTCAAGTGAGCGCACACAATTCGAAAGCGAACTCATTTGTTTTTAAAGTCAATCATCGCGGATTCACAACGTTCGAATTTCGAAGTATTGCTGTTTTTTGGGTACCAGTAACGTGGCTGAATAATAACACTACACGGGTCAATCTTCAGAGTTAAGCAACGCTTGCCGAGGTCGGTCCGTGGATGGGTGACCATCCATAACATAACGAGACCTCTACGTGTCCGACTGTCATTCTTTCTTTCGATACCCCTGTATCTTGTTACCCAGTAACTGGGTTGTGGACGTCAGATAGGCAGTCGCTCCATGTAAAATACTGGTATCCAGCTGTATCCGGTTAGGTTGGAAGCCAACCCTGTCATAGTTGGGAAAAGGCGTGGCAGATATACCTATATCTTTTACTAGATGTTTTAGGCCATTGCAATGTTCAGCCGTTTTCGGGTGATAGACTAACAGACATACTTCCATACTTTAGTGCTGATTATTATAATCAAGTTTAATAAAACAAGCGGCAGTATTGCAGTGAACTAGTTTCTTATGCGTCATTGTGTGTCGGAACAACTGTTTTCCGTATTCCGGATAAAACAAGAGATTGAAATCTTTTTAGCCTTGTGTTGATGAAAGGGAACAAAATATAGAGCAATTAAAATGACCTGACATATTAAACATCAAAGCATTTTTTGTAGCATTTCTTCAATAATGCCTGGTAGTGTGGGCACAGATCAATACAGATGGGACACTCCGCAGTTTAGGTATGAAGCTACAAGTATGCGGCGGGCTCGACTTGTCGGCCAACTCAGTGCGGGCTGCCGCGTACCGGCCGGCTCGCACGGTCAGTTCGATACTCACTCACACGCCGCGTCGTATAAGAAGACAACCCTAACGAGTCAGAAGGTATAAGAGTTACGCGATAGAAAGAGAGACTACTTGTAGGTGAATATAACTGTAGGTAATAAGCGTTGTGCGACCTGAATTGCACTTTATTGTGACGTAGCAAGAGTCGCTTTTTATACACATATAAATGATTTTGCGGAGTGTCCCATCTTTATTAATCTGTGTTGTGGGCGCAAGCGTATGAGACCCTTTTTTTTTTTTTGTGGATGGGAAATCATCAAATAACTTCTCCCGCTCTGGGTGGAGCGGGAGGGCGTGTCAGACTTTTACTGACTAAAACCCACCCGTGTTCCTTCAGTTGCCTATGCCAGGGCCACGGTATCTTTTTTAAACAACCCGCGACCCCAGCGGCATCGGCCCTATTGGACCCCATCTTTTGCTGACATCTCTTTGAGGCGCGCGTGGAACACAACGCGCCGTCGACCCGGGCCTGGTCCTCACCGGACGGCGAGCTACCCACTACTCACCGTCCGCAAGCCCGCGCCTACGGTGGCCGGGAATCGGCTATCGATTCCCGCCGCCCAAGGCGTCTCCTGCGGCGACTGAGGGCGTGAGGCTGCCTCTCCCTCACGCGTTCCGCCTCCTCCTTCGCGAGCATTACTGCTTCGCAGAAGGAGGTGACGGCCTCCCATGCACTCTCGCTCCGCACCATGGCCTGGACTAGGCTCATGAGGTGAGAACACGGCGGTGCTCTGCCCAAGCCGGGCAGACCTCCACTGTATGCTCCAGCGTATGAGACCCTGGGTTTCGCTTCCAGGGTCAGGCAGTGTTATTGGGTTTTTTCATCAGCAATTTCTCAGTCCAGAGCCTGTATCCCTGTTGATGATAATAGGTTCGCCCCCGGAATAGAAAAAGCAAGTGGAGGTGCCCACTGTAACAACACTGGCAAGTGTACCTTCGTCAGTCGTAATAAAACTTAATTATGTATGAACAACATATAACATATATTCGTTTTGTTTTTAACCTTAAAAAGTATGACCACATTTCTAACTTTCGCAAGACTCTCAAGTGGCTCCCTATTCGACTTCGCAGGAACTCTCGCATATTGTGTCTGCTATTTAACATCCTTCACAACCCTAAAACACCTTCCTATTTGCGGGAACGCTTTTCTTATGCCCGTCCTTTTGATGTGCTTTGCAGGTCGCATCTTAGAAACCTCCTAAAATTTCCTTCCCATTCCACTGACTTCTACTCCTACTCCTTCACTGTGCACGCGGTTCGGTTGTGGAATTCACTTCCACCTGACATTAGGGACTGCCAAACTGTTGCAGTATTTAAAAGAAGAGTGAAAGAACACTATCTTTCCATTTCGTCATAGTTATTTTAGTGATATTTATTCTAGAAGTATGTATGTATTTAAGTATTTATTATATGTTTTATTAGCTTAGTGAATTGTTTTTTTTTTTTAGATTTTATGTATTTTTATTTTCTCTCTTATTCTTACACACGGTGTCAACATCTCTTTTATTCTCTGTCCTATCGCAGGTATGCTGGAAGAGATTTCGTTAGAAATAAGCATCACCTTTGTACGTAATTTTCTGTTCCATTAATCTGGTCTGTTTATTTGTGTGTACATAAATGGTTAAATAAATAATTATAAGCTTTTCGTCGAAGTTGAATTTGTTGTTCATATAAAATTACAACTGGCGAAGGTTGTTATTATTTTACATTTTTTCCGCATAATTGTGACACGCACCGGATAGCTGCGTGGACACATGCACTTGTTTTTTCTATTCCGTGTATGGGACTTAACTGGCTAGATGTGGATGTACTGTAGGGAGGTACACCTCTGTCTAGCCCTTCGAGGATTACAGGCGTGATGATGATATGTTATATGAGTTACTAGTGGTAACTGTCGGAAGATAGCAATGTTTTTAACCGACTTCAAAAAGGAGGTTCTGTATTCGACCCGTATGTAAGTTTGTATGTCCACGATTAAAAAAAACAAAAAACTAATCAACTAATTTAGATGATTCTTTCACTAACGTGATCTACATACTCTCAGGAAGGTTTTAGTATATAATACATTAGGTTATTATTCTTATGTACGAAGTTATATGCGTAAATGTACTGTATTACTGGCATTTCTAAGCGGATTTTGACGATTCTTCGATTCGTGTGTCGATACTCTTGCGCCATCCCATCCCACACTAAAGGCCTACCCATCTTCCATGGAAATAAAGACATGCCGCCCGGTGAGCAAATAATAGATTAAATTACGCCGAGGTAAAAAATTGCCAAATTAGGACAAACCCATCGCTTACTCGTGCTAACGTAAATGCCAAAGAAAAAGATTTTATTTTAATAAATTAAAAAAGTCAACTACACCAAAAACGAAACACAAATTAGAAGAGGTGGACGTAAAATGTGGCCTCTATAACCAGTGTATCCTCCCCACCATGACGTACGGTGCTGAGACGTGGACGCTCACGCAGGAGGCTGTGTACAGGCTGAGAATTGCACAGAGAGCCATTGAGCGTTCCATCCTTGGCATCAGGCTAACAGACCGAGTTCCAAACGTCGAGATCCGAAGACGTACAAAGGTCTTCGATATCGGAAAGCGTATTATGGAACTCAAATGGAGTTGGCAGGACACCTGACAAGGCGCAGTGATGACAGGTGGAGTAAGGCTCTGACAGAGTGGCGTCCAAGGACTGGAAGACGAGATGTCAGTCGTCCGGTGGCGAGATGGGTGGACGACATTGTTGCCGTCGCGAAACCTGGATGAGGCTGGCACAGGAGCGTGGGAATTGGCACAAGAAAAGAGAGTTCTAGGTCCAGCTGTGGGTGAA